>JAKXYG010001430.1:0-1200000 GCA_025895645.1 Cardicola forsteri | reverse complement strand
GGAATTTATGTTTCTTGTTTTGTTTAAAGAGATATTGTTGTTGAATGTATGAGAGTAATTTGAGGAAAACGATGTATTGAATGCATTACATATATCCACAGTATCGAATAGGATTTGTCCATTGCGTTTGAAGATATGGGGTATAGGATCTTTCGATTTAGTTCGGAATTTATGAATTTTTGATATGCTTTCAGTGATGTTTTTTTGTAGAGCTGTATGTTCTTCAGATATTAGGGTATGTATACGGTGTTGTTCTAGCTTTTCATGTATTTGAAGTATTTTGACAAATGTGTTGAAGCATTTGCTTTTATGATATTCTTTATTTAGTTTTTTTAACTTTATCCTGATATGTTTAGACATCTATAACTTACCATGGGTATCATAACGTTTGCGAGTGGGGAATAAATTATGTACCATATAGTTTATATTTGCAATAAGTTCTTGATTAATAAGGTTAACATCATTTGATAATAGTAATTTATCCCAATTTAATAATCGAAGAAGTTTATTTGTTTGGTTATATTGGATATTAAAAAATTAAAATTATAAAATTTATGAATATTTTATGTATTTTTTAAAATAAATAATGTATTTTTTAAAAAGTTATTTAAATCAAATATTTTTAATAATTATAATTAAAATATTTAAAAATAAATATACTGGTAACAATTATGTATAGCTAAAACAATTCATTAATAATTGATAACACTCTGACGTACCAGTTAATTAACTTAGGTATTTCCTTTCGTTTATTCACGCGAGGTGAGGCGCGCGTCACGCTACACGTCCATTAGAGCGTTATTCATCCTTTTCTCTTTTCTTCTTTTTTAAAGATTATTGCAGTGTTTTTTGCATTGCAATAAGTACTTGTTTTATTATTTTTTTGTATATTTATAATTTTTGCTCGTTTTCTATAATTGTTAACTTCCACTATCTACCTTGTTTTTATCTTGATTTTAAATACTTTTTTCTGTGACTAATCCCCTTTACCTCACCATTCATTTCATTTTTCTCCCCGAATCTTACTGATATCATCGATAAACAGAACCAAGGATCAAAAAGAGTTTTATTCCTACTCAACTCGTGTATTAACCTGTAACCTGTCTACCCGAAATTCTCTAAAAGGACACAACCTAAAATTAACACAAAATCATTTTTTAAATATGGGCTCAATATTTTTTCTATACCTGAAACTGTCACTCCTTGGAATAAATTGTTCTTCTAAAATATTACTACAAGCCTTTAAAATAGCCTATAATTAACATATACTCTCTAAATTTACATAATAAAGTTTTTTTAATTCTGATCTTATTATTTATTTTTCTTCCTGATATCATTAACTAACAGAGCCGAGAATCAATAAAAGTTTTTTCCTATTTAATTCGTGTAACAACCAGTGACCTATAATAATTGGTGTTCTAAGGAAGCGCTACTAAGTTAGTTAAATGTTTTAAAAACAAACATTATAACTATAAGCTGAACTATTTAAATCTTTTTCATTTAAAGGAAAAGTAACTTTGAGGTAATCTTATTTTAGTTATCTAACTTTTTATTCTAATTAAACTAAACTCTTTATACCCACACGTTTACCTCATTAGGTTTCAGGTTTGTACACGAGTTAAATAAAAGGAAAACTCTTTTCAATAATCTGTTCATGGGTATCAAGTATTATATAAAAATAATAAATAGTTAACAAAGAAAATAAAAAATAATAATGTATTAGGTAAAATTGAGAACGTAATATTTATCGTACGCCGATTTGAACGCTTGGAGGGATGGGGCTAACATATTATGTGGGGGCAGACTGTTTCATGCGGAGATAGCCCTATAGGAAAAATGATGAAAACCTAGTCGGAAATAAACTCGAAGCTTGGAAAGTTTGAATGGATGTCCTTTACGGGAATCGTGGGAGAGGGCGAATAAATGCTTATACTGGGTAGAATTGATAAGTTTGAAAACTAAAATGAGGGCGCCCCGGAGTCTCCTATCTTTCAGTGGGAAGAGACGGACAGCTTCCAGACGCTTTGGGTAGGGAAGGCTCTTGAGGGTACGCGGCAATTTAGTAAAGCTTTTTTGCACCTTATTGAGTTTAACTATGTTTGCCCTTAGGATAGGGGACGTTACTTGAATACAGTATCCGAGGTGCGACTAATGTAGAGTTGATACAGGAGTCGGGTGCAGCTGGCAGGAATGTTTCCTAAATTACGCCTAAAAAATTTTGTTAGCCGATAGCAGGTTAAAGTTACTCTATTATGATGTGACGAAAAGCTAAGGAAGGGATTGAAAGTTACACCAAGATCTTTAACCGTGTCGATCGTGGTAATAGTCTAAGTACTAGGGACTATGTATCGGTTTCCTGAAGGTTTCCCAAATAAAAAATGATTACATTTAGAAATATTTAGGGGGAGTGCATTATCCAGGAACCACTGGTAAATGTTATTAACATCCTGTTGCAATTGTTCGGGGTTAAAACCCCAAATTTTAACATCATTAGCATAAAGCAGGATGTCAGATTGAACAAATGTAGGCAAGTCATTAATATAGATAATAAAAAGGGAGGACCTAAAACTGATCCCTGAGGTGATCTGAGAGGAAGAGGAGACTGCGCTTCTTAATTTGACATTGAACTGACGATTAGTGAGAAAGTTGCGTGTCCATTCTAGGAAAGGAGGACTTATCCCAAAAGCCTTTAATTTACTTAGCATTACGTAAACGTAAGCTAAAAAATAGAGAATATACAGTACGTAAATTGCATCATAAATCTTTCTTGAGAGCAAAATTTTTCTTAATTAAATATTCTAAATTATGGAATAATTTACCAATCAATTTAAGAAAAATACAAAATTTTAAAGTTTTTAAAAATAATTAAAAAAGATGCATCAACATCTATACTGTCCCCAGTATCATTAGTCATACAACGTTCGATTATTTTGTGGGTTCATAAGAAATTTTGTTTCATTATATTCTTCACTTAAAAGTCGCAATTTACCCATTTAAATAAAAATTAATACTATTTTATTTACATTGTTTACCGTCATCCAATTATTGTTTCTTTTTTATCCATTTCTCTTTATATATCCCTCAGATTTCTATAATTCAATTATGACAACCATACCTTTATTATTTTTAGTTCAAATTGTGCGGGTAAATATTACCTACAAAATAAAATTATTTATTTCTATTATTCACTTATTTTTAAATATATATATAAAATTACAAATATATTAATTTATTTAAATATATATAAATCTAGTCAATATACTAAATTAAAAAACTTAAACAAGCAAATTAGACTGGAAATAAACAAACTTAATAACTATGCTAATAATTATTTTCAATCAAACCGTGATTCACAATCTATTTGGAAAAATATTAACAAAATTTTTAACAAATCAAAAGAAAATCAATGTAAGATGGATGCTAAAGAACTAAATGATTACTTTACTTCAAACAACTCAGATATATCAGAATTTAATCAATTAACTAAAAATTATTCAACACTTATCATCAACTTTAATATTCAAAAATTAATTAACAGTTGTAAAACAAGCACATCACTTAAACCTAATGGAATAAGTTGCAATTTATTAAAGCTCTGCATGCCAGCAATTGCTCCATCATTATCTACAATAATAAACAAATCTATTATGAATTGTAAAGTAGCTTATACTTGGCGTATCTCACGAATCACACCTATTTCAAAAGTTTCTGTCCTATCAACAAATCCAGAACATTATCGCCCAATTGCTTGCACCTCAGTGTTTTTAAAATTAACTGAGAAAATAATACTTAACAACCTCAAGCCTATATTGAATATTAGTAATGATCATTATTAATTTGCATATAAAAATAATTATTCTACTGTAGACTGTAGCCAGCCTTGTTCATTACATTACTGAATTGCTTAACAAAGGAAAATGTTCAAAATATTGCATGTTTCTAGATTACAAATCTGCTTTCAATAGCATATCAAGAGAAAAATTACTTAAACGTCTTGAGCTACTTGAAACGCCCAACCACATTTTAAACTGGCTACGAAATTATTTCTCAAAAATAAAACAATTTACACAAATTGGTCGTAATAAATCAGAGTTAACAGAAAATAATAAAGGAGTTCTACAAGGTGCAGTACTATCTTCGTTTTTATTTTCACTGTACGTAAATCTATTGCAAGTGCCGAAGCCATCACTTTTGTTTAAATTTGCAGATGATATGGTATTGTGCACAAAGATTTCTTTAAACAATGATCTAAACAATTTTAAAAATTCTATTAATAAAATTGAAAAATGGTTTACTAACTTTGATCTCAATTTAAATCCATCAAAATGCAAGTTTATTAAATTTACAACGAGGCGTCCAAGAGAAACAATGGAATTAAACAGAACATTCAAGTTAAATCAAACAAATATATGCACCTGTAACAAAATTAAATATCTTGGTGTACACATAAATAGCATACTTACCTGGTGTGATCATGTAGAGCATATATTTTAAAAAACCAAATCCTTATGCTACTATATAAGAAGATTAAAAAAACTAAATGTTAACAATTATATTACTAAATTGTTCATTACATCATGCTTTTATCCTTTGATATTATATTGCTCACTCATAATTTTTCCTGGTTTATTAAAACAGAATTACGTTATTTTAAAAAGATGCATATTATTGGTATCAAAATCTGCAGGAATCAAATATTCTATCATATTAAATGATATTGTTGATAAACATTTTAAATCCTGTATACAATTAGCATCAAGGATTGAAAATAATAACAATCACCCGTTACATGCAGCTTTTAACAATTCTAAAGCTTCTTGAAAAACAAGAAGAACTTACCTGCACATGAAAGCCAAACTAATCAATACAAAAATTCATGTCTGCCCTACTTATTCAGAGTATTAACTAATCTAGAATCAAACAAAATTGAACTACTAAGAAACCTATCAAAGTAGGAATTGTTCTACCTACGCATTCATTTGAAGTAATTTGGATATCTCATTCTATGTACAGCAATTTTGAATATATTTTTTAAAATCACATGCATACTATATAGAGTATATTTATCTTCATTAACATATGACATTCTATTTCATTTTGATCCCATTATTTGTACTACTACTTTTTTATATTGATGGTAAAAATGTATTTTATGCTAAATGTATCTCTAGTGAGATATTAAAGCTTAAAAATAATAATAATAATAATAATATATTTTACCAAATATTAATAAGTTCTTGCATACGTGTGAGATCAATGCGATAATAGTGAGTGTAATATTTTTGACAATTAACACTATTTTACCTGTCAACTACAACTTTGGAGTTCTAAAGACTTTCTTCTTTTCGCTTTATTGGGGAAAACATAAATGCTAGGCTATTACCAACTCTATTTTTGATTCTTTCAATTGGAAACAATGTTTTACATGAGGACAATTAGGAAATCGTGCGAGATCAATGCGATAATAATGAGTGTAATATTTTTGACAATTGTGAAATTGTGAAATATTGACGCAAATTGACTTGGAAAGTTTTACTGACAATTGAAATCACATGGTTATCGTCGGTAAAAATGGTCATCCATTACCGGCTAAATGCTATTAATCATTTAAAAAATAGTCAATATTTTTAAATGCAAAAACATTTCTAAATCAACACAGTGCTAAGAGGAAATACTAACAAAATTTGAGAGTTTAGTCATTCCAAATTAATTTCAACTTTAAGTTGGATATATTTTTAACACAGAACATGTAAAACCAATAAATAATTAAGTTCTAGTGGTATGATTTGGCCAAATTTCTTTCTTGATTTAATCAGCTTCTGAATTGAGGAAATCATGCAACTTTTCAATCGATTTCCTTTCGGATTTCAAATATTTGTAGTTAAACGTTGCAGCAATCGTACAACAGAGAACAGCCAATCCCACTGGCAATGTTAGAATTTACCTGAAACACGGCCAGTGTCAACTAAATGCAAAAAAACAATTTGTTACTTCATTAAATTTAGTGTGGACTTAACATATGCATGTTGCATATCTGTGTGTATGTATAGTTATAAATGTTAAGTTAATTTTATCGTATGATTATATATATATATATATATATACTGATTGTTTATATGTTTATGACTAGAGAGAATATACAAAATAAATTCACTAACATTTTGATCCCATTATTTGTACTACAATTTTTTTTTATATTGATGGTAAAAATGTATTTTACGCTGAATGTATCTCTAGTGAGATATTAAAGTTTAATAATAATAATTATTATTATTATTAATATATATACAATAGCATGTTGAAAAATTTTAGGGTTTGTGATCAGATCTGTAAATTGGTTTGTACCTCAAAAATAAAATACTGTAAAAACTTTTTTTGAGTAGTAAATTAATATTATTATTATTATTATTATTATTATTATTATTATTATTATAAAACAGTGATACCAAAAAACGTGTTACTTAATTAAACCGTTCAAAAACCTATAAAACCGCATACTTTAAAATATTGTAACGTTTCAATGTTGAAGAAGATAATTGAACATTTGTGATGATTTATATTTCCAAGAATATTTGACAAAAACTACTTATTTTACAAAATTATTAAAAAATAATGGTATTTAAAACACTCATTAAAAAAATTAATGTACTCTTTGGTTTGACTAAATGTTTATTATTATTATTATTATTATTATTATTATTATTATTATTATTATTATTATTATTATATAAAATTGTTATATTTGTTACTGGTAAAGTGAAAGCGCGCGTTACGCTACACGTCAATTGGAGCGTTATTCATCATTTTCTATTTTCTTCTATTTTGAAGATTATTGCATTGTAATACGTAACTTGATTTATTATTACTTTTACATATTTATAATTTTTACTCATTTTCTATCATTATTAATTTTCACAATCTACTTTGATTTTGTCTTAATTTCAAATATTTTTTCTGGGACTAATCCCCCTTTACCTCACCATGCATTTCATATTTTCCCCTAAATCCTACTGATACCATTGATAAATAGAACCGATGATCAAAAAGAGTTTTAGTCCTACTCAACTCGTGTATCAACCTGTAACCTATATATATATATATAACATCTATATTTTAAAAGTAATTAATTAATAGTTCTACATATTATTAATTTTTAAATTGTCATATTAAAACTTATATGTTAATATTAAATTGTTTCTATGTTTTATTTACATTTTAATTAATTACAATCATAAAATTTTTTTATTATTATTGTTATTTAATTTTAAATAGAGAAATACAAATATTTTGCACTATATATGATATTAGGACAGCCAATAGGAAATAAACATATTATTTGTTTCCTAACTGTAAATAGTAGTAATGTTAAAATTGAAAAAAACTTAAATATTAAAAATTTATTGATTTACGATTAAAATATTATTAACATAAAAGTAGGACATAAATTATTATTATTGTTATTATTATTATTATTATTATTATTATTATTGAAGAAACTCCTTTTAATCTTTGGTTCTAATGTATTTCAAAGGTAAAAGAGGTATTTGTAGCAGAAAAGATAAGAAATTTAAACAAAAAACAGAGAGATATAGTGTAATAAAAAAAATTTTTAATTTTAAAAGCGAGAAAAAATAATAAATGCATAAAAATAACAATAAAACCAGTTTTGTACCACAATGCAAAAACAGTAATAATATTTAAAATACAAGAAAAAAATATATAAAATAAAACCCACTTGATATGCATCGTGACGGGCGTTCAAATAATAAAAAAAATATTTATTGTTTTTTATTTAACATTTTTAATCAGGTAATCAGGTAAAATCACGAGTTATGTAGGAGGAAACTCCTTTTTGTACTCGGTTCAAAATATCAAATATCGACTAAATAAATCTCAAAGATTATGTATATAAATATAAATGTTTACAATTAAACATAATTTGAAACACTTTTTTAACAAATTAAATACATTATTTTAAATAAAAAATAATTTTTAACTACAATTTTAATATATTTAATTTTTTAAATTTATATATATATATATATATATGTACTTGTTTTTTTCTAGTAACCGATAATAACTTCATTTGTCCTTGAGAGTGCTTATCGCTACATTAGTGTTTCTTTGGTCTGGTTTTAGTGATAAATGTTACGTGCCGTTTCAATCGATTTCCCTATTGTTTGGGGATCACTTAAGGATATTGTATATAAATTAATTAGGTGCGAAACTGTTGATCGTAACCAGTGGAATTCGAGTTTTAGTGATGTTTATAGTCTTTGCATATCAAGTCCTGTTTCACATGCATCTACCCTTTATAAATCCACTACTACATTAATAAGTGATAGGGTAGTAGAAATTTTGTTGGAATTGCAAACAACGACAAATGAATCAGATTTACTGTCTTCATACGTCCGACATTGGGAAATTTATCACAAAGGTTTAACCTATATTGATAATTTATACAGGTACCGTGAATTTAAGTAATATATTTTTAGGTATATGAATATACAACATTCAAAAAATTTGAGACCTACTGAGGCAGATATGTGCTATGGAGCTGTATTTCCAATGGCAGACCAACATACAATGGAAATTTTGGAGGCAGGATTAGCATTTTGGAAGTTTTATTTAATAGATCCTATTAAACCCAGCCTAACGTTATGCTTAATGCATGAAGTTCACAAGTATGATTTTTGTTTGTGAATATTTTGTAGTTGTAGAATAGGTGTCGACGGTCAACAGAAGTATATTAATCATTGTTTGGCTTCCTTTATGAGAGTTGGTGAATTACACGAATTTGAAAGAGTAAGATTTTAAAATTTATAAAGTTGTTAATATAGATATACGTTATTTTAAATATGATGTAAAATTATTTTTAATTCATTAATTAAAAAACAATTTATATGATTTAAGAAATTATGTAGTTTTGAGATTAATAATTAATGATTTTTAAAGTTTACTTGTAATTACATTACGAAATTCTTGTTTTGAAAATCATGGGACTACAAGACTTTTTTCTCACAATTTCAGTTTTTGATTTTGTGACGTTTATTTTAATTGCAACTTTTCGAATAACGGTTCTATCTAGTTTACTAATGTTTTTTATTATCTTCAATTGTTTACTCTAAAACTGCTTTTGTTCTTTTTGTACGGTAAATACACAACTTAACTAAATAACTGTTTTTACTTAATTGTGATTAAAGTATTCAGTGGATGAAAATTAGTTTCATGATTTCGTTCCAAATGTGATACTTCTTTGACATTGGTAGTGAAAAAGCATTTACCAATTTATAAATTTTAACTGATTAATTTCATGTTACAAACTAAGTTTTGTTTTCAGGCAGATGGAAGAACAATCTTATTGGTTTTAATCTATGAAAGATTACCGTTTTTTTCAAATGTGACTAGCATTATTTATGGTTTTACTATTTTTACTTATTTTCTTGGTTTCTAAATTTCTTTGCTTATACCAATAGTGTAAAAAACATTTTTTATGATGCTGAATGTACTTCTGAAGTATTTTAAGCTAATAATAATAATAATAATAATAATAACTTCTAGATATGTGTAAGAATAGATGAATTTAACACCTAATGTGTTAATTTCACTGGGTATTTAATCACTTGTCTTTGTACACAACACTTATTTTTTAATAGTTGATATGTAGTCTGACTTCAAAGTTTGTCACAAATGTAGGTCATATTTTGCATCATTTCTGGTGTTTTGATAAGTAGACCGATAATATTTATAAAGTTTAAATCAGTTTATATGTTATGGTTTCACTTGATACTATAAACTGAATTATTAATAGATTGTGTTATAATAAAATATATTACCCGTAGAAACATAAACGGAGTCAAAATACATAATTGTGACAATTTTCAACACAAGTGTTACCGCTTCTACTTTGAACCCGAGGACCAGAATGTTGGTATAACGAATGCATAATATTCACATACCCTAACTTTATAACGTAACTTTTAATAACATACTCAATATAGTACCAACTTTATGAATATAATGTATTATATTTACATTTATATAAATTTAACTCTAATTTGTTTTAGGATGGAATGCAGATTTACAATGAAATATTTCAAAATCCTCTTATTGATGCTACTAAAAGTTATTATTTACAGTGGGCTTATCAGAGAGAGTCTGAATGTGGATGTGCACAATATGTAACTGAAGTATGTTTTTTTGTAACGTTTTTATAGCAAAATTGAAATTTATATTGTTTATTACAAATTTATATATGATTGGAATTTTAACTAATTGATTAATAGTTAAAATATTAGGTAAACATTAAATTTGGAAGATATTATGCACTTGAGATCATTGAAATAATAATTTTATTAAATATGTTAACGTTTTAGCAATAATACCTATTTTTAACAAATTGTAACTGTAAAATTTGACTACTTTACTTTAGGCACTCGTTTTACGCATGGATGAACAAGCACGAGCTTTGCAGTATTTTAAGTGCTCTTTGGAACCAATTCAAACATTGTTTCAGAAAATAATTGTCGAGGAACGTTTGCACTTTTTAAATATGAACGTACGTCAGTTCATTGAAGATGAAGATAAAACCAGTAATTAATCTCATTATTAATTTATATATACATATATTTATATGTTATTGTTTACTTAATTTTGTTTTGTGTTGGCTTTAATGTTTATCTTTTACAATGCAATCAATATTTAGTTATTTTTAAAGTTTGAGGTTAATTGTTACTTTATTTTCGACTATTTTAGTAAATTGTTTCAGTAATTTTTCTATAAAATGTTTTAGTACATTATTTTTATTATGTACCATTGTCAGTTTTAAATTTTTACTTTGGAGACATTTGTTTTTTGAAGATTGTAATAAAGTACCAAATATTAAGTTTAGTAAATAATATCTGCAGTATATTATTTGGATATATATTTTGGTATCCAGAAACATTTTTTATTTAGGTTAAATTAATTGTTTATTTTGATTATTTTTCGATACAAAAATTTTCTAAAGTTTACTATACGATTGTAATATATTTCAAAATGTATATTTAAGATAAATTAAAATTGTTATAGTATTATTTTATGCATTTTGTCTTAAAGTTTATATTTAGTCTGTATTTTAGAAAAATGTATGAATTATATTTATGTCTTGTAGTATTTACATGAAATGGATTATGTTTGATAAAATATTTTTGCATATATGTATTTTGCAAAAAAATTAACTTATTTCGGAAGTAAAATAAAATAAATGCGAAATATTGGTTTATTATTAGAACAATTTATTACAATTTTGAATCGTTATGACAAATAAAGTAAAATGGTGATTTGGTTTTTTCTTATGGACAGTTTGAATTAAATTTATTTTTGTAGCTGGGGTTTAATGTGACATGATTGTTTACAGTTTATTTGAGATTGTGTTAGAAATTGAATCTTACTTAACGGTGTAAATAAAAACGTTTTACTTTTTAAAGAATTACAACTTATTTAGATTTGCTTGACTACATGATTGTGTGCTACTCATTTTTATTTAGATTTGAAAAATTTGTTTCGTTTATTGGCGCCAAATAATTTGTGTTCAGAATTATTACATTGGTTTGGTGAACATGTCAAAACGTCAATTATGGAAACAATTACTAATTTACCTAAGGATTCTTCGGTAATTTCTTTTCGTATTTTTTTACTCTTATATACTAATGTTCCAGGGTGGTCTAGTGATACAGCGTTCGACATGGACCTAGGTGGATATGGATTCGAATTCCATCACCGGCACTAAAATGCGGACCCACATTTGGTTTCTCTTAAATTTCCACTACTGAAAGATGTTTCTCGTAAAACATTCAAAGTAGTAAAAATAAATAAATAAATAATAATAATAATAAATAAATTTGCTAGAACGTTTAGTTATTTTATAATGCTTGATTTAATGATCAATTTATGAATTTTATATTTCGTTATTCTTCTATCGATAATTTAACATGTCGTATTAATATAGAAATTATGTACAGGTGACTACGTTACCAACTAAATGAAAATGATTGAATATTTGTTAAATTTAAGGATTAATTTATCAAATATAGAGTAGCAGAGCCATCTCTTCATTAATTCCAAGTTTCAATAGCTTATCGAATTCCTATACGAAAAGGTTGTCGGATGCGAATTGAACTTGAAGGGATAAATAAAGTTTCATGGTTAGAAGACCGTTTCCTTGCGATGACGCCAGTGTTCATAGGAATTGACGAGGCAATCATTTTTAGGGTTGACGCCGATTTACGGATCTACAAGCCCAGCCGGCTACATATGGTAAATAGTTACCTTGAAATACCTTTAAAGCATCTTGGATATAAGCTCGCACCCATTCTCTGAACGGGAATCCAATGAAAGCCCTGTTATGTCACTGTGCACTCAGTCCCTGCTGTATTAGTCTATATGCCTGATGATACCTAGTCTGAGATGCACCACACGGAGGAGAAACAGTCAGGAATATTACCATTCTTGGAAATTGAGACTTTATAATAATTATTCAAATCCTCAGGATCATTAGCACCCCAAATATAAAGTAATAGTTTGCTTATTTATTAATCCATTTCAATCTAATGTTTTTGCTGTTGATATTAATTTTTTACAGTTGTTTTGGAGCTTGGTGCTTATATTACCCTCAAGACTGTGTTGATGAGATCTTCTTAGTAGATGGGGTTACCTATTCTAGATAAATCAAATGGTGCAACTAAAACGAACTATCTTGTTTTATGATTACGCTTTTTAGTTAAAAGCAGTATTGTGTGTGTGTGTGTGTGTGTGTGTGCAAGTATTGATACATCATTTATATGATATTCTAGAGTGTATTGATAAATTTGTATTCAAATTATTTGTTTTCAGATACATTTTATTGAAAGTTTGTTGGATTTGCGATCTAGATTTTTGACCTATATTAATGACGTTTTTGATGGAATGAATTCATTTCGCAACCAAATGGATAAAGCTTTTAATTTGGTTATAAATGGTCGTGTTCAATCCTCGTCTTCAAAATCACCAACTGCACATCCTAGGCAAGTATTTATGCATTTTGACAAATTATTAATTGGCTTTTCATTAAAAGTTTTTTTTGAAGAGTTTAATTGAATATGTACATAATAAACCAACAAACATTGTAAATCTAATCCAAAGTTTAAACTTACTTTAGATACTTTTAGCACTTACTGACTTTAACATTGTAAAATAAGTTTTATAAAATAATTTAATCCCATTATTATTATTATTATTATTATTATTATTATTATTATTTACTTTAACAAAAATATATTTAGCACCTCCACTCACATTGGTTAATATATAATGTGGTGCAATATAATAAATGACCTGTATGAGTTATTTCTAGAGTCAATTTATGCCTAGTGCAATTGAAACAATAACAACAACAACAACAAAAGTTAGTGGCAAAGCCACATTTTTATTAATTCCAAGTTCGTATAGCATTTCGAATAATCCCCCTTCCATTGCTTACGGTTTTCGAAGGCGTGTAGGGACATATCAGTCCATTGTTTCCTAGATTAATAGCATCTTTTACTAAGGTTATATAATTCACGTTTAACATAAAAAACTGTGTACCTAAAGTGATTATTATATTATATTATACAAAAACCTTTTGCTTTAAGAATAAGCATGGGGCAATAAGACAACAAGTACAGCAAAACAACAACAGCAACAATAACAAAGTCTCGTTGGCATTAAAGATTCTACAAATCGAAGATTGCGCTTTTTTTCGGCTTTCACTCAACCTTGTTATCTGGTAACTTTGCCATCCAGATACGTTGTTGTTTGCCGGAATGGCGTCATCTTCTATTGTTTCCGCAGCAGTACAAATTTTTACAGAGGTCAGGTTGCCAACCTTGCGCTTAAACCCTCCTTTATCTAGGCTTGGGACTTGCTAGATTGAATCATTTCTAATCCAAACTAGGCGGAGTTCTAAAGTGATTAGTAAGTTAATGTTGGTTTTCATCGTTTCACTCATATCTAACTGGTTGAAACTTGTGTAAATTGACTTTCAGTTTTGCCAGTTATGAACAACTGTATTTGTTGTTCGAATTGGGTAAAAGTGTACTTTAAAATTTCAATGTATTCATTGTGTTTGCATAATTAATTTTTCTTTTCAATTCATTGAACGACCTTAGATCACTCGAATTGCTGTGCAAGTACATGGATTCGTTGCTGCGTAGGTCAAGCAACACTTTGTCGAGTTCGGACATTGAAGCGAAACTAATGGCATCTATAACCACTTTCAAGTACATTGATGACAAGGACATTTTTCAAAAAGTGAGCAATTTTTGTATGAAAATAATGCCTGTCATTCATTTATTTGGTTAGTGACGTAGTTACTTCTCTATTATTGCTATATTTGTATGGTATATCAAACGATCAACCTCAATTGCTTGATACGCATAACAAGCGTAGAAGAATAGCGAAGTTTCTCGGCTAATAGACAGCACTCTTGTGATTGCGCCACTGTTTGTAAAGATTGACGAGGCCGCCTGATTTTTTGTGTGGGTTATCTTTCTCAATCCAAGAGCTAGATATGGTATACAGATACCTCAAAAAACCTTTTAAATATCCTGGGTGTATACTTACCTAAGAGGAAACCAGGTTATACCGCTGTGCACTCAATCCCTGCAGTTATTAGTCTAGATGTCTATGGTTATCTGGTCCAGGATGCACCATATGGAGGACGAACAGTCAGGAATATCACGATCACTGGAAATTGAGACGTTATAAGTATTACTCAAATCCTCAGGATTATTAGTATCCTTAAATCATTCATTCATTTTGGTTGGTGACGTGGTCACCTCTTCATTATTTCCCATATTTATACGACATGTAGAACGATCGATTTCGATGGCTTGACAAGCGTGGAAGAATAACAAAGTTTCTTGGCTGATAGACGGCATCCTTGTGACGTAGCCACTGTTCGCAAAGATTGACGAGGCCGCCTGATTTTTTGTCAGGGTTATCTCCCTTAGCCCAAGGGCTACATATGTTATGCGTATACATTTAGATACCTTTTAAGTATCCTGGGTGTATGCTTGAACCCACCCGCCGTAGCGGAAGCCCAGTTATACCGCTGTGCACTCGGACCCTGCTGTTATTAGTCTAGATGCCTAGGGGCACCTAGTCCAGGATGCACCACGTGGAGGATTAACAGTCAGGAATATCACCATTATTGGAAATTGAGACTTTATAAGCATTACTCAAATCCTCAGGATCATTAGCATCCCACCTTAAATGCATTGTTTCATTATTTATTGATGTTATTATTATTATTGAAAATAATTGTGATTTACTGTAAACAAATTGTACTTAATAAAATCTTCAAATGAGCTGGCTCAATGGTGAGATAGTGTCAAGTTATCCATATAAATATGAAGTTGAATGTATAGTATAGGACTTCATTTTTAAACATCGTAATTTCAATTTTCATATTGTTAACGCTGCTTTTGTAGTCTGAGGGATCTACAATTGTAATTACAATAGAATATTAAGCTTATTCTAATTATTATTTTTATTTTATCTATTTATTTTTTACTACTTTGAATGTTTTGCAGGAAACATCTTTCGCCATTGGACATTTTAGTAAAACCGACCGTGGGCCCGCATTTAGTGCCGGCAGTGGGATTCGAACTCATGTCTATCAGGTCTAAGTCGAGCTCTGTACTGCTAGACCAACTGGAATATACATAATAAATAATTATATTCGTCATGCAGTGAAAAGCGGTTAACAACTAGTTATTAACTATACAGTTTTAAATTTTTTAAATGACAATCTGTACAACAAAAAAACATTTATTATTTTTTAATGATTCTTTTATGTGTTTATGTAGTGTACATTAAGCATGTAGAATAATTTGTCCTCTGTGAGAATTTATGTAATAAAATTTTAGTTTTATTATTTTAATGACGATTGATATTGATTAATTTGTAGGATTTCAGGTATGAATGTTGAGGTTATTTGAGCATATATCTTTATAAGTTTAATACACGTGATTTTTTTGCATCCAGCCTATCCATTACCCGGATGGCCAACGAAAAAATTGGAGGGATATTGTAGCACGCCAACTCAATCCTTTTATTTATGCTCAGCCCCTCATTCATTCATTCATTTTGGTTGGTGACGTGGTCACCTCTTCATTATTTCCCATATTTATACGACATGTAGAACGATCGATTTCAATGGCTTGACAAGCGTAGACAAACGTAGAAGAATAACAAAGTTTCTTGGCTGGTAGACGGCATCCTTGTGACGTCGCCACTGTTCGCAAAGATTGACGAGACCGCCCCTCGTCCAAATGAATTACTTAATTGAGCGTCCATTTACTTACCGTTTACAGTTAATAGGGATCACCGGAGGGATTTAATTTGAGATATAATCAGCATTGAAAGTCAGCATACCTGCACATTGTAAAAGTTGATGTTTTTGCAAACTTTTGGTAATTTGGACTACCCTGGGCGATAATAACCGATGGGTGGTGTTTATCCCTGATGATGATAATGAATTTTTATATATCAAAGATTTACAAAAATGCTGTCATGCAATACTGAAAGATGTTCCTGTTGTCCTCAACTTTTTTACTATTCAATCAAAACGTTGCTTTTGCTTAAAATACAATGACAGTTTTTCAGATTCATTTTTTGAAAGTCAGATGTCATGATTGTAACTAAATTGTTTTTATCTAGAACAAAAAGTGTTTCAATTTTTCACAATGTAATTATTATTCAAATGCACTTAAAATAAAACATCCAACGTTCATCAATATTTGTTTCAAACAAATTCCTTCACGTTCAGTTATGTTTAATATAATATATATTCGATCCGCTTTAGTATTATCAGCGAATGCTTTGCAAAAGGCTCATTTTCAATCCATCCTCTACTTTGGAATTAGAAGAATTCGTAATCAACCAATTGAAAGTTGTATGCGGTTATGAATTTACTTCGAAATTTCAACGCATGTTCAATGATGTACAACTTGCTCCCGAAATTAATCAAAATTTTCTCAAATATTTGGAGAATAACAACATTAGTTTTCAATTCGGACACCATTTTCACGTGCTCACCGTAAGTGGATGTGACATTTTTCAATTATGTCTAGAATTTTTTACACGACTGGAATCTAGGATGAAGAATGGATTGGTGACAGTACCTCATTTTCATCATTTCCTCATTTGCACATTTTAATATGCGAAGAAATTTTCGTGTGCACAACAAACGTAAGACAGTAGAGGACGTCCGTTGGTTAATAGGCCGAACTTTTGTGACACCGCTATTGTTCCTTTTTTGTCACATTGTTCTATCTCGACTCGGACAATAATTAACCAATGGCGCAATTTGTTTCACACAGTCAAGTCATTTGATTGGCGTGGAGTGAGGGTAGGGTCAAGGAATATTTGACTTATATTTGTAAACTGCAGTCGAGGTTATTCAGAAGTTTAAGTTCTATTTTGATAGTCTTTAACAGTTTTATTGAAATCGATTGTTAGTCTTCGTAAAATGTTTATTTAGGGAAGTATATTCAAGTTAATTGATGGTTATTATTTGTTATATAATTTTGGATGGTAAAATGTTGTGATTATAATTTCGACCAATAGAAATAGTTCCAGTGTGGGTAGAAAAATGTCGAATAGGAGTGTTGGTGAAATTACAACAGCTGATAGATTGCGAGTTTGAAATTATGGACAGCGCTGTCTACATCACTCAAGTTGGAATAATGATGTCAAGATTGGGATTGTCAATCTTTAAGGCTGGTAATTTAAGAAAAAAGGACGTATTGAATACTTTTTAAATGTACCACGTTTTTCTGATTTCCTTTAGTTTTTTTGACCGCCTTGTAATATATGCTTTTCAATTTTTGTGTATTTTTTGTATCAAGATGGTGATTATTGACGATATAGGTTGGAACATGAATTTCTATCACACTGTCAGTGATATTTTCAACATTATAGAGATTTAACTATCATGATAAGTTTATTGTCTTTCAAAAACATGATAATAGTGTACTATTTAGTAGAAATTGGCAAAGGGTGCTGTGCCAAACGAATTTTGTGGGTGTACGCTTATTTCAATTTTGATAATGATAATAATGATAATGATGACGATAACGATTACTCCATTTGCTTTGTTTCAGCAATGCTCTTGGCCAATCGTGCTGACAGGTGTGGCCGACTTCAAGCTGCCCGACGAAGTCCAGTCGTGCACGACGCATTTCGCATCCTTCTATTCGTCGGCTCATCAAGGTCGCAAAATGCGATGGGCGCACAACTACTCGACAGCAGAAGTGCATCTTTTGTTCGCCGACAAAGCATACCAAATCCAACTGCCATCGATACAGGCGGCCATTTTGTTGCTCTTCGATTTGCTCGACACGGATTGTATGAAGGTCAAGGATGTACATTCGCGTTTGCAATTGACAGTTACTGATCCTCGCGCCAATTCCTCGTCAACATCATCCAACCTGACCAATCCAACTGACGAATTTGCAAACGCGTCGTTTGGCAATTACGAAGTGGAATTGATTCACAAGTTCGTCGTGCCTCTTGTCGAAATCAACTTGTTGCATATCGAATCGGACGTCGGCGAACGATGTACTGTGGATAATCCTATTGCGGTAATTGTTCGGTTGTTGCAATTGCACACTCTAGAGTTGTCAACGATTTTGAATAATTTTGACTGGCGCCTACATCCAGTTCAAAATTCTGACTTTTGAATTGTTACCTAGTGTATTTGGGAAGTATACCATTGCGAAATAGGGTCTGAAATTCTCTTTCGACGGATACATTTAAAGTAGTATTTTTTTCTAGATATGCCAGCATTATGTCTAATCGTCAGTTGCAGCTAAGGAAAAGTACAATTCGGCCAACTTTTTCATTTTCTGTAATTAATGACATCATTGCAGCAGTCCTATATTTAGCCAAGTAGCTTCTTCATTACCCCGTGCTTGTTCAACATATACTATTTCATTAGCATATTATCGAATGGTGGAAAATTGTTCAATTTAGTTTACAACAGTTAAAATGACGCTAACCTTTATCGTTGTTGTTCTAAATACTTGGGCAAGAGTAACTTTTTATTGCTGTATCGAAGTTCTTTAAGGGCTATAATGTTGCTAGGTTGTCTAAATTATGGGGGTTTAATATTTAGGCTATTTAATGCGGAAACCAGCGCCTTCCGATTGCATCCAAAACGTTAAGGTTTTGAAACTTTGACTGGATTCGTTGTCTTGTATTTTTACGCAGAAATCTTTATTAAGAAGTAAAATATTTATTCGCAATCATGGAGGTATAAATGTGTTGATTATATAGATTTAACAACATACGTATTATTTTATTAAATATCAGTTCCCCTGATTGTTTAGAATGTAAGGACAGAAGCAGAACTGGGATTTGAACTTAGATCATCTTATTTTCTAACCGTTGAGTCATGTTTACTATAGTTTTACCCAACTTATTTGATGATGTTAAATTCAATAATCAAATGGCTTTTTTATCAAAAATATAAATATTTTTCTTCATTTGGATAATGTATAATGAGAATTACACTACGATTGAATGAAGTTTTTATCGACAATATACAAATTGTTTTTTTTTCTCATTTCAGATGGAACACACTATTGTACTGAATCGTCAGTTTACAAATAAACGCCTTAAAATAAAAATCAATAACGGGCCTCAAAATAAAGAATCATCCCAAGTTAGTTTACTGGTTATAGCAATGGAAAATTATTTACATATTATACTTATGCATTATTTATACTTTTTGATTGCGAATCAAGGCTATTTTTCGTTATTTATGAATAACGATAATTTGGTAGTAAGATAGTGAGTGATTCGAGAATTTGATGATAATATAAATGAAATCACACGTTCAATTATCATCTATTATCATAGAGACAGAATCAATACGGTTGTTCTCATTATTCACTTGTCAAACTCATTTTAATGATAGATATTCAGCATTGTATATTATTATTATTATCATTGTGGATAAACATCCTCCATCGGTTATTATCGCCTAGGGTAGTCCAAATTACCAAAAGGCTGAAAAACATCAACTTACAACGTGCAGTTAATGAATGACAGTTGAGGCATGCTGACTTTAAATATTAATTGCA
Organism: Cardicola forsteri; assembly: GCA_025895645.1. Lineage (NCBI taxonomy): Eukaryota > Metazoa > Platyhelminthes > Trematoda > Strigeidida > Aporocotylidae > Cardicola > Cardicola forsteri. The sequence continues at coordinate 1,179,853 of JAKXYG010001430.1, read as the reverse complement.
TTCAGAATTAAACCAATCCAGTGATCTCTGTTGGCTGCATAGGCTAAACAAACGGATACCCAATTAAGTTATTCATTTAGAAGGGGGATTTATCATTGCTGAAAGGACTGCGTTTACGTACTACAATCTCCGTCCAAATTATTCGTTGACCACCCGGTCTTCTTTTTCATCCGAGTAATGGATGGGCTTCCATATCTTCTGGCTGGATAAGTGATGGACCACCTTCGTAAAATATGGGCAATTAATGTTAAGTGTGTTACAAATATTTGGAAATTGTTTTTCCACTTGAGCATTGTATAGTATATATTAACGCTCAAAAATACATCAGGATTATTATTAAAAACACCATCCCCTTAATTGTCCTTGTCAATACACGGACTTGGGACATTTTATGCCTAAAATTCATTATTATTGGTGACAGTCATTTCTTCATTATTTCTACATATATTTGTACAGCATATTGAATGATCGATTTCGATGGCTTGATAAGCGTAACAAGTGTAGGAGAATAACATTTCCTGACTGGTAGACGGCGCCACTGTTTGCAAAAATTGACGCGGTCGCCTGATGCTTTAACAGGGATATATCCTTTAACCCAAGGGCTACATATGGTAAACATATACGTTAAGATACTTTTTAATTGTCCTGATTGTATGCTTGCATCTACCCACCGCAGCGGAAGCCCAGTTATACTACTATGCATTCGGTCCCTGCTGTTATTAGTCTAGATGTCTATGGGCGCCTAGTCCAGGATACACCACATAGAGGAATAGTCAGGAACATAACCATTATTGTAAATTGAGACTTTATAAGTATTACTAAAATCCTCAGGATTATTAGCATTCCAAGGTAATCGCTCTCGATGTAGGGCTTGAACCCGCATCCCTCATGCTTTACCTGCTGACCTAACTGGGTTATTATTGAAAATGCTATTTCTCCAATTGTTGTTAATCAAGACTGAAGCAGATCAGGTTGATCGTCAAGTCAACGGCGATAGAAAATATTTTATTCAAGCCGCTGTAGTACGAATTCTCAAGTCTCGCAAGCAAATCAGGCACAGTGCCTTGATAGAAGCCGTATTGCAACAAGCGACCAACCGTTTTCAGCCCCCCATTCCTTTGATCAAGCGCTGTATTGAAGGCCTAATTGATACTGGCTATTTGGAACGCAACCCAGACGACCCAGACCAATACAGTTACCTTGCATGAGAGTGCCAGATGATTTTATTTTGTTGCTTTCGAACACGGTTGTAATTTTTATTATATAATATGATCTGTTATTGTAAATAAAGCACACGTGATGTACAATAACAACAGATAGAATGATGGTTGATCATAATATGAAACAAATTTTAATTAATCAAATGTACAACACGAGATCTTGACATTGATATTTTATAGAATGAGAAAATAAAATGCTGCTTTTTTCAAATACAAATCGGTCGTTTTATTGTACTCACTTCCAACATTGTAATTATATGCTTTTTTTCATTTAAGTTAGCTTAACATAAGACCAATCCAACGTTTTATAATAATAATACATTAATTGATATTGTGTGGGTTTCTAAAGTTTGAAATAAGTTATACCTTCTGTTATTTTTTAGACAGTAATAAGAGTTGGTTTCTAAAAATAATCACATTTTAATAAACACGTTTCGCTGTTTTAAAAACCAACACATTAAATCCAACGACTGAACTCTTGTATTCATTAGTGTACGCATGATAAGCTGATTTTTGGTAGAATCTAAGATAGACACAACTGGTCGTCGTTTTGATACCGACGGTCATTCATGTTATCCAACATATTGAAACACTGTATTCAGTTTTAAAATTAACCAAAATTTCTATTTGATCTTATCAGATCAAATGTTATTCTTTTGTGTTAACTTGTACAGAAAAACACTGTTTTCCATTTTGGAAAAAAAGATTATCGACCACTATTAGCAAATACCAAAATGAGTTTTTATAGAACTTATCGATTTGTTAATTAAACTCGTGCCGAATAGATTCTGTTTACACCCCCATTTTGATCATTTATTTGAGCGTGGAGTCATTGCACATTTTTTGTTCACCACTTCCCTTTTTAATGTTTTAGCTAAGCCTTGATAAGTATTGTAAGCTGACCACCCATTAGAAACGCTAGAATCGTATAGCAGGAGTGTTTGGTAAATTCTATATTATGGTAACTGATTCCAATATTAAATCAAATGTTCTCGTCTCAATAGGAAATTAAAGCATTGTTATTATTGAGTAATGTACAATTGAACAAGTTCGTGTCTGCTTCAGTAGGGAAGACAAGTCTTTCAAACGATCAATACTACAATCATATCCCATATTCATATGTAAAAACGTTGTTGCAACTTTAGCCGTAAAATGTTGAAGTAAAATGGATTTCGAGTTAACTTATTTGTAAAAATAAAAGAGCTAACAGGTTGAGATATTCATTAACCTTAAGTGGTAATGTTTGCAGTAATCTGTCTTAATAGGATTATATAAGCAGGACAGTGTATTGCGTCGTGTTTGTTATATAAAAATTATTAATAACTTTCATTATTACTATATATGTACGGCATATCAAACGATTTATTTCGATGGCCTGATACGCTTATCAAAGAATAACGAGATATCTTGGTTAATAGACGGCATCCTTGTGTCTGCGCCACTTTGTAAAGATTGATAAGGCCGTCTGATTTTTTGTCAGGGTTATCTCCCTTAACAAGAGAGCTACATATGATATATGTATGCCGAAGCGAAAGCCAACTTGTGCTGCCATCCATTCGGTCTTTGCTGTTCAGAATCATTGGCATTCCATTAATAACAGTCCTGAAGATTTGAGTAATGCTTATAGTCTCAATTTCCAATGATGGCGATATTCCTGACTGTTCCTCCTCCACGTGGCGCATCCTGGACTAGGTGTCCCTATGCACCTAGACTAATAATAGCAGGGTCTGTGTGTATAGCTGGACTTTCGCAACGGCGGGTGGATGCGAACATACACTCAGGATACTTAAAAGGTATCTAAAAGTATACGTATACTATATGTAGCCGTTGGGCTAAGGGAGATAACCCTGAGAAAAAATCAGGCGGATTCGTCAATCTTTGCGAACAGTGGTAACGGTACAAGGATGCCAAGTAACTTTGTTATTATTCTACGTTTGTTACGTTTATCAAGACATCAAAGTCGATCGTTTATATGTCGTATAAATGTGGGAAATAATGGAGGAGTGATCACATCAACAAAAATGAATGAATCTAACTTACTTTAAATGTGATTTTTTGAATACAATTTAAAGAATGACTTCCTTGTATAATCGATCTACAAATAACGCACACCTTTCTGTATAACCTGTTAAATATCGCAAACTTATTTTTGTTATATAATATATTAGGTGTAGTATACCTAGTGTGCAAATGGATAAAAAATTAACTAAATTGTTATACAAAGTATTTATTGTTAACATTTAAAAATTCGCAAAAAAATTTATGTTGCTTAAAAATCAACTAAATAGCGCCAGTTTTACCCAGCTGCTCTTTTAATATCATAACACTTCGTCGCTGATCCTCTGGCAACAAAGCCAATTGCTCGTCGGACAACTGCAACACTTGCATAATCAATGTAACTTTTTCCTGTTCGCCCTGACCAGCCAACAAGCTATTTGGTCCCATACTGGCTGCGGCTGCAGCAGCGATAGCTGGAGTAATTTGCTACAAAAACAATCAACATTTTGCACTGTATGATTATACGAAAAATAAATTTTGAATAGAAATAAATATTTCCTTAAACAATATCTCAGATATCTTGGTTAGGTTGGCGTTGCGTAAAAGCAAGTGTCAGTAAGTGATCCTATTCATAAGTATATTTTTTAAATCAATGCTACTAAGTTTACCATGCCTATGTAAAGGGAGATGTTAAGACTATTAAACCTATCGACTCATCGGTCTAAAAACGGAGTTCTTACCATTAGTTCCAACTTCGCATAGCATCCCAAATTCCTATACAAAAGTTGTCGGATGCAAATTAAACTTAGAGGGATAAATGAAATTTTTTGGTTAGTTCCTTGCGATGACGCCAGTGTTTACAGGGATTGACGAGGTAATCATTTTTAGGGTTCACGGATCTACAAGCCTAGCCAGTTACATATGGCAAATGGATACCTTGGTATACCTTATAAGCATCTTGAGTGTATGAAAGCACCCATTCACTGAACAGAAGTCCAATAAAATCTCAGTTATAACGCTGTGTACTCGGTCTGTTGTTATTAGTCTAGATGCCTATGGACACCTAGTCCAAGAAACATCACGTGGAGAAAGAACAGTCAGGAATATCACTATCATTAGAAATTACAAACTTTATAAGCATTACTCAAATCCTCAAGATCATTACCATCCCAGCTTAGGATAAAAAATTACGTACAAAATTGACTAAAATCAAACTACTAAATAAAATCATAATTCCAAATCATATATATAGGAAGCCTCCACAAGCTAATATATATATATATTTAACTGGTTTAAAAGTTTTAAATAAACTTATCAGAATTCAAATTCAAAGTCTGCCCAGGCAAATTGTTGATAATAGTTTTTACAAAAAATACATACCTATTCAAATAATCCATATGTATCATTAAGAACATTACTTGAGTCAAAAAATGATAAAAACAAACCTGTGGAGCAGGAGGTCGTGAATGAATAGAAATTGCAGATGGGTTACCCAAATTGAAATGTGACTGTGGTGGATGTGAAACTGTAGAAGGAGGTGGTCCAGGATAATCAAAAGGTGGTGCAACATTAGCAGGTTGAAATCCAGTCGGTGGTGGAATTGCATTCGGATAGAAATTAGTTCCTGTTGTCACATTGAAAAATATAGTTGCATGTAATACTTAAATAGTGTACTCAAAAAATGGCAAAATAACATTTGGTTTAAAAATTATAACAATATCCGACAACTATTTTAAATAAATTAAAACCTTAAATTTAAATTAGATATTCATTATAAAATAATCATAATATGCTTATCCAAAAATGCACATCCGACATAAAAACGTATAATAATTTAGAACACAAATAATTTATTTATATACAACTGATATAGCTTTAATATCTAATATCCAAAAACTTATTACAATCCTCATTATATATATATATATATATATATATATATATATATATATATATATATATATATATATATATATATATATATTGTTTCAACTTTGTCTAACAGTAGGAATTTTCAGAAAGCAGACATTTGGCAATGCTAAACGAGGACCCACAGTTACTGCCAGTGGGAACGTGAAGCCTATGCCCACTGTCAATTTTAATGTTCTAGTAGCACAGATGAAACTTAACAGCAGTATGTTACCTGCCAGCGGTGCTTGACTTCGTGGTTGAGAATGATCAACACCAAAAGGTACAGGAGGAGGCATGTGGGGAGGAAACGTTGACGGTTGTACAGATGGTGGTACAAACTGCGGTGCTTGTTGACTATGTGAAACTGGTTGAAATTGATTTGCTGAAGAATATGGAACAGGCGATTTCGGACGTATATCGGTATCATCTGTAGTAGCAGGAGGAATCTGATCGTGACTACGGTTCAGCATTGCAATAGCAACTTTGGGATCAACAATTTTCATTACAATCTGCGCCTAAAGAAAATATCATTTTTTTATTACTAAAATATTAACAAAATTTAAAGATTTCAATAAATCAAATTAGTTGATTCAATAAAGTATTAAAGCAAACACGATAAAGACCGACTCCTACTTAGCGCGTCCACAGGTGACGGATAGTGGAACAACCTTAAGCAATAAAGGTTAGCTGTGAATAAGGCTGTGCCAAATAAACAGCCGTGGACCAAACGGATACTCAGGCGTTAAGGTCGTTGATAACAAGGCTACAACAGTTGTCAGTGCTACCCTGAGTATTATTACCAAGCAACCCTATTTAGGGACAGCACTACTTGCTCCACCTGGAGAGGGGCCTAAAAAAGATGGTTTATAAATTGTTCCTCTCACCAGGATATCTAATCGCGTCTAACTGGTCTATATACTTGCAGTCGAAACTCTTACAGAAATCAATTAAATGCTGTGGTCAACAGGGAAGAGACCAATGACCAAATTCAAAAAACACCATTCATAGAACTCAAACAAGACAGAATATGGCTCGCGACACTACTGCCTGTTCTGTGGATATTACTCACGATAATGCACCGGTTATTAAAGTAAACACGAAAAACGTATTTTAATTGTCTGAATATTATAAATTTAAAACTAAACCTTACATATACAAAAAATTATAACAAGATAAAGCTATGCATAGAACTATTTCAAACTAACTGATTCTTCATCATTTATACATTTGGTTGGTGACATAGTCATCTTCATTAATTCTATATTTTTACATTATATTAAACGTAGAATAACAAAGTTTCATAGATAGTAGACGGCATCCTTGTAACAGCGTCACTTCACAAAAACTAACAAAAGCTCCCTTAGCCCAAAGATTATAAACGGTGTACGTTTACCTTTAAATCTTCAAAATAATTTTCACAACAGTTTTAAGTCCTATTAATAGGGCAATTCGAACGTTTCCAATTTATCTCATGTCCGCAACTTTTGCATAACAAATAAAAGATTTCCACGGTTACAATATTAAACCATTTATCTATCATCTTTCGGAATACGACAAAGGGTGTAAAATGCATTCTATATCATTTTTCAGTAACTTCTAACAAAACGTGTCGAAATGCAACTAAAATTGGCAGAAATAATGGCTTCGAACTGATGAGTAACATGAATGGCCTAATATGGGACCAACAAGTAGCGCAGTATGCTTTATGTAACTTATTTTCAACCATGAATCTAGTGCCGTTTTACAAACTTTGCGCGTTCAGTCTCACTGCCGTAGAAAAACAATATGTACTGCATGCACTTTAATAATAAACACTTTAGGTTTTCAACTCGTGTATCATAGCACAAAAAGGTGCATTTCACATTGCATTGTCACTTTGAATCTTTTTTTTTAAGATTACTGTTTTTATATTATAATATAAATTCTGTATTTATTAATTTCAGTTTCTACCTTTGTTGTTTATTTTCTATCATTTACTCTTTCCAATTATTCCACTTTATTTTTTTGTTCCTTATCTCTAAATATTCACTATTTAATTTCCCATTTTACTTTACCCTCCACCTAGACATTCAGGATACTATAAAACCGAGCACCAAATAGTGTTTATGCTACTCAACTTGTAAATCGGAAACCTGGTATGAATAATTTTCTATCCACAAAAAACAAAAACTGATTGTTATTTTGAAACTAATAAAAATATTTACTTCCATAGCAAGTCTCACCTGTAAAAGTGCATACGCAAGTTGTGGATTTTGCAGTAACATGTTTCGTGCCTCATTCGGATTGTTTTGTATACAAAGTTTCATCTGTTTCATCAACTCATACATCTGTTCTGGTGGAAGACTAGCAACTGCTCGACTAATAGCTTCGGGTGCTGTTTTGGGATCAACATGATCTCCATATGGACTTTCTAAAGGTGGTCCAACAGAAGGATTACTAAGAGCAAGTTCCGCAGAATTTTGTTCTCCTGCAGCGGGACCGATTCTTAATGGACGACCGTTAAATTCAATATTTTGTAAATTACGAAGAGCACTAGCACCTATAGCAGGATTACTATATTCACAAAAACCATAGCCTTTTGGTTTTCCTGATTCCCTATCATAAACCAAACGAAAACCTACAACTGGACCAGCCTAAAAGCAAATATTACTTTAAACACAAAATTACCTTTCCAAATAATTCAATCAATTTATCTTCTGTAGCTTCATATGGTATATTTCCAACAAAAATCGATCTAGCAGTTTTCTCGGCTGCTTCCTTTGTCAGTACAGGCATTGAAGGTTGCATAGAAATCATTATTGAACCCTGAATCCTAAATATTTGATAAGCAACACTAAAACTTTAAAAACACGAAGCTAGTAAATGACCTTCAATAATTTATAAACAAACTAATTATTAAAAAACTTTTATTAATTTTTATTTTGTTTTAATTTTACACAAATTTTTATTTTTTTAATTTAAAACAAAATTTAAATTATTTACATAATATTTATTAAATTGCAGCAATTTTTAATTTATTTATGTATTGAAATTAATTGTACAAAATTATATTAAACAGTTTTTTATTTACTTTCAAAATTTAAAATTTAAATTATATATACATATTATATTAATTAACTAAATTTATTTATATTTATATAAATGTTTATACAAAACTTCTTATGCAAAAGATTTAATTTTTAAATACAAATATATTGTATATAAGTATATTTACGTTTGCAATAATAATTAATAAATTACAATTTGTTTTAGATGTTTAAAAATGCATTTAATGCATCAGTTTATGTTTTTAGGAACATTTAATCTTTTTTTTATTATAGCCCATAACTCTCTTGTGGGGCATAATCTAAAACTGGTTAAAAACCCAAAGCCAATATTATTGTAATGTTATATTATTTTACTAATAAAGTCATTAACCCCTAAAATAATTTTTTTTAAGATTGCAAATGATTAATTTACTCAGCGTTCATATGATCAATATGCTCTTTCCAATTTCTTTTAATAACTATGCCTTTTGATTCATTAAATTTATGTATATTATTCACTGTTATTTATGTTTATTTTCTAATTCTAATTTTGATTTATAACAATTTTATTTTTCTTTTATGATAATGATAATAAAATTTGAGCCAAGGATCAAAGAGAGTTTGATTCTTACTTAACTCGTGAACCAACCTGTGACTTGTTTATTTCAGGATTATTTAAGAGTGAATAGGTCAAAACGCGTTTTAGTACTCGGTGTTACTGTTGAATAAAATATTTAAATTATTATTAATTTTAATTTCAATTACAATTGTTATATTATTATACATTTAAACACTTTGACTTTGTTTGAACCTTGTTCTGAAGCGCCTTTTTGTATTTGAATGTATCACGTTTGTTGTTAACGTGACTGTGGTTCTGTGAGTATATTGTGTCCTGTTTTTCCTGTTGGTAAACAGCATTGGTATGTAATTTTGAATTATTTTGTAATAATAAATTGCAGAACGATAATTTAGATCACACAAGAGCTTTTTTGATTGAAATTACCTGAGGGTGTTAATAATTATCCGTATCAAGTTAAATCAAAGGAAATTAGGGCCGGATCTCAGTGAGATCTTACACTCGGTTGTTAAATTGTCTTAACTTTTAAGGGGGAAATATAAAATGAATGGTAGAACAAAGATGATCAGTCACCAAAAAAATATTTGAAATTAAAATAAAATCAAGCCAGATAGTGAAACAGTTTACAAATATTGAAAACAAGCAAAAATAATAATAATACAGAAGTAATAATAAAACGAGTTATGTGTTACAATTTAAAAATACTGCAATAATTATCAAAAACAGAAGAAGAGAGAAAAAGATAATAAACGCTTCAATGGACGTGTAGCGTAACGCGCGCCTCGCCTCGAGAGTGATGTTGAGGTTTATCTAATATTCTTAAAATATAATCAATAAATTATAGTGTCAAAACATTACAATTGTATTCACAAAATTATGTTAAAACAGTTGAATTAAAATCATATTTATTAAATTTATTTTTTAAAATGTATAATTTATTATTTATAATTTTTTAAAAATGGTTTAAAATAATAAACTAATTACAACGTTAATAATACGTTGCATAAATGTAAATATAAATTATTAAACAACAATAAAAATAATTAAAGGTTTATTAATATAAACGTTACAGATATTAAACTAATTTTTATATAAATGTTATGTTTAAAACGTTTGATTCAGATAATTTGAAGCTTATATATTTATAAATGAAAGTAATAAATAGCATAATAGCACAATATAGAAACTAGAAAATTATGAAAAGTAAATATAATAATAGTAATGTTTAATGTTTAAATTAAAATAGAACATTATTAATTATTATAATTTTGGAAACAGTTAAAATAATATATTTTACGAAATTTTCTGTCACTAAACAAAATTAAAATAAAAATTAATATTGTTGTAATAATTGTTTTAACAAATAATAAATAATATTAAATAAAATAATTGTGATTAAAATTAATACTACAAAAATAATATTGTTAAATATATTTTTTTAAAGTTTAAATGTACAATTGTTGTTTTATTTAAAATACGTTTAATTAATAATAATAAATTATTAAAATAAAATAATAGTTTTTATTAAATATTTTTATTACAAATTTTAATCACTGCGTTACTTATGCTTTTTGTTATTTTGTTGGTTGTAATTTATATATTTTTACTTGAAGTTTTTAACACTTTTATAAGAATTAATGGATGTTCTTTTAGTTTTATTTAATGCTAGTTTATTTTTATTAATAAAATAATGTATATATATATATATATATATATATATATATATATATATATATATATATAATTTTAATCATTTTACTGTATTTTTTAATACAGAGGAATATTTATGTATGGGGTTAAACCAAAAGTTTAAGGTTCAATATCATCATTCCGTTCATGCTAAAGGATTTGTATCAGGTTTGAATTTCTGTTTTATTTATTTTGATTTAGATGATGTTATTATTAGTTCTAGAGGGAATCAAGGAATATTTACCGGGGATGTTATTGAAGTGTATCATGCTGAAGATTTGCATCATGCACTTTTTATGGTAAATGATTTAAGTGATGAGCTGCAAAGTCGAGGTAATTTTAATTGTGTTTAAAACATTTGAATAGATGTTATTAGCATTGAACAAACTATTGCACATACTTTTAAGTTACAACAGCACAAAACTGTTATTGTTAACGTAGTTGATAAAGATGTTTGTTTTTTTAATTTTTTAATTGTATTTTCCAGGCTGTTACCTTGGATTTAGTCGAACTTTATTTTAGAGACTATTATTTTAGTCCTACCGATTTTTACTATTTTAATCAACAATTGGTTTGTTTTAATAATGCATACATATTAATGTTAATATTTTTATTAGGTTGATACGGTAATTCAAGTGAATAAAAAGTTAATGTATAATAACATGAGGTTAGATAGTTTTTTAATATTTTTCAGAGTTCAAGTTGGTGAGTTATGGAGGTGCGGTGAAAAATATTCATGTGGTTATGTTGGTCCTAAAACAAAAGTACTGTTTTTAATTTTATTAATTAATTATCTAATCAGATTATTTTTCGATCGTTAAGTGCCGTTATCCATATTTTTATACAAATGAGTCGAGAAATGTGGTGTTTTGATCAAAATGGTGATTTATACTTAGAGAAAGCATTTAAGTTTTTGAAAAAAGTGTTAACAGGTTTTTGGCCGGTAAGATTCTTTGTTTTTAACGATTTCAGGATAATAATTGTAATCATGATGTAACTGTGGTGTTCTTTACACGTGCATTTATAAAAAGTGAGTTTTAGGTTATTAATGTTTTGACTATTATGTATTTTATATGATTATGTAAGTTTTGTAACTATAATAGTAATAATGGTAGAATTATTTATTTTTTAAAAATTTTTTAAGAACCTTATTAATAAGTTAAACTTGGTGTTCTTAAAAAGATTATGTTAAGTGTAAAAATTATTAAATTTTTTAATCAATTTTAAGCTTGTCATGGTTTGTTGTTTTGTTTGTGTTTGTGCGATTTTTATGGTTATAATAATTTTAGTTTTTCTCCTGACAGTTATTTATGCCAGGTAATGTGAAAAAGGTAGAAGAAACTGGTAACTATTTACTAAATAATTTATGAAACTACTAAAACTTAAAATGCAGAATTATATTTAAAGCATTGTTATCTTTTCTAAGAATTATAATTGTAGAAATCGGTCAACAAGTATGCTTTAAACACAACCGATTAAAACAATCATTTTCCATATACAAGATTGTGGAATTTGTATTTTTTTAGTTTTGTTTGCAGTCAAAGACTGTATAGTAACAATAAAGAAAATGTAGGCTTGTATCCAGGTAGAAACATAGCGTTTTGGCTAGTTTAGTCATTCCAACACTGCAAAATGTTTAACTTGACTAAATTATTTAGAAATATGCAGTACTTTTGCAGTTGAATGTAAATATTAACATTTAAATGCATGCATTTAATTAAAATACGTTTATAAAGGTATTTGGCTGTTTGATATGTACTATTTTTTGTAACAATATTAATGATAATCGTTTGTAGGTATGGCTGTAGAGAATTTTAACTAGTTTGTTATTAGTAGTATATATAACCTGGATGGATTAGTTTAGTAAAAGTGGATATTGTTGGAACGTTTTTTTTTATCTTAAACGACGCTATAAATTATTTGATTTATTTTGGTTTATAGAAAATTGTAGTTAACTTAAGTGATTGTTTTGACAATTAAATTATAGAAAGTGGTTTCCATAAAGTAGCGCATAAAAGTATTAAATATTGGGTAATGAGTGTTAAATGATTTATATTTTTGCGGATTCTCAATTTTACTAATTTTTAATGTTTTATAAATTAGAGATTTTTGAATAATTCGATTTTTGTAAAGTGTAATATGAAATTAAAAATGTGTGATTTTAATTACTTTTTTTACAGATTTACACTATTCTCATATTAATTCTATAAAAAAAGATAATCAAGGTCGATTTTATGAAGATTTTTACAGGTATTTTTTGTTTATACACATTCTTTTTGATTTTTACTTGCAATTATTAAAAATGTTTATGTTTGGGAGAATATTTTAGGTTTTTTAATGGTATATATGTATATTATAATGAAACAAATTATTGTATAAATATTGTGATGTTTTTAGTGCACATGTATGTACTAACAATGGTGTTTGTAGATAAATATATTTTGAAGAGTTTTAATATTTAATATGGTTTATTTGATAACGGTGTTTCTAAAATTGATTTACTTTGAAGATATTAAAAAAAAATTTTTCTTATGTAAGAAACAATAATTTTTTTAGTTTAAGAATTTTTAGATTTTTTTACAAATAAATATTTTTAAACTTGTGACATTTTTCAATAACCAGAACATGATTTAATGTTTATTATTAATTTAGTGCATACTTATTTAATGCAATAATTCTAGGGTTGTGGTTCAAAATGAACGTTTTTCAGTAGACGAGTGGAAACGAGAATTATTCCGATTGAAGCATGATATAAACGATTTTGAAAAAAAGCTGTACAGTTACTTGGATTTGACGTATTGCTCGGAAGAGAAAAGTTCTGGTCTGGATATAGAAATTTGTACAACTTTTGATGCAAATTTTTTGGAAGCGCTTAATATGAATATTAATTGTAAGTTTTTTTTCAATTTGTGCAGCATTTTGTATTTTGCTTAGTGAAAAGATTGTATTTATTTATGCCACATTTTTGTAATTAATTTTAATTCCTAAAAACGTTGAACTTTTATTTCAAAGTGTACGGAGCATACAATGTGGATCGAAATTTTGATAGAACGGGAAAGATAATATTTTTTATTTCGCCCGGATTTGGAGTTTATAATGTTGATGAAAATTTGTTAGACCTTACTAAACGACGTGTGTTGGATTTAGGTAATGCAAAAATAAACTTTATTATTAATAAATACAAATGATTATTGCATCGTTTTGATTATTAGTCATATTTTCAACTGTTTGTGTTTGTTTTTATTATGTTAGGAGTTGGAGTCAACTTGATTTGTTTGGCTCAACAACCGCTTCATGCAATTCCTTTGTTGAAAGTAAAATATTTGATTAAAGTTATTGTATTATGTTTATGTCATTTTACTTAATTAAATCAAAGTAATTATGTTTTTTTGGATTGATTCTTGAGTATTTAAAAGGGCTTTGTTATAATATTTTACTAAGTAGTTAGTTTGAATTAAGAATTAAATTTTAAATTTTAAACATTTGTAGATTATAGTAACTCGTTTATAATTTATAAAAAATTAATAAATATATTATATACTACTTATAGTTTATTTATTAGTATCTGGTAAAAAAAATACATGGAGTGTAGATCTGGTTTGCAAATGCTTCTAAATAATTATTTTTGTTTTTATGTGGTTTTCATGTTTTTTAAATTACTACGTTTAAACGATTATTCAAGGTAATGGTTAAGAAAACTTCAACCGTAGGCGAAAAGTACGTTGTACCACATTGGATTCATTGCAAGTAAGTCTTATAAAATATTAAAAACATTGAACAACAAATTTAATTAATTAATGACTAATCGTGTACTAAGCCCTATTACTATATAACAGAATATTTGTTTAAATGAAATTATGTTTGTAGTTTTTAGATGATGAAAAATTGTAATTTTACCTTTACACGTGTATCTTTTTATAATCAGGTTTATGGTAAATATAAACTTTTAACAATTTATTTTTAATTAAAAATGTTATTTTTCTAAACTATTACGGTGGGGTGATTGATTAGTAAGAGCCTCATATCCAAACCGGAAAATCGAGGTTTTAAACTCTGGTCACCTCCATTCTTCTAAGCTTAGATAACTGGGCAGTATTAAGGCATGATAGAAATGGAGGTTATTTTTACAGAACCTTTATTTAATTTTTTTTTCTATAAAAATAAGTGGTATTCGTTTTTTATTTTAGTTATTATAGGTCAGCCCAAGAAATTAAATGTATTGAAGCTGGAAAACCGTTTTCACGTATAAAGGTTTGGTTCATTTTTTAATTTTTGTGAAAATTAATGTAATTTATCCATACATTTTAAGATGATGTTTAAAATATTAATAATATGAATATAATGGGTTGGTTGAAAGTAATCATAGGTGCAAATTATACATTAACAAGACAGATCTTGCTTTATACATTTAGGTTGTTTCAAATAAAAAATTCCTTTTGATCTAAAGAGCATGGAGCAACAAAATTTTTCCATGTAATTGTACATCAAATGTTTAACTTTAAAGATTCTGAATATTCAACTTTTATTCAGATTTCACGAAACTATGTCATCGAAATCATGATACTTTTACTTTTTTGTCGTGGTTTAATGGAATGATGTTATCGTTTTTTCAGCAATACTACTTTTTATAGAAACCAGGTTGTGCTCAAATCTTTTTTTCTCAATCGGCTACGGGATTGACTATGGCAGAGTTTGGCTTGTAAGTATGAATAATACTACCAACCGAAAGCACAATGAGAAATAATAATTTCTCTTTTACATAGAAGGATTAATTGCAGTTAGAGAATTGTATCATTTACTGTTAATTAAGTTTACTGGAAGATGAGTTTTATAGTGTATTGAGAATGAGTAAACATACGTTTATGAATTACATCAATAGTAATATTATTTCTTGTGTGCGTGATCGAATTTAGATAGAATGTTTGTATCCAATTAATTTAGTTTTTATAAATTGTTTTTTTTTGTGTTAAAAAATTATTTTCAGTTTTATAGTTTTTGTCTAATTTTATTTGAATTTATTTTGTAATACAAATGAAACAAATTTATTTGAAATAAACACATGTACATTTTAATGTGCATTTTTACCTTGATTCACTTACAGGTTGCTCCAGTTCATCAGTTTGACATTTTGCAAACAATTGGGCGTGATTTAAAATTGAACTCTTTACAAAATACGTAAGTTTTGGTTGACTATTGTGAATAACGGTGAGATGTATTTGTCAAACATTTAAACTTATTTTGTGAAGCATTATGGAATACGCTTTTTGTAAATCGAAAGTAATATTTTTAATTACTTACAGTTTTATTGTATTGCACAATTTGTAGCGATACCGAGGATTTGAGCAATGTTAATCAAGTCTCAATTAATCGATGCAAACATATACCTAGACTACTGTAACAAAACATTTGGTAGTGTTTTCATTTTTTGTAAACCATAAAACCGTCACAAGGTGCCTTTTGTTAACTAATTATTTTGCTTTGAAGAATATGGGACAATAAGATTGTTCCATAGGATTGATTGTACATTAAACTTTTGACTTTGAAGATCATGCAAATCAGAGCTTGAAATTCTATTCAGATTTTGTCATCGGAATCATGCTGCTTTCACTTATTGGTATGTAGTTTAATAAAATGGTGTCCTCTTACTGTTTTTTAGCAATATCTTTTTACACTGGTTAAGTTGCCAATCTTACACCCAAACTCTTCTCTTTCCGGACTTGGGACCAGCTGCGGTGGATTTATTAGCTTACAAATTTGGTTAATTTCTTACGATACATAAGAAACAATGGTAGCGATTGTTTGTTGTTGTTATACAGATTTATGGAAACAGGTTAGTAGTTAGATTTTAGATTTCAGGATTAAATGGTATTTGCTTGAGTGCTATTTTTAAAGCATTTTTGGGTTAGTTTTGAATTACACCTTTACAACATCAATTTTTGGAAATACGTGCAAATACGTAAAACATTAAGTACGATGAGTATAGTGGTTTGCTTTTGGTAAAAACAAACACTACTGATAACAACGGGCTTAGTCAGTTTTATGCAAATTTAGAATGCTTTATGAATTATTGATTAGTGTAAATGTGCAAACACGGTGTTTAGATTTGCGTTAGCAGTAGTAACGTACAACATTTGAAGATAGTGGGCAATCAGCATTGATCAGTTTCACTGTAAATAATGAATTCACAGAACTCGTTTTGATCATCTATAACTCAACGTCTAAGTCTTTGGCCTAACACCAGAAAGGACGTGGGTTCAGTCCATGTGTGTGAGACTTCAAAGGTATGCATCGCTGATGCTTCCAAACAAGGGCGATACAGCTGTACAGTAATCCTGGTCGATTTATCATTTAAGTGAACTTGACAATTCTAATATTTCACCCTTGAAAACTCCACAATAAACTTGGTACATTTTATTAACAGTCAGGGTACCAAATTGCCAATTTATCGTATTGCTTATGGTGAATTGAAAGACGTAGAAAAGATGACTACCAAATGCACCAATATCAGTGCCTATCCATCGTCAATCCACAACGGCTACGAACGGTACAAAGGCAAAGACATGTATTCGAACGACTGCCATTTGATCAAGTCACGTGCCACTTGCATCAATTCATCGTGCTCATCGTCGTTGCCTTCGCCCTCGCTCATGGCCTTGTACAACAGTACGAACAATTCTGCCAATTGCACCTCAAGTCCCAATACGATGATGATGATGATGATGATGACAGAAGCCAAAAATAGCCAATCATCGAGCAAATGCAATTCGCATAGCGAGTCCGACACGAGTCATTTCGGCAGTGTCGAGTTGGACGGCGAGACGGACAAACCGACAACCAAATCGTCTCTGAGTCACGTCGACTCAAATACGTCGTCCAGTTGGACGTTGCGGCATCCCAACATACTGACGCATTTGGCAGGTGTCAATGCACTGTCGTCAGTTCACGAAGCCTGGCTTGATCGAGCCAAATTGCACAAGATGGACCAGAAGAAGTCGACACTGGGCTTGCCTGGGCGCATTCGTACGCAGAGTTTTACGGACGAGAAGAAGCACCTTTTGTTGTCCGAGTCGGAGAGTAGAGATTTTTTGCAAAAATCAAGTGAGTTCGACGTGCACACGCATTTGACAGTAGCGTTTTGATAAACGATTGTGTGGTTTTACAAGAGTTGGAATGTTAATAATCCACGAGGATTTGAGTAATGCTTAGAAAGTCTCAATTTTTAATGATGGTGATATTCCTGACTGTTAGTCCTCCACGTGGTGCATCCTGGACTAGGTGCCCCTAGGCACAGCGATATAACTGGGCTTCTGCTACGGCGGGTGGGTGCGAACATACACCCAGGATACTTAAAAGGTATCTAAAGGTATACGTATACCATATGTAGCCCTTGGGCTAAGGGAGATAACCCTGACAAAAAATCAGGCGGCCTCGTCAATCTTTGCGAACAGTGGCAACGTCACAAGGGTGCCGTCTACCAGCCAAGAAGCTTTGTTATTCTTCCACGTTTGTCTACGCTTGTCAAGCCATTGAAATCGATCGTTCTACATGTCGTATAAATATGGAAAATAATGAAGAGGTGACCACGTCACCAACCAAAATGAATGTTCATCCTCCATGTGGTGCATTCTGGACTAGTTGTATAATTGGGCTTTCGCTGTGGCGGGTGGGTGCAAGCTTGCACTCAGGATACTTAAACGGTATCTTAAGGTATATGTATACCATATGTAGCCGTTGGGTTAAGGGAGACAACTCTGACAAAAAATTAGTCGGTTTGGTTAATTTTTGCATCACAAAGATGCCGTCTACCAGCCAAGAAACTTCGTTATTCTTCGACGTTGGTTACGCTTATGAAGCCACTGAAATCGATCGTTTATTATTCCGTTTAAATATACAAATCATAAAAAGATGACTAGGTCACCAATCACAATAAATGAATAAATTTCTATTCGTTTTATTTGTCATTTATCTATTACCATGTCTTCATTCAAACCATAAATGGTATACAGCATGCGACAAGTACCTGCCCGCATCCCAACAAAATTCGTCTCAATTGCCGACCTACTTTTACAATGCCCGTAAGTCAAAATCGCCATTGAATCGGACATCGAAACCAACCGTATCTGCCTATTCGCTGACAGCTTCGGTTGGTGATCCATTTGCTAACTTCAATCGTTGCAAGTTGAGCACTTCGTTTGTGTCGAAGGCGCATCTAAGTTACAACATGAGTTCTCGAAATTCGTCCAATGCCGGTTCGACCATTTCCACTCACAAATTGCCAGTCACTTCGTACTTTCCGTTTGGTTTGAAAGTAACGTCCAATCAGTGTTCGTCCGCTGGTCAACGTCGATGGGCGTTTGTTCGACCTACTAGTAAGTTTATTATTATTATTATTGATAATGACATTTTATCAGCGACTGTGCACTTTAGCGAAGACAAACAACGCCGGTGATGGGGATCAAACCCATGTCCGCCCACACTCGAAAAATGAATATACAGTATAAATAATTTAATTATAATGGCAATTTAGTTTACTTTCTTTTCTAATGTCTAGCGTAAAATAAATTGTTTTTAAACATTAACACATTTTAAAATTAAACAGTAAATAACCTCACGATGATAAAAATTATTTTGTAGTGTTACTATTATTATTATTATTATTATTATTATTGTTATTAGAATTATTATTATTACTATTATTATTACTATTATTGTTATTATTATTATTATTATTGTTTAAATGCTTTACAAAAAATATTTAATCAGTGAATGGACACTTTAGCCAAGCCGAATAAGAGTCCGCATTTAGTGTCGGTGGTGGGATTCGAACTCACGCTTATCCATACTCGGAAAATGAATATACAAAAGTTTAATAATTTAATCGTTTTTTAATAATACAATCACTCAGCTATATTATTTGTGTTAAATCTGCACGTTTAAACAAGTATTGGTTATTTTATGATAGTGAATAGAACTTATTGGAAAGCTTTAATTTGGTATATAATGAATATTTTAAGTGAGCATACTTGAAGCTTTTATGGGAAACATCTTTCACCAGGTGGACACCTTAGTGAAGGCAAACAAGGATCAATATTTAGTGCTGGTGGTGGCACTTGACTAGATATCTACCTAATTTCGAGTACAGTGCTGAACCACTAGACTACCCCGACTGGTTGCGGATCTATTTTCTAATTTTATATTTATTACTTTGAATGTTTGCACGAGAAACATCTTTCAGCAGTGGACATTTTAGCGAAGCCGAAGGAGGGCCAGTGGTGGGACTCGAACCCATGCCCACCCAAGTCCAAATCGAGCGCTGTACCGCCAGGCCACTTGTCTTCAATTAGCACTTATTTAAGCACCACATGTTCTGTCAATAATGCCATTACATTTACATAAACTGAACTAGAAGCTTAAATAGACCAAAATGAAACATCACCTGAACCAAGGTAGTCTATCAGTACAGCGCTCGATTTGGACCTGGGTGGGCACTGCTGAAAGCTGTTTTCCGTAACACATTTAAAGTAATAAAAATAAATAAATAAAATATAGTTAGATATTGAAGTGATTATAATGACTTTTCCTGGTTTGGGATTAAAGTTCTTACCAACGAGTCATTTTGTCCTATGTCGATTAATTGTTTTTTGCTATATTTAATGAGAAAGGAATGTTGTATGTGCAATACATGAAGAAGTGTATAATGAAGTTTATTGGCTGGGAGACAAATAAGGTTTATATTGACGAGAATTGACCAATCTCTCAGGCTGGACATATTCAGTCAGGTAGATGTATTTGGTAATGATGTATTATTAGACTGTTTAAATGTATTGGAGATATTGTTGTATGCATTTTGTAAGGTGGAAGTCAAGTTATATTGCTGTGCACTTGGTCCTTGCTACACTTTGGTTTACGTCTGGGGTGTGCCACATATCAAAGGTTGGTGGCAGAGCCACCTCTTCATCAGTTCCAACTTCTCATAACGTCCTGAATTGCTAGGCGAAGAAATTGTCGGATGGGAATTAAACTTAGGGAGGATAAATGAAGTTTTTTGGCTAGAAGACCGCTTCCTTGCGATGACGCCAGTTTTTATAGGAGGCAATCTTCACTCTGCAATCTGCTTTTGGAGAATTAGAGGTAGACGCCGGTTAACAGATTCACAAGCCTAACCGGCTACATATAGTAAATGAATACATTGAGATACCTTTTAGGCATTTTGGATGTATGCCAGCACCGATTCACTGAGCAGGAGTCCAGTGATAGCCCAGTTTTACTGGTGTACACTTGATCCCTGTTGTTAGTAGTTGAGATGCCTATGGGCACCTAGTCCAGGATTCACTACGTGAAGGAGGAACAGTCAGGAATATGTTTATTATTATTATTATTATTATTATTAATATTATTTATGGTTATTGGCTTAGATATTTCAGTAGGAGTAGCTTTGAGTACAATTATTGAAATATGAGACTTTATTTAAGGATTCAATGCCGGGGTGGTCTAGCGGTACAGCGCTCGAGTTTGGACCTCGGTGGGCATGGGTTCGAATTCCACTACCGGCCTACTAAAATGTGGGCCCACGTTTGGCTTCGCTAAATGTCTACTGCTGAAAGATGTTTCTCGTAAAATATTTAAAGTAATAAACATTAAAAAACTCGTTAAAAAATTACTAAAATTTCAAGATCATTAGCATGTGTGCCATATAGTTTGGGGTAGAATTTTAAAACGCTTTCCTGATTTGATATCATGTTCTATCCTGTTGTAAGTATAGTTGGTTGCAATTATAAGCTACCTTTTATGGTCATAACCAAAGATGTTACTATCATTGAATTTAAAGACTGCATTAAAATATGTCCTCTAGGAGTATTACCATTTCAGTCATACTAATTATTACATAATTTCTTTATTGTTTTACTCATTTAGTTGAAATAGTATTTATAAGCAATTGCATTTTAATTAAAAATTTGGGTATAATTCTCACAAGTGATTTGTTTTTAATATGGTATAAGTTTGAGTTTAATGTCGATTTGTTGATTGTATCAAGTATTTGCAAATGAATGAAGTTTGTTTATTCATTTTTTGATTAGGTTTTTTTATCATTTGTTTTTTTTGGTTAATTTGAACGAGTAACAATGCTAATGTAATAAAAAGTTTGATTTATTCGATTAATTAACTCTGTTTTTTTAATAATTTTTAAAATATGCATTATCATGTGTGGTTTATCAGTGAATTTGTCAGAAATAGTTTCAGTGACGTCTTTTTTTCTAAAATATATAAGTTAATCTGAAACGGTGAAATTTCTAATAATTGGCAAATAATTATTATACGTTGTTTGTCAACTGAATTCAAGTACAACGTTTAAAATAGTGATTATGGAGGGTGTTTAATTGAGCAAAAGTTCAATTGATATATGATTAATTAACTATACATTGCATGTTATACTTTAAGAAACGCTTGATTATACAAATATAATTTGTGTATAGATGACATACATTTTGTTTTTCACTTCCTAAATCAGTCTATTTTTCATTTTATTTTAGCTTGTGTAAATATTTTTGAATGTTTTACAAATTGTAATTTTTGGTCATCGTTTTAAATTGAACGTCTCAGCTTTTAAGATTTGTTCACTTTGTGTATAATGGGGTTTGCATATTTTCAATTATTGTTGTTAGTTTAGGCACTTTAGTAAAGGTACATTTGGAATGATCAAAAACACAAATACGAAAATAATTTTCATTACTAGCAAATAATAAAATACAAAAATGGAATATGTATACGAAGAAACAACTTTTACGTTGGTGAATGTTTTGTAGTATTTATTGTTACTCTACTATTTATCTTATTTTTGTGGATTACAAATTTATATATTTTAATTGTATGTTGTTATTGGATATCAATTTAATTATTCTTGTGTGGTATTTTAAAATAATTATCTGAACAATCGTTTTATTGATAAGTTGATAGTTTATATGAATGGTTACAAAATGCAACTTTATATTATTTACTTGTGTTACGTTTTTATACTAATTTTATGGTTTTTATTACCATCTAAAATAATTGTATTTACAAAATAACTGTACTTTAAAAAAAGATTAAGTAGTTTGAAAGTAGAATAT
This sequence comes from Cardicola forsteri, assembly GCA_025895645.1. Lineage (NCBI taxonomy): Eukaryota > Metazoa > Platyhelminthes > Trematoda > Strigeidida > Aporocotylidae > Cardicola > Cardicola forsteri. The sequence goes on along the minus strand of JAKXYG010001430.1, from coordinate 1,157,325 downwards.
AGAATAATATATAATACATTATAATATATGCAATTTAACATAGTCAAACTACATTATATAGTCATTATTCAATCAATTTGTTGGTGACATGGTCAACTTTTCTTTATTTTGTGTTCAACGGAAACTCCCTACACGCAACAAACTTTGGAAAGTAAAGAAGGTTTCGTAGTTGAACAGAACCTTCCTTGTGACAATGTCGCTGTCCATATAGATCGGCGAAGTTTTTTTAATCGATCAAGATTGTCTCTTAGACAGACGGCTACATTTGACATGCGCATATCTGCAGATTCTATTTAAGTTTCCCGAATGTATACTAGCATACATTTGCCAAGATGGAAATCCAGTTATAGTCCTGTACACTTGGTACTTGATGAGATCTTGAGTTCACGATACAATAGAGGGAGAGTGGGGGGGTACAGATTTAGGAATATTACCATTATTGAAAATATAGATTTCTCAAGCATTACTAAAAATCGTACAATTATTAGTATCTATAGTATATAGAAAGCAGAAAATTAATTTCAAACTAGTTGCTATACAAAAATAAGACTAAGGGTTTTCTTAAAAGAAAATTGCAATGAACGTCAGTTTGAAGTTCTCAAGAGATTACAATTTTTGTGAAATATTATTGAAGTCTGTAAATTGTTTCATCTTTTTGGGAAGCAACACTATTTCTTATGCTTATTAGTTGACCAAAAAATGTTTGTAAAAAGGAATTATTTAGTCAACTTTTACTAATTTTAATTTTGCCAACTCCAAATTAAAACCAATGGTTTGTTGAATCTTTTTATCTACTTAAATTCCGTATGCGTTATTAGTGTAAAATGCAAAGAAAATTGTTTGATAAAAGATTGACCAGATATTTTTTTTCATTTTTGTTTTAGTCACAAAATATGTGATACATGAAATAAACCGCTTGTTAAGGCTACAAGCTACATTCCTAAGTGTTTTTAATGTCTAAAATAACGTGAATTGGCGATTAGGTAATGTGTTTTGATTGTATTTTGTACGAAAAATATGAACCTATTAAAATGATGTATTTGTTTATTACAATTATCTGTATTGAGTTGAAATAATGATTAAATTTGATTATATATCAATATTATTTTATATATGTGTTTGTAGATGAGGATGGAACAGTAATTACTACATCGTTTTTTTCTACGTTGAATGAAGATTTGGGGTTGTTAAATACGATTGCTGAACCTGTTGGCAATTTATCTAGGGTAATATTAAGCATTTTCGTGCATGGTTAGATGGATATTTTTATTAACTGTATTTAAAATTTTTAGTCTAATTTGGTTTATTATATGTATTGGAAAATAACATAACATAAGTTGGTGGCATAGCTACTTCTTCATTAATTCCAAGTTTTAATAGCTCCTCGTATTTCTAGACCAAAAGGTTGTCGGATGCGAGTGTTCATGGGAATTGACGAGGCGATCATTTTTAGAGTTGACGCCGGTTGACGGATCCACAAGCCCAACCAGTTACATATGGTAAATAGTTACCTTAAGCTACCTTTTAAGCATCTTGGGTGTATGCTAGTACCCATTCACTGAACGGTAATCCAGTGAAAGCCCAGTTATACTGCTGTGCATTTAGTCCCTATTGTTATTAGTCTATATGCCTGTTAACACCTGGTTCAGGATACACCACGTGGAGGACAAATAGTCAAGGAAATCACCATAATTATAAGCCTTACTCAATTCTTCAGGATCGTTAGCATTTATAATTTACAATTATAATATTTTTGTGGAAAAATTGTCATATCAAAATGTTTTTGTTTATTAGTTACAATCTCTTGTTATTTTTGGTTTTTAATGCTTAAATGTTTTACGGGAAACACTTTTAAGTGAGTCAAACAGGGGCTTACATTTTGTACCGACAGTAGGATTTTAATCCATACCTACCCAAATTTAAGTTGAATCCTCTACCAACTCTGCTATGAATGAAGTAATCCAACTTATGTATGTATCTTATTAACTGGATTGCATCTAATTGTATTTTGAGATTGTGATGGAAAAGAAAGATATTTGGATTAAGGTTTGAATAAGAGCGAGCAGATATTCAATAGTTGTAAAACAAATATTGATAAGAAAACGTGGTATTTAAATTTTATAGCAAGATTTTGTATTATAACAAATTATTTTTGAAGAGTTAAAGCAGATTACATATTTGATTGTTTGTTGCTCATGCGAAATTGCGTCATCCAAGCAGAGGTTTTGTGTAGTTTAAACAGTATGCGTTCTCCAGTGTTTAACTAATACAACAACAAAAGTTGGTGGTAGAGTCACCTTTTCATTAGTTCTATATTCGCCTACCGTCCTGAATTCATATGCTAAGAGATTGTTGGATTCAAATTGAACTGGGGTGGGGTGATAAAATAACATTTTTGGCTAGAAGACCGCTTTTTAGCGATGACGCCAGTGTTTACAGGATTTGACGAAGCAATCTTCTTCGGGGCTAGTTGAGGGTTGACACCAGTTAACAGATCTATAAGCCCAACCGGCTACATATGGTAAACAAATACCTTGAGATACTTTTCAGGCATTACTACGTAGGAGTCTAATGATATCTCAGTTATACCGCTGTACACTTGATCCCTGTTGTTATTATTCTAGATATCTACTGGTACCTAGTGGAAGAATAACAGTTAGGAATACCACCGTTATAGGAAATTTGAATTTTTTTTACATTGTTTTATTTCTTTTGATATGTTGTACAGGTTTGGAAGGCTTATTTCAATTTTTTGCGTTGCCGTTACAAATTGCGTAGCATTAGACACGCCCGTTTTTCAAATTTTCCCGACGATCGATTGAACAACGGATTCAAACTGTAATTAATTTTGTGCATTTTATTTAATTGGTGTTGTTTTTACAATGCTATAGTGATTTGCTAACTTATTGTATAGGTGTTCAGTTGGAAAATATTTGACGTTTACTGAGTAAACAAATTATATATATATATATATATATATATATATATATATATATATATATATATATATATATATATATATATATCTAATAATGGAAAGCTCAATTTAACGAGTGACTTTGGAGGAAAATTATTGCAGAGTCAATTGAACACTTCGGTATCCTTGAGAAGTTCATGTAATTTAGATGACACAGGCAATCTAAATAATACGAGTATGCTTTATATATATATATATATATATATATATTTATTTATTTTACAAAAATGATGCTTGACATATTTGGTTAATAAAACTAATCGTTACTACTACTTTTTTTTATGTATACAGTTTGTAATTACTGTCAAGATTGTCCATGCTTAGACATGAGATAAAAATGTAAACTATTTTTAGAATTTTCCAACTATAGACTAAAACGCGATTGCACGATAAATTTGTCTAAAATTAAAACTTTAATGGATGATTGAATGACAATATTTTAATGGTACATTGGCGTTCATGTTACGTCAACATTTTTTAAGTGTTGGTACGACTAAATGGATCAGGTTACCAGACTGTTGTCCACAACGATATTCGGATTTCAGTCGGAACATTTATTATGGTTGGTGACGCATAGTCGCCTCCATTATTTTCCATATTGGCACGTCATATTAAACAATCAATTTTGATAGCTTGATAAGCGTAACAAACGTGGAAGAATAACGAAGTTTCATGGCTAGTAGACGGAATCCTTGTGATGCAACGATTAACGAGGTCGATTAATTTTTTGTCACGGTTATCTCTTTTAACCCAACGGTTTACATGTACCTTAAGATACCTTTCAAGTACCCTGTGTGTCAGTGCCAAATTTGTTCCGTTTTCATTTTCTTGCCACAATTGAGGTTAAATTACTATTTTCAACAACGGTGACATTTGTCATACTTCTAAGAAAGGCATGTCAATTTTGGCATAAATATATTTTAGACAAATTATATTGAAATTAAGAATTATTAACAAAAAAGAACGCTTGTCCTTAATGTTTTGCAAATTGCTATTTACAATATCCATTATTCGACATTTTGATTGTGTTTCGCTTTGTTTGCAAGCAATCTCTTTATTTTTAGGGTGAAAAAAAGGATATTACTTTTTTTCATAAATTTTTAAAATAATTTATACACTTTTTTCTACTTTTGTTTTTAATTAATAACTGATGAGGAAGTAGTACAATTGTCAATTATTATTATCAATGCTATTACTTTAACAATAAAATATTTTTTAGGTTTTATATCTAAATCGAGAATCACATGTAACCTTAAGGATTTTGTTTTCTAATGATATATTAATGATAATATCAGGTCTATTTCAGTGCTACCTACTTTCCAAAAATTCTGTTAATTTAAAAAGATCTAAAAGGTTTAATAAGTAATATTTGTACAATTTGTATCAATACCTTGAGTTGTAAATGTCTGTGATTTGGTTGGATAATGCTACTGTGAACATGCATCTTTTGGTTTATCTATATTTAGTAAGAAGACTATAAGTTATACTGACTATATATATATATATATATATATATATATATATATATATATATATATATATATATGATCCTGAGGATTTGAGTAGTGCTTGTAAAGTCTCAATTTTCAATGATGGTGATATTCCTGACTGTTCGTCCTCCACGTGGTGCATTCTGGACTAGGTGCCGAAAGACATCTAGACTAATAACAGCAGGGACCTAATACACAGCGGTATAACTGGGCTATCGCATTGCCGGGTGGGTGCAAGTATACACCCAAGGTACTTAAAAGGTATACGTATATCATATGTAGCCCTCGGATCTAGGGAGATAACCCTGACAAAAATTCAAGCTGCATTGTCGATTTTTGTAAACAGTGGCGACGTCACAAGGATGCTGTCTACCAGCTAAGAAACATCGTTATTCTTCTACCTTTGTTAGGCTTATCAAGCCATCGAGGTTGATCGTTATATATTTCGTATAAATATGGAACATTATGAAGAGGTGATCACGTCACTAACCGAAATGAAAAAAATTGAACATAATATATATATATATATATATCAATGATTTCATATCAATTTCATATCAATGTTTTCTTATTGATGTAAACAATTAATTATTTGGCAATACAAATTAAATAAAGTTTTACATTTTGACATGCGTTTGATACAAACGTTAATTTAGTTTTAACGGGTAGTCTATATTATTTCGTGATTTTTGTATATAAAAAAACGTTTGTCTATCTTTGATAAACAGGTGATTGATTCTAATTTAATTTTAAAATTATTATAAATGCAATTTATATTTAATATAATGACTTTTATTATTTTAATTTTTCATTATTTACGCTTGAGAAATCACATTTTTGTACAAAACGTTTTACTAATGATGGAAATTATCCATGATTTAACGATTTAAGACGTCAGTTTACTATTAAGAATTAAAATGGATAGCGTTATTCAGATTTTTAGAATTTTACATATTATTGTGGATGCTTCATCCATGCACTTATGTCGGTGTATACAAGGTATTCAACTTATGTAACTTTTCATTTTGACAAGCTTTATTTATTTACATCGGTTTTTACAAAGTTTACTAGTTTTTTTTTTGTTGTTTGTGTTCTTATATTTACAAAAGGTTACTACTATTAATAGTAATACAAGTTTGGATTTTGGATAATATTCTGGAGTAAAAGTAAGTTTTCACAATTCTACTGTGGCGGTATTTAATTGTTTCAAGGATTACATTTTTGTTAGGTTTTTAAAACATAAATGTTATGCGGTGCTTCAATTTGAACTCCAAACTCCGATATAGAAACGATATCTATAATTACAAGACTAATACTATAAATTTGGGCACACAACATCTTACTGTCAGTACTCAAATCTCTTTCTCTCTCTCTCTCTCACACACACACACACACAGAAAGTCGATTAAAACAAACTTTATAAGTAGAACCGTTAAGTGAGTCATTGCTCTTTAATTATAATTACTTTGATTTAGTAAACCCAATGTACAAAAGCGTTCATAAATATGATCAACAACCACAAACGACCAATACGTACAAATGGAACATGATTGTCCAATGCGAAAACGAATCGAATTTGGCTTTTAAGCAGTTTTTGGAGGAAGTGGGACAGACCAACGTGGCAAGACCGTCTCATCATTTGGTCAAACACGGTACTGCCAATCGTGCTGGTAAATGTTTTCATACGGTTTGTGCTTTGTTGGCAATATACATAACAGACAATGTGTGATAATTCTACTAGAAACATCTTCTAGCATGTAGATGTTTAGTTTATCCAAATGACAACCCGCATTTAATGTCGGTAGTTTATTTAGACAATGGTAAAGTCACTGGACTGACATATCTGTGCTCGCCTTCAAAAACCGTGAACAATGGAGCGGAATTATTCGTGATACTTTGAAAACTTGAAAGGTATACGTATACTATATGTAGCCCTCGGACCTAGGGAGATAGCCCTGGCAAAAATTCAAGCTGCATCGTCGATTTTTGTAAACAGTGGCGACGTCACAAGGATGCCGTCTACCAGCTAAGAAACATCGTTATTCTTCTACCTTTGTTAGGCTTATCAAGCCATCGAGGTCGATCGTTATATATTTCGTATAAATATGGAACATTATGAAGAGGTGATCACGTCACCAATGAAAATGAATTATTATTATTATTATTATTATTATTATTAATTATTACTATTACTACTACTACTACTATTATTATTATTATTATTATTATTATTATTATTATTATTATTGATAACAAAGGAGCAGGCTTTACGTTTGGTTATTTTTTGGTGTAACTTGAAAGAAAAGTCAACATCAACTTTTTAGGTAATATTTAATTTCGTTTTCAATGTATCAACTGTTACGTTTGTCCTTGTATTCAACAATAAATGTTGATTGACATTAAGGAATATGTTGTTTATTACTTGACCAAAATGTGATTTTTCGATTTCCAATTCTGAACTATCCAAGATGGACAGTATTAATTCACAAACTTTCCAGTTTATTTTGATTTTATCTTGTATGTATTATTTTTAAATTTCTACTTTATAACTATTGATTTGATGTATGTTAGTGCAAATATTGCAGAATTATGAAGTGTTTGATGAACGGTTGCATTTACAATTATATGTTTTAATGAAGATTTTTGGGGCGGGGGGGGTTTACAGTAACAATCTACTTTTAACTTAAAAACGAACTCATATTAAAAGTAATTTATTTTAATGTTTGCCACTTTAAATGTTTTGACGTAAAACATCTTCCAGCAGTGGACATTTTAGCGAAGCCGAACGTAGGCTCGTATTTGGTGCCGGTGGTAGGAATCGAGCCCACCCAGGTTCGAGTCGAGCGTCATTCTTATCATATTTAGAATTTAGTAATTTTTAGACCCAAAGTCACGATTAATATCATATTGCATGATACATAGCAGTATCTTTTTGGGTGTGGATTAAAATTTGTGAATTGATTTAGACTAAAAGTGTTTTTGTATTATTTGTTTTTCAGCTGCTTTAAAGAATATGTTGGAACTGACTGGTAAGCCAATACAACTCCATTTTTGAACTACTTTTGCATTTTTGAAAATAATATCATTTTTGTATTTATATGAGCAACAATAATAATTTATTATTGTATTTACTAAAAGTAATAGTCAACGAAATAACACTACTGTGTTAACGTTATTTTACATTCATATCTATAAATGTAATTTTTGCTGTATAGGTATGAAATATTTAGTGTATAAATCAATTTCTATTTTAAATATTTGTATATAGACTAGTTTGCAAAAGTGGTAGATTTTTGAAATCTTTTGGGATTCAAATGTCATTTATAAAAAGTAAACATCGAATGATATATATGATTGTATAATATGATAATTATGATGCACTCCTAGTAATTTATTTAAAAAAATATTAATTAGTATTTGCAATGAGTAGTTTGTAAGTTGCATATATGTATATTGCCTATATACATGTATATCGTTAGCACCTTCTAGACATTTTGTGATACAATGTATTATTCTAATTTTATCAATTCATTGTTTAGCTTTTGATTGGAAGTCAATTCTGGTTCCCCCATGTCTGCCCATAAAGACTGACTACTTTCCAGACATGAACATATTGCGAAGCGAATCCTACGGTTTGCACGACTATCGTCTTGTAGCCAACGGCATATCTCCCAACGAATGGAATGTTGAGTGAGTGTTTGAATTTCTTTCGAACGAATGACCACATTTGTTCAAAATAATCGTTTAACGTTTATTTAAAGCAGACGCTGTTAGACGAATACTACTTAGCTATTTTTAGATGAAGCGCCCATTAGTATCTGGGCTTCCGCTTTAGCAGGTGGATGCAAACATACATCCAGGATAGTTAAAAGGTAGCTTATGGCATACGTATACCATATGTAGCCCTTGGGCTAAGGTAGATAACTCTGACAAAAAATCAGGCGGCCTCGTCAATCTTTGTGAACAGTGGTGACGTCACAAGGATGCCGTCTACCAGCAATTAAACTTTGTTATTTTTGTATAAATCGAAGTCGATCGTATAATATGCCGTACAAATATGAAAATAATTTACAACTCTTAAACTAATTAGTGTTAAAAATGTAGTTATTAAACCTAAACATTTGTAGCAATCACATAATACAAAAAACACGTCACTTCAGTTATGAAACGTACAATATTATCTGATAATTAAAATACAAGTATAATTTTATAAATATATATTGTAATTAATAAAATATTTACATAAAATATTAACTGATTCATAATTTAAGATCGAGAAAAATTATCAACATAAAATATAACGTCAAATATTTTTAAAAAAATGCAAAGTATATCCAATGTTTAGGGTTAATAAATTGTTTTATGTATAATTTACTCCAAAATATTAAATAATAAATGAGATGGTTTGTGCTTGTAACCACATGGCTTAGCTGTTTTGGTATGCTCTTGGTTAAAGGGCTAACATAGTTTAATGTAATCTAAATTTTAACAAAAAATAACTTGGACAAATAATTGTTTGATTTAAATATGCTTATACATGCTAAGTTTTATTATACAAAAAAATCATTAATATTAAAACTATTCAATAGCGATTTTCAATAATATAATTATTTTTATTTTAGCCCGTATCATGTTTAAATTAAGTTTTTTATCTAAACAAAATAAATTTAAATACAATTGCAATTAATTTTGTAAAATTACAATACAAATGATTATTTTTATAAATAATTGTAACTCTGGCATAAGTAAAATACATTCTAGCTTAAAATATATTGATATATTTTACTAGAAAAAGACCACTGTTTAAATTGGTTAAAATAATTTTTTACTTAAGGGTTATTTAATGCTTTTTATAAAACCAATTTAATATTTATTGCTTATATATTGCTCCAACTGTAAAATTTTAAGTTTGTACAAAAATGTTTATACACAGCAACTTATTTTATTATCCAATATATTAATCCTTTTAAGTCAGTGTTTTATTAGCCATAATTAAAAGTAATTAGTATTAAAAACAATTTTATTTCATTATTACAAAATGTAATTGTAGTGCTTTTATTTTGCAATAAAAAATTAACTAAACTTCCTGTGATATAGTAGATATAACATATTATATAACTAAATTCATGTTAATTATATTTTATAATTAAAGAAAATAGTGTATTTTATTGTTTTTATGTTAGATAATAATTTTTTTAAAATATCTTTAAGAAAATACCCAAAAGATTATTGAAAGTATTATTATAATTTTTAAATAGTTTTAGCAAGATATACCGTATTTCTAATTTTAATTTGTATGCAAATATTAATTTTTGACTCAAGTTTAACAACAAATCAATATTTTAAAGTAAAAACCGGAGCAACATTTTCAAAGTAATATTACATGAAAAATCGGTTTTTAAATTATTTCAAAATTTTGGTTACTATGCTAACTGCTGAGTATAAAGATAATTGAAAAATTATTTATTTAAAATTTAAATATTAAAAAATAAATAATTAATTCATTTTTTCTTATTTAGTAATAACAAAGTAAATTTTGTGTTGTAGAAACGTAAACTTAAGGTATTAAAATGTATTTTTAAATAATGATTTTCAGTAGATTAATTAAAAATTTATTAATTATTATTAAAAAAGTATAAATTACGTTTAGTTATTCCATTTATATAGGTGTTGTTTTTAAAATACGCTTTTTTGGCCAACTCGGCATTTTTAAATAAATATTTCTAAGTAAATATAAATCAACTATTAAATACTTAACATCATTTCAAATTCTTAATAACTATTTTTACAGAAAAGCATTAAAAGATAACAAATTAATTCAAATTAATTTAGTTTTTTTTTGAATTTCAAACAGTAATTTTTTCAAGGGATGTAAAGATAACTACGTCACAAACCAAATAAATTATTTTCAATAATTTAAGGTGTTTTTCAGTGAGCTTATTGATCCAATGTGCAATAGTCGATCAGATGTTTGTTTGTACGTACGCATACCATGTTTGTTGTTGTCTCAATTTATGTGCACTTTTGTTGCGCATTTGTGCCAAGTTCAGTCGCTACGTTTATTTGATCAAAATATTGGACTGTTTGTAGTGTTGTTTGTCGTTTTTTCTTTCGATTGTGATTTTATTGAGGTTTATTGTACTTGATTGCGCTACTACATGGTGTAGTGCAAATGCAATTTAACACTAACGATACTGTTTGAGTTTGTATTTTGTTGTTTGTTTGGAGTTGGATAATGTAGTTTGGTTACAATTATTACATATGAAAAAAGTATTTATGGGGTTTATCTGATTTTTTAAAATGAATTACAATCTTATTAGTCTTCAAGTGGCTTCTATCTATATTTATCATTGTTATAATTTTACTGGGATGCTAATGATCCTGATGATTTGAGCAATGTTTATAAAATCTCAATTTTTAATGATGGTGATATTCCTTACTGTTTATCCTCTACGTGGTGCATCCTGGACAAAGTGCCTCTAGGCGTCTAGACTGATAACAGCAAGGACCGAGTACATAGCGGTATAACTGGACTCTTACTGGATTCCAGTTCAGGAAATAGATGCTAACATACACCCATAATACTTAAAATGTATCTCAAGGTAACTGTTTACTCTATGTAGCATGTTAGGCTTGTGGATCCGTAAACGGGTGTTAATCCTGAAGAAGATCGCCTCGTCGCTACGATGTGATCTTCTAGCGTAGAAACCTTATTTATCTCTCGATATTCAATTCGCATTCGGCAACCTCTTTGTATAGGACTTCAAAAAGCTATTGAAAAGATGGTTTTTCTACCAACCTACTCTATTCTATGCTACTATGCAACTTATGTTATGCTGTTATGTAATTTTACTATTTAAAAATTGTCTATTGATAAACGAAACTGGTTAAAAGATTGAAGATAGATTATTACTGATCTATTTTAAGTTGCAGTGAAGTTTTTTGTTTATCTGAAAGTTTCGCTTGACAACTCCGATTATTTCCTTAATAAAAGTTTAACAGTGTCGTGTATAATTTTTTCTTATATTTGTCTTTTGCAGACTATAACAGTGGTGATAATATATCTGAATAGAAGTAACGTCAGTCCCAGTTTTTAATTGAATTTTTTGCATTAGTCAACGTATTATTTGACAGTCTTTTCATTGTCAAATATTTATCCAATTACATTTTTGTGTTGTCCAATTTTTATTATTTTCAGCTTTAAATCAGAACCAGGTCGATTTTATCAAAAAAGGCCACTAACAACACGCGAAGTTTTTCATGAAATGATACTCCAAAGACTAAGTCATGTAAGTGTGTAATTGTTATATACCTATAGCATCGATAAACATTTGGCTTATTCAATACTAATTAATGAGTTAATTTTTATACTATCTATTTCGACATAAAGCACTATATAAATGGCTTGTGCATTGCTTATTGTGTACTTGTCAAAATCCCAGTTGTGCTAATAGATTTTCCAAGTGAACTTGGTGAATGTTATTGCTTCAAGTATTACGGAAAATATTGTTAATAAGTGGACATGTTTGCGAAGCCGAATGGAAGTTTACGTTTAGTGTTGGTGGTTGGGATCGAAGCTATGCTCACCCAGGTTCGACTCTAGCGCTTTACCGCTAGACCACTGCGGCACATGTGTAAATGTGTTCGATAAGGTACGGAAAAGTTTGTAATACCAAACCAACGTTTTACAATTTTATCAAGTCATTGTATGTTCAATGTTTTATCTTTGTTTTTTAAATATTGTTTTTATTCAAAAATGAATTAAATGAAACAAAAGATGACAATAATAAAGCAGTATTTTCATTAATATACAACTTTGTAATTTTATAAGTAATTGTTTTGCACCAATATGGCAAATATCTTGACGATATTTTAAAAAAATGTTTGAATACGTTTTAAAAAATAGATCTGAAGTTTGTAAACATAATGTTTATTTGAATTTTTTAAAGATTGTAATCAAGAAATTTTAATGTAAATTCGTGCATGTTTGTATTTTGATATTCATTGCCAATTTCGGCATGTATATTTTTTTATTATAATTTTTATTTAAAAATTAGAATAAAAATAATGCTATTCTTTTTAAAATATAAATGGGGGCATTGATTTTTATTAACTGCCAAATGTTTCAAAGTATTGTGTTGTGGATGAGGTTTAAATAATTCATCAAAAATTGAAACGATTTCACCGCTACCTATATGATTGCCAATTAGACTATTTTTTTGACAGTTTCCTGTACTCCATTTTACAATATTCTTTAAAACAAAAACAGGCTTTAGATATTTTTAGATTTGAAAATGTCAACTAAAAAGATTTCACTACAAATAAATTTAAAGCACACATTTAAAAATTCATATTTTACACAACACAAATAAAACTGAACCACAAATCGATGATACAGTTTTAATATATTAAAAAATTCTCCATTGTTTCCTATGATTTATAATTTTACTAAAAGCTTAACAGACCTCATTTCCAACTTATTATGATTTCTCCCTTTTATGAGGAGTCGCTGATTTTAGTCACCTTTCTCCATTTGGTTCTGTCGGTAGTGTCACACTGTGTCAGTCCCATTTCCTTTACATCTGCCTCGGGCTTTCTTTTACTTTCTACTTCTGTTGCCAATAATTGCCCTGTCATGTAGTTTCCTTCTCTTCGTACAATGTAGCCGTAACACGCCCAATCGTTTATTGTGAATAGTCTTCCACGACTTTCAACTTTTCCTGATAGTATTATTTTTGTTTTTTTCCAATCTGGACAATCCCATCAAAGCAACTTTATTTTTACCGAGTTGAGTTTCTTTTCTTGACCTTTTTCGAATTTGTGAATTGTAGCTCGTTTCAGTCAGGTTTTAAAACGTTTTTATTGTTACTGTGAAAATCTTTTTTTACATGCATTCTAAAATAAATACTTACTGCAACATTTTATTATCAAGAGTTTATCGTATAATTTTTGGGATTAAAAGTTTTACAATTGATAAATTAAAAACTACATAATTTAACTTGTTATGCGTAAATAGCATGAATATATATACCTATAATTACATTATAAATAATTTTCAAAAAATGTTATTCAAATTAATTATTGTTTAATTATTTACAACGTGAAAAAAAACTGAATTTGATTAAGAAATTTGTAACTGCGTATTAAAATTGAATTGAATTAATTGTTGGTTAAAATTAATTATTAAAATTTTGATGAAGTTTTTGTGTCTACATAAATCGTCAACTTTTTAATTATCATAAATTATATCATCTTATTGTTGCACATGCGAATATATGAAACATAATTTTGTGTAGTGGTGATTCTTTATATAATAATTATTATTATTATATTATTATTATTAACAGCTAATAAAGTATTAAGTTGTAAAACAAACTTTGTAGAAAGTATTTTGTTAGTTATCTTTAATTAGTCGTTTAACACAAGTTTGAAATTAAATGAGCTGGAGTATTTTCAATGAAAAATTTTGATCAACTATCGGCCTTATTATAAGGAAGTTATTTTAAAAAAATTATTGGTATATATGTGTAATATGCCATTTATAATGACTCAGTCCACGCATATTACTTTTTAATTGTTTTACTTACACTCCTGGACAGTACTCACGCGTATTCGTTACATTCTTATGCACTGAATATCAGAAAATTGTTTACACGTTATTTCATTCCTATCCTTTGTTTTTATGACTAATGGTGAAAATGTGTTTATTTGCTGAATATTTTTCTAGTAAGGTATTAAAACTCAATACAGTAAATAAATAAATAAAATATACTGGTGACTAATGGCAGAATGCCTATTTGCAAAAAAGAAAGTGGTATTCAGTTTGTTTACTTATACAACAAATAGACTATTGTGTTTTAACTTTTGTGAATAAATATTATTTGTTATAAGAATTTTTGTAGGATATTGTTGCTTATAAAAACATTTTAAAATTATAATCTACTGTTGTTTTATATATATTTTTAAATTTTACTATATATTTCCTTTTTAAAAACATTTCAAGTTATCTATTTTTATGAAAAGTTATTGTGAAAATATTATAACTGGATTTATTCAGGTTAATTTACAAAGCTTTCATAATTATAGAAAATTAACTTGAACCACCTTTTATAAACTTTTATAACAAGTGAATATACTGCTTATTTTGTTTATTTAATTTGAAGTAATCAGCCCATTATTGCACTGTACATGTCATTTAAAACTTTAAGTTTTTGCAACTTTTTCGTTCTTTTCACTGATAATCATCTCTCTCTCTCTCTCTCTCTCTCTCTCTCTATATATATATATATATATATATATATATATATATATATATATATATATATATATATATATATATATATATATATATATATATAATTTTCAGTGTTCATTGTGTTTTCAACGCCCTTATATCCAACCTTGTTCTAATTGTGCAGATACTATAGTGGCATGCACAATTTGCACCAGATTCAATATTATCTGTTGCACTAAATTGGAGACTAATTTTTACATAAATTTGAACTTCTTCGTGCTAAAAGAAAAGCACACAAAATGCAATTTGTAGATTGTTGATGGACACACACATCGATTTGCACAATGCATGTGGATTAATTGTATGTAATTGGAATATTTTCGTCACATAGGATTCGACACTAATTTAAAACGTTACCAATTGTCTACTTGTACTTTTCGACAAACAGGGATTCCAATTTTGTCAGGACGGGGATTTACAACACACAGCTATCAATGCCACGTCGATTGAACAACATTCGGTGTCAACCATTGTCACGCCAAGCGTAGCCAATTTGACGAACGCGACAACGCAACACGGTCAGCAACATTCTTCGTTCAATCACTTGATTAAACACACCCAGGTCACGATTAGATCAAACGAAGCAGCGGCCCAATTCAAACGCGATGTGGGACGGTCTCAACAACCGACTGCGAGTCACGGCAGTCGTGTGCTGGGATTGGGCTTTACAGTCAACATTACCAATCGCGGTCACGCTGGCAATTTGGCTCATGTGTCCGTTTGTCAATCGACAACATGTGTGCGAGACAGGTTGAGTATTGCTCAGGGCTCGCGTCATTCTGCAACTGGCAAGAGTTTGGCAAATAGCCGTGGATCGTGTTTACCGATAGAATCGTTGAAAGTGAGTTTGTATTTGTGAATAGTCAATTTGTAGATGTGATTTCATTTTTCATCTTTATTGCTAGTATTTTTCCAATTTGTTTATTTATGCTTTAAGCGATGCGGGTGTAGTTAGTAGGATTGAATCGTCGTCTTGTAGTAATTTTTGAATAGGTCTTTTGTCTGGGTATGTCCAATCTGACAGCTATTCAATCCTTACGTATAACGTTTTTATTCGGTTTTTTACTATACACGTTTTTCAGTGAGTTGACATTTAGCAAAGCTGAACGATGTTCCACATTTTGTGCTAAGAATATATATATAATTAATTGTGCATGCTGATTTGCTTTTTACTACTGTATTTGAGTAAACTAAAAAAACTTACTGATAATGGCTTTCTATTGAAACTCATTTTTTATACCAAAATGGATAATGTTTTATTAAAAACGTACTCTGTTTTATAGGATAATAAGTGAATTATATATGTAAAAGTAATGTTATTAAAAAGTATTGTATTATATAATCAACAATGATGTACCGCTAATGGTGTATGAACCAATTGTGAATTAATTAGTTATTTATTTGACAGGACCTTCGTGGTAAAAACTCGAATGGATGGGATCATTAACTTGCTAGTTAGTGATAGTAACGCACAGCCTTTGAGGACACTGGTCAATTAGCATTGATCAAACAGATTTATTATAAATAATAAAATTAAAACGTTATTTTCAACTATTCCTATCTCAGTGACTAAGGCTTCCGTTTGAAACCAGATAGGGTTCAAATTTGTGTGAGACGTGAAAGGTATGCACTGCTGATAATTCCAAACAAGCTTGGAACAGCCGCACAGTGCTCCTGGTTGACTTAAACTAAAACGATTTGTCTTTTAGTGAATCTACCAATGCTAGTATATTATCCTTGAAAATCCCATAATGGTTATTTATTTGTTTAAAAACACTTTTATACGGACTATTTGCAAACGAATATTGGTTCAGAGTGTATTATTAACAGTTGTACACATAAGAGCAACTATTTTAATGGCGAAATTAATTGTATGGTGTCGATAGAAGGAATGTGTGTGTTTTATTAGTGTTATAGGGTTGCAAAAGAAGCTGAATATGTGTGCTGTTGAAATACACTTGATGAATTTACAAGTTTAATTTTAACTTGAAGTTGTTGAATTTGTTTGTAGGAGATCGAGCATAAAAACGCTTAGAGAATAAAGTAAATAAATGAATTATGGACCGAATGAAGAAGTGGATAAATCTAATTAAGTTTGTCTAAGAAAACGTTATAAGGACTATTATGAATTGTGCGGAATGTGAAATTGTAAGCGATTGGTTTGATAAGTTTCCAGCCCTTAAATTAGATTAATATTTTACATTTCCGACATTTATTTAAGTTATTTTATAAATATTTATAGATTTAAATAATTACGGAAGTAGTTTATTTATTTTTAACTATTTGAGTATCATTCGCGTTAAGTAACGATTTTTCAAAAAAACTTATAATAGTATTTTATTAGTGTTACAGAAAAAGGCTTACTTTTGTCTTACGAATATTAAAGTTTAATCAAACGTATCATAAATTAAAAAAGCAATTACTATTATATATATATATATATATATATATAATAACTAAAATTCATAATATTACTTTTTAATTTTAAAATCTAATTTTTATGTCAATTTCTGAATGCAGATAAAATTTTAAATTGGTTAATTATCTTTTTGTTCAATGCAATCGGAAATAGAAAGATGTTTATTTGTAGGTAGAAAAAATTGAAATTGTTAATGGCTTTGTTAATAGATTTATGGCTGAGCAAAATGCAGAAAATTTATGTAATGCTCAATATTCGTTCATTTATTCATTTTGTTGGTGACGTAGTTGCCTCTTCATTATTTCTACATTTGTGCGGTATATTGAACGATCGATTTAGAAGGCATGATAAGCATCACAAACGGCATCCTTGTGACGGTGCCACTATTCGCAAAGATTGACGAGATTACCTAATTTTTTGTTAGGTTTATCTTCCCAGTCCATATATATACCTTGATACACCTTCGAATTACCTTGGATGTATGCTTTTATCCATCTACCGAAGCAGAAGCCCAGTGCGCTAGGTCCTTGTTGCGTTTGTCTAGGGTCTTAGGTACACTCAGTCAAGAATGCGTCATGTGGAGGTGACGGCGAGTGATATTACCATTGACAATTGAGATTTTATAAGCATCAATCAAATCCTCACATGATCATTAGTCGATATTATGCTCCATTAATGTTACCCAAAAATGTTTTGTATTTTCGATAAATCTTGAAATCAAGACAATGTAATCATTTTTAATGGTTGCTTTAGTTTGACATTTGGGACAAAGAAAGTATTGGTCAGACGTTTTGTACACATAAAAGAGATTTTTTTAAATTTATCTAAGTATACAAAAAAAAATTAAACCCAGTCGCTTTTAATTACTGATATAAACATTTTTTACAAACCATATTGCCTAATCTTGTACTTCAATATCTCATATAATTGTTGTGTCAGACTGTCTTCCTAGCAATCCACTACTCTGGGTCACAATTCATTTATTTCTAAATTTCAATTACGGTCATGACTTTACAGAATCAATAAGGTCATGAATATTCGAAAATTGTCTGTCTAATCATCGTCGTGTGTGCTTTGTTGTGTTCTTTGTTGGTAGATTGAAAATGGAACTAAGGTCAAAATATCAGAAACGTCATTATATATGGGATTGACAAAATGTCTATATGACAAACCGATCGAAATGATTTTTTTTTCCATTTTGGTTGGTGACGTGGTCACCTCTTCAATATTTTCCATATTTAAATGGCATATTAAACGGTCGGCTTCAATGGCTTGATAAGCGTAGACAAACGTAGAAGAATAACGACGTTTGGAAATTGAGACTTTATAATCATTATTCAAATCCTCAGGATCATTAGCATCTTAAGGGTTCTTGGGTGTTACACCTTCCGGCGAATGATTTTTTTTTAGGTAAACGATAAATATAAAAATATATATATTTACACGATATTACTCTACACTGTTATTAATTTTATAAACTGTAAACAGTGAAGTATTTGTGACATCTTGGTTTACTTACAGGTATGGCGGTTTTATTATAATTTTGGTGTATAACTACTTGTGTTCTTGTACCGATAGGCATTGCATTTAGCACGTTAAATATATTGCGAATTAATAGGTGTTGTACGATATTGAGTAATTGCGTGGGTTATATATATATATATATATATATATATATATATATATATATATATATATATATATACATATATATATATATATATATATATATATATATATATATATATATATATATATATATATATATATAACCCACGCGATTACTCAATATATATATATATATATATATATATATATATATATATATATATATATATATATATATTATTTGCGTTTAAATGATTTTTTGTAATTCGAGTAAACATGGACAGAATTGAAATAACTATTTAGTATTGAATTGTTAATAAAAAAACAGTTTTTTGTCATGTATTCAAGAGTTTCATTTATGTACTTTTTGAAGTGTAATTTTTCACACGATACTTTTATTATTATTATTATTATTATTACGATTATAATAATAGTTATTGGCTAAGATACTTCAATAACAGGACATTCAGCATCATTGAATACACAAAAATATGTGTTAGTATTTTTTATTGCAAAATCTTACAATATGAATTATGTTAAATGTTTTCACTTACCTGATCGATGTTTTATTTTCATGTAATATTACAATGTTATGTATGGACAATACAAAGTTTATATCAAAAATTGACTGGAATCTATTATCTTATATAAGTTAGTAAAAATTGTTTGTTCAATAATTTAAGTGTTAGGACGAAATTTATCAATTATGTTTTCTAGTTGTTGTTTTGCTATTTTTTGAAACAATTTTCAAATGTTAAAATAACGGATGTTTTATGCATTTTCTGGTAACAGAATAAAATAACAAAGTTTGTTCGTTTTTAAAGTTCATTTGATAATAAATCGTTGATTGCTTATATAGTTGAGAATGTTTTATTTTTCCACCATTACTTTACTAAAATTCGCTTCTATTGCTATATTGAAATTGTCACTTCTATGAATTTTGGAAGATATTTACTATGAGTCAGTACATTACCAGGAATCTTTAGATTTTTAATAATTTTTTACTGTGTTACAGTTAACAAGTGTGCGTCTCCCTATTGTCTTCAACTGATACTAAATTAGACTACAGTACTATTGAAATATATTTTTTACTAATGGGTTTTTGTTATATTTGCCAGATTCACTTAAACATAAATATTTTTGCAATGATTTGAAGCAAATGTTGTTCTTTGCACAACGTTGCATTTAAAAGGTTTTGTTTTTTGGTTCAGTTTTATTGTGAACAATGTAAGCTAGTCACAGACAATAATCACATAGTCAGTCTTACCAAGTTCATGTTTAGTTTTTTGTATCCAATTTGCTGCTCTTCCTTTGACACATGTTTTTCATGACCTGACCTCATAAAATTTCCTTTATATATATATATATATATATAAACTGAATCTATACAAAGGACAACATGTGCCTATATTCAAAAATGTTGTTCTGGTTGGCTCCTGAACTCCGTTTTCATGTGATTTCATTCAACCAATCAAATTGAAACTAGCATAAAAATGTGATTGGTTAATTTCGGTTTGTGTGAGAGATTGGTTATTGAAAGCAAATAAAATGTGAATCCAACTGATTCGCAGTGTAAATCATTGGAATATAAATATACTGGAATGCATCAAGTAGGCCATGATCGAAAGATTGTTGGTTATTCTAATTGGATTTTAGTATGGCATTGAACTTTCCAATTTGGTTCCTAGTTGCACTGTACAATGTCTTTTGGATTCATTTGTTTGTCTGCGTTTATCCAACTCCGCCATGCATTGGTGGTTGCAAATGTTCGAGTGAAAATCAAGCAGCTGTTTGCTGCATAATCCATTCTCAAAATACGCACAATGTTATGCCATGGAATTATTTCGATGAATTGAATAACAACAGCAATACGACCAGTTACACTAAACAAAAACAGCAACACACATTTGTCAACCAAATTGAACAGTGTGGTCTTACGCCGACCACTTTGAATGAAGTCGAATGGCCGCTGCAAACGCAGTGCATTCCTTCGACATGGAAACAATTGAAAATCCAGCTGACATTGCACTCACTTCTTTCTCGACCCAACATCCGAAAGCCGCCCCATCATCGCCATCCGTCGCCAATTGGCAATTGTTCGTCCAACTTGGAACGACTCGTCATTACGGGCTACGGCGATGCCAATGCCAATGTTCTAACGCCCCACATATTTCGCCACCTCATATTCGGACACAACGAAATCCATTTGAGCACGTTGGCCAACTTGAAACGGCTGACGGTTGGTCAGACGCACTTTTCTCAAATTGCTTCGGGATTTTTGGACCAAATTCGAGTTGTATCCAAACTGGTCGACTTGGAAATTCGCCAAAACCCCCATCTTACCGACTCGGGCTTAGGAGTGGGCTGGCTAGCCAACGCCAAACACCTGCAGTCGATTGACTTGAGTCGCAACAGTCTGTATGGCATCAACTTGGCCCGTTGGGGATTGCCCGTCAATCCGATCGTTCCCATTACGCGTCTCAATCTCGAAGGCAACCACATTGGATTTTTGAAACCGCGCGCGTTTGCTCGTCTGTCGCAACTGGTCCACTTGAATTTGGCCAACAACTATTTGGACGCGTTGCCGCTCGACGTTTTCGACGGACTGGTCGGGCTGAAGATTTTGAATTTGCAGGGCAACAAACTGCATTTGGGCGGACTCGATTTGACATCCCAGTCACACAGCGTGTCAATAGACAAAAATCCGACTTTTGCTTCTGTATTGCCCGAATTGCGTCAACTTAGATTATCGTACAATCCATTGTTGTTGGTGATGAAGAATAGCGATCGGATCGATTGGTGGCTATCTACCCAATGTCCCAGTCAATTTAAATCGATCTATTTGGAACACGTGACCGGTCATTCCAATGGTCAATTCACATTGCCTCCCATAAATTGGATTGAATGTCCCAGTTTGATCAAAATTCATCTAAGTCACACGATTAATTTGACTTGTATCGATCAATCATGGCTTGGTTTGCCGCCCTACGCCAACAAGTTGCCCGACAAATTCCGAATTTATCCCGAAACCCTCATGCTATGTCCACCAAGTAAACCAATGAAATCGTCCGATTTCAATTCAAACAACTTTGTAGTCGTAACGACATCAGTCAATTACAAATCCGACATTGTGCACCCAAATGCCACCAAAGACAGTGTCTCTTCGTCTTCCAAACACGCAAAAGATATATCCATATTGCCAAATCAAAATAAGAACAATTTTAGCACATGGATAGTGCTTGGCTTTATCATTCTCTTCCTTTTGGTCATTGGATTTCTTATCATTATTTGCACAATGTACTGTTTTTGCTACTTAAATCGCCAACAATTGTCGCGCAAACAACAGTCGTTCATTATGAACAATTCACTGCCCAAATGCAATTCGTTTCAACACGCAGCCACTTTAACCAAGTCCCACATCGATCGTCACGCCGACTATATCAAATCGTGCAATTATCAACTGGGTTCGATGAATTTGCACTGTTCGTCCTATTTGACGCCCCACTGCATTTCGCCCTGTCCGTCGTGTGCCCAAATCAACCACCTTCACAACCACCACCGACATCCCTACTTGTCTACCCAACCTGTAAGTCCGGCCGATAGCGGACTCGAGGATGCTACAACGCCCTTGACCTTTCAACCAATCAACAATAACAGCAACAACAACAATAACAACAACATGTGTTATTCTATGCTGCAACCGGCTAGTCCCTTGTCTACCCGAACGTCTTTTCGGTCGTCACATCGTTCCAAACACAGTCGGTCGTCGAAAAATTACTATTCGTCGTACCTCAACGCCAAATGTCCGTCAACTTCCGTCTCGTCGTTGTGGTCTAAACAATCGGCCAACTTGAAACCAATGCGCTTGCCACCCTACTGGTTTCCACATCCCGTCGTCAATTCCTTTTCCAAGCACCACGTGCCCGCCATCGACAATGTGTCGTTGAGGCCGGCATCGACGTGTTTGGACACGACAGATGCGCACAGTACGCTGAGCGACAAGGCAACCAACCGACCCAATGACTTAAATTTGACGTTGTCTGTCGAGAACTGACAATTTGGTGCGGTTTGATGCCCTAGTTGGAAAGATTATTTGCAATTTTTTTGGGTTTAAAAGATGTGTCGATACTTTTGTAGATAGTTTTTTATGCCATATTATTTGTGCATTTTATTCAGCCTTTATTTTCGTACGACCTCATAAGTTTTATTTACTTTTTTTGTATTTTTTCCAATAATGTAACGATGGGTCCAGTTATCTTGCAACGCAATAAATTGTAGGCAAAACGATTATCGCCCATTTTTCTTGTTTTCTTTCTGTTTTTTTTTATATTAACCATTTTCTAAACAGCGATAATATCAAACTTTTTAATAAATACACGAATGATTTGTTTTGGATTTTTAAGAAGTCAAATTAATTTGTACAAATTTTTGTTTCTTTTTTTGGGGGTTTGCATTTTGGTTTTCAATTTTAAGTTCGAATTTTGTAAGTTTGTTTAAATTTTAATTAGGCTTTGTATTATATTTTATACTCAAGGTTTTGTTTTTTTTCTTTCAAATTAATGTGGTTACAGTTTTTAAAAAATTTTATATTTGGCCAATATATAGCAGTGGTTTGATATTGGTGATTAGGATTAAAAATACTGTTGAATCGTTACAGACTTGTAAGGTTTCTTGTGCACTGATTTGGTTTTTCATTTTAAATATTTAATCATGGTAATTATTATAATTATTATTACAAAATCTTTCGAACATAGAACAACAGGATTGTTCCATAAAATAGTTTATTAAAATTTTCACATTGAAGATTTTGCATTCCAAATTATTGAGCATTCTTTCGGATTTCATTCACTACTAATTTTATCGGAATCATGCTTTCATTTTAATGCAATGACTTCCTCTTACTTCTTTTTTACCACTACTTTTTTAAAACTATTATTTTAAGAGTGTAGACTGCTAATCTAGCAATTTAGCCTCTTTCCTTTCTCAGAAATATGCTGTTGCAATTACAAAATGGAATTTTCTGCCCGATTATGTAGACAAAATATGGTGAAAAGCAGCGATTAATGAAAATGGTTGCAGTAACATTGAAAATATGGTGCTTACTGCAGCAGTTTTGTTTTGTAATATCTATTATTACTATTATTCAGTTATCAAAAAAAATTTACTAAATGTGTTTTAGGATTAAGGGTCAACTTTGTAGTTTGTCATACCATTGTAGAGATCAATTTTTACACGTACCTCAATAAAGCACATGTTTTGTGTGTTATTTTTAAAGTACCAATTCGATTATTTTGGTTGACTATTGCGTGCCTTATAACTGACGTTTGTTTCATATTATTAGTATTGGACGTACGTAATAAATCAAGTGTTTTTTCTAAACAATTGTTTGATAAAATTTGTATTGATTTTAGATAATTTTGATTTTGTATTCTATTAAGCGACCAATGATTTTCAGTTTAATAAGCGAACTATTGTTTATTATAATAACTGAGTTATTAACAAATGTATGAATAGTGTGAATCACAAGTACACTTGATTAAAATTTGAAATTGTTTTGATTATAATACTGTTTTCCTATATTGTGTGTACGAATACAACGCAACATGAAATAACATGGCGTACGTGTTGTATAAAGTTGACAGCTTTCAGTAGTCGTGTGTATGCCTGTTTCGAATTATCGAATATTGAACTAATAGCAAACCTCATCCATAACGTACGAAATTGATTCATTGTATTTCTGAGTATTTTATGTTTACCAAGCATTTGTGTCTTTAGCAGGAATTATTTTAATTTTATTTGGTTAAATGATTGAAGGAAAACATTGTTCAGCAAGTGGATATTCATCGAAGCCAAACGAGGACCTGCATTGCGTGTCGACGGTAGGAGTCGTACCCATGCCTGTCTAGTTTCGAGTCTTGCTTTCTACTACCCCGACTCAAGATAGTAATTACAGCAATAAAATGGGTAACAGGAAACTTCAGTAATTAAATAATTGATTAGGATTAAGTTTGTACAACGCTTTTATTTATTTTAAATTTTATGTTTATTACTTTGAATGTTTTACGACAAACATCTTTCAACCGAAATGCAGGCCAACATTTTAGTGCCGGTGATGGGATTCGAACCCCCATGTCCACCGAAGTCCAAATCGAGCGCTATACCGCTAGACCACCCCGGCATAAAGTAATATTGTGAAGTTAATAAATTTTGGAATTTTGTTCATTTACAGTTAAGCGACAGCAGTGGCTTATTAGTTCCAATCTCGCATAACATCCCAAATTTCTACACGAAGAGTTTGTGGCATGCGATTTGATTGTGGGAGGGATTAGGTTAAGTTTCTTGGTTTAAAGAACGCTTCATTATCATCGGGGATAAACATCCCCCATCGGTTATTATCACTAAGGATAGTCCAAAAAAACCAAAACGTCTGTAAAAACGTCAACTTTTGTAGTGTGTGCTCGAAGAACGACACGTGAGGTGTTCTGACATTAAATGTTAATTACGTCCCAAGTTAAATCCCTCCAATGATCTCTGTTGGCTGCATAGGGAAAACAAACGGACGCCCATTTAAGCAATTTATTTGGACGAGGGGGCTTAGCATAAATAAAAGGACTGAGTTCGCATGCTACAATATCCGTCCAAATTTTCCGTTGGCCGTCTGGCCTTTTTTCCATCCGGGTAATGGGTTGACGTATTTACATATGGTAAATAAATACTTCGAGATACCTTTTAGGTATCTTGAATGTATATTAGCACCCATTCACTGAGCGGAAGTCTAGTGAAAGCCCAGTTATACCGCTGTGTACTCGGTCCCTATTGTTATTAGTCTATATGCCTGTGGGCACCTAGTCTAGGACGCACCACATGAGGGAGGAAGAGTGGGAAATATTACCATCGTTAGAATTTGAGACTTTATAAGCATTACTCAAATCCTCAGGATTATTAGCATCCAAGCTTTTATTATGTTAGTGTCATAACTAGTTATTTGAAAGAAACTATGTTGTAACTTTTAATTACAGACATATTATATATAAAAGCGATTGATGAATAGTAGTGGAAAATGAATTTACGTAATTTTTAGTTTGTATTGGAGCTTAAATAACTATTTCGAATTGTTATTATTGTAACTGCGTGGTATCGATCTGGTTCAGTACAACTATAAACAACATAAACGTTTTTAGTATTGGAACTGCTAAAAAACAACGTTTTGTTTATGTTTGTTGTCAGTTACTTTGTTTTTATTTTTGCTGTAATTATGCTTTAGTAAAGTAAATTTTGCTAATTTTATGCTTGATTTATTTTTATCTATCCTTTATATGGGGAATAATTGAACTAATTAAGAAAACATAAACATATATATTGATAATATGTTAAATAAAAAGGCATCCTTAAGGAAATTCTTGCATGTAAGGTAGTTATCCTATTTATGTGTTTTTAGTAGCTCCATAATTTAAAATAAGAACTCAGTTTTATTACGCACCATACAATAATATACTGTGTATAAAATTAAAACGGAAATTCTTCGGTATTTATTCTTAGTAATTAAAATTATTTTTACATGTTAAATGATTTATAATCAAAGGTTGAATTTAATCATTAGCATAAAATGTAACGTCAAATATTAAAGAAAACACAAAGTATATTACACTAGAAAATATTTAATATTTATTTTATTTTATTTTATTTATTCATACTACTTTAAATGTTTTACGGGAAACATCTTTCAGTAGTGAACATTTGAATGAATCCGAACGTGGATCGAACCAATGCCTACCCAAGTTTGAGTAAAACGCTAGACAACTAGGCCACTACTATTTACTTGAGCTGCTTCGGTATACTTTCGATCATATTCATTTCATTCATTTTGGTTGGTGACGTGGTCACCTTTTCATTATTTCCCATATTTATACGACATGTAGAACGATCGATTTCGATGGTTTGACAAGCGTAGACAAACGTGGAAGAATAACAAAGTTTCTTGGCTGGTAGACGGCATCCTTATGACGTCGCCACTGTTCGCAAAGATTGACGAGACCGCCTGATTTTTTGTCAGGGTTATCTCCCTTAGCCCAAGGGCTACATATGATATACGTATATCTTTAGATACCTTTTAAGTATTCTGGGTGTATGTTCACACCCACCCGCCGTAGCGGAAGCCCAGTTATACCGCTGTGCACTCGGACCCTGCTGTTATTAGTCTAGATGCCTGTTGGCACCTAGTCCAGGATGCACCACGTGGAGGACTAACAATCAGGAATATCATCATTATTGGAAATTGAGACTTTATAAGCATTACTCAAATCCTCAGGATCATTAGCATCCCACTTTCGATCATATTGTTAATGTACTTTCATAAAATTGTAATTTTAACACAAATCGGTTTAGACGGTTTATAGCAATAATATTTTAAAAATTATTTTTACTACTTTGAATGCCTTTCAGCTGTGGACATTTTAGAAAAGTCGAACGTGGACCCGTTTTTAGTGGGCCGGTGATGGGATTCGAACCCCAGGTCCTGTACCGCTAGGCCATCCCGGCAAAATAATTTTTCGTTTTACTGATTAAAATTAAATGACGTGGATGTTGGTTGGAAAATTTGGAAAACAAAAGCTGTTTTTATTTTATTAATCATTATTTTTTTTGTTTAAATTTAAATTTTTGAGTGAACAAAATGAATTTTTTTAGATGTTCATAGTACATGTTAATTTACAAGTATTTTTTTAATGCCACATATTTCACATGTAGTATTAGTTACTCAAATATTATTAGATCGCATTGCATGACACACACACACAATTATATACTTTGTATTGAAGCTTTAATAAACAATTATATTTTGTAAAGGCAATTTTTTGTATTGAAAAGATAATTATTTTATTGGAATACACCTTTGGATTACAAAAACCAGTCATTTACACAAATCTATCTTATAGATTTATCAAGATATTGAAGTTAATATTGGATTGAAGTTTAGAAAATGAGGGCTTTTTAAGTTACTTTTTTATTTATTTCGTATTATAGTTATTTGAATTTTTGATACTGACAACAAGTTATTTTTTTACTCTATTAATGTAACATAAAAGTTATTGCTGTCAAAACCCTAATGTTTGGAAAGAGTATTAATTTTAACACTCTTGTGTCTCCTCAAATGCCGATACATCTTTCGCTTTCTACTAAAGATTTCCGTGGAGAAGCACAAAACAGTGAATCTAATCTCATTTTTTCAAAGCGCGTCCTTTGGACGTGGTAGTTTGTGCCGGGGTGGTCTAGCGGTACAGCGTTCGATTTGGACCTGGGTGGGCATGGGAGTTCGAATCTCACCACCGGCCCACCAAAATGCGGACCCACGTTTGGCTTCGCTAAAATGTTTCTCGCAAAACATTTAAAATAACAAACATAAAATATTTAAAAAATAAATGAAAACGATCAACTTTTATTTATTTAAAAAGCTTTGTGTAAAGACACAATGGTTTGTCATGTATTGTTTTCCTTATTTAAATTTTAAACAAAATTTTGTCACGTGAAGTCAAACGTTTGTAGTTGTAATACAATTTTTTAATTTTTATATGCCGCAATTTCTCTTGGTTCTGTAAGTAATCCAATCTCACTTTCTATTGCCAACAAGTTCTCAAAACTTCAACGTTTTCGACAGACTAATAGTCAAATCTGCTTTGTCTAAAACTCATTTATTTTGATATATGTACATGATGTTTAAGACAATTTGCAAATACTATCCTTTTTATTAAATGATGTGCAATTTGGGTTACATTATGAAATATTAGTAAATTTTTGGTCAAGATTGATGTTTTAAATTGAGAACCAAGTTAATTTGTTTTAAATTATGGGTTGTACATTTTGTTGTTCAAACAGACGAGTTACAAATTGAGCATTGGCCACGTATATCACTTGATTGTATTGGAAGATGATGCAATTACTGTGATTAATTATCGGTATGTTGATTTATTGTGTTATAAATAAATTTTGTTTTTAAAAAAAAATATAAATATTTAATTTGGAACAATAAAGTGTTCAAAATGGCACTTATTAAGTTTTGTTATATTTTGTTATTTAAACTGAGTAAATTATTGGTTGATATTTTTAATTATGTATTCATTAGAAAAAAATAACTTTATGTGTACTGGTGTATTTATGGATACAACGTTTTTTTCACAGCACCAAAATTGTTTCGTGTCATTGTACTTAACATTTTTGACTTTGAAGATTCTACATATCTAAAATTGATTTTTCGTCCGTTTTCACACAACCTTGGAATTGTGTTTGCACACTTTTGTTGTTGTTGTTCATTTGGTTTTAGAGTGTTCAAGTAGCCAACCTTACGTTTTAGGCCCCGTTTCTATTCTCAACTGGATCAGTTAACCAATGCATCTGTAGTCAATTATAATACTGGTTAACGTTTTGGCATTGAAGATCCTACAAATCGAAGATTGATGTTCCTTTCGGCTTTCACTCAACCCTGTCATCTGTGTAACTCTGTCATTCAGATACATGCGATAACTTCTTTGCCGGAATGGCGTCCTCTTGTATTGTTTCCGTACCAGTATAAACTTTTTACAGAGGCCAGGTTGCTAACCTTGTGCTCAAACCCTCCTCCTTGATCCAAGCTTGGGACTGGCTAGATTGAATCATTTCTGATCCGAACTAGGTAGAGTTTAATTAATACTAGAAAAGCTTATTTGTGTTTACAATAATTATTGATTAGAAATATTGCGTTTTTTCGGCAGACATAAATGTTATTCGGTCATCTGTTGTTATTATTTATATCGACTATGGATTAGTATGCAGTTCAATTTTTTTTCAAAATTGTAATTTACTATATGATTTTAACTTGAACGTTTTAAACAATTAAAGATTGTAGCATTTTAATATATATATATATATATATATATAAGTTGGTGAACAGGCCGTTGTCACACAAGATGTTTGTATTTTCGTTTTAATCAAAAGTGTCCGGCTGACATCCGTTATAGTAATATATATATATATATATACATATATATAATAATTATTTATTTATGGTTATTGGCTTAGATACTTCAGTAGAAGTAACTTTATATATATATATATATATATATATATATATATATACAGGGACTAAAATGTGCTCTGTCAAAATTAACACATTGAAATTGATTGACTTTTCTCACATCACTTGAGCATACTAGGCACATTAACATTTTACTAAAATAACTCTTGAACATCACTTTAGCATTACCAATAATTAAAACAATAAAAATTATTTTTTTAACAAATAGCATTGCCAAATTCTTGTTTAGATTAAAAACCCAGAATTTACACATTTTGACACGATGAAAATACTACCACATTATTTGCTTGAAAATAAATTATATTATAAAATATGGACATATATAGATCAAGGACATTACTAATTTTACAAATTTAGTAGTTCAAAGAATTACCATGTTTTTCTATAACTTCTTTTAAACGCTTTGGATAGGAATCAATCAAATTATTGATTTAATCTTGTCGAATTCGATTTTTCAGCACAATCATTTTTTTTAACGTACCTTAGTTTTCTATCCGATTCACCTCCTGTTTAAGATAACTAAAAAGAAATTTGCTATTTAAAGAATCTTTAGTCTAAATAATGAAAAAATGCGTTAAATTTTAAATTATGATAGAAAGCATGTTAGCTTTTTCGGCGTATACACTGGACTATTATCTTAAACAACCACCAAATGCTCTGAAGCATTTTCTCGTAGTTCAGTTCAAAGAAATTTTTTGAAAACGGTTATAAAATTTGAGCTGTTTAAGTGACTACTTGTTTGACTCTATTTTGGCCGTTGTTCGAACTTAATTCCATAATATTCATGAAGACATGATAAATGCTCAACCTTTTTAACAATGCAATTATAGTCTTGAGAAAAATCGGGACCATAAATAACCGTGGATTGCATTGTCCATCGTTCGTACTTTAAATCACACTTACCAGTAAAAAAATTGATCTCCAGTAACAAACTAAGCGGTTTTCGTGCATTTTTGCTAATTCTATACGACTTTTTCTATGTTGTGGAGTTAATTAAACTTTTTTAAACGTTTTCTTTAAGTGTACAATGACTGATTTCATTCGATTGCGGATAAGTGAGGATGAAAAATTAATTAATTTTTTTTTTTGCATTTTTTAATGGGCTTCATTCTATTTTTTTATAATTTGGTAATTATAAACAAATCATCTCGTTTATTAGTTGATGGTGCAGATCCAGTTCCTGTTGTTCTTGGACGTGTATAATCTTCTAAAACTCTGTATATAATCCTTGTATTTACATCAAATAAATCTGCAATTTGTTCAACAGTTAAACCAAAATAATAACTATTCTTTATTTGATTGTAATTTTTAGCAGTTAAGAATAAGCTTGCACTATTTAAACTCAATGTAATCAACTGCCGTAGGTGTTCAAAATTGTCCCAAGTTTGACAGGCCGATGAAACAAAAATGGGGCGTCAAGTGTTAAAAATTTTTTTAAATCTTTTTACATCATAATTAATGTTACATTTTATGTACATATAAAAATTTAAAACTAATTAATTTGCTATAAATTAAATGTATACAGTAACGTATGCTAGGTTATGTACGCACTTGTATCTCTAGTAAGATATTAAAACTTAATAATAATAATAATGAATTATTCTTGCTTAAACGTTGTGTATTTAATGTTTTATTGTAACTAGTACAATTTGCCGGGGTGGTCTAGCGGTATGGCGCTCGAATGCGGACCTTAATGGACATCGGGGTTCGAATCCCACCATCCGCACATTCGACTTCGCTAAAATGTCCTTGTAGTTACCAAAATTATAACTTTTTTTTAATTGGTTCGCAATTCTTAGCATTCAAGAGAAAGCTGCCACTATTTAAACTCATTGTAATCAACTGCCGTAAGTGTTCAAAATTGTGCCAAGGTCAAAGGGTGAAATAAAAAATTTGACAGGTCGTTAAAATAAAAATGGGGGGGGGGTTCAAGTATTTAAAAATTTTCTTCGATCTTTTCACACCATAATGTTAAATTTTATATACATATATAAAAATTTATAACTAATTAATTTTCTGTAAATGGAATATTCTACTGTCCCAACAATTACCGCAAAAAAGTGATTATTTAATTAAAACATCTCTAGCAACTACATAGCGTACAAGAGAAACGTCACTTCGATTATAAAATATACAATACTATATAATAATTAAAAAAACTGTAATTATATATACATATATATTGTAAGTAATAAAAAAATTGGATAAAATATCAACCGGTGCAAAATTGAAAATGGAGTAAAATAATCAACATGATTTGTAACGTCAAGCATTAATAAAAAAACAGATCATATCAAATGTTGATATGGCGATATACAGTAACGTGTGTTGTGTTATGTAGGCACTTGTAAAATTATGTAAAGAAATAGTGATTTTCTTTGAACTTATTGTTGCTTAATTGTTTTATGTTAATAAACTTAATATGTATATAATTTTTATGTGTAACTATTACCATTTACCCATTTCAATGCTATTTATTCACTTAAACATTTATTATTATAAAAAACTTAAAAAACAATGAATTTCAAGTATTCATAGCCCATATTATTTTAGCATGTTTACTTTGTTGACAAGAGATATTTCTCAAGTTAAATCAAGAAAATGAAAAAGAAGAGTTTATTGACAAGTTCCAATTTTAGACCCTATATATATATAATTAGTAAGATGATGTCGCAAGTATATTTTAAATGAAATAATCATTTCTTGATTTAAATACAATTGTTTACATAAAGAAATTTCACGTGCGGTAGATAACAATTAATAAGTTTGTTGACTTTTTTAAAAATTAAAAAGTATATATTGTCTAAAAGTTTAAACATTTAGATCAACCTTATTGACTTAATATTAATTGCATTTTTGAATATATTTCCAGTTACATAACTAAGATGACCTATCACAAGACGGCTGATGGATTGTTAGAAATAGGAAAACGAATGAAACGTAATAAATTTGATTTAATTGTTTAAAAGGTTGTATATGTAAAATAATCACTTTTGATGGATTATATAAGTTTTTAAGCAATCACAACTATGTTAATTAAGAACTAGTGAAAGGAATAATTATTTTTTATTGCAAAAATAAAATATTTAATTAGTTAATGTATGTAGAATATTAAAAGATGTTTTAGATAACTGTACTAATGAATAATTAGAATTTTTATGCAGTAGTGTAAACGTTTTAGTTGACATTTTCAAATCTAAAAATATTTAAAGCCTGTTTTTGTTTTAAAGAATGTTGTAAAATGGAGTACAGGAAACTGTCAAAAAATAGTCTAATTGGCAATCATATAGGTAGCGGTGAAATCGTTTCAATTTTTGATGAATTATTTAAACCTCATCCACAACACAATACTTTGAAACATTTGGCAGTTAATAAAAATCAATGCCTCTATTTATATTTTAAAAAGAATAGCATTATTTTTATTCTAATTTTTAAATAAATGTTTGTTTTTGTTGTACAAAATGCAAAATCCTTAACTGGGAAAAACGTCACAATTGTACAATTGCCTCACAACTGCTAATGTAATATTTAAGTAGGCATTGTGTTAAAATGTAGATGCGTCTAATGCGATTGCGTAATGATGTGAAAGCTAATAGTGCATACCGCATTAATTTTGACAGCGACCCATTCATTTGCTATGTATATATTTACATTTTGATAAGGTAATAGTCGAGTAACTTCATATACATACAACATAATAAAAAATGACATGTAAATTGGGGGCAAGAATGCAAGAATAGATTTGTTTATTCCCAAATACAGTGTATATCGAGTAATTATACTATTGTTGGTATTAACATGGGGTTGCGTTTTTTGATATGTTAATGTTTACATAGTTAATTACTATGCCATTAGTTTTATTAGAGAAAATTTAGATGCATATACTGGAAACGTTGAAATTGGTAAACATTCTTGGATGTACTTTTATTCAATCAAATATTACTAATGGATATTGGTGCACTTTTATCAATCTATATAGTTTTTTGTTTCTTTTTATTTCATTAAGAAAATGAGTTTTTTAAATTGCGTATGCACTTACTTCTTCATAGTTGTTTCATCAAAACGTTTCTATTAAAGATAATTATATATATATATGTTTTGGCGTTTAAAAACAATTTGCATTTGATCCTGAGGATTTGAGTAATGCTTATAAAGTCTCAAATTCCGGTTCTACGTGGTGCATCCTAGATTCGTTGCCCACAGGTATATTGACTAATAACAGTGGGGATCGAGTGCACAGGGATATAACTGGGATTTTACTGGACTCCCATGCTAGTATACATCCATGATGCCTAAAAGGTATTTCAATGTATCCATATACACTATATAAACGATTAGGCTTGTGGATCTGTCAACCCTTAATTCCCCAGAAGTAGATCTTCTCGTCAATTCCCGTGAACAAGGTCGCTGCCGCAAGGAATCGATTTTTTTACCAAGAAAGTTTATCTACCCCCTCCCCCCAAGTTCAGTTTGCATTCTATAACCTTTTCGTATTTGAATTGGGAATGCTATGCGAACTTGGAACTAATGAAGAGGTGCTGTTAGGATAAATTATGTCATAGATAATTTATTAGAATTTAGTGTAATATTAGAACTGTTACATTAACAGAATAATAAATATAGGCTGATTCAACCAGGAGTATTATATTCTTATTTATTATTTTATTTTATACTACTTTAAATGTTTTACGAGAAACATCTTGCAACAAGGGACATTTGAACGAAGCTAAATGTGGATCGGGATTTTTTGCCGGTGATGTGGATCAAAATCATGCTCACCCAAATTCGAGTCGAGCATTAGCCCGTTGGATTATTCCGTCTTTGTTAGATGCCATCATGAGTAGGAAACCTTTTGATGCACACATGTAAAAACTTTGATAAATTATGGTTGATCAATATTCCTAGATTTGGTAGATTTTAGCAAACTAAAAATTGCAGTTATTGTAACTTCAATAATTATTGAAATGTATCAAATTTCAAAATGCGATAATATTTCGAACATTTAAAGGTGATTCGTTTTATATTTAATAATTGAAAACATTTTATGAACTAAATTTTAAAAAAATTGTTTTAAATAATTCTAATACTGTAGTAAATGTGGTTTTGGAAATAGTGTTTACTTGCATAATTATTGGAACTGGGTTTTTAACGATGGCAGTATATTTTATTTATTTTGGTTTTAATAATTTTATAGTATTTTTATACTCACCTATTGAATTTATCAATACTGATGGTTCAACTCTCATTTTATTGCGCACTAAATGGCTTTGTTTTTTAACAAAGGATAATAATACTAATAATAACAGTAATAATAATAATACTTATTGTTAACATCATTTGATTACGTATTTTTAAAATACTTTAGAAACAATAGCTGGTGAAAGAGTCACCTCTTCATTAGTTTCAACTTTGTATAGGATTCCCAATTTCTATGCGAGGAGGTTGTAGGAATGAAATTGCGACGGGTCATTAATAAAAAT
This sequence comes from Cardicola forsteri, assembly GCA_025895645.1. Taxonomy (NCBI): domain Eukaryota; kingdom Metazoa; phylum Platyhelminthes; class Trematoda; order Strigeidida; family Aporocotylidae; genus Cardicola; species Cardicola forsteri. The sequence continues at coordinate 1,121,992 of JAKXYG010001430.1, read as the reverse complement.
TATTAGCTAGCAAACGGCTTCCTTGCAACTTTCGTCAATATTTACATGAATTTACGAGGCGATGTTTTTTGGACGAATTGAGGGTGTTGTCAGATCGACAGGCTTAGCCGTTTGTGTATGTCCCAAGTAAGTATCTTGCGATACTTTTTAGGCATCTTGTATGCTAGCTAGCACCGATCCACTGAAAGGAACTCCAATAAAAACTCAATTATACCGCTGTGCATTCGGTCTCTTCTCTCATTACTCTAAATGGACACGTTGTCCAAGATGCACCACGTGGAAGAGAAACAGTCAGGAATTTGAGACTTAATATGCATTACACAAATACTCAGGATCATTAGCATCCATTAAATGATTGTTTTTTTAACATTTTGTTATACTTGGGTTTGTATTGTAAAGCATACATAATTATATATCGTTTTACTATAAAAAACAAATTATTTAAAAAAAATCGAAGGATAATTCAATGTTTTGGTTGACTTATGCTTGTTCGATTATTTTATATGTGTTTTGATTTAAGTATATATTTTGCATTTATTAGGAATGCACACAAATTGAGTATGCCTAATTAAGCTTTATTGTACACTGTTTAGTATAATTTTGAAAACTTTTGTTTTAAATAATAAAAGAAGATTATTGTTTTATATAAAGAAAAGGCAATTGTGTGGTTGATACTAGTTTATTATTATTATTATTATTATTATATTTAGTTGAATTTAATTATGACCATTTTGTACTGGTACATTCATAATTCAGCAATTAAAAATTTTACAAATTGTACCTTTATTTTAATACGTGAAATATAACTAGTGTTGCCTATTAATTATTGTACTAATGTTATGAGGTTTGAGTATCACCGCCGGTACTAAATGCGGCCGTTATTTGGTTTCGCTAAATGCCCACTTACTGAAAATCGTTTCTCGTCAAATATTCAATTAGTAAAAACGAAATAAATAAATTTCATGTTTTGTAACTTAAATTAATATTGTTTGAATAGTATGTTTACAATATAACTTGTAAACATTGACTATTTTTGAAAATTTAAATTTGTTATTCTAATATATGTATATATATATATGTATTCAATAATGGATGTATAGATGTGTGTTTTTTATTTGATGAGTTTATAATGAATTTTATACAATGCTAAAAAAATTTATCAAAATTAGCAACATATGGTTTTGTCTGTCCTCGTGTTTAACATTTGTACTTGATGTATATTTGTTCACTAATTATGGCGTTGTGTTTTGGTGAATTTGGACATTCAACATTGTGTTAATAATTTTATTACTTATTTTATAAAAAGTTGAATGTCTTTAGCAAATATTTGGTTGTACACAGTTACATCTCATTATGAATGAAAGAATACTATTATACTTACTGATGTGCATTAAACAGTCCAGTTGTCAATATAAATATAATACGAAAAATTAGTTGTGAAAGATGCAAATTATACGCTTTTTACTTTTAAGTTTGTTTATTGATTGTTATATTAAATGAAAGGTCTTCTGTTATGTATCTTAAGCAGATATTGTACATTTTTGCACTATTTATATATATATATATATATATATACTCTTTAAATGTTTTACGGGAAACATCTTTCAGTTGTGGATATTTTAACGAAGCCAAACGTGGGCCCTCATTTAGTGTCGGCGGTGGAGTTCAAACCCGTGTCTACCCAGGTTTGAATTGATTGTTGTACCTTCAAACCATCCAGGCACATTGTTCTTATTATTATTAGTTAAGTTTTATTTTGTCTAAGTACTAATCACCTTAGTCTGAATTGTATTGATTATAATTAAAGATCATTGATTTTATAAAGCTACTGCTACTGTTTATAATGCAGTTAAATTTCAAAACTGTTTGTATCTATTTCATCGCTTTTATGCTATTCTCAAAAAATTCCTTCGAAAAAAATTACCTACAAAATACTTTTACTATTGTTGTTGTTAAATCATCAATAATATTGAAAGTAGATTGTTATACATACTTTTATTTCTTTGCGCACATCAATTATACTACATGCCAAAATAATTTTTGATGGTGTTTAATGCGACTAACGAAATAGAACAATCAACTTTGACAGCATATTTATTCCAACTTGGTTGAATAAACAATATTTAATTATTTGAACGTTGTTTAGAAACATATACAATTACATCGCTTGTATGCGTTCCGTTACTTATTTATCTCTGTGTGTGTACATTTAATAACTGAAAAATGTTCTCTATTTATCATACGTTTATACTGTTAATAGTTGTTTACAAACCCTGATTTTTTTAACCGTTATTCGTTGCAATACGGTTAACTTAAGTTATTTTGTCATTGTATAACTTTATGATCTTCAGTATTATGTTTTAATTTACGTTGGTAATGTACATGTATTTTTGTGTAGTTGATGATTTTGATTGTACTTCTACTGATGTATTTAAATGATGATGATGATTATTATTACTATTAAATGATGTAGCCATTTTATAATGAGATTGTAATTTGGTAGCTGATTATTTTCCATTTTTTTGAAGCAGTTAGAAAAGTAGGAATAATCTAGCGTTTCAAAAATATTGTATTGTTTATCGTCGTCTTGATGTAACCTTGCGAAAATAGAAGGATTTAGGTTCTAAGAATAACTAGTGTAATTATTATGAAATTTTAGCATTGAAAGTAAGTTACATTTGATTTGGTTTATACAAAATAATTCACAAAGTTACCATCTGCACATAACTTATCAAATGGTTAGTTATCAAATTAGTTGTACTTTAATTATACGATTTTTATGTAAATTGATTTACCAAAGTGATTTAAACCTATTTTAAATATTGTTGATTTAAATAAGTTTGTTCATTAATGCAGACATGATATATATATATATATATATTTGTTTTTTAAAATGTTTTTGTCTATAGACATGTACTTATTTTAAACTATTTAATTTTTTTTTAATTACATATAAAATCTGTTTTGAGACTATGTTCACAATTTTACACTTGAACAACTTTGATGGAATAGGGCCCAATAAATAGAACCGTTTTTAATTAATAATTATCCAAGTTATATTTATTATATAATCTTAAATTGTATTTACTTGAAAGCAACTGATTATTTTTTGAGGATATTGGAAAATTAGAATTGATTAGATTTACTATAAATAATAAATGTACGGGTTCAAGTTCAATCATCAGTAGTTAAAGTGCTGGCCTGACACCAGATAGGGCGTAGGTTCAAGTTCATGCATGCGTAAAATTTCAAGGTTATGTACTGCTGATGAGTTCAAATAAGGATGAAACACATGTACAGTGCTCCTGGTTAACTGAAACTAAGTGGATTCCAGTAAATTTGACAACTCTAATAAAAACCCTTGAAAACCCATTAGGTAATTATTTTTTAACACAAAATAGTAGTTGTACTGCTTTTTATGCAATATTGATTTTTTTAATATTCTAAAAATTTTGTTTAAAATGAACAACTAAAATGGTACTTATTGTACAAATACTTTTAAATGAATAATTGTTTTTCAAAATTTAACTTTTTGTAAAATACAACATTTTCTGAAGGCTATTTGAAATGAAAAATTAATTGTTACATCGTATATTTTGAAATAATTGAACGAAAATGGGGATATTTGGTTTTAGAGAAATATGCAATTTTAATTATTTTTTAATTATTTTTTACATTTATATTTTTGTATTTTTAAATAACAGTAATTTTTTAGAATACATTTTTGTTGAATACGGTTTATTTTAAATTTAATTTGCTATGTTTTATGTAGATCGCCCACTCATCTAGCCAGAATAGCTATGGAAGCCCATCCATTATCCGGATGGAAAAGAAGGCCAGGCGGCCAACGGAAAATTTGGACGGATATTGTAGCATGCGAACACAGTCCTTTTATTTATGCTAACCCCCTCGTCCAAATAAATTATTTAATTGGGCGTCCGTTTGTTTACCTTATGCAACCAACAGAGATCATTGGAGGGGTTTAACTCGGGGGATGTAATTAACATTTGATGTTGGCACACATCAAGTGTCGTTCTTTAACTACACATTACAAAGTTGGCGTTTTTGCAGATGTTTTGGTTTTTGGACTACCCTGGGTGATAATAACCGATGGGGGGTGTTTATCCCCAATGATGATGGATATATTTTGCAGAATGAACTGTTCAACTAATCATTGTTTTTACAGTTCAAGCGTTTTAAATCATTACAGGATGAAAATGTATAAAATTGTAAAAAAAATTGAGTTGTTTTATTTTTATTCATAAATGACCTTTCAGGTGAGATCCAAACAATCCCGAAGATTTGAGTAAAACTTATAAAGTCTTACGTTTCAATGATAGTAATATTCTTGTTATATCTACGTGATACATTCTGGACCAGATGCACCCAGGCACGTAGGCTGACACAGAAGGGATTGCGTGCACAGCTGTATGATTGGGATTTTGCTTTGATGGACATATCCAAGCATACTCCCAGAATACTCAAATGTGTCTTAATTTATACGTATACCATCTGTAGTCATTGGATTAAAACTGACAAGCCTGATGAATAATCAAGCGGTCTGGTAAATTTTTACAAACAAGTGCCGCTTTTAGGCCACTGTGGTTTATATAATTATAAATGGAAATCAATGGAAAGGTAATCATATCATTAAGCACATCTAATTCAATAGACCGAAATTTGATGTGTTGTAATTTGGTTAGCCAAATCTATTTTGATGTACCTTAGCTTTTTGGTTTTTTGGTTGTGCTGTGTGCAAATATTTTTTAAACAGTTGAATCGTTATTATTATTGTTATCATCATTATTGATTTTTATTTAAATTCCTTTATCAAACACTACTTGTAACGTAACCATACACATGAGTGAATTAACGTTGTATATCATTTTCTTGCCAGTGACTACATTTGGTTTTGAGTTATTCAAGTTTAAACAGTAGAAAATGCAGAAATGTGTATTTTAAGTTGACAATTTTGAAAACTATTTTTAAACATTAAGCCTTTTTATTGTTTCACTGTAATAGTTGGGGCCTTATTATTATTATTACTATTATTATTATTATTACTATTACTATTACTATAATAATAATTATTATTTCAAAATCCTTCCGCTTTAAAATAAGCACGGGGCAACAAGATAACAGTAATCCTCATCCTTTATCTAGGCTTGGAACTGGCTAGATTGGTTTATTTCTGATCTTCTGTAGGTAGAGTTTTTGTGTTTGTTGGTATTTGTTTTTTACAGCTACTTTAGTCTATGAATAATAAAGCGAAACGAGTGAACATTTTATAAATGGGCGTTGCCAATTCGTCTGTCAATGTTTAATAATAATTATTATTATTATTATTTTAGGTCGTTTTACAGATTTTCTTTTTTCATTCATAAAATTAATACTAATTAATTGATAATGAAATTAACACTTACTCGCTAGTAATTCAACCGATTCTTTTATCTTAATATAAAAGGGACTCCCAAACCAATACATTTAAATAGGAAATTCCTTTTTTACAACATTGCATTTTAATTTTTTAAAAACCGAAGTCTTATAAGTTTATTGTTATTTACACATGTGTGTGTATGTGAATTTTCAAATAAATGTTCAATTGGGCGATTTCATTTAAGTGCCTTTTAAACTAATTACTTTATTTTTATTACGGCTTTTGTATTACTACTACTACTACTACTACTGCTTTTATTATCATTGTTGTTACATAGTTATAAATTATATATTAAAATATTTTTTGGGGTCATTGAATAAAAAGCGCATAAATGAACTAATTTAATTGATGTTCGAGCATAAATTTACCAAAATAAGAGAAAAGAATAAATTGATACATGAACTAATTGAATTTAAGTATCTTTTCTTCAATTATTGTTTTTATAGATTCTTTTAATAGTATAAAATAAACAAATTTCCTTATAAACTAAAGCAGTTTCACATGTAAGTTCACTTTTACGCATAAATTATTTTTATCTTATTTTATTAAGCATATACATATATATAATGTTTTAAGTATATAATGAAAGGACGATTATATGCGGACATTTGAATTCTACACTAGAAATTACTGAATATTGGCGATACATATTATTATTATTATTATTAAGCTTTAATATCTCATTAGAGATACATTTAGCATAAAATACATTTTTGCCATCAATATAAAAAAAGTAGTAGTACAAATAACAGGATCAAACTGAAATAGAATGTCATATGTTAATGAATATAGATATAGTCTATATATTATGCATGTGATTTTAAAAAAATATATTCAAAATTGCTATACATGGAATGAGTCATTATAAGGCACACTTGTTACATTATACTGGGAGATGTCCAAATTAGTTCAAATAAATGCGTGGGTGGAACAATTCCTACTTTGATAGGTTTCTTAGGATAAACTTTAATTGTTGATGTACTGGGGTGGTTTAGTGACACTGCATTCGACTCGAATCTGAATAGCCATGGGTTCGATCTCCACTATCGGCACCAAATACCTGCCCACGTTTGGATTTGCTCAAATGTCCACTGCTGAAAGATGCCTTTCCCGTGCAAACATTGAAAGTAGTAAAAATGTAAAAAAATGGGGATTTTTGTCGTAGTTGATTTTTTTTCCCAATCCCTTCTATGTGCAATTTTTCAATACTCTTAATATTTTACCGTATAGTTTGGTCATTTTAAAGGAAACTAGAGTGAGTGAAAAGGTACAAATTACTACGAGGCTTTTTATAAGTTTTATTTTGTGATTTAGTGCAAAAATTATTCAGGTTTTTATTATGAGGTAAATTTTAACGGTTTGCGCAAGACTTTTCTGTAACATTTCATTGAAATAATACTGTTTGGTTAAATGTACTTTATTTCAATTTACATTTGCTGTTAATTTGAGGATTTGTGCATTAACAAATACACTATTAAGCGTTGAGTTCACATTTTATTAATTTTCTTTATCAACGACAAATTAATTTTTTTTTTATAATTTAGAGTGTTTTTGCAAATACTTTCTCTCAAAGTGAAAAATATCGTTATTAATCAAAACAGTTTTCATATTTTAACTACTGCCATTAAATCCTAGTGATAATAATAATAATAATAATAATAATAATAATAATAATAATGACAAGAATACTACTACTACTACTACTAATAATAATGATAATAATAATAATTATTATTATGTTATAGGAACGGATTTTGAAATATTTTATATACAAAAATGAGTAATTTAGTAGTAAAACATGTTAATTTTTTAACTAAAATAAACATATTATAGTTAGTGAACCTTGTACCTATTGCATGTTACTAATATATTTGGTATTATATCAATATTGCATTGGTAGTACTAAACTTGAGACTGGATGATTGCCGATTTAATATCTACCTCTTGGTGGAATCGGGTTACGTTAAATATATTTAATCAATAAAGACCAAATAAAAATAGTGGATTATTGGCGACCATTGTTCATTGTGGTATAATTATAGGCCTTATCAAAAATAAACAATTTCGGCTATTAGTAACGACATTCGGCAAAAAAAAATCAAAAATTATTGTATAAAAAAGTTTGATTTTTGTTTTTAGACTGTTGTGTAATATAATACATGTTGGTTTTTTTTTAGATATTTAATACTGACACGAAGTGCTTAAAAACTGAACATTGTTCATATATATATATATCAATGTACATATGACAATTTTGTTACTTTTAACAAGATTTTAAATCATGTCCATATCCATGTTTATGTTATTTCGGTTGCATTAATTTAGCAAACACACTTTGAAAACGTTTTATGTGAGCTTATTGGACTTTGATTATCCACAACACCAGTTTTGTAGAATGAACAATGTTTTGTAATTTTGTAATTTTTGTGAGCATAATTTTGAATCTAGTGTCAATGTTGTAGATATGATATATCATTAAATGCTTTGTTACCTAAACATAATACGAAAATATTTATCGTGGTTTGTAACCAGAATATTGAATTTTCATGAGATAGGAATTGCTATTCTAATTGATTGTACCAATGCTTTGTGGATTAATCATTACTACTACTACTACTACTACTACTACTACTACTACTACTACTACTACTACTACTACTACTACTATTATTATTATTATTATTATTCATATTAAAAATATTTAAATGTTCTAATTTTGTACCAAAATACACATCATGGATTGCTTGTGCTGAGAAAAACTGAAGGCCAAAATGTAGGAATAGAAAGTATATTTTTGTATTGTGGTTGTTCATTAGTTAAATGGGATGCTAATGATCCTGGGAATTTGAGTAATGGTTACAAAGTCTCAATTTCCAATGATGGTGATATTCCTGACGGTTTCTCTTCTATGTTGTGACTCTTGGACTATGTGTCTATAGACATATAGACTAATAGCAGCAGGGATCGAGTACAGGGCGGTATAATTGAGCTTTTGTTACGGTGGGTGGATGCGAGCATACATCCAGGATACTTAAAAAGTATACCATATGTAGCCGTTCGGCTAAGGGTGATAGCCTTGACAAAAATCAGGCGGCCTCGTCAATCTTTGCGAATAGTGGCGACGTAACAAGGATACCGTCTACCAGCCAAGAAACTGTTGAAATTAATTGTTTAACATGCTGTATCAATGTAGAACTAATGAAGAGATGACTAAGTGTCACCGACCACAGAAAAAATGAGTTAAATTGCAAGATTTGTAGCAGCAGCAAGATGTGTTTTTGTTTGGCTCTGCCAAATGTGTTACTTTCTAGAAGAAGGTTTCTAGTTCAAGACATTGAAGCAATAAATTTATTGAAAAAAATAATAAGTGATAAACAATGGACGAAACAGTTTGCAAAAATGTACTCGGGTTTGATAAAATCTTTGTGCATTGAAAACAATTCACTGGGATTTTTGTCTTCTACAAGCAGAAAACGTTTCATGAAACAAATCGTGTGTTTAGAAGCAGACAAACTTTTGTTAATATGTTTTAGACGTTTGATAATACATAACTTCAAAAGAGCTGTGCTACAATCGGCCTCTAGTGTGTTACTTTTTCTACATGTAAACGTAATACAACAAATGAGTTGTTAAAATATTTATCTAATGTGCAGCTGTGAAATTTGTTTTTTAGAAAGTTTATTATTATCACTAATACAATCAACCGGTATGTTACTTTTTCTGAGGCATCTCATATATCATTAACATGGATAATAGTAATTCTCATTATTATGATAATGTTAATAGTAATTTATATTTTTCTACCCAATTATTCATATGTTTTTTAATTGTATTATATCAAAAATTATTGGTGTTTTTGGTTAACTTGATCCAATTTGTAATTTATTTATTCAATTTGATTTCATCTGGTCGTAATTTCGTAGATGATTTATTCTGTACGTATTTTTGTGTACTTACTACTTTCAATTGGCTATATCTACTTGTTTTGTCTTTGACTGCGTGCGTGCCATTTTCAACTCGAAATCTTTATCTTAAGAATCAATATACACTAAATTTTATTTATTTGGTATAACAATTTAAATGATTAAAGTGTAGTGTTTAATATTTGCCTTGTATTTGTGTGGCAAAGTGTTCGTTGTACATTCTAATTGAATTTGTTTTAATTCGATTATTATTAGAAAGTTCATTCAATAGTGTACATTTTATTTATTCATTCAATTAGCTTGTTCACGATTTTTTATTTGAAACTAGCAAATGACGTACATTTTACTTAATAGACAGATTCAATAGTATAAGCTCCACCTTGTAATTGTACAGGGATTTGGTCTTTCGAATAGCAGCTTATGTTTATTATTTATTTTATATTTATTACTTTGAATGTTTTACAAGAAACATCTTTCAGCAGTAGACATTTTTAGCGCAGCCGAATTTGGGCCCGCATTTTAGTGGGCCGGTGGTGGGATACAAATCCCTATGCCCACCGAGGTCCAAATTTGAGCACTGTACTGTTAGACCACCCCGGTATTGATTTGGATCACTTATAAATAGTACGGTCCCAAAATATTGTTTCTATATATTTTATTTTATTTTATGTTTTCTACTTCGAATGTTTTACGAGAAACATCTTTTAGCAGTGGACAATTGGCGAAGCCAAACGTGGGCCCGCATTTAGTGCCGGTGGTGGGATTCGAACCCATGTCCACATGAGAGCGAATAACAGCGCACCTGGTTCTCTACGACTCCATCCTAACCTGACTAAGAGGTTCTGTTTAAGATATAGGTAATTTGATTTTTTTAAATTCTAATTACTAGATTCATTTTTTAAACAATCGTTTTTGCATGTTAAAGGTAGACTTGAAGACGGTTTTTTCAATATTGTCATTTTTGTTTTAGAAACTGCAGTTTGTAAGGAATGTCGATGAAACAGTATTGGGTATTTGTCATAATGTGTTATGAATGTGCAGATTTAAAACGCATTGCTTTTACTTATATTATACCATTTAAATTTACACTTGATTTCTGTGGCACGATGGTCAACCGATATGTGTAGGATATTGAAGTTAGAAATTACTCATAAATGTTTCAATACGTTTTGTTATACACAGTTTAATTGTAAATTTAATTGTCTGCATCTAGCAATTTAAGTGTATAGAAGCATCACCAATGTGAAAACATTATAAAGTTTCTGGGTTGATAGAAGATATTCTTGTAAAGGCTCTCATGTTTGTTTAACAAGGCTGTCTTATTTTTTGTTGGGGTTACCTTTTTTAGCCCAACTGTTACATATTATATACGTATACTTTTAAGTACCCAAAATGAAATCCGCTAAAGTGCAAAAATCAGCTATACCGCCATACATTCGGTTCCTGTTGTTTTAGTTTAGTTGCTTATGTGCACTTTGTCTAAGATGCTCTAAGTGGAGGTGATAATCAGAAATATCATCATTATTGGAAATTGAGCCTTTTTCAGAATTAGTAGCATTTAGTAGTAACAATTATTATTATTGTACTTTCACAACATCATTGTTTAAATACCTATATTTTATTTTTATATTTATTACTCTGAATGTTTTACGAAAAACATCTTTCAGCAGTGGACATTTAGCGAAGCCAAACGTAGGTCCGCATTTTAATGCCGGTGGTGGGATTCGAACCCCGATGCTCACCGAGGTCCAAATTCGAGCGCTGTACCGCTGGATCGCCCCCAGTACATGTTTAAGAGTTAATGAACATGCAAAAATACATTTCTTTTATTGAAATTGTTATTTTTTATGGACTTTAAACACCTCATTTTGATTTGAAAGTTGTGGAAATGTTTTCAAATCTTGGTTTTTCTATATTTTAAAATTTTATAAAAAAAATCATTAAACAAAATACGTACTAGAGTTTATTCATTACAAATTGTTCATTTATAACGTTCGTAATTAAATTCTGTTTGGTTTTTTTCTCATTAAGTGTATATATATATATATATATATATATATATATATATATATATATATATATATATATATATATATATTGTTAAATTTAATTTATTTGCCGCTCAGTAATTTTTTTTTAATCTAATTATGGAAAATATTTTGATAATAAATCCGTTTTAAATTTACCGTTATGACAGTAAATTTTGTTTTATCAACAATGTATTTATATTGTATAGCAACATATTAAAAAAAACAATGTTACTATATTTACTAAACATAATACAAAAAATGAATTGATGATGCTTTGTTAAAATATTGATGCAATGTACAACTCGCAAATTTTTGTTATTTAGAAAGTTGATTATTCTTATTGCTAATAATAATCACCTTTGTAGTTATATTTTTTTTGTTTTATCAACTGTGTTTTAAAACAAATTGCTAATTATCAATTACCTTAGTTGGTTTAGTATTATTACACATTACAATCGTTTATGCAAATGCATGTTTTGGCAAATTGTTTGTTAAAAAAATTAAGATTTTAGCATTTTTGACAAGTATTGTGTAGTTCAAAATGTGAGATTACTAATATTATGATTTTTGTAAACATTTTTGGTGTAACGTAAACTTTGGAGGAAAAAAAACATTCAACCAAAATTAAAGTGGTTTACATGTTAAAATTGTGTAAAAATGATATTGCCCATGTTCTGGTTTTCCCAATTATTTGAAACAATTGAGCAAAACAAAAATATCATTTTGTTTTTTGTTTCAGCAAAACCCAAAAACTAATGAAATTTTCCTATACGTACGCGTTGATTGTGCCCGATGCTTTCAACTTTACGCCTCTTTGTACTCTATTTACGAGTGATTCGACAGTCAACTTGAACTGGAGTTATTTGGACAATTATTTGTGCTTGCGTGGCATTAGCGATGCTTTTGTATTGTTACCGGTACGTTTCTATTTGATTGCGAAAGCGCTCAACTGTATATGTTTGAACGCAGTTGGATTGGAACTTTGTGTTTTTGAAATAGAAAAAAAACCTGCTTTTAAACACACTCACACGCACAACTTTGACGTTTCTGGACGTTTTAACTTAAAGAAAATGTGCGCATCATTGCTGTTGATTTTTCTTTCTAGTTTTTTATAGCCTAGTTGTTTGCGTCGTGTTGGTATTTTATGTTTTTTATTGAACATACTACAACGGGGTTGTCTTGGCTTAAACAGAAGACGGAATTTGGAGTTCAAACATTAGACTCTTTTGTTTGGAAATTTGAATTATCCTTTAGTTCAGGTTGAAGCTCATACTGTATTATGTCTGTATGATTCCTTTCTTTTCATCCCATTTTTATGTAACTGTTAGGATAAACGTTTCGTGTACTGTTAAATGTTGCACACTAAGCATTTTTAATAGTTTGATAATATATATATATATATATATTTGTATAATTTGCAACTTTCCTATTGAAACCTTTTTATGATGTTCATGTTTATTATTATTGATTTTTCCAAATTTAAATTGACTATTACATATTTTGCAGTCTTTTAACCACTGTGTCATTTGCTAGTTTTAAATTAAAGTGATTAAAGTGAAGTAACGAGTCTTTGTTTGAGATGCCAGACGATCCAACTTTAACTTTCTTTTTACTGCAGAGTTGTTCCAATTTCTTCTATACTTTTCTACTGTCATTATGGCGAGCAAAACCTCTAGTTCATCTACTATAGAATCCCAGTGTCTTTGCTCATCTTCCTCATAATTTTTTCAAAATTCAGCACGCAATGATTTTGCTTCACTTTTTCTCGTAGTTATCTTTGCTTGTGTATAAAGATATCAAGAATTGGTGGACATCCAGTTTGGCCCTTTTTTGTTAATTAAATGGAGGAGCACCAAACTAGCTGTGTCGATCTTTCGTTTCAGAATGTTCCATGATTGATTTACTCACATACCACAATATGGAACAACAACTGGAGCTGATACGTAGGCTTTGGAGAACTTGTCAGTATAGTCGCCGTGTATCAATAGAGAATAATCCAAGTGAAAACTTTTTACAATGTTTACGTTTATTATTATAAATCGATTTTTTCCAAATTTAAATTTACTTTTACACATTTTGTAGCCTTTTGTTAGTTTTAAATTTAAAAATTTTTTTTGCATTATTTAGGTGTGAATTTATTAATATATTTTAAATGGATATAGTTTACGCGATATTTATAATTTATGCAGCACGTTCGTTAAAATTTGGAGTCTAGTCCTTGTTTGAATGGCGAACAATGGCTCGAAAATCACATTTCAGATTATTTACTCGATTAATATTGTTATATGCCGTAATTACAAATAGCCCATACAAACGCTTGTTGGAATGGGGTGTTGAAGTTTGTCGTTATTTCATTAGTACACTCAAGTTGTAGTACAATTCAAATAATATATTTAAAAAATGAAGATGAACAATAGGGTGACGTAGATGGTAATATTTTTGTTGACTCTTAATTTGGCTATTTTTGAGATAAGAAAAATGAAATTTTCTGTCAATAAAAAGACATCCAATGTTGACCTTATTTAAAAATATTGAGTGATTGATAAATATTATTTACATATTTTTTAGCACAAAATCTTTGTTTTTTAATCTAAAAATTTATATTGTTATTTAAAAATAATATATAGTTGATATTTAAACTAGTTATAGCTTGTTTTGAATAGGATATTATTATGATTCACAATATTGACTTTGTTGCAAGTTTTTATCATAGTTGCATATTTTATTAGTAACTAACGTGTTGATTATATTTGTAAATATGTCCGTTTTTTACTCAAAGCTATAATACTTTTGTTAGCTCACTTTGTGTACATTAACGTTTTGTAATAATGTTGCTGATTATCTTTGTACCACTTGACTAATATTTTCTTTGTATACATACTACTTCGTCAAATCTGATCATTCAAATAGTTAATTCCGTTTAACTTTAAAATTCAAAATTCAATTGTATTTTTCTTTTGTCTTTGTGTTGCAATTTGAATTGCCGATATGTTTGCAACGCTTTGTCTTCTACATTTGATGGTGCAATCTAAGACACGTGCCATTTTAAAATTATATTAGAAAATGGATAAATTTATTGTTTTTGTTATCATGCACATTCTATTATTATTATTATTATTATTATTATTATTATTATTATTATTATTAATTATTATTTTTTTATTTTTTTATTTTATGTTTTCTACTTCGAATGTTTTATAAGAAACATCTTTTAGCAGTGGACATTTTAGCGAAGCCGAACGTGGACCCGCATTAGTATTAGTATTATTATTATTATTATTCTTATTATTATTGATTATTATCATTATTAATTATTATTATTATTATTATTATTATTAATTATTATTATTATTAATTATTATTATTATTATTATTATTAATTATTAGTATTAGTATTATTATTAGTATTAATTATTATTATTATTATTATTATTATTATTATTTTTAGTTTAGTTTATGTTTTAGTGAATTATCTAACTGAAAATATTACAGATTTGTTTATTGTTTCAAAAATTTGGTTTTTGCAGAATAGTATGGTTGTGTTGTATTTTAGAAGAGTGGATGCTAATGATCCTGAGGATTTGAATAATGCGTATAAAGTCTCAATTTCCAATGATGGTAATATTCCTGACTGTTTCTCCTCCATATGGTGTATCCTGGACTAGATGCATATATGCATCTAGACTAATAACAGCTGAGACCAATTGCAAAGCGGCATAACTGGGTTCCCGCTTTAGCGGGTGTGTGCAAGCATCTACTCAGAGTGTATATGTATACCACATATAACGGTTTGGTAAAGGGAGATAACTCTGACAAAAAATCAAGCGGCCTCGTCCATCTTTGCGAACAGTGGCGACGTCACAAGAATGCCGTCTAGTAGCCAAGAAAGTTCGCTATTCTTTTACGTTTGTTACACTTATTAAGCTATTGAATTTGATCGTTTAATATGCCGTACAAATATAGAACTGATGAATAAATGCTTCAACATTTGCTTTAAAGCGTAATGATTTCTATTAACATTTATATATTGGTTTTTACTATTTCTTGTTTATTTTATGCCACAAACTTAATATTTTTTCCACTCGTAGTTTATTTTATTCTTTTTTAAAAAAAGTTTATAATTGTCGTCTAGTACTTTAGTTTAATAAGAATTACTTGAAAATATTTTTGTACTATTTATTTGATTTTATTTTAATTAACAATGGTTATTATTTCTACTTGAAGAGCTTTTTGGTTATCAATTTGATTATTTCATTTCTTATTTTATAATTTATAATTTTTTGAAGAAATTTATATATTTGATTTGTTTTAGTTACAAAACTGCAATTTTTGTTTAGTAATACCAATTTTTATTACAATTGTGGTTGAAATGTTGACGGGTCGGTGTTGGTATAACCTAAGCCTTTTTATTTTTGTTTTAATTGAAAGCAATTAGGGTTTTAAACAGTGTTAATTATTCAGTAATATAAACCTTTATTCGTTATAATTAATTTATTCAATAATTTGTTATAAACAAAATATTTACGTTTCTGAGAGCTTTTGTATAAATTGTCTCTAATTATAAAATGAAATGGGTAAGATGATTACGCAATTATAATTTTAAACACAATTATTGTTTTTGGATTTAAAAATGCATCAAGAAACACACGTGCGGCGAATAACATTAATGTATAATTAATTAATTAATTAATTGGTTAAATTTTTTTAAATAATACAAAATGTAAAACTATCAAACACAAGCCTTTTGTACTTTTACATTAAGTTTATTTTATTAATTTATCAGCTTTACCAACCTAATGTTGAGTACGATTTTAAAAATATTTCCAGTTATTTAAGTGAAATGCATTATTATAAAACGGTTTTTTTATTGTTGCATTGTGGGTGACACAGTCATGTCCTCATTATTTCTATATTTGTACGATATATTAAAACAATAGATTTTGATGGCTTGATATGCGTAATAAACAGAAGAATAGCGAAGTTTCTTGGCTGATAGACGGCATTTTTGTAACGTTTATAAAAATTAATGAGACCGCCTGATTTTTTTTTGGGGTTATTTCACTTGTCCCATGGGCTGCATATGTTATACATGTACCTTGAGATACCTTTTAGGTACCTTGGGTCTATGTTTGCACCAACCCACCGTTGCGGAAGCTCAGTTATAACGCTGTGCACTCTGTCTCTCCTGTTATTAGTATAAGTGCTTATAGGCACCTAGTCCAGGATACATCAGGTAGAAGACGAACTGTCAAGAATATCACCATCATTGGAAATTGAGATTTTATAAGAATTACTCAATTCTTCAGGATTATTAGAATTATAAATAGGAAAACAAATAAAAATTGTAATACATTTGAACATGAGTTTATTTTAAATATGTTCTATGAAATATGAGCACTTTGTATTCTGAATTTTTTAAGTTTATTTTTTATATATAAAATATTATAAACTGGTATTTTCTTAAAGAATGCATAAAATGAAGTACAGGAAGTTATCAAAATGGTATGTAACCAGTAATCATTTGGATTGCAATAGATTACAATTTTTAATCACTTATTTAAACGTAAACTACATTTGGCAGTTAATATGTACATTGTCCTAATTTAATATTTAAAAAAGTAAATAAGATCATTTTTATTTTTAAATTGACGTATTTTTTAATTTTATAAAGTGCACAATATTTTTCAATACTTGTTTATTTTCTTATGCATATATATAAAATTTAGTTTAAAATAATGCCTTTTTCATTTGCATTAGTGTTTCATCATGTTTTTTTAAGTTAGGTTGTAGTGTGGTGATAATATTGGTAAAAATGTCTTATATATACTTTTTTTAACAATACAGCTAATGTGGCATATACATATTGCTACAGTAAAATTTAGATGATGTATTTAACATGTATTTAAGTGATGTTAGAAAAGTTAATCATGAGTACTGCTTTTATGTTTCGTGCAGTTATTGTAATCAACCTTACTGCTTATATATATATATATATATATGCCGGAGTGGTCTAGCGGTACAGAGCTCGAATTCGGACCTCGGTGGGCATGGGGGTTCGAATCCCATTACCGGCACTAAAATGCGGGCCCACGTTTGGCTTCGCTAAAATGTCCATTGCTGAAAGATGTTTCTCGTAAAACATTTAAAGTAGCAAACATTAAAAAAATCATAAAAATAAAAAATATAATTATCTTTGTTATGTTTAGTATACAATATGTAATTTATTTATTATTTATCTGATTTTAATTAAATAATTATATTCTTTACGTTTAATTAGTGTATTCATTGTTGCTTTTATTATTTATTTTATTTTATTTGGTTGAATGGGCAACGTCATGGTTTAATCTTATTATTCAAAATTTTGTTTATTTTTTTAATTGAGCAATAGCATATTTGTATGCATTATCTGATATATATATATATATATATATATATATATATATATATATATATATATATATATATATATATATATATATATATATATGACTATAATACATGACATGTTTACATAATATCTTATAATTATTTTTACTTATCTATCTCTAGTTTTCATCAAGTGAATGCATCTTGTGATTTGGTTATATCTTTAATAGTTTTGTGTTTTGCATTCACACTAGTGTCATTGTTAATTAAAATTTCTTTTTCATGAATTTCATTTAGAATATGAAATTTTGGCGAAGTCGTTTCATGGTTGTGCCAATATTTACAGCTGAGACAAAGCGTATTACCGATTTAATTAAAGAGTAAGTTGTTAAAACAGTTGAGCAGTTTGAGTAATAAATTGTGATGATAATGGTAATAATAATAATAATAAAACATCACATTATTCTTTATTAAATTTTGATTTTTGATGTTTACTTCGAATATAAACAACAGTTTGTTCTAATATTAATAAAACTATATTTTTTAGAAGAAATCTAAGTAGTGGCATGTAGATACGCTTTTGTTCCACAATAATTATATATACCAAAAGTACCTTTTTTTTAATCTTCGGCAAAAGATTTTATGTAACATTTTCAATCGGGTTAATTTTTAGGAATAAAAAAATTGAGCAATGTTTTGTTTGGAAAACAAACATGTTTTTACCATAATATTTGTTTAAGAACGTTTTTTATCAATTAATATGGTAAGTATTTAATGATTGTCTGCTTTTTCGTTTGTTTTAGTTGATTGTAATAATGAAACAGCGTTTACTAACGATGCAATTTTATATAATTTATGTGGAGACAATATTACATGTGTCAACTTGTTTTGTTATTTTAAATTTTCCATCTTTTGACTATTCGTCACTAGTCAATATGTGCATTTATTACGCAACGTTTTGTAAATTAGACAAGCATTCAGATTTAAGTGCATTTTGAAACTTGTTAATCAAATGGTTCAGTGTTTGAATGGCACAGTTAGTAAAGCGCTAGGGTTGAAACTGGGCGAATACTGGTTCAAATTTAGACGGGTCGTCATTTGTCCTTGTTTAATGTCTATTAGTGGAACATTGTTTTCCGTAAAACACATAAAATCACTAAATTAAAATAGTTCAAAATAAATATTCAAAAGCAGCAACATTAATCGGATTTTACAATAACCAAAATGAAATTGTGTCACATGTAATAGTTTATTTTTAATTGTTTTACGAGAAACGCAACTTTCAGCAGTGGACATTTTAGCGAAGCCAAACGTGGGTCCGCGTTTTATCGCCGGTGATGGGATTGGAACCCTTGCCAACCGAGGTCATCATAGACCGAATTTATTATTGTCATCATGCTTCAATACTTTACGAGAAACATTTTATCAGTGAGTTGACATTTTAGCAAAGCTAAACGAAGGCCTGCACTTATTGCCGGCGGTAGACCTCCAGCTCATGTCCACCCAAGTTTAAGTCCAGCACTGTATCACTAGATCACCCCGGCTAAATAATTGTCACTATTATAGTCCAATGTATGTGTGCTACCTTTCTATTTAGAATTGCATTAAATAGGATTAAAATTATATTATTCAATTTAATGACTTTATTAAATAAAATTATTATTATTTTTTGTCAACAGTTATGCGTTTTGTTCTTAGTAAAATCTTTTATAATGTTTCATACGTTGTGTGTGTGTGTATCTACAGTAAATCAAAACATTGTTTACCCTCATTTAAAACGGTTTTGTAATTGTTTTTTTTTTGAAATTGTCAGTTCTATAATTAATTGCATATTGGACATTTTTTGCATTACGATAAATAGTGTGTCGGAACACTGTAAATGGAGTGCACCAATTTAAAAACTGTCCTTTTTGCACTTAAAATGTATATTTGATATTGTGTTGATTGTGCAATGACAATTTTAGCATTTATTGGACTTGAATGAATGCATTAAGTATATATTTAATTTTGATTTTTCAATGGTAATGGCTCGCCCGAATGTTTTAGTAAATGTGCTTCGTTTATTAAATTGTGTTGATTAATGTAGTTTATCTATTTATTGGTAGTTGCTCACACGGTTGAAACGATTTCGTAAATCCAGTTTTACACTATTTTTTGTTTACAACCCGAAATATTTAAGATTATTAAATAATTTTAAATGGTACTTTAATTAGTTGCAACATGAATTATTATCTCATTTTAATTGGTATATTGATGAAGACCGTTTGAACATTTTGTAAAGATTTACGTGACTATAATGATTGTTTGATTTTGAAGTGAATAATAATAATTGGATGTTTTTTTAATCTAATTTTATTAATATTTTGATTGTTATTTATTTTAAATATACACGCTTGCAAGGAGTATTTGAAAGCTAATTGGATTGAAGTAATACATTAGCTAAATGTATTTATTTTTGTTTATTTTTAATGTGCAATATTTTTTAATGTTTTCTTATTAATTTCGTATATATATATGATTTTTAAAAATTAAACAGTTGTTTATCTGCTTAATGACTAGTATTTTTTATTCTGTTTAATTTGTTAAATATAATTTTCACTGCGGTTCAGTTTGAATTAAATTATTATTTATACACTTGTGATTGTGAAGTGTTCATTTTGACAAGTGCTTAACAATGTTTAAGAAATGGAAAGACATAAAAATTATTTTGGCAGATTGATCTAATGATAACTCAAAGTAGTTTGCCTTTTTGGTTTTGGAAATTTTATGACGATGTAAAATTTACATTAGGGATAATTGTATATTTTGATAAACAATTATTTCAATGAAAATACTTAGTTTCAATTATGATAAGTAAACACGATTCTTTTTCTAGTTTTTTTTATTTTTGTAAATCACGAAGTTTGTTTGTTATTTAGCCATCAATCTTCAACTTATTCCCATTAAATGTTTATTTTGATAATTATTATGACATCACAATCAGAACAGATTTGAATGTTCGCTTAACATCAATTTTAACAATTAGTTATTGTTCATTTTTAATGAAATTAAGCACACAAAATAATAATAGGCTAATTATTATAAAAATTATGTAATTTTAACTTATTATCCACGTTAATATAGAAGTAACTTTTAAAATATGCTATTTTGGGCGACTCAGCCTTCTTAAATAAATATTTCTAAGTATATATAAAGGATCTATTAAGCACTAGACATTATTTTTAATTCCCGATAGTTGTTTTTACGAAAAAACAATTGGACATAACAAATTAATTTAGATTTAATACCTTTGTAATTTTTTGCGGTAATTGTTAAAATGGGTGTATATATATATATATATATGGGATTCAAATAATGCTTATTAAGTCTCAAATTTCAATGATGATGATATTATCGACTGTTCATCCTCCACGTGGTCCATCCTGGAATAGGTGTCTATAGACATAATAGCAGGGACCGAATGCACAGTGGCATAACTGGGCTTCCAATGCAGTGAAAGGGTGCAAGCATACATACAGGGTACTAAAAAGGTATCTTAAGGTATATGTTTACCATATGTAGCTCTTAGGATAAGGGAGACATTTTTGATCAAAAATCAGGCGGTTTCGTTTATCTTTGCAAACAGTGGCGTCGTCACAAAGATTCCGTCTATCAGCTAAGAAACTTCGTTGTTTTTTTATGTTTGTTACGCCATCGAACAAATATAAAAACAATTTTTATCTTTTAAAGTTTTTTTGTTGAAACATGATGTCAAATTTATAACACTATTTTTTCTGATCAATGTATCTACTAAATATTTTTTTACAATTTTGATCACATTTTTGTTGAAATACGTGTTAATATGGTAACCAGATCAATGTTGAAGTGTTTTATTTTATTTCGTTGATTAATCTAAGTGTTTTTGTGCTGATTTATGCATGTAAAACAAGTTTTTTTGTTTACAATTCTTGAAAAAATTAATGTTTAAATTTATTTTCAAATAATCTAAATTAATTTGGTATCTCCAATTGTATTTTTGTAACAAATAAATATTAAGAATTTAAAATAATGTAAAGTGATTCATAGTTACTTTATATTTACTTAGAAATATTTATTTTAAAATGTCGAGTTAGTCAAAAAGTATATTTTAAGAAACAACACACATATAAACGTGGATAATTAGTTGAAGTTACATAATGTTTGTTATAATTGGTCTTTTATTAATTTATAATATAATTATACTTATATGTACATTCAACTTTGATCTAATTGTAACGTCATAATGCTAACCAAAACAAAAGTTTAATTACTTTAAAATGTGTTTAAAACATGACTATTTTTTCTTATTAATTTAAAAATTGTTTTTAAAATTAATAATTTTATGTGACCTTAAGCATCAGCTTAAACGCTCTGTAAAATGAATGCCAACGGTAGAAAAGATTCCCATCTTAATGACAATGAACACCATGTTACAAATTTTTTTTTATTATGGATTTTCGCCTTAACAACTAGCGGAATTGTATAGAGTAAGCCTTACAACAATTTATCGTGTTTTGACTGTACATAGACCACGAAACGGCATTAATGGTGGAAGAAAAAGAATGACAACTGAGATCGACGATAGAAAAAATTGTTATGGAAACAAAGAAAAATGACAACAAACCTATTTCTAATATTGAAAAAGACTATTTACAAGAATTTGGTTATTCGACGGTGAAAAGAATTTGGTTTAACGCGTGAATCATCAATAGTTAAATCATTTATTAACAAAAAACAAAAAGAATGTGGATTTATGTTCTGTAACAAGTGGATTGAACGAAAATCGTCTTATTGGCGCTCTGTATATTTTGTTAGTGAAACAATGATTCGGGATGAACCATTTCGGTACTATGCGGACTTAATTTTTAAAAACAGTTACTTCCGGTAGTTAGAAAGAAAACCCACTTTTGACAAGTGATGTGTTGGTATGGTATTAAGTATAATAAACCTATCAAATGGAAAATTATATCCGGTACCTTAGATAGTGAAAATTTTGATTCGATAATGAAGGCAGTTTTTCATGATGAAATGCAGTCACACCGGTATTACTAATGCTCACTAATGCTTACTAATGGACAATGCTCTATGTTATACGTCGAAAAAGATAATGTCATATTGATCTAGATTTACTTTATTTGTTTTATATTTACATTTAGACATTAGAAGGGCTAAAATAGAAAAAAAAATTATTTATTCAATTAACACCTAACAGTCCGGACATAAATGTTATTGAAAATTTTTTTAGTATACTAAAGCGCAACATCAATAAGCATACTGAAATTGAGAATTAGTGTAATCGTATTCAGTTTATTGTTCAATATAAAATGAAACAAGAATAGATCAACAATCTCATCGACAGTATTCCAAACTGCCTTGATCAAGTGGTTAAAAAGAAAAGACGATCGCATTAATTATTAAATATTTTGTTATTCGACGGTGAAAAGCCGTGCAAAAGAATTTGTTTTTAACGCGTGAATCACCAATAGTTAAATCGTTTATTAATAAGAAACAGAAAGAACATAGATTTTATGTTTTGTAACAAGTGAATTAAATGGCAATTGTTTTGTTGGCTCTTTATATTCTTTGCTGACGAAACAATGATTCGGGACGAACCAAAGTGTTTTTCGGACCGAATTTTCAAAAACATTTACTTCCAGTTGTTAGAAAGAAAACCCACCATCGACAAGTGGTGTGTGTTGTTTTGGTATTAAGTATAATCAACGTATCAAAGGAAAAAAAATGTTTCAGCTGTGAAGGATGTTTTTCATTATAAAATGCAGCTCGAGGGTCACTACTCCATTTCAGAACAATGCTCAATATCGTACCTACAAATAGGTACAGTCATACTAATCTAGGTTATTTGTTTTATATTCACATTTAGACATTATATGGGCTAAAACAAGATAAAGATTCGTTTGTTCACTTACCACCAAACAGTCACAATATAAATGTTGTTGAAATTCTTTTCAATATATGTTAAAGTGTAACATTAATAGACGTAGGGTGTAAAACAAGCTCCTGTTTCTATTCAACAGGAGTGGTCCAGTGGTTTGGCGCCGAACTTCAACATGGGTGGGCATGAGTTTGAGTACTTTTACTGCCTCGTTTGCTTTTGATCAATATGTCCGCTTGCTGATACATGTTTCTTGCGAAGCATTTAAAGCAACAATAATATGTATTAATGGGTTTTCAAAGGTTTTATTAAATTTGTCAGATTCATTTGAATTATAAATCCACTTGGTTTTTAAGTTAACCAGGAGCACTGTACAGCTGTTTCATCCTTATTTGCAATTATCATCAGTATATACTTTTAAAATTTTACACACACACGGACTTGAACGCACGCCCTATCTGGTGTCAGGCCAGTGAATCAGATCAATTCAGTTAATCGATTTTGTTATTTTCCAGTGGCTTGGTTTTAGTCCTGCAACTTTCTATTTTTATCTCCATTTATCAAGTTAATGTTTTACATTCGTCTGTTAAAGTGTGAAGCATGTAAATCGTAGAATAAACATGTTAATTAGTTATTTACCTAATAAATCAAGGTGATGTGAACATGACACTAACTTTGTTTGTGGACAGCATAATTTTATGTCGAATGTACTACCAAAGGTGCTTGGCAAAATATAACTCCAATCTTTGTTTACTGATAAATAATTGTGTGTCTTATTTGGTACATTGGTTTGTTTTATTTATTTTAAAATTTATAGAGTATATTTTGCGTTAGGGTTCATTTCCTGTTACAATTAATTCGTTTCTGTCGTAAATTATATTTGTTGTTTTTTCTCAAATAGCACGAAGATGGGAAATTTGTGTTTTTTGGCTTATTCAACCATTGAATTACTCCTTTGATCATGAATTGACAAACAATTTTTTGATTAAAATTATTTTTGGCGATTTTTTCATAAACAATGTGGCACTTGGAGGTCAACATAAATTGCAAATGTTTCATATATGTTTTTTTGTTGTTGAAATGAATGCTCTTAAAGAAACGTCTTTATTTAAGTAACCTACTTTACACGTACTACTCATGAGTAAGCATACGAAACGGTTTATCTATGATAAAACATGCAGTTTGCAAGTTTGTTTTATTTGTACAAAAAAGCAAATTTCGGATGCAAAGTCAAATTTAACGTTTATTTATTGGAAACAATTATGTATACTTTTCATTGTATACACACACACGTTTGTTTAGTATTTTTCAACTATTGACTAGTTGTCATTATGATTTTAGTTTTATTGAGTAGAATGTTAACCAATAAGTAATTAGTACATCCATTTTGCGGAAAGTCGTGTGTACAATTGTTGCATAAATAAGATTTTTTCTAATATCATCCAGACGAGTGTATTGATTAGTTTAATATGATATTTATAAATCGATTATTATTATAATATCGCTATTTGCAATCTATTAAAGTTTGAATACAGGTTGATTTAAGTTACAATAATTTTTTACTTTAATGAAAAATGTAACGTATACATGGATACTGATAGATTTTTAAGCAGTTTAAAAACTGAATTATTTACAAAGCTGTCTAATTATTATTATTAATATTATTATTATTATTATTATTATTATTATTATTATTATTATTAAAATGATCATTACTGTTATTATTATTATTATTGTTATTATTATTATTAATATTACTATTAATATTATTATTAATATTATCATTATTATTATTATTATTATTATTATTATTATTATTGTTATTATTATTATTATTATTATTATTATTATTATTATTATTATTATTATTATTATATTATTATTATTATTATTATTATTATCATTCTTATTATTATTATTATTATTATTATTATTATTATTATTATTATTATTATTAGTAGTAGTATTATTATTAGTAGTAGTAGTAGTAGTAGTAGTAGTAGTAGTAGTAGTAGTAGTAGTAGTAGTAGTAGTAGTAGTATCAGTAGTGGTAGTAGTAATTAGAAAAATGATAGAATTACACTGTCAACATTGTGGTTATTCTATTGTCACAATTGTAGTTTAATTAAATTATTGGGACAAAATTCTAGTGTAAATGTAAATGTTTTCGTTTTCCAAGTAAATGTCTCTATTTAAAAATTAAATTTACTCTGACTATACATTACCATTCTGCTTTTTTGACATTCTGATACAAAATGTTACACTTATCCAAATACTACCAACTGCAAGCATTTTACTTTTTTTTAATTATTTACAAAAAAATCAATTATTTTTTCAACGTTTTTAGTATTACTTATTATAAAATAGTTGGTAATGGTTATTTTGAATTATAAGTATATAACAAACACAAAATCATAACACATTTGCCGAATTGTATCGACAATATTTCCAGGTCATCGTCTGCCAACAATACGAGCAGCCGCATTTGTTGCGATGTGTACGAAGCAGATATGGCCAAAATAAAGTGTCACCAAGTATGCGAAAAATTTGTACATTTTGTCGAATCTATCAATCGAATTCGCCGCACTGGGTCTAACGTCGGTCGCAAACTCAACCGTCTTGTAAGTTGCTTTATTTTTATTGATTGACTCGTTTAAGAAGAACATTTGTGTGTATGGGGACGTTTAACAAAGCGTTGCACTCGAAGCTATATCTATCGCGTTTTGAGTCCTAGTGCTCCACTAACACAACTATCCCGATACAAGTGTGTGTGTGTGTGTGTGGTTATTGAAGAAGTTTGACATTTGATATGTGACGTTAGAACAACAATTGTATTTATTGCTCATGCTGGTTTAATGCAGTTCTTAAAAATAATGCAACATAACATAAGTTGGTGGCAGAGCCACCTCTTCATTCATTTGAAAATCTTTTTGATTTTTTATACGAAAAGGTTGTCAGATGCGATGTACACTTAGGAGGGGATAAATGAAGTGTCTTGGCTAGAAGACCGCTTCCTTGCAACGACGCTAGTGTTCACTTGAATTGACGAGACGATCTTCTTTAGGATTGACCCCGGTTGACGGAATCACAAGCCTAAACCGACTACATATGGTAAATGGATACCTAGAGATATTTTTTAAGTATCTAGGGTATATGCTGAGCAGGAATCTAGTGAAAATGCAGATATACCACTGCGCACTTGGTCTCTGTTGTTATTAGTTTAGATACCTACAGGCACCTGGTCCAGGGTGCACCATATGGAGGACGAACAGTCAGGAATATCATCATCATTGGAAATTGAGACTTTATAGGCATTACTCAAATCCTCAGGATCATTAACATACCAAAAAATAGTACAAGTATTTCTATAAATTAGTGCCACCATTTTCTCATTTAAATCTGTGTGTATCTTTTAGTTTATAAAGGCAATAATTATCTTTTCTAAAGCCAATGTTAAGTTTTTGGAGCATTTATATATGGAGAGAGATAGATAAAGTAAACTGACTAATAAATTTTCTTTTTCTCCATATTGATAAACAACAGTTATCATTATGTTTACTTCTTTATAGAAAATGTTTGGTTTTATTTATTTATTATTGAAAAAGAAAACATTGTTTATTAATGTAACTTGACAGTTGAATGTTTTTTTGCAAAACTTATTTACATGTACACTATGAACACCTGACAGTTTATAAATAAGAATTGCAACATGATAATAATTTTGAGGACAATGGGTTATAAACTTAAAAACAAAAAGGTCACTGTTTCTCAATATATAAATATATATGTGGGAATAACACAACTGCAATGTTTTGATTTTCTGTGGGGGTCGTATTGTTTGCATTTGTGCGTGTTCAATGAATATTGAATGACTGATGTTACCACTGCAAGTAATTGAAAATATTTAGAGGGCAATTTGAAATATTACATTTTTACTTAAACATATGTCTATGTGGATTGTATTTTGAGGTTTATATTTTGGGAATAAATTAAGCTATTTGAAATATTTAAAAACGTTTTTACAATATGTTTGTAACTATTGGTCACGAATTCGTTTGTTGTTTTTTGGATTTGGTTTGCAATTATGTTATTGAATAAACGTAGATAGATTGAGTGCATTCGTTTTAATCGCATTTTTTGTTTTGAAAGCATGCTTATTTCTTTTAAAACAACGTTTAGTATCGTGCATACTTTTGGATGTTCTAATTGTTATTGATTTTTGAGAAAATTACATTAACTTTACCATAGTTTATCGTATTTACGTCTTACTTAGATGGTTTTTTTAATTACGGATGATAGTGATTTGAATAATGCATACTAGGTCTCGACTTCTCATAGTGATAGTGGTACTCCTGATTGTTGACTTTGATTAACGTGAATCAAAAACCTGTTGCATGGCGATGTAGCTGACTTTATGCCTTGGCTGATAAGTGACTGTTCAATGTATGTATCTGAAAATATATGTATACCATATGTTGGCTAAAGGAAACGACGCTGATAAAATAGTTGACAATGTGATCAACGGCGCCATTATAGAGATGCTGTATATTGATCAAGAAACTTTCTTATTATCCCACATTTCCTACTTAAATGAGGTTTTGTCTACGTCCCTAAAGGATTGGAGGCAACTGTTCAATGTGCTTTGCAAACACGGAACAGGTGACGATATTACCAACCTTTAATAAACATTTTTATGAGTAATCTGTAGGTAAATTGTTTTGAATTTTATGAGCTTATTGTTTGACGATAAAAGTCCCATTTATTCCACTATCGCTGTTACTTTGTTCTTACTCTAATAAATTGATAAATAAGCTTTATATATATATATATGTGTGTGTGTATATATGTACTACTAAATTTTTAAAAAAATTATTTTTTATTTATTTTTATTGATGATGGAAACTTTTTTTATGCTGAATGCATCTCTAGTGAGATATTTAAGCTTAATGTAATTATTTATATATAAATTAAAACATTGTGGTAGCTTATAATGTATTGATTTTTTGTTGCTTAAAATTAAACTACCATGATTTTTTTACTGCAATATGAAATGTTGATGTGTTGATTTCTTTTACAATATTGATTGATATTTAAACATTAAGAGCTTTAGTAAGATTGACAAATTTACCTTTTTTGAATTTGTACATTTTACCCTGTCCAAAGTTGCTTTATTGCCTCGATTTATTTTGACATAGTTTTTATTGAACGACATGTATGTAGAACTAAGATACTAATAATCTTGATAATTTGACCAATGTTTATAAAGTTTCAATTTCTGATAATGGTGATATTCCTAACTGTTACGTGGTGCATCCTTGATTAGATCTATTCAATACAGCAAGGACTGAATATACATCTGTATAACTGAGCTTCCATTTTGGCGGACGGATGCTTTAAAGATATCATAAGGTATATGTATAATATTCATAACTGTTGGGCTAAGGGACATAATTTTGACAAAAATTCAAGCTGGTGGAGTTGGCTGTTTCTGCAAACAATGGCATCCTTACAACAAGTTAAAGCAAATGTCGTTATTCTCTTACGTTTGTTACATTTATAAGGCCATCAAAGTCTGTTTTTTAACATGCTATACATATCAAAATAATATGTCATCAACTACAATGAATAATGAAAAAAAAATCAATTCATTCTTTCTGAGGTGGGGTGGAGGTGGTGGTTGTTATATTGGGATTTATGCAAACATTTGAAATAAATATAATTTTACTTTATCGAGTTTGCTGAATTCATTTTTTTTTATGTAAAACATTTTCGATTTTTGGAAATTCAAATTGGTTGAGTGAATGCCGCTCTATTGCCGTTTATTTATTATTCCAACTCGATTGCATTGCGGAATAGAAAGGTTGACAAATGAAATGTCATTCTTATTCGTAATTCAAATAATTACAGATTCAATGATTGAGTGTCATTGTGTATGCGCTTATTTGATTTGAAAGGGGGTGAAAACCTATTGGCATTACATACGTGATTCAGTAATTTAATGATTAAAACAAGAACGTACATTGTGCTTTTATATCATAGTGTTTTGCATGGTCCGTTTGATTATAATAAACAATATTGTCATTGTATGAATTTCTTTTGTCTAGAAAGTGAATTTTATAGATTTGTGGCAGTTTTGGTCTATATCGAGTTATCTTTAATATTAATTTGACTTTATTTGAAAAAAAATAACTTTAGCTTTTTACTTAGATTTTGGGAAGTAAATTTCAAGTTGCTCTACAATAGATATTAGATATTAAATGGTGCTTGGACTTAACGTAGGCACGTTGTGTATGTATATGTCTGTGTACTTAGTAAAGTTAAGCTATTTACACTATATATATATATATATATATATATATATATATTATACATTATACAAAACCCTTTTGCTTCAGAAATAAGCATAGGGCAATAAGACAACAATTACAGCAAAACAACATCAACAAAGTCTCGTTGGCATTGAAGATTCTGCTTCTTTTCGACTTACTCAACCCTGTCATCTGTGTAACTCTGTCATCCAGATACGTGCGATCACCTGTTGTTTGCCGGAATGGCGTCCTTTTATTGTTTTCGTAGAGGCCAGGTTGCTAACCTTGCGCTTAAATCCTCCTCTTTTATCCAGGCTTAGGACTGACTAGATTGAATCATTTCTAATTCAAACTAGGCGGAGTTATATATATACACTCATTCTTTATATGTTTGTGACTGAAGAGAATATACGAAATGAATTCATCACACAGTTTACGTCTTCTTTTAATTTTTATTTGAAATTATAAGGGAAACGCAATGCTTTAACTTACATGGTGCAACAATAATGACAAACGATTTGGTATATTTTAATTTGACTGTGAATATATTTGACATATATTTTCGAAAAGGCCATACAAGCATTACTGTATTCCTACTAATTTGGGCATTAGAAGCCAATTAAAACATAATTTAATAAGCTTTGACTTTTTTGGTCCTCAATATCAAATAAACAATTGGCTTAATTATCATTATTAATAATAAATTGTGATTTATTTAAAAATAATCATTGTCAATATGTTTCATTTTTTCATTTGGCAAATTTTTTTTTGGCAATTGTTTATTCTTTTTTTATACATAAACAACGTGTTAACCTTTTATTTATATCTATTCACTAATTAATTAATTAATTAATTAATTAATTAATGTTTTATAAGTATAAACAATTATGCTATCTGCACACGTATGTGCGAAAAGTAAATAGAGTTTTATTTGGCATTAATTTTTTTAATGTTTTTTGACCGTTTAAATAATAAATGAATGTTACAAAGTACCATAACTTCCATCGTAGTATTGCCACTCTAACGTTTTGGTTGTTGTGAATTGCATGTGTTGTATACGTATGTTTACACAGTAAGCATAGTGCTATAGACTATAGGACTAGGTATATATACATATTTTTTCTTTTTATTTATAATGTTAACATTTGTCTGAATTAAATTGCAAATATTTACAATATATACTTTGCATCGTTTAGACAAAATATTATTTTTTCACTTTTAAATTGCGCCAATTTAATGAGTTAAGTGGTGGCATTTTCCATCTGTTTATTTCCCTCCATTCGATATGATTCATTTGCTAATTGACTGTCTTCATTCAAAACTGAGATAACCAAATTAAACAAACATTGGCACAAATCCTTCAGTAAATGTTATGCGATATGTTGTGTTTTTTTTGGAAAAAAATAGTTGCGAAATGACTTTTAATGACTCATTTTCAGCGGCAATAGGATCGTTCATTCTAAATTTGGTTATTTAAGGAATATGAACACCTGTCGTTTCTATTTTTACCATTGTTGTTGTGATTATCACCTGTAGGCATTGGAATGACATAGTTGTTTGTTTTTGTAGACAATGTATGTTGACATTTTGTACATCTCCATCGTTATTAACACGTACATCATTGCAGGCTTTGGGAATGTTTGGTAATGAAATGTATTTTGTTACATTGATTGGTACTTCAATGAATCATCATCTCTTTTATTATTACTTTTTTATGAAAGACGATATATATGGACAAATATAAATAAAGATATATAAAGATCATTAAAATCTGTCGCAGTTACCGCCAATTAAAAAGTATTTATTTGTTCTTTAAGTGTAATAAAAGTATTTGTTTTAACTTGCTTGTGTTATAAACTAATTTTTCTTTATTTAATAGATACAATTATAAAAATATCTCCCAATTCAGTTTATTTATGTTTTTTTTGGAAAAAAGAATTGAAGAAACCCTTTTGTATTGCTCTATTTTAAAACATCATCACCGCCATTCGTTGAGAGCTTGCAGTTGTTGACTTACTTTCTCATTGTTTCTTCATTATTTCTATATTTGTGCTGCATATTGAAACGATCGATTTCGATGGTTTGATAAGCGTAACAAGAATAATGAAGTTTTTAGGCATTCTTCTCAAACATTGAAGGCGTTTGATTTTTTGTCAGGGTTATCTTTCTTAGTTCAAGAGTTACATATGGTATACGTATACATTAAGATACCTTTTAAGTATCCTGGGTGTATGCTTGTACTCACCCGCATAAGCGGAAGTCCAGTTATACCGCTGAGCACTCAATCCCAGTTGTTATTATTCTAGTCCAGAATGCACCACATGGAGGATGAACAGTCAGGAATATCACCATCAATAGCATCCCATCAATTGACTAAAGCGTTTCCATGTTTAATTAACACAATTTTGTTCCATTGTAGTCTATATTTTTTCAAGGTTGCGTGAGACTCGAATGGTATGCACTGTTCATAATTTTCAACAAAAAATAAGCAGCTGTACAGTGCTTTCTGGTTGACTCAAACAGAGTAAATTAAGTATTCGGTCAATGTAACAATTTTAATATATATATATATATATCACTCCTGAAAGCCTCATGATAAATTATTTGTATTCAGTTATTTTGACAACAATCGTTTCAACTTACACTTACTTGTAGATGACTCTAGAAAAATCAGATTCACTCTACCGTAGTAGTCGCGATGCCTATCCTTCGTCAATTTCCCATTCCAACGCAAATTTGGCAAATGTGCCCAATGCAAACGCCAAGACGAAACCGCTGCACAAATCGAATCAAAGTGCATCTAGTGCCGGCGTCATCAATACAAACGCCGACAATTCGGGATCGTCTTCATCTTCGTTGACATCACTTACACCGTCCAATTTGGGACGAATTGGCGAGGACAAGTCGATTGCGTCGGCCATTGTAACATCGACTCAAACTGGCGAATCGAGTGCAACAGACGACGTCAAATTGAACGCCAACTTGGCAATGTTTCAACCAGTTTCAACTTCATCTTTGTCGGGCCAGTTTGGAAATTTATTCAATCAAAATAGCAGTCCCTATTGTTTGGTTGCATCGATTATGATTAATACAAAGTATGTTTGTGTGTAGACATGCAGTAGATATAGATCGTAATGCTTTATTATGTGAAATAGCGACAAGTTTAATAGTTCCAAGTTTGCATAGTATGCCGAATACTGAATACGAAGAAGTTGTCGGACGCGATTTGGATTTGGAGGGGGAAGGGAGAGATAAATAAAGGTTTTTGGTTGGAAGACCACTTTGTTGCGGCGCCACCGGTGTTTACAAGAATTGATGAGACGATCATCTTTTGGGAGAATTGGGTGGGGGGACGTAACTTTGGTTGACAGATTTACGAGCCTAGCCAGTTACATATGGTAAATAGTTACTTTGAGATACCTTTTAAGCTTGTTGGGGGTGTTTGCTAGCACCAATTCACCGAGCAGGAGTTCAGTGAATTCCCAGTTGTAGTGCTGTGCACTCTGTCCATGTTGTTATTAGTCTAGATAACTATGGGCATCTAGTGTGGAGGATGAACAGTCAGGAATATAACCGTTATTGAAAAACACTATTCAAATCTTCACAATGATTAGAATCCCAATAATGGTTAGATGTAGTTGAATTATACTATTCGTACAGATGTTTCAATGTTAAAAATGTATTGATAAGGGCAAATTATAAGATTGTTCAATTAAACACGAGTGTGAATTTCATTATTTATCAATAGGTTTTTAAGGGATTATTTGTTTTTAGAATTGTCAGATTAAGGCACTGGCCTGACACAAGATGGGGCGTGGGTTCAAGTTCATGTGTGTGTGTGTGTGTAGCGGAATCCCAGTTATACCGCTGTGTACTCGGACCCTGCTGTTATTAGTCTACATGCCTATAGGCACCTAGTCCAGGAATATCACCATCATTGGAAAATGAGACTTTATAAGCATTACTCAAATCCTCAGAATCATTAGCATCCCACCCGTAGCTCAGTGGTTTAAGGCGCTGGCCTGACACCAGATAGGGCGTGGATTCAAGTTCATGTGTGTGTAAAGCTTGCAAGGTATGCGCTGCTGATGATTCCAAATAAGGATGAAACAGCTGTACAGTGCTCCTGGTTGACTTAAAAACCTAGTTAATTTATTATTCAAGTATATCTGACAATTCTATATATTTCGTTATTTGTTAAAATATTTTAGTGAACTGCGTTTTATTGCAAATACAAGTAGTACGGCTTTTCCTGAATATACATTTCTATCTATCGATGCCGTATCGTGGATTATGAAATGGTTTTCTGACATTAAAACTATTCAAAGTGCTGTGGAATATTTACAAGTACGAATCTTTTTATGCAATATTATTATTAGAATGTTTTATTTTTATACAGAAGCTTTTTTTGGTTGTTTTATTAACAGTTAGTTTAGTCTCTACTCATTTTTCTTGCTTAACTATAACTTGACAATTTTGAAACTACTTGGGGGGGGGTTTACCAAGATTAAACGAAATACATTTAAGAAGTGTGGGCCTTTTAACACGATTGTTTTATTGGATTTACCTTGAATCGATTGCACTACTGCTTGGTTTCATGTAGTTGTATCATTTCTAGAACTGTTGGGTTGTTTGAACCAATTTAAAAGGCGGAGCTTTTGTTGTTGTGCCACAAAGCAAAATCAATACTGCGCTTAGTGCGGATGATTGGGGGGGGATTGAAAATTTGAAACGTGTTTATTGGGGTTCTAATGATCCTGAAGATTTAAGTACAGCGCTCGAATTCGGACCTCGGTGGGCATGGGTTCGAATCCCACCACCGGCACTAAAATGCGGGTCCGGGTCCACGTTTGGCTTCGCTGAATGCCCACTGCTGAAAGATGTTTCTCGTAAAACATTCAAAGTAGCAAACATAAAATAAAATAAGTAATAAAAATATTCCTGACTGTTCCTCCTCCACATGGTGCATTATGGACTAGGTACTCGTAGGCATCTGGACTAATTACAGAAGGGACCGAGTGAACAACGGCATAACTGGGCATTTACTGTACTCCGGCTTAGTGGATGGATACTAGCATATAGCCAAACCGCTTGAAAGGTATTTAAAGATATCCATTTACCATATGTAGCCAATTAGGCTTGTAGATCCATTAACCGGCGTCAATCTCCAATTCCCCGAAATGGCCTTCCAGTTTAATTCACATCCAACAACCTCTTTGTATAGGAATTCAGGATGTTATGCGAAACTGAAACTTATGAAGAGGTGATTCTGTTGTGATTAGGATTGGTTATAACCTTCATTCTTTAGTCTAGTAACTTTACCTACTCTATTAATAGAGGAATCTATAAAAAATTGTATTTACAAACATTCCATTTATGTTTCGAACACAGGCAATGCTCGAACGCGGCTGGATTTGTCACACATCTGGCAATCCGAAGCACAAATTTATTTACGGGTCGTATTTTTACACTTTGCTCGTTCAAACGGCGAAACCGTCGACTACTTCTTCAACCGACACTTCGTCATCATTTTTCAATCAGCCCGATGGTTCTGACTTTTCAATGTATTCTAGTCCCATTACGCCGAGCGCTTCTCATAGCACTTCGGGAGGTATGTTTTGCTAAAGCGGTTTTTTTCATGTCTACTTTCTAAATGCTATTGATGATTGTATTGCCAGCTAATTTTAATGTTATATGGCAATTGGCTAACTTCTGTTTATAGGATTATTTGTATTTTTGATGATGTATAGGTTCTATAATTCAACTGTGCCCTAAAAATGGTTTTCTATAATTGTACAAATTATTGTTACAACTTGTTTTATATTCATAATTTGTATTCAATTTTGGTATTGATGATGTGGGTGTTGAACGCACTTAACACATTTATTTCTTTTACTACAATGTGCTTTGTGAATTAACGAACTTTTAGTTAGTTCTTTTGTATCAAAATACTTACGTTTTTATTGCCTAATAAATTAAATTATTGTATTATATTTTGTGAACTTTGTTTGTGCTTCTTCTATTCCAATTAATACAATTCATGTGTTGCTTTCAAATACACACTAAATGGTTTTTAATCCATTTGTTTGGAATTATGTACGATTGTTTCATGTAATTCAATATTATTACCCGAACTTGGGTGGGCATGGATTCGATCCTCACCACCGGCACTAAATGCAGACCCACGTTTGACTTTTCTAAAAGTCCCACTTGCTGGAAAATGTTTCCTCTAAAACGAATAAATAATAAACACACTTTATTGTCAAAGTCAAGTTCCAAAACCAAACTGGTTCCTAAATTTCAACACCAGACTGGTGTTATCTTCAGATCACAATTGCACTATCTCAGATTATAATAATCGATTTTTACAAAATCCTTTTGCTCTAAACAGCACGATTGTTGCATGCAACTGAACTGTACACTTTTGATTTTTTTTCCCCCGACTGTTATCGCAATCATGCGTATACTCATTTGCCCCAGTCTGTTGAAATAGTATTCTCCTGCCTCTTTAGGAATATGTTTTAAAAGTCTTTGTCAGACTGTGCTAACCTTGGGATCTTTTCTAAACGGGATGGCTACAAAGGAATACGTGTTAGTTGGTCACAATTTGTGTTCAGTGTCAAATTAATCCGTACGTGTGTTTCATGTGTCATTCCAAAGTGCATCATTCGACACCAACAACTTCATCTCTACATTCGCTCGGATCTAACATATCCACGCCCACTTGCAGCACCAATTCTACTGCAAACATCAATTGCAGCAGTATAAGCATGTCTGCAGAACATGCAACTGCGAATCATCACTCGAATTGCGATTCCAATTCGTTTATTCGTATGGTTGAATTTCCGCCGCTCTACGCTCCCAAATTGTCGAAAAATATGGGTAAACGAACGGTATATTTTCAAAATCACTGGGTCGAAGTGGCTATTGCCATTGACAATCGAAAGTTGGAATCGCGTGCTTCCGATGTTAATGCAACACCCAAAACGACACAAGACGAATCATTGGGGGATCATTGTGGATATTTGAATTATGCGTCCGTTGTCGAAACATTTGGCGTTCCCGACCGAACTGGATTTCAGGGTAATGTGACTTGCCTATTTTGCGTTTAATAATAATAATAATAATAATAATAATAATAATAATAATAATAATAATAATAATAATAATAATAATAATAGTGAAGTTGAGTGATGGCCCGTATTCAGTTCCACTGGCAAAGCTCAAGCTTGTTTCCAACTCAACTTTAAGTCTCCAGCGTTCTGGTCACTAGCACTAAAAATACATGCAAAGAATAGTTAAAAATGTTTATTCTGCTTTCCCCAAGTGATAACACTGCTGGATTTCGTTTGGCTGGTGTGAATATTTGTTTGTTAAAAAATAGACAATTTTACAAAACTCAGTTAAGCAATACATTCTCAAAACTCAGTGTTTGTTATAATATATTATTTACCAAGTTAAGATTGCTGGTTTAAAAATTCAAAATTCCTTTTTACACAGGCTTATAATTGACCAGGGCATTTTTTATTATTTTAAATCTGTTTTTTAATTATTATTATTGCACTTTATATTGTTTCAAAGAGTCTAAAAGCGGCGAATTACACAAGCGTTTACTCTGTGATTTGGACACCTTCGTTGATAACGGTCGGGTTGAATGGGCTCATTGCGTTTACGACGCCAATTATTATCCTAAGTCGGCTTTCTCAATTGAGTTGCAGTGGTTGGTTGCCTCTGGAGGTCAAATGGCTGAACTGGTAAGTTCCATTGTTTTTAAGAATGGTTGTGGTTGATTACCGCTACAGTAGAACAAGCAGGTAGATGGGAATGTTCAACTTTTACCACTAAATGGTAGGTCTTTTCTAGCGGTACAAATCATTTGGATGCCAAAAATGTTTCTAGTAAGTCATTCGAGCAATAAAAGTTGAAAATAAGTTGTGAGTCGTATATTTCGGTAATTTGACACTTAATTCTAAACTTCGAATGTAACTCATGTATATATATTTTTTCCCACTTCTAAATTGAGCAATAGCAACGTGTAGATAAATGTTTATAAGATTTTGTTTTGACTACAAAACGTTTTTCTTTCAAAAAAAACATTGATTAAAAGGAAAGAAGTTTATCTATAGGAATGCATGTACATGCAATTAAGAAGCTACAATTAATATTTTTTATTCTCTAGGGAAATTATTTTTCTAACTTTTAATTATTTTGTATTATTATTAATAATAATAATAATATCTATTATGAACTTGTAAGTTACATCTAATTTAAGTAGACATATATGTAATTTTATTTTCAATAGTCTAGCTATTTAAACAAAATACATTTTGGCAATATCATTTTGGACAGCTAAACAATTACTATAAAATAACATGGTTCTTATGATAGATTTGCAAATTTCATACTTAAGTATCGATTGTATGAGAGTTTTCATTTTACAGTCTGTTGTTGTCTTAACAACAACTCGATTGCCACAACGTTAGTTTTATCCATCTTTTAGGTCAAAACAATAATTAATAGAAACTTATTAACAAAAATGTGCCCTTATTTACAATTACTTTGATTAATTGTTGGTCACATGTATACGACAATTAGTCAAATAACAACTAATGGTATTAGATGCTGATGTAGTAACAATTGAAAACTAGTCTTTATTTATGTGATAATTATTCGCTTGTTACTTAATTACTTTTGTATTCCTTTTTCATAATGTATCATTAAATTGTCATATATGTATATATAGTCATTGTTCTATTTCTGTGCGTTCGTTCTCATTATTGCATACATTGGTCTTAAAGGATCGCTCTATTAGTGCTATTTGTGGCTCGATTGATCTTTCCTCTGAACACCATTCAAATGTTTTTACTTGAAATACATTTTACCTCAATTCAATTACGTGAGACTTTAGCATATAATATTTTATAGTATCAATGAATAGATGTTGCACTTATTGAAATATTTACTACGTGTTACTAGATCAAGGAACTATTAACCAAATAAATAAAGTTGACTTATTGAAACTAGCTAGCTAGCAATGAAAATGTTTTTACAGAGTTGTTTCAATTATTTTGTTAAAAAATACTTATCTTTAATAATCAATTTATCACTTTGAATAATTTTTATTTGGAATTTTTTAAACTGCCCTACTTCAAAGATTATTTTAGTAAATTGATGATAAAGTATAGAGCATATTTCTTATAGTAAAACCTTAATTGCCAGTACAATAATTTAATTATCAAGTATTATTTATAAAAAGTCTTTCTTAATAATACGATTGAAGCTCATAATTATTATAGTATGTTGGCTTTATAATAGAATAAACACTCGTTATTAATTTACTAAATCATTTTTAATTAGTTTAGATAAACAATTTTGTTTTTTTCTAAGGCTAAGTGCTAACATAAATATATATGTATATATATATATATATATATATATATATATATTGGTTCACTATTTAAGATGGAATTGTAGATTAATTATATTTTTTTATTTAAGTAGTAATAATAGTTTTTAATAAAATAATTGTTTACGTTTTTGTTACTTTTCTCTCTGTTTTGTTTGTCTCCTGTTTTTGCTTGACCTAATCAGTTATTAAATCAGTATGACGCCGTTTTACAAAAACAAACAAACTGAACAGTGATCAAGGTTACTTAGTGTATGGGTTAATATGTTGAATTCGATGTGGTCTCAATCCATAATTGTGGTGTGTGGTCACTTTGTGCTTTCAACAATATTATTTAAGATTCAATTCAAACTGGAGTAATTGTTCAATCAAGATTAGTTGATAAATAATAGAAAAAATTATCATTAAACTAATAAAATTGGTGCTTTACAACAACGCATGATTGTACGTTCACAATAAATCGAGTGGGATAGATGTTTGATCTTATTGAAATGTTACAAAATACTCACTAAAATGCAAAATGATCAATTTTGTTTATTTGATCCGATTCTGCCAGGTTTCTTTGTGGCATCAACGTGCAGGTGCGTCCAATTTTCACTTTTTTCCCGTACCCTGTTCCTATTTCGGTCAACCTGACAGCCTTTTGAATATCGATCCGTTGCGTACGCCCATTTTCATTCCAGTCAACACACAAGCCCTTGTGAACATTTCCCAAACCTATTATGCGACCAAACCCCAATTGACCAACGCAATAAGTACAAATGCTTTCGACAATGCGTACGACGATGAATCTTTACAGCTCAACGTCGATGCAGAATTCAACTCGCTAATCAACCTGCTATTTCCAAGTATGCATTCCTTTTTTGTCAAGTATATGTCTATAAGAATTTTAAAAATAACTTGGCACAAATATAGTGTCAAATTCTCATCAATCCTTGAGAAATTCCTGTATTACAATTAAGGCAACACGATACTTAAGATAATTTTTATTTTCTGATGGACATTTTTGAAAAAAACATGATATTAAATAATAAAGTATTTCGTATTTAATTTTTTTTTTAATAATATAAAAACGGTAAAAATGTCATATTTTATTGTCAACATCCATATAAACGTAATCATTTAATGGAATTTATTTTATTTTTATAACAATTAATTTGTGTTTATTGCTTTTTTGATATTGTTTAATACCCTTTAAATATAGAAATTAATTAACATTTTATCTTTTCATAAATAGGAAAGCAATTAACGGTAAATAGTTGAAACAGTTTTTACATTTTAAGGTATAAAAAAAGACAAACGAATGGTGAGAATTTTTGTCATAAATGCAAAAAGGTTTATTTTGTTTATTGTAAAAAAAACATTGCGCAAATTTAAAAATCGAAATAAACCAATTTTTTAAGCTGTAAACTATTATTTACAAGAATTTATTTATTCCCTATTAAGACTTCTACTATTAGATTGTTTAAACATTTCGTTCCATTTTGTT
The DNA here is from genome assembly GCA_025895645.1 of Cardicola forsteri. Lineage (NCBI taxonomy): Eukaryota > Metazoa > Platyhelminthes > Trematoda > Strigeidida > Aporocotylidae > Cardicola > Cardicola forsteri. The sequence continues at coordinate 1,081,122 of JAKXYG010001430.1, read as the reverse complement.
CGATAACATAGTCACCTCTTCTTCATTTTTACGACATTTGTACGATATATTTAAATAATCGATTTCAACAGTTCGATAATCGTACTAATCATAGACGAATAACGAAGTTTCTTGGCCGATCTCACCATTGTGGGTGCCTGATTATTTGTCAGGGTTATCTCCCTTAACCTAACGGCTACATATGGTATACGTATACCTTAAGATACATTTTAAATGTTCTGGATGTAAACTTGCACCCACCCGCCGCAACGACAGCCTAGTTATACCGCTGTGCACTTGGTCCCTATGGTTATCCAGTCTAGGATGTAACACGTGTTACCTTTAAATAACAACCCCCCGTGAATTTTAGATTAACTGATATGAAATTTTTTTCAGATTTTAGTGGTCAATAAACAAATTATTTTTACATTTATTTCAATCTGGTAATTATATGTACTTGTGAATTACTTTTGTATTCTTTGTGTAAGATACTAATGATCCTGAGGATTTGAGTAATGCTTATAAAGTATCAATTTCTAATGATGGTGATATTCCTGACGGTTCCTCTGCCATGTGGTGCATCCTAAACTAGGTGCCAACAGGCATATAGACTAATGACAGCGGAGACCGAGTACACAGCGGTATAACTGGGCTTTCACTCGATTCCCGTTCAGTGAATGGGTGCTAGTATACACCCTATATGCTTAAAAGATATCTCAAGATATCCATTTACCATATGTAGCCGGTTAGGCTCGTGAATCCGTCAACCGGGGTCAATCCTAAAGAAGATCGCCTTGTCAATTCATGTGAACACTGGCGTTGTTGCAAGGAAGCGGTCTTCTAGCCATGAAACTTCATTTATCCCTCCAAGTTCTGTTCGCATCCGACAACCTTTTCGTATCGGAATTCGGGAAGTTATTGAAACGTGGAATTAATGAAGAGGTGGCTCTACCACCCACTTATGTTGTGTTCTTTGTTCAGTTCAATTAAGTGCAAATAGTTTGTCTGCATTTATTTGTAATTAAGAGCGATTATGTTTTATGTTTGAAGTTGCACTAAATCTAATAATTGGTTTTTATTGTATAGTTTATACGTACTAACTATAGGTAATCCAATTGCACTAACTTAGATGCAACGTAGATTGTATGAAACTAATTTAAAACTCTATTGGTCATTTTTGCTGGTAATTGAGGAATAGATGTTGAAAAAGCGTATAACTTAATAGAATGCGTTTCCGCATTTACGCCTTTTTTAAATTAACTTAACTTTAATTTTCTTTAAAGTTCCGTTGTGTACATTTTATTTATTTCATTAACTATTTGCATTTTACAATTATATGACGCTTTTAACCAAACTTTTATGTTAATATGCAGCTAATTTTTTATAAAAAAAACAATCGGAAATATACGTATATAATAATTGCTTTTAACGTGTTACTTACTGCATTAAAATTTTACAATTAATAAAACCTGAAAAATGCATTAAAAATGAAATTATAAATGCAGTAAATTTTATCAAACAACTTACTCTTTACCAAAATATCCGGTTTTAAAATATTTGGATATAATGAAGAATATCGTCATTGGTAGTGAGTAATTGACTAAAATAAACGTTGCGTTAATGTAAAATAAAGGCGATTCATTTGTACGAAAATCTGTCGCATTTATGTAGTGCTTGATAGATGATCAAGTAACATTTTGTTGAGCACTAATTATAATCACGTTTTCTACGACGTAATAAAAGCAATTGGAGTGGCAACGAGACTATGGTATACAATATAAACAAAAATAACAAGATGAAGTTCATTCACTTTTATTGTGGTTGGTGACACAGTCGCCTCCTCATCAGTTATACCGCTGTGCATTCGGCTACTGCTGTTATTAGTCTAGATGCATATGGGCATTTAGCCGAGGATACATTGCATGGAGGAGGAACAGTCAGGAATATTACCATGATTGGAAATTGAAACTTTATAAGAATTACTCAAATCCTCAGGATCATTATCATCATTAGCATCAGGGTGATATGTAATTATTTTATTGACTAAACAATCAATAAAATAATTACATTTGCATTTGGGTTGTCGCATTAAATTGAAATGTAATTTATAAGATAATTAATTTGGTTTGTTCAATATATATATATATATATATATATGTGTGTGTGTGTGTGTGTGATTTTATTAACTATTGTACAAAGCTGGAGCTACGATGTACATTTTGTCTTCATAATAGTTATCTTAATTCTCTTGCCAATGTAATTGTAATGTATTAGCCATTTGTAGGCAAATTGTGGTTTGCATTGATGAGAAACATATGCATTTTCTGTTTTAGAACATTTCATTGTTTTGACAAATTGACAATATCCACACGAACTGTGTTTCTTGCTTGAATGTTTTGAGGGAAAACATTTTTCACACAGTAAACGCTTACCAGAACCGAACGAAGGCCAGGATTTTTATTCAAGAGTCTTTTACTCTGAAGAGCATGGGACAACAAGATTGTACGATACATTTTTGGCTTTGAAGATGGTGCATATCAAAGATTCAAATTCTAATCAATTGTTGCCAAACCCCGTTGTTGGAATCATGCTATGTTCCTTTCTTTGCTTTAGTTTACTGAAATAGTGTCCTCTTGTTCCTTTAACAGTACTTTTTACCAGAGGCCAGCGTTCTAGCCTTGCACTCAAACCGTCCTTCTTCCTCAATCCGACTTGGAATCGGTTATGATATTACTTTAAGTAACATTTGGCCAAAATTTACGCTTGGTATGCATTTATTCAATGGGCATTGCAAGGTACTATTCGCAATCGTATACTTTTTGTGTTATTCCAGTTTCTGTAAAAGAAAGCAAATATATAGTTTAACGTGCACAGACACTTAAATTTAGTTTTAATGACAAGTCGTGAAAGAAAATTTAAGATGATTTTTTTTATTTGTTTTTAGATATGCCAACTTTACAACAACTTACCTACATATATTACTTCCAAGACTTCATACTTAAAAAGTAGGTTATAATTAATATTGATTTTGCAATAATTTTAAATTAAAAGCATTGAGTACTCGCATTATGGGGATTGATCTGTTTAAGTCAGCTAATTTGTTTTTAACTGTACCTATGGTTTATATTAGTGCTATAACTACCTCCCATTACTTTGTGGTTTGAAGAATCTATGAGATTTTTTCCATAGCCATGTTACTAAAAAAATTTATTTTATTTTGTAATTATTGTATACTTATTAATGGGTTTTATTACATTTGTCAGATGCACTTGAATAATAAATCTACTCGGTTTCAGTTAACAAGAAGCACTGTACAGCTGTTTCATCCTTATTTGGAATTATCAGCAGTGCATACGTTTCAAGCTTTATTCACACATGAACTTGAACCCACACCCTATAAAAATAATTCAATTTAAGCTTTTAGAATTTTATTTAAAATATAATCAGTTTGTACTTACTAATTTATTCTTAACTTAACTAATGATTTGTCTTATTACTATTACTACTTTCCAATTTTAACATGATGCCTTGTGGTTTGAAAAATTTGCCACTTTTTCCACAACCATGTTAATATAACTTTTCCTCCTTTCTTTGCTTATGCCAATGGTATAGAAAACTTTTTCTTGTATTTCATGATGCTCAATGTGTTTCCATCTAAACTGAATGTCGAAACACGTCGACTCTATCTTTCATTATGATCAGATTTGGTTTTTTGCGCGAATCGTGCGACGTGTATCAAATCGGCTACGACGCTTGCAACAAGCCTCCTATTTTACCCAATACCGGTAGACTGTCAAATCCGTGGAATTACGTCCACTGCAGTGGAGGCATGTTTGTCATGATTGCACTCTACATTGCATCCGATTCCGACAGCAGTGGACAGAAACATTCGGCTGGATCGAGTACTTCGACATTTAGCGGCACCATCAAGGACGCCGTTGAATGCACCAGAAACGAAGTAAGCACTAATTTGCATGTTCAATTGATCGTTGTCTTGCCATAGCATTTACAGTTCGAACATTCATTCATTCATTTGGTTGGTGACGTGGTCACCTCTTCATTATTTCCCATATTTATACATGTAGAACGATCGATTTCGATGGCTTGACAAGCGTAGACAAACGTGGAAGAATAATGAAGTTTCTTGGCTGGTAGACGGCATCCTTGTGACGTCGCCACTGTTCGCAAAGATTGACGAGGCCGCCTGATTTTTTATAAGGGTTATCTCCCTTAGCCCAAGAACTACATATAATATACGTATACCTTTAGATACCTTTTAAGTATCCTGGGTGTATGTTCGCACCCACCCGCCGTAGCGGCAGCCCAGTTATACCGCTGTGCATTCGGACCCTGCTGTTATTAGTCTAGATGTCTAGGGGCACCTAGTCCAGGATGCACCACGTGGAGGACTAACAGTCAGGAATATCACCATCATTGGAAATTGAGACTTTATAAGCATTACTCAAATCCTCAGGATCATTAGCATCCCAACAGTTCGAACTGTCTTGACATCTTATCCTTCTCATAATGGACAGTTGCAATTGTTTGATTTTTTCTAGGTTACACTTCTTTTGAGAAAATTGTTGTATATCTTAAACGTTAATTACATTTTACATCATTTATTAAACATTCATATTATTCCTATGATAATTCAAAAGCGAAAAACTATTTTTAGTTTCATTGTATGATTTAACACATTTTTAAAAGATTATCATCATGGTACTAATGCAACAAATTTATTGTTACACATTCTATTATTTTTGGTTGGTTTCAGTAACCTTGACAGTTTCTTTTAATAGTTAGAATTCTGATTTTCAGGACATTGTCCTAACAGCACTATACTTCTTGAAAAAGTAGATACAGTGGTTTGTAAAACGGCTATTTAATTGAAGTAGACATTACTTGAGGCGACATTTTCAAGCCAATACCATCAGTGATAATCATGTTTGAAGAAAGGGACATAATGAAAATGTATGACTTGTATACATGCTGCAGTAAAATTGTTAATATCAGTGTACAAACAGCACCATTATGATTACATCGTCCAATCGTAAGGCGTATTTAGTAGGGATGCTAATGATCCTGAGGATTTGACTAATGTTTATAAAGTCTCAATTTCCAATGATGTGGTGCATTCTGGACCAAGTGCCAACAGGCATCTAGACTGATAACAGTAGGGACCGAGTGCACAGCGGTATATTTTGATTTTCACTGGATTCCCGTTCAGTGAATGAATACTAGCATACACCCAAGATGCTTAAAGGTATATCATGATAACTATTTACCATACATAACCGGTTAGGCTTGTGGATCTGTCAGCCGGCGTCAACCCTAAATGATATTACCTCGTCAATTCCTGTGAACACTGACGTTGTCACTAGGAAGCAGTCTTCTGGCGAAAAAACTTCATTTATCCCTCCAACTTCCAATTCGCATCCTACAACCTTTTTGTATAGAGGAATTCGAGAAGCTATTCACAAACTTGGAATTAATTTTATGCATTGAAAGTCAAATTTGGTGCTTCTCATTACCTAAACGACTATTGCCCTACTCTATACAACCCATTGACTGAATCGAACGTTTTACACAGTATTTACTGACTGCCAGTTAATCGTATTTTTCATCCAACAAAAGGACCTAAACTACACCGCCAACTCGAACACGTCGACCATGTTGAGTCAGACGCAAATGGATTTCGATCACATCGGGCGTTCCAACTCGCAGACGAATTGCTTCAACGTCCAGCATGAAATGAGTTACTTTTGGTCGTACAATTATCTGTTGCCAAGACGATGGCGCGGACACTTGATGGGCGACGAGGCGTTTCAAGACAACTTGTTGGCCGACTTCCGAATATTTTTGGCGGCTCAAGACGATCGTCTAGGCGACGCTTTTTTGCAATTTCTAGATGTTATTTACAATTCCTAGTAGTTTTTTCTTTACTTTATTGCTATGTAGATTATTTTTGATAGAAATAATTTTTTACAAACATTTTACATTTAAATATTATGGATATTAATAATCCTGAGCCCCATTTTTCGATTTCCAATGTTTCATACTCCCAAGTGATACATCCTCAACTCAGATTGATGCTAACCACAATTTTAAATAACCAACACTCGATTTTGCAAAAAGAGTAAGATGCAATTTTTTGTAGCACGTAGAACAACAATCACTAAAAATATATAGAGCGTCACTTTATGGATCAAACACATACAAGATTATTAGTCACAAATTAAATCAATTCATTTACATATTATTTACAAAAATAATCGACTCGACGTGTCTCAACAAAACTGCGCCCTTGGTACAAATGGTACATTTTGATCGATGTCACTCTTAGCGCGACTTTCGTCACCATCCTGAGGTCGATGATCTACATCGTTTGTTTTGGGCCTCTTGGTGTGCCGTTCGCCAATGCCCCGTGGATAACTCTGGTTTGAAAAATACGGATGACGGAGTGCATCGTAAGCCGAAATGCGTTTGCGCGGATGAGGCTCAAGTAAACGCGCAAGTAAATCGTAAGCAATGTGTGGGAAAACATGTGTTGCTGGGAGTTTGATATTCGAGCTATTATTCGCCGAAAATGATTTCTTTTTATTAACGCCAGATTCATTTGTAATGTTTGACAGAAGTGGAGGTAGTCCAATAAATTTTTTTTCAAATTTTCTAATAGTAATGCATCTGTGATAAAAAAGTACAAAACATGAATATTACTTAAATTTCTATAAGTAGTCTGAGAATACTTTCTTAAAGATGTATCCCAATAAAATCAGAGCTTAGGATAAAACGAGTAAATAAACCACTTCCAAATAAACTATTTTAGACAAGAGGGCGTTGTGCAAAGAGAAGTGCATCAAAAAAACTTATGCCTAAATTTGAAAAATAATTATATAAAATGCTTATCAATGAATATTTATAAAAAATTAAATAATTCATTTTTTTAAAATAAAACATTATACATACTGTGCTTTAAGCCAAGATGCAGGTGATTCAGTTGTATCCATGGGCTGAGGCTTTGGGTCCAACAAAATACGTCTACCAATACTTCTAGCACTTAATTGCATGCGTTCGTAACTAACCAGGTGCGTAAAGGCATGTAAAACATCCAAATCGTCATCAGCTTTGATAAAAGGATATCGGCCAGACAAAAAAGACAAAAAAATAACACCTACTGCCCAAATATCAACAGACGTCGTTTGTCCCGCATGACGCATCATTACTTCGGGTGGTCGAAAGCCCAAAGTTCCTCCGCGTCGAGCAGCTGGGGCTCGAGGTAAATGACGACATCCACGACAAACGGCAAGTCGGAAACCACAAACACAACCGCCCAATGATGACGTACTGGAAGAATGCTGCTTGATGGATTTGTTGGAATTTTTTAAGGTCACTTTTTGGTCCAACTTAGAAGGATTGTGTTTATGGTTCAAATTTATATTAGATTCTTTAGATTTTGACGTAGATAAACAGCTTGATTGATCTGACTACAACAAAAAATAACTTGATTTTAACTGATAATTTTATATAAATGTTTATATAATATAGAATTTATACCAAATATTATACTTATACTACAAACAATGAAAAATATAATTTTAAAAATTTTGAAGCACATTTTTGTAGAATTCAATATTTTTACGTCAGTGTACTCCGTAGTTAACATTATTAACCTTTGAAATGTTGAATGATACGAACTGTTAAAATACATTCGAAATAACTAATCCATAAAAGTCTAAACTAAAAACTTAGCTTTAAATTTATCCATTGACAAACTCCACCATATACTCATAAAATAATAAACAATATATTTTTAATAACAACTTAATCTAAACAAGTTTGTATGAAAATTTCCACATGCTTTAAATGCTTATTCTCTCCAAGTTATAAGATCACGAACAGGAACTTACTATCGTGGCCCATTTTGAGCACGTGGGTGTAAGTCAATATTAAACATATTCGAATACTTATAAATTAACCAAAACTATTTTCGTCAAATCGCACATATTTAATTTCAACTAATTTAAAGTTTGTAACAAACAAAATAACAGATAACGACATTATTATTGTAAAACACGACAAAAATTTATATAAGTTTTTAGTAAATAATTCACTTACAACAGTACTTGAATTTGATTTTAATTGCTTTTCATCTAAATGTTTCTGATTGTCAAGTGATTCAAATTTGCGTTCCCACCTTTCATCAATATCACCAAATTCCTCTGAATGAGCCAAACCGAAGTCAACTAAAAATAATCTAAATTTCAAAATTATAAGTATTTTAAAAACAACTGTTTTGAATTTCGATCTAATAAAAAGTTGGTTGGTTTTATATCGCGATGAATTATTTTGTATTTGTGGATATGTGCTAAAGCCGAAAGCAAACTGCGTAAATAACGCCGAATTTCCAATTCGTCTGCTGTTAAATAATAATCCGAAAACGATATATAATTTATAAATGGCATAAGAATAAAAACATGATCTCGTATACGTAGTGTTGTGTACATTTTAATAACATTATGTTTTCCACTATAAAAATGTTAAGAAACAATATTAACACTTACCCTAGTCTTCGCAAAATACGAACCTCATTTTCAATTCGACGTACCTCTACAGTAGGTATCAACATTTTAAGTGCATATGTTCTAGAAAAGTCAGGATTTTGTTTGTCTTTAACAGCAAATACGGAAGCAAATGTGCCTTGTCCATGTTTATCAGATATCTCGAACAAATTTGAAATTTCTGGAAAACTTCGAACATATTGTACATTTCGAATTTTACTTTCATGCATTTACTTCAAAATAAAAATATTAAGCGTCAAAAATAAAGTACAAAATATTAATTAAAGAACTAGTTTTTCCTAAGAATAAATAAGTTCATAAAATTTCATCAAAATAATTAAAACCATAAGCTTAAACAAAACAAAAACTAATTTTAAAACTTTCAAAATAACAAAAGATTGTTTTAATCAACAATTGATTAATTTACAATAATCTGATTACTCAGAGAATTAGAAAACAAAATTATATAAAAAAGTTAAAACTGAGACATTCGTAAATAATGAAACTTATTTAATAAACTCATAAATTAAAAAAGAACAATAAATAAATTTTAAACATTTTTAAGCATATTAAAATAGTATATTCGCCATCCACAGCAAAACCTACATAGAAAAGTCCGAATTCGTAATACCGGTAAAATATAACCTTCATATAAATTATTAAATGAGTGTAATTTTGCTAACTAATATTAAAATTTATAATTTATTTAATATAAATATAAATTTATTAAATTTTTTTTAATTATAATTTTTTATAAAAAATTTTGCAAAAATTTTACTTTTTTAAAAACATTAAATTATTGTTTTTAAAAAACATACAACAATCAAATAAATCATATTTTTTATTCTTGTAATATGGCAATCATTATATTTACCAAATAATAAAATATATTTAATTTCAGTTTTTCAAAAACATTATATAACCAGTTTCTGTGAATTTAAATTTAGAATTATGCAATGCTTCTAATGGGTTTAAAAGGAGTATATCTATTATTAAATAAATTAGTTAGTTATAACGCTACACAAATAACAAAACGTGTAAACATAAAAATTTTATTACAACCAAACGTAACCTGTACATTTTTTGATAATTTATTTTTTAACCGGACATGTCATTTTAACAATAATATATTTTTACAAAAATAAGATTGCTGTTTTAATGTTTTAACTTTTTTATTAACCTTAAGTTACAGGTTACAGGTTAATACACGAGTTGAGTAGGAGTAAAACTCCTTTTGATCCTCAGTTCTGTTTATCGATGATATCAGTAAGATTCGGGGAGAAATATGAAATGGATGGTGAGGTAAAAGGGGATTAGTCACAGAAAAAAGTATTTGAAGTCAAGATAAAATCAAGGTAGATAGTGGAAGTTAACAATTATAGAAAACGAGCAAAAATTATAAATACAAAAAAATAATAATAAAACAAGTGCCTATTACAATGCAAAAAACACTGCAATAATCTTTAAAAAAGAAGAAAGGAGAAAAGGATGAATAACGCTCCAATGGACGTGTAGCGTGACGCGCGCCTCACCTCGCGAGTAGAGAAACAAAAACAAAACTGACATTTTGTAATGTTGTTGTTTATTATGTATTACGTTAAATTACTCGTTTTAAAGATACATAGTTAGTACTTTGTGCATAAGTTCGGCATAAATAATAAAAAATAAAGTTAGTTAGGCATTAAGTAGCGTAATACTGCGTTTCAGAAGTGGAAGTGGACTGGCATCCCCAGTTTCCTTTATAATTATCTAGATCTTCGTAATACTTGTGTAGCTTGTTTCAGACGGCTTAAAAACCTTAAACTCCATTCGTTTTTGAACAATGCCAGATCTGACAATAGCTTCCTTTTTAAATTTATTAAGAATAAGCCGGGTAATAATAATTCCCTTCCTAAGCTTAAGGATAAAAATGTCTCCTTTTTTCGCTGTCTGAGGTTTGTAGTACCTTTAGCGACTATCTTAAATCTGTCTTTAACACATATTTTTTGATTGACCCCCTTCCAAAATCATCCTTTGATTCATTATGTTCTACCACTACGTCTACTTTAGTCACTAAATACAACTCCCAACTTAAATTATTTTCCGGAAGTGTTAATAAATTTTACTCGAGAGTTTTCAAAGAAAATACCTCACATCTAGCTTCTCCTCAAGCCCACATTTTCAAAGCCTTCGAAAAGGTGCCGCATTCCGCTTTGTTGAGTAAGTTAAAATCGTTTGAGCTAAGTTCTCCACTTTTCGAATAGACACATGATTTTCTCATCAGTTCAGTGTTAACCTAGGTAGCGCTACCTTCACTCTTATCCATATCACCTCAGGAGTCCCTCAAAAATTAGTTTAAGGCTCTTTACTTTTTATCGTCTATATTAATAACATGTCTTTGGTTGTTTAATCTGATATCTTGCTTTATGCTGACGATATCAAAATCTAGGGTATCAACCCTAAACAATTACAGCTGGACATTAACAACATATATAAGTGGTCCTTAAATAATGCGCTTCTACTTAATGTTTCCAAATATAATTATTTCACTGTTGGAAACCTGTTTAAAGCTCTAAACTCGTAGCTTATTGCACCGATTAACTTGGTTATGGATCTTGGTGTAATTTTAAATTATTTTTTAATTTTTTGTCTCACGATAATAAGGCTGTTCTAAGGTGTTGTCAATTAGCCAAATGTTTCAAGCACAATTTTGGTAACGTTTCTGTTAGTTGTACTCGTCTCTTTTTTTAATGCTATATTTGGCTTCATCTTGAATACTGTATACAAGTAACGTCCCCCATCCTAAGGGCGGACATTATCAAACTTGACAAGGTGCAGAAAAGATTCATTAAAGTGCCACTAGCACTCAAGAGTACCCCCTACCCTAAGCGTTTAGAAGCACTAAAACTTTTTCTTTTACAAGCACCTTTTTGTTCTTTCCAATAATTCGCGTAGATGACATCCTTTCAAGATTTTAAAACCTAGAGTTCAATCCCGTTTGCGTTCCCACCATTTCTCCTATAGGGTTATTTTTGCGCAGAATAGCTTACCTGTACACGTTGTCTCGGCCTTGTTTCTCAAGGCCTTTAAATTGACCTATGATTCTCACTACCTGTACAATCTTGTTTAATATGTCATTTTTATTTTTATTTTTCTATTTCTATTTATTTTTAATGTACCCTTACACAAAATATCTGACATTTTTTGAACCGAGGGTCAAAAGGAGTGTTGTTCTATTTAATTCGTGTATAAACCTGAACATAAATAATTTGAATAATTTTACACAATGTACAAACAACTTTTGTTAATAAGCGTTTTCTTTACTTTTTTATTAGTTGTTAAAAATGACAAACAATTTAATTAATATCTAAAATCTATCTTCTTACTTTACAGCTTTTCTCTAAAATTAATTAAATTAATTTGAAGTACTATAACTATAAAAAAAGTTTTTGTGTTTTTTTTTGTGTTGGATGCATTTTCTGCAGCAAATTGTTTGTCAATTTAAACCTAGGACTGATTGAATATATTAATTTCTGATTATTTCTAGGCGGAGTTATATTTTAAATTTATGTAGAATAGTATTAGACATCTAATACTTAATCCTTCGGTGCTTCGGTAAACCATTTAGGAACATCTTCTCAATGCCCAATTACGACCCCCAACCGATAGAATCGGTTAAGTCTATAAAGGATCTGGAAGTAATAATAGAGTCTGCGCTTAAGCTCACAGGTCATCATTCTAGAGCAACGCAAAGTTGCTACCGACTAATTAAATTTTTTTAAAGGAATTTAGGTAACCTCTCCCCGAGATGTGTTTATCTGTTATATATGCTTTATATCAGGCCGCACTTGGAATACTATATCTAGGTTACTACTCCTATTCTAAAATCAGACTCATGCAGTCTCCAAAAAGTACAAAAGGCAATCTCTAAATTACCTAGACATCGGCCCTATTAAAATAGTGTCTTTTTTCTAAAACTGTTTCCCTTATGCGATAGGAGGCTTCGGGGTGATCCTATTGTAGTATAACAATTTTTATTATCTGGTCCTTTCCGGCCTTTCTTGTAGAGGTCATAATCTCAAACTGAATAAATCCAGAGTGCATTCCAAGTTGAGACTCTATCACTTTACCCAGAGAGTTATCAACTCCTGGAACAGTGTACTTACAAAGGTAGTCAATGCCAAATCTGTTACATCATTTAAGGCTGCATATAATCTCTATGCCCTTTCTAATTTTACATAAAATGTAACTCATCCTCTAGTTGTTTAATGTTTTATATATTTTTATTTTCTTTTAACACAATAATGTCAATACATTTAAACCAAGGATTAAAAGGAGATTGTCTCCTACTCAACTCTTGAACCAACCTGTAACCTGTTAATATTACTTCCCTCAGCTTAATTGTAAGGAAGTAAACAAATTAGAATCAGCATTTATTATTTATTTATTTATTTTAAATTTTTATTTAAATTTATAATATTTAAAACACAAACAAATGTTTAAATTAATATACTATTTTTATTAAAATAAATACTAACACTGAATAAACTACAATTTTTAAACTAAATTATTTACATACTTAGCAAGGATAAAAACAGTAAACCTATTATTGCTATTATTATTATTATTATTATTAAAAAAATTAATTTTTTTCTAATTTCGCCCTAAATATTTTGATGCAATCAGATATATTGAGATCTGGTAATTACACTGCATTTTGTCACTCAACTCGTATACACTAGTGTTCCAATATAGCATTTACAAAGTAGTAATAAAGAGCAATATAAATATTTATAAGATATAATGCTAATAATCAATGTCACAAGCATTTAGTGTATTAAAACTAATATTAACATAGAAAATATCTACGTTACTAAGAATTACTGTATTAAATACAAATATAATTTTATTAATTTGCAGTAATAATACTAAAAAATTATATTAAACATAAATTAGTTTATAATCTGAGGTTGAATAAAATTATCAACTTAAAAAGTTAAATATTAAAGAAAATACAAATAATATCTAATCTTTGCAATTATTAAATAGTTTTTTTTTGTAATGCATTACCAAATTTAAAATAATAAATGTAATTTCATTTTTGTAATTACTTAGCTTAAGTTCTTTAATATTTTCTTAGTTAGGTTGTTGATCTAGTTTTACATATTGTATGATCATCAAATCCAATATTTGTTAAACAACAATACCTAGTTTTTAGTTATTTATCCACATAAAATATTAAAACAGAAAGCAAAAAAAATACAACCGACATATATTCAGTTACTCAAAAATATCATCAATTTAATTTAATTACACAAACCATAATATTTAAAATAACAAGTGCTTACAACTTAAAACATATAATGTTTGATTATTTAAAGAATAAATTATTATAACAATTTATAATCATTAAATGGAAGATTACAACTACAAAATGTTTAAATTATATAATTAAATTGTTCTTAATAAATTTCTTGCAACTAAAATTTGTTTCAAAATTTTAATAATTAAAAGCACAAAACATATTCTGTTCTGCTTCGTACAATTAAATGGTTAATTGTATTTTAAAATCTAAAAATATAGTAATAATAATATTTTTAAGAAATAGTTTTTGCATTTATATATATATATAACTAAAATGCTAAATTTTTATTAATATTCTTAACTAAAATTGAATTGTTTATTACATTTAACAATTTTAAATTTTAATAGTAGTAGTACCCAAATAATCCATAAGTACAATTGAAAATCTTCATTGTGTTCACATTATTTTTGGTTATTTTTGATTACTTAAATATTTAAACAGAAACACTACTTAAAAGATGGTTATTTGGAACAACTAAACTAAATTCCATATTTAGTAATAGAAGTTGGATTTAAGTGCATTTTATTAGGATATTTAGAATTGGGTCTAAATGCTAAGTTAGCTAGATCTGTAATTTGATATAGACAAGCGCCGTGACTTGCTCATGCTGCGTGTCGTGGAAGCAGTTACTTTTCCTGAAATCTCTTTGTTAGTATTGGTTACCCAGTAATAACAACTAAAACCACAAAACCCGGTAGGAAAAGTTTATTGCCAAAAAATTACACACTTCGAGATCAAAAGAGAAAATCGCGAGCAACAATGAGAACCATAGCGGAAACTTCAAGAAAGCGGAAGAATGAATGAAGACGTGGGGAACGGTTGTTCCCACCAATAAAAGTTATTAGCACATTTAAACAAAAATGGTCAATATTAATAAAATATTGTCTTAAAAAATTAATTGTTATTTTTATAATAAAGAATAGTGTATATTATTTTTATGGATCCAATTTTCTTGAGAAATTGTCACTCACCTCTACAGATGTTTACTATACAAGTTAATCTAGAGGAGTAATTAATAGCACGAGTTTCTAAAATAAATTACCGCTAAAGTTAGTAAACGGTGCATTTAAAAAGTGTATTAGTTATAATTTAATACTGACTTTTAATTATTAACTAAAAAATTATATTTTAGTTTTTTGGACTTTACTCAAATTTGTAAAATAGTAAAAAGATATGATCAACGAAATAAAAAAATATTATTTACTAGGCTTATTGCTTTATCAAACGTAATTTTCCGTAAATAGTCACTTAAAATAAAACACTATAATTCTTAATAAGAAACCTAAGGCTCTAAACACCGAGCCGTATTCCTTTTAAAATAACAATTAATTAATTACGTTTTAATAGATATAGGTAACAACAATTGACGTTACAACTGAAGCAGTTTCTGGTACAATAAAAAGGTATTTTTAAATCATTAATTTCATTTAATTCATTTATAACTGCTGTAACCAAAAACGTTTGCTGTTTTCCATATATATATATATATATATATATATATATATATATATATATATATATATATATATATGACAAGAATATACGAAATGAATTCATCTTACACTTAAAGTCTTTTAATATTTTTGTTTCTAATCACAATATTGAATGCAAAATAAAGTATTTTTATGATATATATATATATATATATATGACAAGAATATACGAAATGAATTCATCTTACACTTAAAGTCTTTTAATATTTTTGTTTCTAATCACAATATTGAATGCAAAATAAAGTATTTTTATGATTAGTTATTAATAACGAACAAATAATTAATTATTTATAAGAAAGATTAGATACACTAAACCAAGAATATTGAAGAAGGAAATTAAACTCTTCTTTTGCATATACAGAAGTTTATCTAACATTGCGACTAAAATGTATTCCAAACGCCAATAACTTATAACGGAAAATATTATTACTATTACTATAAAAATAACTTTCAGTACATTTGTAACATAGTCAATTGAAAGCCTCAGTATTATTTTAGATTTCGATGATGTACATGCAGCATTGTCAAGCTGTCCAAATTTAAACAAAAGTGGTATTCAATTTTAAAGTGTTTGTTTTGGGGATCACAATGTTTAATAATTATCTAATTATATCCCAATAATAATGTAAAATCTAGTCGATAGTAAAACTATCATAAATGTTAGTAATAATTCATATTTTTTAAAAACATCTAACATATAATAATACAAAATGTACTTTAAAAAACACTAAAACGGCTGAACAATTAAAATGTTTTAAAAATTGTAAACATTATTATTGTTATTATTTGTTAATTTCAAATAATTACAAAATTGTTTTTGATGTTTAAAATAAACAAATAATTTTTGAAAGTAACGTACATTCAATGCAACATTTGTACCGTTTAAATTATTCAATTTACAAATAAAATAATATATATAATTTACTAACACACTATTGTATGCTGCTGTATTTGATAATAGCAGTATTGTTTGAGCTAAATATTTTGAACATAAACTAGAGGAATTTGGTTCATGTATAATTGACTGATTCGTATTGAACTGTGAACAGTTTGCATAATTGTAACTTCTTTTTGAGCACTTTTCTAAATGACGTTCACAAACTTCGTGCAACGAAACTAATGAATTGGAAGTTAACTAAAAGAAACATAGGAAAAATTAAGACAGAAAAATATTGAATTAATGTTTTCCGTATGTACTAAAGTGACTGAGACACTAAACTAAGCATGTGTTTGAGTGACAGTACCGACACTAAACAAAATTACATTATTATTATTATTATTATTATTACTATTAGACAAAACTTCGTTTATACGCATTAATAATTATTCCTATGGTAATATGTGGAAGCAAAACGTGGAAGCGAACAGACAAGATTGATAAGATGATGAATGTTTTTATTGCCGGCGTCTTAGAAGTTTTTTAAAGATTATCTGGTGCGATCACATTACAAATAATGAGATCACAAGAAGAACTGACTTTCGTTTACTACATGACATTATTACAATTAAACGAAGAAAATTACTTCAAAAAAATTCTATGTTTTCTGCCCGAAATCCTGGCAAGAACGGTTTTGGAATAGACGATTGAAGATGGTAAAAGAAAGGTTAAGATAGACTACAGAAAACGTGGCTAAAATCTATTCAGGAAGATCTAATTGAAATAAATGTTTTATGAGATCAAACGAAATGTTTGGCAAAATGTTTAAATATAAGGAAAGATTTTGTTGTCTCATGTTCTTTTTGAATTATGGGACTTGGTTATTAATATTATTAATATTATTATTATTATTATTATTATTATTATTATTATATTAGAAAACCATTTTGGTTTAAAATAAGCGTCGGGCAACAAGATAACAATAACATCAAAAATAACAACAAAGTCTCATAATTTAAAAAAAAATGAGGCAACAAAATAATTCCAAGTGTTCGAACATTTTGCCAATATTTTATTTTGATCACACGAGACACTCAATTTAATTAGATCTCCCTGAATGATTCTTAGCCAAGTTTTCTGTGGTCTACCCTAATCTTTTTTGTCGTCATCAATTGTCTATTCCAAAGCCATTGTTGCTGCTTTTTACATAAACGTACGATTTGATCAAGTAAATTCCTTCATCCAATCAAGAATTGAACTACCTTTCGGCTTTCACTCAACCCTGTCATCTGAGTTGTGCTATCACTTCTTGTTTGCCGGAATGGCGTCCTCTTATTGTTTCTGTAGCAATATAGATTTTTACAATTACCAGAATTTTAACCTTGCACCCAATCCTTACTCTTTTGTCCAGGCTTGGGACTGGCTAGATTGGTTCATTTCTAATCTTCTCTAAACGGAGCTTACAATAAAAAATTATATATATATACAAAAAGTGATTATTTAACTAAAACATCTTCAGTTATCACATCATGTACAAAAAAACATTATAAAATATACAATATTATATAATTATTAAAATAAAAGTATATTTTTATAGATATATATTGTAACTAATAATATATAACTAACTAATATATATATATATATATATATATATATATATATATATATATATATATATATATATATACAAAAACTTACATTACTTGTTTGACTCATTAAAAAATACTTGTAGTTCTATGTGTAGATTAGAATAAATGTGCTTTATATTGACCCCGAGACAAACTAAATTGCATAATTCGCAAATTTTAGTACAATATGGAATATTGACCAATCAGATTGTTTATCATTTTTTGACAAAATTGATTTGTTGGCGTGTTGCAAAATTTTCTAGCCTTATCGGTCGGAAAATTAATTGTGGGGGAGACGCTGTTATATATTCCTTCAATAAAATTGTAAAATTATACAGCACAAACCACACACACACATAGTTATATATATAGCTATCACAACAATTACCGTAAAAAAGTGATTATTCAACTAAAACATTTCTAGGAACTATATAACGTACGTTTCTCCTGTACAATACTATATAATAATTTAAAAAACTATAATTATTGTAAGCAATAAAAAATTGTATAAAATATCAACTGGTGTAAATTAAAAACTGGAGTAAAATAATTAACCTGATTTATAACGTCAACTATTAATAAAATTACAGATTACATGCAATTTTTTCAGTTACTAAATGATTGAGAATATTACAAAGTTAAAAAATTCAATAATCTATGTGATCGCCATTCTTTTGAACAACCTGATCCAGGCGTTTTGAAATGCTGTCGATAAGAGTGTTGTTTCATCTCATATTAAACAACAAACCGAATGCGATCACATATATCCTCAATTTCAGTATGCTTATTGATGTTGCGCTTTAGCATACTGAAAACATTTCCAATAACATTAATGTCCGGGCTGTCAGGTGGCAATTGAGTGAAAGATAGCTTTTCTCATTTTAGCCTCTCTACTGTCTAAATGTAAATATAAAGTAAATAAAGTTATTCTAGATAAATATGACGTTACTTTTTAGGACGTATGACATGGAGCATTGTCCAGAAAAACAGTAGTAACCCCGGTGTAAGAGTGCTGCATTTCGTAATGAAAAACATCCTTCATAACTAAAACAAATTTTTTACTATTTAAGGTACCAGATATAATTCTCCATTTGATAAGTTGACTATGATTAATGCCAAACCAACACATCACTTGTGAAGAGTGGGTTTTATTTCTAACAACCGGGAGTAAATGTTTTTAAAAACTCGACCCGTACAACACTTTGTTTTTAAAGCCAAATAGTTCATTTCGAATTATTGTTTCATCAGCAAAGTATACGGAAAGCCAATAACAAAGGTGTCGTTCACTTTATAGTTTACAAAAGGTTAATTTATCATCCTTTTGTTTTTTAGTAATAAATGGCTTAACTTTTGGTGATTGTAGAGTTAAACCAGATTCAATTGCTCTGTTTCTTATTGTGGAATAAGTAAAATTGTTTACACTATATATTTTTTAGTTTTTGAAATAGGTTTATTATAATTTTTTAAATTCTATAACGATTTGCTAATCAGCCGTTGTAGTGGTTACACGTTTTCTTCCAACATTATCATAATTTCGCGGTTTTTGACCATTAATAATCCGATAAATTGTATAAATTTGCCAATTCTTTTGGTGAAAATCCATTATTTTTAATTCTTTGATAATACGATATTTATTTTCGGCAAGATGAAAACATTTTTTATCACTCCTGTTCATTTCACAAACGATGCAATCAGAAAGCAAAATAAGCGGACAAGCGGAATTTCAAGGTTAAACGTAAATAATAGATTATTCGATTTGTTTTAAAATTTTTATTTAAAATCTTTTAAAAGTTATTATTATTTTTATTTATATAGATTGGGATAATTAAATGTTTATTTTAATATTTATTATGACATCACAATTAGATCAAAGTTGAATATGCATTTGAGATTAATTTTAACAATTACAACCCTCACAATAATTACTGCAAAAAAGTGATTATTAAACTAAAACCTCTCTAGCAACTACATAGCATACAAGAGAAACGTCACTTCAATTATAAAATATACAATACTATATAATAATTTTAAAAAAACTATAATTGTAAATACATATATATTGTAAATAAAAAAAATTATATAAAATATCAACGGGTGCAAAATCGGAAATGGAGTAAAATGATTAACATGATTTATAACGTCAACTATTAATAAAAATACAAATTGCACGCAATTTTTTCAGTTACCAAATGATTAAGGACATTACAAAGTTCAAAAAATTCAATAATCTATGTGATCGCCTTTCTTTTGAGCAACCTGATCCAGGCGTTTTGGAATGCTGTCGATGAGAGTGTTGATATATTCTTGTTTCATCTCATATTGAACAACAAAACTAATGCGTTTATATAAATCCTCAATTTCGGTATGCTTATTGATATTGCGCTCTAGCATACTGAAAAAATTTTCAATAACATTGATATCCGGGCTGTTAGGTGGCAATTAAGTGAAAGATAGCTTTTCTGATTTTAGCCCCTCTACCGTCTAAATGTAAATATAAAGCAAATATAGTGAGTGAATATTTTTGAAAACTCGTTCCACACAACACTTTGTTTTTATAACTAAATGGTTTCTCCCGAATTATTGTTTCATCAGCAAAGTATACGGAACGCCAATAACATAAGCGTCGCTCACTCCATAGTTTACAAAAGGCTAATCTGTCATCTTTTTGTTTTTTGGTAATAAATGGTTTAATCTTCGGTGATTGTAGAGCTAAACCGGATTCAATTGCTCTGTTTCTTATAGTGGAATATGTAAAATTGTTTAAACTATTTCTTTTAGTTTCTGAAATAGGTTTATTATAATTTTTTTAACTCTATAATAATTTTTTGGTTATCCGTACTTGTTGTTACACGTTTTCTTTCAAAATTATCATTATTTCGTGGTTTTTGACCGTTGATAATCCGATAAATTGTTGAAAGGTTAACTCTGTATAAATCTGCCAATTTTTTCGGTGAAAATCCTTCATTTTTTAATTCTTTAATAACACGGTATTCATTTTCGGTGAGATGAAAGCATTTTTTATCACTATTCTCCATTTCAAAAACAATGCAATCAGAAAGCAAAATTAGCGAGTGAGCGGAATCTCAAGGTTAAACGTAAATAATAAATTATTAGATTTATTTTAAAATTTTTATTTAAAATTAAGAAAAAAATTTTTTATTATTTTTATTTATATAGATTAGAATAATTAAATGTTTATTTTGATAATTATTATGACATCACAATCAGAGCAGATTTGAATGTGTGTTTAACATCAATTTTAAGAATTAGTTATTGTTCATTTTTAATGAAATTAAGCACACAAAATAATAATGGACTAATGATTATAAAAAATTGTGTAATTTTAACTTATTATCTACGTTAATATAGAAGTAGCTTTTAAAATATGCTATTTTCGCCGACTCAGCCTTCTTAAATAAATATTTCTAAGTATATATAAAGGATCTATGAAGCACTAGACATTATTTTTAATTCCCGATATTTGTTTTTACGAAAAAATAATTGGACATAACAAATTAATTTAGATTTAATACCTTTGTAATTTTTTGCGTTAATTGTTAAAATGTACTCATTGTTCATTTTTAATGAAATTAAGCACACAAAGTAATAATAGGCTAATTATTATAAAAATTATGTAAGTTCAACTTTTTATCCACATTTATATAGAAGTAGCTTTTAAAATATGCTATTTTGACCGACTCAGCCTTTATAAATAAATATTTCTAAATATATAAGGAACTATTAAGTACTTTATATTATCTTTAATTCTCAATATTTATTTTTGCGAAAAACAATTGGATACAACAAATTAATTTAGATTTGATACTCTTATAAATTTTTGCGTCAATTTCTAAAATGGCTGTATATGTATATAACCCCTAATACAATTTGAGCATTTATTTTGGTTGCCACTGGTTGAACGTTTTACGGTAAGCATTTGCTAGCTAGCAAGTGGAGATTAAGCGTAACAAAATAAGGGCCCGTATGAAGTGCCAGTGTTGGGAGATTAAACCGAGTTCCGAGTCAAGTGTTCTATCAACACTGCCGATGTAATCTAGTAGTACAGAGCTCAACTCAAACCTGGGTGGGCATGTGGGCCCACGTTCGGCTCTGTTAAAATGTCCACTGCTAAAAATATCATCCGTACAACATTTAAAGTAGCAAAAAAAAGTAAAAAATGCACATTTTCTTATCCAACTTTTCCAGTATCTACATAATTTAAAATAAGAATTCGGTTTTATTATACAATACTATATTATGTATAAAATATAAATAAAATTTTATTGATAATATATATATATATTATTAGTGGTTAAAATATTTATATTAAATGGAAAACGTTTTATAATTAAAGATTGAGTAAAATTATCAACATAATGTATAACGCTAAATCCCACCACCGGCACTAAAAATGAGGGGCCCACGTTCGGATTCGTTACTTTATCCACTACTGAAAGATGTTTCCCGTTAAACATTCAAAATAGCGAACATAAATAAAAATAAAATAAAATAAATATTAAAGAAAATATAAATATTTTAGTTACCAAATATTTTTTTGGTATTATATACAAAGAAATACTTAATGACAAAATTCCTGTTTTGGTAATCACTTCGTTTGTCAGACCCAATAACCTTTCAAACAGTGACAAAGGTTTGTCAATTGTAACATATTTTTCTTAATAGATTTCCATGTTTGAATATATTTTTAAATGCTCCTTGTTTGATCGATGTGAATTTGCAATTAGCAACATGTATAGACTATAACTTGCCCTAATTTATGTTTTTATAGTATTTTAAAATGTACGTGAACAAACTTTATGCCAATTTATTTTCATTATAACATGATAAAATGTAATTTTAGTAGGTAATAAAACCAACCAAGGGAAAATGTTGCGAAAAAAGAACCAACAAGAGGTAGATAACATGTTGTGAGTGTGTGATCACTCGTAAGCTGGGGACAGGAAAGTTTCTAAATGTGTCATCAAATTTGCACGATGATACAATGCAAATTGTATAGTACTAGCTAAATATTGATTTTTCCACCTTATATACATTTTCAAGGTCAAATAATCCCCTTTTGATGGAAGAATGCACCAATGTGACTCACGTTTACTCACGGAGGTTGACCAATAGGATTTTTTAAAATTCTTTTTACGTTGGTTGGTTTTATCATTTACCGTAATTTTTAACATATTTTTTATCACATTAATTAATATTCATCTCAAACGGTTTTTTAAAATTAATCAAGTATAATTTGCTTGTTATGCATAAAACGGCAAAATTAACAAAACATTTTGTTTAGTAACACAATAAATAATAGTAATCAAATAACCGTTAAAAAAATTACATGTAAGCGATATCAAAAAGGATTTACAATTTTGTTACGTGTAATTCAATATGTACACACAATTCAATACAAGAGCAAATTTGTTATTTTTTCTAAATAAAATTCATCTACCAAATTTCGTGTACAAATATACATATCCAAGATTTGGGTCATCTTGAAGCGAACATGCGTATGCACATTGGACAAGTGTACGCTAAACATATTTGCACGAAAATGCACACAATTTTACAAAAATGCAAGAAATCAAATTGAAAGTGTACGTCGTTTTATCCGATTTTGTTTTGGACTTAGTGATTAGATTTGTTTATTTATACATACTATTTGTTTATACAATTAAAGATTAATTTGATATAATAACACCCATAATATTATTGATGATAAAAACACTTGATTTACGGAATTTACAACAACGCCTATTTTAACAGAATTGAAAGTGGTAGTATGTTGTTTTTCAAGTTATAAAAGTCAAATTATATTTGTCATTGTATAACAATTTTATCAAAACACATTATTAAAATGATAAAAATGTTTTACAATATTTGTTGTGCAGTGTATTTGGTACATATTTACAAGTGAAACAAATACAAACAAGTAAGTAGAGTTGCATAATAATCAGTGATATTGATAACTGCATGATTTTTATAAAACCTTGTGAAAATATTTTTTCTGCTTTGAATTATTCGTGGGATGTTAATAATTCTTGGAATTTGAGTAATGCTTCTAAAGTCTCAATAGGAACCGAATATACAGCTGTATAACTGAGCTTCCACTTTGGTAGGTGGGTATAAACCTACACCTAGGGTACTGGAAAAATATTTAAAGATATACATATACCACATGTAGCCCCTGGGCTAAGGGAGATAACCCTGACAAAAATCAGGCGAACCCGTCAACCTATGCAAACAGTGGCGCCGTTACAAGGATGCCTTCTACCAGCCAAAAAACTTTGTTACGCTTACCAAGTCATCAAATTCAATCGTTTAATGTGCTGTACAAATATAGAAATAATGAAGAGGTTACTATGTCATCTGCCAAAGTGGCAGAGTTGATAAAGTGATAGACCCTAGAAACTTTTATCAACAGGATGGAATAATTTAAATACAAACGGTGTTATTATTTTATTATCCTTAAATGTTTAAATACATTTGTAGAAGTGCACTTAGTATATTATGTAATTACCAATTTACATGATACTTTTTGTTAAATTGCTTGAATGTTTTACCAGAATGATTATTCAGCAACTGGACAATTAGGGAAACCAAACGATTGCTCGTATTTAGTGCTCGCAGTGGCACTCAGTCCCAAGTCTAGCGCTTTATATATGTGACACTGTCACTCGTAACGTATGCAAAAATTTCACGTTTTTATATGTAAAAAGTATTAGTTATGATAAAATGGTATCTCTAATTTTAAAGTAATTTATAAATACTTAACATTTACCCTATTGTAAGTGGTTCTAGCAATTATATTTAAACAAATAAATTATTTTTTATTTGTTACAGTACGAAGATGTAGCATATAAATACAAACATTATTTACAATTTGCATTAATGTAACAATTTTCATCACTGTAATCTGTATCGTGTACTGCGTGTACAAATATTTACTATTCATCGATAGTTACCTGTTTTAAACAATTCATACATAACTACGTTAGCAAAAATGTAACTATTGTATAACTTCGCATTTTGATATTTGCATATGCTAATGATGTAAAATATTTATTGTTTTCAATGGTGTTAAACATAATAATTGTTACCAAAATATCCAAGCTGATAACAGTAATAATCATATGTGGCGGGGTGGTAGAAACTATGGTCTCCACAATAGATTACATCAATGTTTCCATAAACGAGACTTTCCAATTGAGTATCATGACTCAATTTGTAGAACCAACTACGCCACCAGTTGAAAAGTTCAGATCTAAAGGTGGGTTAGCACATCCCGTCTTGGTATGAACAACCTAACAGTATTACAGGCTTCAAGAAAAGACCCAAATAAGTACTAATTGGAAAACTATTGGTCAAACCTAGTGGCACAGTTGGTTCCACACAATATCACCCTAACCAAGATAAGTATTTGGTTTTAAATATATATATTTAGGCCCTGTCCAATATCGCAAAGATACTACAATTTAAAATTTGGAATATCGAATTATAGCCGCCTTAGGAGTTTTAGAGAAAGGTTCAAATGCTGTTTGTTTTAAAAGAGATTGCAGTCAAACAAACTCTTCACGTTGCAGACCCCAGCTGAAATGGTCACATCTTCCCCATGCCCTAATAGGTCAAATTTAACCCAAGATACGAATCTTCTCATTTTTATGCGTATCAGAAAAGTTGTCATTAACTGGTAACCTCTATCTTTTTGTTTGGAATTCACAAAACTTCAAATATCCGAGATAATGGATTTTATTTCTCATCAAACTCAAAGTTCCAACAGTTCGTAATTAATTGTGATTGAAGGAGATTCCAGCGGTAATAAAATGAAATCTCGAATCAACAACACTACCATCGCATCCAGTTAACTTTCCTACTCACTACAAAACAAAAAACTGACCACAATTAAATCTATTCTACTATATCCTTCAAAAATGTAGTGCGCAATAAAAGGCAGTAACCAATGTTTAGATTCTTTTTAAAACTGTGTTCAGTGATCAACATTACATTTAGATCCCACCAACACGCCCTGACCAAGAAAAATTAAAAAACGCTTCAACTTTTATTTAACACCATGATAAGTTATATTGCACAAATACCTTAAGCAATCTACTTTTGCAATATATTCAAGACACAATCCATATAGCCGAAAGTATAACTAAACAAAACTCCCTTAAAACTATTACAATAAACTCAAGCAATAAAAAAATTTATTTACACAAAATGTACACCTCGATTGTTTTTACCATAATCAAGATTGAAAACTTCGCTTGGACTGTATTTCATCCAACAACTGCTGTAACTCTTCATCAGTAAAGCGCGGACTATCCAAACTTGGAATTAAAGCTTTACTTTCTTCAGATGTATCGGGTAACAAGTTTGCCATAGCAGCAAGTTCAAAATTGTGAAATCGTCTTTGAGACAGCAAACTAAAAGTTAACCAAATGAAATACATACTTGCGAACACTTTCAATCGTTTCTCTATTATTAAATTTAGAAAATTGGGTAGCATAATTTAAGGATTTCGTAAATACTGGAGAAAGCTCAAGTTCGTGAATTGTAGCATTTTCGTTTTGTTCTTTCCTAAACATAGGTACAAAAAGTTATAATTTATATTAAAATATAAAATATCGTGAACATAATCATTATACGCATGTAATTGAGTAAAACATTCCATAATTTAGGAAACTGTAATCAAGTAATATATGTTTTCATTTATACATGTTTAAATTAATACATTTTAACAATATATGCATGCAACCTTATTTTTAAAATAAAAAATTGTCATTGACAATTTTATTTCGTTAAATGCAATATCTTCTTATTCAATTACATTTAATTTTTTTCCTTTTAAAACCCTTTTGCTCCAAAGAGCATGGACAACAAGACTGTTCCAACTACATTAGATTTTTGGCTTTAAAAATTCTACATATTTTAAACAAGCACTTACGTATAATTAAGTTATATAGAACTCAATGGTTATACTTTTTTAAGCATTTAAAAATATATCTAATCAAAACAATACACATAAAAATAAGTATGCAACGTATAAGTTAAACAATATCAGATAAAACGTTTCAAAATAATAGTAAAAGCCTCCTTTCTTAAAAAACAAGTAGCACATAAAGACTAACCACAAATACAAAATATAAAACCTTGACCAACCGGCTAACGAGATTTATTCAATACTTTCAGAAAACATTAAAAAATTTTAAGTGCTACAAAATAGCATACAAAAACCACAGAAACCCAAAAAAGAAAATAGCTATCTACCACAGTTATTGAAATAACATTTTAAAAGAAAGGTAACAATAAATGGAAAAGATTAGATAAGGAGTTTATAAAAACTATCAAAAATAAAAAAAAATTATAGGATAAATATCAGTCGATAAGAAACAGTAAAAATAACCTTTAATAAATTTTGAACTTATTAAAGAATACCAGTGTGATGTAAATGACTAAAACGGTAGCAAAATATCATTTAAAAATTGAAATTAGTAATAAAGCGTTTTGCGGATTTCCGTAAAGAGCTTGCATTGTTTAAAAGGATAAAACAAGCTCTGTATTAGATAATAAAGGGTAAATAACCAGAAATAAACAAACTTTAATCTAGTTGTGGAAAGAAAACTAAGACGTAAAAAACTTTTTTTACAATTATGTACAAATCAGCAACGACTGGTGACAGAGCAAACTCTTCATTAATTCCCGGTTCGCATATGGGAGAAGAGACTGGCCTACAAAATTTTTGTGCTTTGTTTTACCTATTTACAAAAGCATAAACATTAATGTTTGTCATAATTAGTATCATTGTCCAAACTACCAAAATATTATTAGTTATTGGCTTAGATACTTCAGTATAAATAACTATCGGCGCAAAAAATTAGATATAACAATAAAACACGTAATAAGCACCAATTCAATAACAGTCCAAAATAATAAGCAAAATCCCTTACACGCACTAAAAAAACAAAAAATATTCCAGAAAAAAGAATAGGACTTGTAAAAAACAAGTAAATCTGCAACAAATTGTGTAAAAGTGTAAGGGACATAGTTTGCTTTTGTAAAAGTGTTTCCTAAATTGCACACAACTTGTAAGTGCATTAATTAATCGTTTATAAAATATTGTGTTGAAATTAAACTTTCAAAAACATTAAAAAATATTTACATAGTTGAAAACAGTAATATTGTTACTAGTTTTAGAGGAATAAAATATGGTCACTTCCTGAAGTAGCCAATGATCAGAAGTAATTGTTAACATTTTTGAATATCATAACAGAGATAATTATGTCAATAAATGAATAATAACTGAAAACACAATATTAAATACAAATCTTAAAATCTAATTGAAATGTCACTTTAAAACTAAAATTACAAGTTTAAGTCATAACCTTAAAATATAAAAAATTAGCTGCATTTTCAATTTAATGTAGATAATGTCTTATTACATTTAATCAATGCTCTTCTACAAATCCAATCAATACAAATAAAACAATGATTCTGTGTAATGTAAAACCCGTTGTTTAGTTTATAAAAAATCAATTTATCTTGATCTTTTATTCAATTTCTGAACAACATTGACGTATTGCAAACATACAAAAATGTAAATTATGGAAAAAAAAATAAAGTCAAAATGTTAAAAAATATACAAATACTGAAATATATAGTATATTACCTGTGTTCTAATAATATTTTTAATTCAGCCAACATTAAAGTATCGGCATTTTCAAATTCTTTAGAAAATTTAAGCTCAGACGCATCAAACTCATCAGATACAGCATGCATTTGCGACATCTTTACGGGAAACAAACAGCAACTTCTTACAAAAGGAACGCCAATATTTACTTTTCTGCTTTTTATAAAGGGTCACTAATAAAATAAATTTAAAAATAATAAATATAATTAAACATTTTTAATACATAAATTATTTTTAAAATAAAAAAAACTAATTAATTTATAGCGCTCTATTGAAAATGGAACTTTACAACATGTGGTAATGGGTGGTAAAGGCAAGAAGTGGCGTTCTGCGAATCAGACGCGAGTAGATAGAGGTATTTATATATTTTAAGATATTAAAAAAATAGATAAAGAAGTAAAACAGATTTTGCCAGTAATTGTAAGTTTTGCAATTGTAATAATGCTGTATAGGGCATCCAAAATTTAGGGAACACTTGCTATTTTAATGCATGTATTCAATGTATAACAAGAGTCCCTTGTTTAATTGACATTTTATCAGAAAATGTTAATGGTGTGGTTGTGTTGACGAGTCCACATGAGGTAACTTTATGAAATGTTATTTTGAAGGATTCTGTTTGTCATTTAAATATTAAATTGTCTGCTGTAAAATTTACAGTTACCTCACAATTTGTCGATTTTGTGTCATCTTTGATAAAAACAAAAGATTGTGTTCATGGAGATAAAGTTAATAAGGCTTTAAGTCCATGGGTTTGTTTTACTTTATTTAATTTTTAGAGTTTAAGAGAAGCTTTTATTGAATGTTGCCCACGTTTTAGAGGTTTTAATCAACATGATAGTCATGAATTATTAAGATCATTATTAGATTGTATTAAACAAGAACAACTCGCGTCATGGAGAAAAGGAATATTAGAAAAATTTGAAATAAACACCAAAGTTAGTAAATATTGTTCATTCCATTGTAATGTATGTTTTTGAGAATTCAGTATATGTAAAAAATGTTTTGCTTATTTGCATAAAGTGAATTTTTTAATTAATAAAATGCATTTTTAAAATTAACATTTTCATATTTGTCAAACTATCACTAAGTTTATCACATCTATTTTCTAAACAGCAACAACCTAGAGGCGCTACTCACAGAAAAATCTGTAAAACTATACAAGACAATTTGGTGGCCTATTAGTAAAATGTCCGGTCTCCATATTAACAACTAGGTTCAGTTCCTTGATTATCGCCTATTTATGTTTGGACAATCTAACAGTATGCAATCTTACCCTAGATAATAAATTGATTAAATCTCATCTGAGGAATCATTAGGTTTTTATGTAACTTAGAATTTTTGGCATTTTACATAGCTATAGTTACAGGGCAATGGATTACTTTAAAAAACGAGAGTTGTTACAAACGGAAACATTTATTTTGGTTGCAGACTTAGTACAGGTTTTAGGTTCATGCAAAGCAGGTTTTGAAATGAATATAAACTTATTTTTAATTATACATGTGACTTTGTTTTTTGTCTTTTGATAGATTTTAGAGTTGTGGAATGGAGATATTTATTTTGATAGAGTCGCCAATACCAGACAAACAGTAGTATAAATTTAACTTCTCAGTTTTCTACCAGTTACTTTGATGGTGTATATATTTCAAGCTATCATTATCTTGCTTTTCAGAACGTAGCTGATACGCAGAAGGAATTGGTTCGCAAATGGGGCAAAGCTGCATTACTTGCCACTTCAATTGATCGTCTATTCGGTGGTATTATAATCAGTACTTTAGAGTGTCGTGGTTGTGGTACTCTGCGCTGTCGATTTGAACCTTTTCTTGACATTTCAGTGCCTATTAAAACAAGACCAGCTAGTGTTGTTGAGGTTTCCGAAAACGATATAAAGGATAGTAAAGGTTTGTTTTAGTTGGATAGTTAAAAATTTTAATCACATTATTTTTGATGTTTGAAGGAATTGGACATTGAATTTTAGGGTTTACATCATTTATTTTGGTTGGTGACGTGGTCACCTCTTCATTATTTCCCATATTTATACGACATGTAGAACGATCGATTTCGATGGCTTGACAAGCGTAGACAAACGTGGAAGAATAACAAAGTTTCTTGGCTGGTAGACGGCATCCTTGTGACGTCGCCACTGTTCGCAAAGATTGACGAGGCCGCCTGATTTTTTATAAAGGTTATCTCCCTTAGCCCAAGGGCTACATATGGTATACGTATACCTTTAGATACCTTTTAAGTATCCTGGGTGTACGTTCGCACCCACCCGCCGTAGCGGAAGCCCAGTTATACCGCTGTGCACTCGGACCCTGCTGTTATTAGTCTAGATGTCTAGGGGCACCTAGTCCAGGATGCATCACGTGGAGGACTAACAGTCAGGAATATCACCATCACTGGAAATTGAGACTTTATAAGCATTACTCAAATCCTCAGGATCATTAGCATCCCTTAGGGTTCAAAACATTCTAGAATGTAAGTAATTACCTTGTGCGTTTAGATATTTATGACGTTAGTAGTAAAAAAGGTTCTGTTTTATGAATGATAGATTCTTTGTAACGTAAAGAACAATTGGTCGGATTTATTTTATTTTATCGTGACTCTTAAGAGATTAATTTTTTATTATTTCTAATGTGAAAGTATATGTTTATTTTTCAGCTAGTAAGTTACAATTAAGTGGTACCATTATTTTTTTAAACTTTTTTTCTTACTATAGTTAATAAATCAAAGCATGCTCGTAAAAAAGAAGTAAGTTTATTCCGATATATATATATATATATATATATATATATGTTGGTACTAATGAAAAGTTGGTCCACCAATTATTATTTTTATTAATTTTTTGTGTTAGAATGTTTTGAGTTTGATTTATTTTCAATATTATAATTCAGGACAACAACCGAAGCAAGTAAAGACGTTAAAAAACCTGATTAGCGTAGTTTCTCTTTGTGAGTAGGCTGTAGTCCGGGCGAGAATTTTTAGCCATTCTGACACAGTTGAAGTGAACAGGAAAGCAGTGATTGCTCGGAGTCAATCTCGCTTTATGTACGGTAGTCTTTGTATTTGCCCTAATTTTTGATTACATTGAACCAGCGTTGTTTGATCAAAATGTAATTGATTAGAGATCAATATCTGCTACAACCTGAACGAATATTTTGCGAAAAATGTGTTTATGAGAACCATATTGCACTTTGTCACTAATTGACTTTATCTTTACTCTGACGTTAAAATCTCCACTGCCAACGATTTGCAATGAGTGCTTGAGACAGGTGTGTAAAGGTATTCATAAAATTCTGATTTTTTTCGTTGCAATCATTGGTGGGAGCCTAGGCATTGATCACAACCATTATGTAGTTAAATATTCTGAAACACAAAAACATCATTCGTGGCAGTACATCCTTCCAATCAATTAATGCATTAGCAGCTAATGGGGATAAATACAGTGCTACTCCATGATGTATTTGTTAATGATAAATTCAATTTCATGTTTAACTAATTTGCATTAATGAAACGTTTTCAACAAAAGCGCAAAAATAAAAGTTGTCGAACGAGAAAACAAAGACGTCAACAATTTGGCAATTTAAATCCAGACAAAGAAATGGCCAACTTATCGAGTTCTGATTGTGCATCCGATTGCAATTTGAATTTGGAGCAGTTGGCCTTTCTAGATACAATTGATTCGACTGATTTGAAAGAGGAGGATCGAGTGGATGATATAGTAAAAGAAATTGATAGCGTTTCCCAACTCTGCTCCTGTTTGGAAATCAAAACGGACGAGCCATGTGAAAATTATTCATTGGTGGACGGAGGTAGTGTGACGATGAATGGGCTTACAGGTGAAGACTTTAATATATAAAGTTGTGTTTTTTTAATATTTAAACGATTTGATATGTGAATTTTAAATGTGATTTCTTGGATGGTTTAGCATTTTAGTTGCCTATTGACTTTCATTTTTTTAAACCGAGGCCTAGAATTTGCACTCTCAGACGAATACCTATGTTTTATTTGTTTATTTTTAGTACTTTGAATGTTTTACGGGACACATTTTTTATCAGTGGACATTTTAGCGAAGCCGAACGTGGACCCGCATTTAGTGCCGGTGGTGCGATTCGAACCCATGTCCACAAGGTCCAAGTCGAGCGCTGTATCGCTAGGACACCCTATTTTCGAAACAGGGACTTATTAGTGGGACAATTAACTTGTCGGAACTACACTCGAAATACTATAACAATGGCTGCGTTTCAGGACTGATGGCAGTGACCTGGATCTTTTGATCATCTCTACAGGTCAAGACAACCTAACAGTATTAAATTTTCAAAATTATATTTATTTGTAGGACCAACAAGTCGGTTCTATCAAACTCCCATCTGGCCAATATATTCAATTGGGAGGTCTTCATTAAGAAACCATTGATTTAATTTAGATTCTAGACATGATAGTACATTGAAAGGTCCCAATCAATGGACTATGAATTTACTGATTGATTTTCAAACTTTTATCGATGGTGTTGTATGTACTAAATAATAACCATATCAATACAATTTTTATAAACCCAATCGTCATCATTATCATCGGGGAATAGACATCCCCACCAGTTATTATCGCGCAAGGTAGTCAAAATTACCAACAGCCCGCATAACATGCACCGGCTTACTAAGTCTAAGATTCACCCTACTTTTATAAACAAACATTTTCCATATTTGAAAAGATCCATTTTTTGTTTGCACGCATTGTCAAGAATCCTGTTTTGCTGATGTCGAGGATAATGAACAAACTGCAAGTGGAAGCGAGTCGGGCGTTGAGTGTGAAAGAGTCGCAACCGATTCGCCTTCCGATCACTACTCAGATTTTGCACTCGACTACTTGATGAAACAATTGAATTTATCGGGCGACGATTACAAGGAAAGTGAATGCAACAAAGTCATGAAATTGTCGCGACTGTCGTTGTTTTCCAACAATTCGTCCAAACAAAACAAAGGCGGCAGCAGTTCGGACAAGGTAAATTTGTACACATGCCTCGATCGATTCGTCCACTGCGAACTGATGTCGGGAATCAATCGATTGAGTTGTGACGAGTGCACGAAGCGGCGAAGGGATCAGCTGAAAAGCACCGACGGTGTTGTGGCTGATGGGCAAAGTAAACAGACCGAATCGCCGTCGTCGGAAGCATGCAATTTGGTTTATCAAGATACGCTGAGACAAGATTTGGTATATAAACCTCCTGCTGTATTGACAATTCATTTGAAGCGTTTTGAACAGGTTTGTACATGCATAATGAGTGAATTATTTTTTTTAATGCACGAAAGGCGAATTTGTTTTGCTTCGATTTTTGTTACTTCACGTTTAGTGTAGCCCGCGTCAACTCTATAGAAGATCGCCTCGTTATTTCCTGTGAACACTAGTGTCATCGTAAGGAAGTGGTCTTCCAGCCAAGAAACTTCATTTATTCCTCCAAGTTTAATTCACATCCAACAACCTTTTCATATAGAATTTTGAGAAGCTATTTAAACGTGGAATTAATGAAAGGGTGGCTCTGCACCCATTTATATTATGTTATGTTTATTTTAGCAGGTTATTAAACATTTAAAAAAAATTAATGAGCATTAGAGGTTTCAACACTATACGTATTCGTGGATATGTATGCTTAACGACTGCTGTTATTTGAATGATAAAACAAATTGCATGGAGTAATTGAAGTTGTTTCAAAACCTTTTTGCTTTAAAGAGCGTGGAGCAGTAAAATTGTTCATATAATTATGCATTACATTTTTGGCTTTGACGATCGTGCATATCGAAGGTTGGAAATTCTATTCGGATTTGGTCAAACCCCGTCATCATGATCATGTTTTTACTTCTCTAATTAAATGGTATCTTATCGTTGTTTCTTTAGTAATATTCTTTTACAGAAGCCAGGTTGCTAACCTTGCACTCAAACTTTTCTCCTCTCTCAAGCGGACTTGGGACCGACTACGGTGTAGCAAACTTACAGTTTTGATTTTACATGTTTTTGTGACAATTATTCGAAAAACCAACTAATTGTAAATGTATGTTTACGTATAAAGTGGATATGTAAGATTACACAAATTAAAAGATTTTATAATAATGATGATTGTTCTCATTAGTGACAGGGCATCCTTCTTATTAGATCCAAGTTGCATAGCATCTTGAATAATTCCCTTCAATCGTTCACGATTGGCGGTAGTGTGCAGAGAGATCGATTCGACAACTCGGTCATTGTTTTCACGATGATATTCCGGTAAGAATAAAGTAAAGACTGAAATTCTGAGGATTTGAGTAATGCTTATAAAGTCTCAATATCCACTGATAGTAATATTCTTGACTGTTCTTTTTGCACGGGCTGCATCGCGGAATAAGTACTCATAGGCATCTAGACTAATAACTGGGGCTTCCGTTATGGCGGGTGGGTGCAAGCACACACCCAGAATACTTAATAGGCATATGTGACTATATATAGGGAAATTACCCTGACAAAAAATTAGGCAACCTCGTCTATCTTTGCTAACAGTGGAGCCAAGAAGCTTCGTTGTGCTTATCAAGCCATCGAAATCGAGCGTTTTATACGCCGTTCAAATAGAGAAATAATGAATAGATGACTATTTTACCAACAAAATGAACGAATCACAAAATAATGACTAACGCTGAATAACATTGCTGTATAATTGTTGAATATTGATTAGTGTAACGCAGTTAAACACTAATTGTTTTTCATTTGAAAATAATTACACAACATCGACTTTTAAGCAAACTGATTGCATAATTCGTTTTTGTTTGTAGGTTGGTCATCATTTCAAAAAATCCCAAGTCTCGATTAAATTTCCAATTTATTTAGACATGTCGCCCTATTGTTCATTGTTGTCTGTGGTAAGTTGTACATCTTTTATTGTTATTTGTGGAATGCGGATTAATAATTAAAATTTATGAGAAATGTTTAAGATTTAAGACCATTTAAACACTTTCCTTTGTTTGAGTTTGCATAACTTAACAGATATTTCTACTTTAAAATATACAAGATTAATTGGTGGTGTATATGGTTTTGTGCAATTTTACTCTGTTTAAAATAGATCAATTTGAGGGAATGATCCTGTTCAAGATACTGTTGACTGATTTATTGAATTTGTGAAACAAAGGGATTTATGGAGTTAGTGTTTAGTAATAAACAGTTGACAATAAGGTAATTTGGTGATGGATAAACCGTGACAAGTGGTTCGGAAGGAGACGAGTTGTACTTGATTTTGTGCATGTGCAAGGATGGTTTAGCGCTGCAACGCTCGACGCGAACCTGTGTGGGCTCAATCTTTACCACGGGCACCAAATACTGGGGCTTGCGTTCGGCTTTGCTCGTATGTCCACTGCTGAAGGATGTTTCTAGTAGAACGTTTTAAGCAATAAAAATAAATTAAAAAAGCTTTTTCCCGGTTAGTAACAAACGCTCATTTCATTATTTTCGTATTCGCAGAGTATTTGGAAGAATTGCTACCTACCATTTTATATGTGAAGTAAACTTCGTATGTTCAACGAACATAGGCTAATAGACGTCATTCTCGTGATGGCTTTACTGTTTACATGGTTTTACGAGGCCGTTTATTTTTGTCAGGATTGTATTCCCTGACGAAATGGTAGGTATACACCGTAAGATACCTTTTAAGTAGCCTGGATGTATAAGTGCATTCATTTGCCAAGATGGACACCCAGTTGTATCGTTACCACTTAGTAGTTAATCTGTATTAATCTGAATTTAGAATGCACTGCATGGAAGTATAGAATGATGATCAGAAATTGTGACTCATCCTCAGAATCATGTAATTGTGTAACATTATTTTAGTATCAGTGTTTTAGTTTAATATATAATGCAAAGTCTGTTTAAATAAATGAAAGTTATTTTTTGGTTTTGATTATTTTAACTTGAATACCCTAGACTATTCTTTATAGATCAGAATACTTTGCAATTTCAAAAACTTAATTTAGTTATAGTTGGATCAGTTATGTTTCGAAACGGCTTTATGATGCATTAACACTTGGTTTTTCATTGTGAGGAATTTTTAAAAAATATGTAAATTTCATTCATTCATTCATTTTGGTTGGTTTGATAAGCTTAACAAACGTGGAAGAATAACAAAGTTTCTTGGCTGGTAGACGGCATCCTTGTGACGTCGCAACTGTTCGCAAAGATTGACGAGGCCGCCTGATTTTTTGTAAGGGTTATCTCCTTAGCCCAAGGGCTACATATGGTATACGTATACCTTTAAATACCTTTTAAGTATGCCTAGGGGCATCTAGTCCAGAATGCACCACGTGGAGGACGAACAATCAAGAATATCACCATTATTGGAAATTGAGATTTTATAAGAATTACTCAAATCCTCAGGATCCATTTTTTTAATTATTAATACATCGTTCCGGGGTATCTCTAGCACAGTTAAAGAAAGACGATTAAAATGGATTGGCCATGTTTTACGTAGATCTCCCACTCATCCAGCCAGAATAGGTATGGAAGCCCACCCATTAGGCGGATGGAAAAGAAGGCCAGGCGGCCAACGGAAAATTTGGACAAACATTGTAGCATGCGAACTCAGTCCTTTTATTTATGCTAAGCCCCCTCGTCCAAATGAATTATTTAAATGGGCGTCCGTTTGTTTACCCTATGCAGCCAACAGAGATCATTGGAGGGGTTTAACTCGGGATGTAATTAACATTTAATGTCAGCACACCTCAAGTGTCGTTCTTTGAGTACACTACAAAAGTTGACGTTTTTACAGACGCTTTGGTTTTTGTTGGACTACCCTGAGTGATAATAACCGGTGGGAGATGTTCATCCCCGATGATGATGATGATCGTTCCGGAGTGGTCTAGCGGTACGGTGCTCGATTCGAACTTAGGTGGGGTTCGATTTCCACTATTGACACCAAATGCGGGCCACCGTTCGGTTGTGCTGAAAGATGTTTTTCTCAATACATTCGAAGTAGTAATGAAAACGTTTAAAAAATTATCAATGTACCGCAGTGGTACAGCGCTTGACTTGGACCTGGGTGAGCATGGATTCGGCTTCGTCACTCCCGAAAGATATTTCTTGTAAAACATTCAAAGTATTACAAATAAATGGACATTCATGTTGAGCACATATTTGGTTTTATTTTCACAGACAACCGACAACAAACGGATTTGCTACCGTCTTTTTGCCATAATCGAACATATGGGCCATTTGTCAAGTGGCCATTATGTAGCCTATGTGACGTTGCCCGAATCCCAGTCCGAATTTCGTCGTTTTGTAGGGTGTCACGATCGTCCGCCAAAGTGGCCTCTCACTGTTCACGATTTGATCAATCGGTTTCGTCGAAGTGATTACGGTCAGCTGATGACGATGATTGAGAATTATAATTGTGCAGATATTGGCAATGATTCTAGTGAAGATCAGCGTGATAACCGCACTTGGTATCACTGTTCCGACACTCGAATTAGTCAAGTGTCATTGAATACTGTTTTAAACTGTCAACCTTATTTGTTATTTTATGAACGGATTAGTTGATTTCTTTTTTGAATAATAGATTTTTTTTCAATTTTTATGCGTTTTGAAGTACTGAAAAAATTGTGCGCTTTTTGATTTTTAGCTTTTTTGTTTCTCTAATGTGCGATTGATGCAATCTATTTTTGTAAATGCCATTTTCTGGTCAATATATTTTTTAAACTACTTTAGAGTATTAAGTAACATGTTAATTATTGTGAAAATATTTTTTGGTGAGATTTGTTCAGTTCAAAATTGTGTATCGAGTTTTTAGATCCAGCGTACAGTTTTACATATCACACATAGAAAATGTTAAACTAATTTCACGAGACTGTTCAGGGTTGGAAGCACTATGAATTACGACTATGGTCATAATATCAAGGTGTAGTAGTTAAAAATCGATTGCTGATGTCGGATAGCAATGAAGTACAAAAGTGTATCGACAAAGTTTTTTGGTGAACTACATATGGCAGGAAAGAGAGACATAAACAATACTGTAACAATTTGATAAAAATTGACTATTAGTCACACAGGTGAAAGTCGCAATCAATAATGCACATTTCACATAATTGTAAAATTTATTTATATACCTTCAAGTGATCGTTTACTATTTGTCTACCAGTTTTTCAATTCGTACTTCCGTTCATAACTACAAATGTTGGATAAGAAGAAGGGTTAACAAAAGCTTTACACGTCTGTTGCTGATTTCGTTAGTACGTTGGCTAATTATCTTCGCCTACGTGGTTGGTGTTTGCCTACGAAATTGTGTAATCGCCGATCGATTTGTCTTAAATTGTAGTCAATGAAAACTTATTAATTTGTATAATTGCCGTATAATTTATCAATATCTGTGCGATTATTGGTCACTTATTATCTAATCATTATTGCTATTCAAAAACGGACTGTCCAAGCTTGTCTAATAGTGATTTGGAATTTTGTTCATTTGATGAGTAAATTTCTGTTTAAGTATATATATTATTATACAAAACCCTTTTTGCTTTAAGAATAAGCATGGGGTAATAAGACAACAATTACAGCAAAACAATAACAAAGTTTCGTTGGCATTAAAGATTCTGCAAATCGAAGATTGCGCTTCCCTTCGGCTATCACTCAACCTTGTCATCTGGTAACTTTGCCATCCAGATACGTTGTTTCCGCAGCAGTACAAATTTTACAGAGGCCAGGTTGCCAACCTTGCGCTCAAACCCTCCTCCTTTACCCAGGCTTGGGACTGGCTAGATTGAATCATTTCTAATCCAAACTAGGCGGAGTAATATATATATAGTGATGTACTCTACAGTTGATTAATTTACTGTTTTTCCTTCAATGGTTTATGTATCATTTTAAAACCACTACTGCATTACAATCATATATTGCAAAAACGTCGAATATTTAGTGGCTGTCACATTGACTTTAATGTTTGTATTATTTTGGTACTTTGGCAGAACAGCCGTTTCGCTCTACTTGATGTTGGAGTGCCAGATTCGAGGTTGAATTTGACACTCAACACAAATTGCGAGTTTTCGTTAGGCTTCGCTAATTGTTTACTTGCTGAAAAATATTTCTTACAAAACAATTAAGTAGCAACGACCAAGTACAGAAATTCATGACTTTATAAATTTTACTACTACAAAGAAAATGTGAAACCATGAAAGTAATCTGTACATTTTTTGCTATCAAAATATTACATTATTTAATATCTAATGCTTTGTAATCATCTCAATTTCAACCTGTGTCATTGGTATCATTGAATTAGTTTATTCTGTTTCTAATTAAATTATTCCTAAATTGGCATTGTTTTCTATATATTACAATTCAGGGAAATTGATTGCTCAGTGGTCTGGCGGTACAATACTCGATTTAGACTTGGGTGAGCATGGGTTCGAATCCCACTATAAGCACTAAAATGCGGGCCCACGTTCGGCTTCACTAAAATATCCACTACTGAAAGATGTTTGTCGTAAAACGTTCAAAGTAACAAACATAATTTTTTTTTTAATAAAAGTAAAATTAAAACGTTACACCTTACAACCGTTAATAAACAAGTGAATGATTCATGGTATTGGGGATATTAGCAGATAGATTTTGGCATACTGCACATGTTTAATAGCCTATATGACATTGTTCGGCTATGCTTATGTTATGGGTTTTTCATGGATGCAATATTGCAATTGGATAATAAATGCATTCATTTTGAGTCAACCAAAAGCACTGTACAGCTGATTCATCTTTGTTTGGAATGATCACCACTCCATGCCTTTCAAGTCTTACACGAACTTTTATTTATTACTGTATTAATACATTTATCTTGTGTAAATTTTGTACATTTTCTTAGTGATAATGGCATATTTAAACTATAATGATACCGATGATTAACAAAAATATTTGACTAAAAACAAATTAGACGTCAGTAACGTGCACTTGTCTGTTGTGCCTTTAGTAACAAAGCATTCCTGTACTAATTGTATATCAAATGACTGGAGAAAGTTGTGTGCTGTATAAATATCAGTAATCATCTTGCATTCCAGTTTGACATTATTTCATTTTTCTACCCACAACATGTCTATCGATTTATTTCTATTGATTTTAGACAGTTTTTAACTCTGTGTACTTGTGCACATTGTAAAAAATATCCAAATTTATTCGCTTTACATGGCTTTCTGTCTGTTGTTAACCGGTATTGGATTCATTAATTATAAAAAAAATACATAGTTTACCCCCAATAAAAATTTAATGTTAAATCGATACACCTGCCCATGTTTTTATTGTGTTTAACCTTCAGTTGCAAGTTATAAGCAAAAGTATTCACACTAACTTTTCAGTCTGCACGTGTAATCGGAATACCAGTTATTGATGCATTATGCCAGGGTATATATATATGAACTGATATAATTTGAGAAACGTGTTTGTAATTATTGATTAACAAGTGTGTGTTTCTTCATAAACACTTTCTAATTTCTATATGAATAACCAGTCAATTGCATAGAAAATATTCACACATTTCAAGGTAACTGTACGATTAGTGAAAAATACTTTTTATAATACGTATTAAGTTTTGTTTTGCTGTCGATCAAGTTATATAAATAAATGTTTATCTTAAAAAGGGGAACATCATTTTTATTTAAACAGGAACTATATATATATATATATATATATATATATATATATATATATATATGAGGCTATAACTATAAGTTTAAAATATTGATCAATAACATTTTTAAAATGTGATTTACTATAGAACTTTCATGTGGATAAATTATTGCTATTTTGTTCTGCCACAAATATTGACCAACCTTATGATGTGAGCATTATTAACTTGTTTCTTATCTCTGTGCTGAAGTGGGATGAGGAACTAAGATAGGATTTGTAATCTGGTGAGAATAAATTTGGGGTCCTATTACCAATACAGTGAATACGGTTCCTTGATTGACTTTACTGAGTGTTCATTCATTGAACAACTTGTCATATGAAACAGTGAAACCAAAAATAAAGTGTGTATTTGTTTGCACATATTTAATCAGCTGAGTGATTTTGTACATATATAAAGTTTATTAGTTTTTAACATGTTTGTTTTGGCTTATGATAAATTAATTGATAAATACTATTGCATGTTTCGTTTGCAATATTTAAATAACAATTAATTTTATGAGTTTTCACAAAATTGTTTTGAATTCATATTAATTACTTTACTTAATTTATGAATAAACAATTGCAATTTTATATGTTTATTTTATTGAATAAAGTGGATTATTTATTTCAATAAATTTTAATTGCTTACAAAATC
This sequence comes from Cardicola forsteri, assembly GCA_025895645.1. Classification (NCBI taxonomy): domain Eukaryota; kingdom Metazoa; phylum Platyhelminthes; class Trematoda; order Strigeidida; family Aporocotylidae; genus Cardicola; species Cardicola forsteri. The sequence continues at coordinate 1,039,238 of JAKXYG010001430.1, read as the reverse complement.
TAAACTGTAATATTTGGCTATTTATACATTTTATGAGTTAACGTGTGCATAGTTCAAATGGATAACTTCAAAATAGTTGAAAACATTAAATTTACTTACAAGTATAATATAATCAATAAGACCTCTCAATAAGTTCACATATTTTGAATAATAAAATGTACTGTTTTATTAACATATAAAGTTTAATTTTGATAATGAAAACATTGACATTGTCAATTATTTAAACAATTTTCTCAAATTTATATAGGTGCATATATAAATATGCACTGCTGATAATTCCAAATAAGGATGAAACAGATGTACAGTGCTTCTGGTTAGGTGAAACCAATTGAACATACAATTCAAGTAAATCTGACAATTTTGACTTTTTAAAAAACCATTATTCAATATACGTTTTAGTTAATATCTTACAAAAAAACATGTTTTCAAAATAAGGAATGTACTATTCCTTTATAGTCCAAATTGCATTTTATTAAAACACTAAAAAAATTTTATTTTATTTTGGTTAGTGACGTCATCACCTTTTCACTATTTTCCATGTTTATACGGCAAATAAAACGATCAACTTCGATGGGTTGATAAACGTAACAAACGTAGACGAATAATGAAGTTTCTCCGCTAACAGATGGTATCCTTGTGACTGCGCCACTGTTTGCAAGGATTGACAAGGCCGCTTGACTTTTTGTTAGGGTTATCTCCCTGGGTGTATGTTTGCACCCATCTGCCGTAGAGGAAACCCGGTTATACTGCACTCAGACCCTTCTGTTATTAGATGCCTAGACTAGAGGTACCTAGTCCAGGATGCACCACATGGAGAACGAACAGTCAGGAATTTCACCATCACTGGAAATTAAGACTTTATAAACATTACTCATATCCTCAGGATCATCCTACTCAAAAATATACTTAAAATTCGAATTGCAGTTGAAATGATTTGTAATCCGACTTAAAAATATGTTTTTTAAACGTGAAAAAACATTTACATCAATCGCTAATTTACAATTGAAAACATTTCAAATATTATTATTATTGTTAAGCTTTAATATCTCACTAGAGATACATTCATTGTACACAAGACCATATCATCGGCAAATTTTATTTATTTATTTATTCTCTTATCTTATCCAGAAATTGTTAACTACGGCATTATTAGAAAATATTAAAATTTACAAAAAATTGTTTAAACTGTTGCTTTTGGTCTGCAGTGCACATCAACAGTTGGTTTACAAAGTGAGATAGGACATAATAAATGTCATTTGACTTTTTTTGTATGGAAATGTTTCGACCAACTATTCGATACATTGATTTCTTGTCTTCCCATCCAAAGATTTAAACTTTTACACCTTATTAATAATGTGGTAAATGTAATTTTATTAATTGATTTCAGCTATTAGTTCAAAACAGTTGCTAATTGCTCTTTAATTCAGCCATTTCATGTAAGTTGGCTTTTTAGAAAAAGTTAGAAGCATTCAAGCATGTATGTATATTTACATTGATTCAATAAAACGTTTTGGCATAAAAAAGTGAACATTTTACAAGAGTTGCAAAAAATAGGTGTAAATAAATGCACAATATATAAGTACGACGAATTTAGCGATTTATTGCCTATATATATGTATGTATGTATGTATCAAGAAAATCTTACAAATCTAAAATTTCACTTCGTTAACTTCGACTTTTTGGTGAACGCCGAAGCGAAATTTGCACGATCCGTGTGTTTCGATGCACAACATTCGGTTGCCCGTTCTCATCGGATCGGTCCAAACATGGCATGTCCTGTCCATGCCGTTATATTGTTGCGATTTGGTGGGCAGGCCATCTTCGACGATAGTTCCCAAGTCGCCTGAAACGTATTTGACAACCGCATGGTTGCCTTTCGATGCATCCAAAAAGACGACTCGGATTTGACCGTACATGGTAGTTAACATGCAAAATTTGCTGGTCAATTCTTCTTCGACAATTTTTATCTACAACGAATTGTCAGCAATACGAATTGGCTTGTATTTTACGAATTAATGTTTGCAGTCACACTTAATCGTTACATGGTATAGAGTTAATAGTTGATGACTGAAGAACACCATTTTATAAAATTACGGCACAAAAAATAAAGGCATGATTCCGAATGACAGGGTTTTAGTGAAATCTGACTAGAAACTAAATCTCTGATATGGAGAATTTCAATGCCGAAAATTAAATATACAATCAGATGGAACAATCTTGTTGGCGTGGGCCATACAAAGTGAAAATTATTTAAAATAAACAATAATACTAAAAAAATTATACTACCCAAAAGTCACTATCTATTTCAAGAACTTTATGGAGTTATGAGAAAAGGTTTACATAATTTATTTATTTAGTAATAAGATGTGTAATATTGCTGTTGATAGACGTGTAGGTATTTCTTGCTTGACACTGGTACTGGCATTCTGATTTATACCACTGTTAATTTAATGCATATTTTATGTTTTATTTTTCAAATCCACGTGAAAGAAGTAAACATAAAAGAACACCGAAAATAAAAGCAAGTAAATAAGGTATATACGATGTTACTGAACTTAGTAATTACTGTAGCAGTTCAACAGATAACATCATAAATACTGGAAAAAGTGTTTTGAAAAGCATCCTATTGCTTTGAGATTTGTAGTAACATTGATAGTCACCACATGGAGAAGTAGTTATTTGTCACATATACTTTGAATAAAGCTTTTTCTCAAATTAAAACCTGTTTTTTTTTAATTCCAATTAGTAAGTAACCTTTAGGTCACCATGTATAATAACATTCGAACAATTTAATCGGTTACTATTTTAACCGACATTTATGTAAGGAATAATTCACATGCGTACATCAGCGTGTGCGTCGTGTTTGGGAGAAACGGCGATTCGTGTGTCGATTCCCCACGAAAGTTCTTCTTCGATACCTTGTCGGTTTGACGAATTGAGAGACAATTCTTTTTTAAAACCGGCGTTGGCTTCCAATACCTGACTTGGCAACTGCAATTCAAAACACATTAATTATTGCAAAAACTGTTGCATTGGAACATTTAATGTCAATATTTTGATACATTTATTTAATTTATTTATATTTAATTTTATGTTTGCTACTTTGAATGTTTTACGAGAAATATCTTTCAACAGTGGACATTTTAGCGAAGCCGAACGTGAGCCCGCATTTTAGTGCCGATGATGGGATTCGAACCCATGCCCACCGAGATCCGAATTTGAGCGCTGTACCGCTATTTACCGTTATTTACTTGTAGTCAGTTTTAATAAATGTTTTTAGAAATTTTGGTGTTCATGTGTAAACTCTTCATTCATGTTTTATTGTAGTTGATAACACAGTTATTTCTTTATTATTTCTATATGTGTGTTTGTCTCTGCTATGTTAGTTAAAATGCACAGATACACTCAATTTAAAATGCGCCACGTGAAGGTGACATTTATAACTATTACCATCTTTGAACTCAATTATTTGTGTCATTTACCTAAATATTTCTGATTAGGTTTTTATAATTGGCAAATTTTACTAAAAATTTTAGATTAAATTTTTATAAATTTATAAAAATATTTCATTTTTAACATTTTCACTTTTTCATATATTTTATACAATTAGTTGGAGTTACTATATTTATTTATCAATATTAATCCACATAATAAAATAATTTGTTTTAAAAAAAGGGAAGTTATTAATTTTATTAGTTTGCTTTTATCAACCAAAAATATTGCTTTGAATATTACAATAAAGTTTACAATAAAACACATGAAATATTATAAGTTGACACGGTTTTTAGGATAAAGTCAAATTAAAATGATGCATAATTTGTATAAATTTTTAAATAGTTGAATAAATTATCACATAGATAAACAAAATATTTTAATTTTGATTTTAAAATAACATAAAAATTGCATAATGTAATGTCAACTGTTTTGAATTTTAAAAATTGTCTGGTTTCTATGTAAACAAAACTTACAAAAAATGTAAATATATAAATCAATAAATTTTAGACATACAAACAAATCATTTTTATTGTTTTGCAATTTTTTAAAACTGTTCTATATATTTCAATTTTAAATAGACCGAAATCGAGTTCTTGTACTTGAAATATAATAAACGTTTAACATTCTTTTAACAGTAAGAAAATGTATTAGTTACTTATTAAATTGCATATAATCAACACGAGGCTTAACTACAATGTACAAATAGAACTTGGCAACAAACAATTAAAGTCACTAAGCACTTTTTATTAGATTGAGTTAACGCCCATTTTTATTGATTTTTAAATATCTAAATTAAGTAATAGTAGAATTTTTAACTTGTGTTACTGCTTACAAAAATGTTAACAATAATTAAAGCGGGTCTTATTTGAAAACGTGAATTTAATTGTACAAGTTCATTAGGGTAAATAAAATATAAATTTTTAAAAGAAATGTAATGTTGAACACATTTTACGTTATACAATAAATAATTTTAGGTATATAATTACTATTACGTATTTTAATTATATTTTAAAAATTGTATGATGGTAAATGTATGTATCAATCTATATGCAATTTGTGGTACACTTTGATTTAGAAAATTGATCAAGAACATATAATAGTCAGTTGAATAACAAAAAGGCTTTTTAATAATAATAATAATAATAATAATGTATATAATAATAAAATGTTAAAGCAATAAAGTCTTTTTTTGCAACAAAGTTGACAGTTTTATTGATTTTTTTGAAATTTATGTAAGGAATATATTTTAATCTACTTGTTTATTAGAAATTAAAATATACATTGTGATACGTCTAAGGACTTATTCCTTTGTACAAAAACCGTAAAACGTTTACGCAACAAATATGTCAAACAATGCCTTTAGTAAAACATCAAAGGTAATATTATTAATAGTAATTTCCACTTTTATTTATTCAATTGTACAAAATAATTTAAAAAATAAATAATGTTACTTAGTTAAAGTAACTGTACCATAATTAGTCCTAAGTTTAATTGAGAAAGAAGGAGGATTTAGGTGCAAGATTAGCAACTTGTCTTGTGTAAAATATTAACATTGGCAAAGAAACAACATCAGGACGCCATTTTGCTAAACAATGACAAAAAAGTGAAAGCAATCCAATTTCAATGACACTGTTCAATAAAATCTAAATACAAGTTTAATATTGAAAATGCACAATTTTTAAAATCAAAACTTTTATGCAAAAGCACATAGACCAGTCTGGTTACACCAAAGCACAAGGATTTGAAAAAAGTATGATTGGTTAAGGTAAATTCACATTTAGTGCACTAATAATAATTGTGTAAACCAAAACTTAAATTTTAATTTTTTTATGTTGTTTTGATTTATCAATATAACATTGCCAACTACATTTTGCGGTTCATAAATTACTCTAAATCTCAATTATTTTTAAATCAAACAAATTATTAAATATATTTGGTTGTTATGCACAACATACCGCCATGACAAAACATAAAACACACTTAAGCAATTAATTGGTTTTTAAAAATGGAGATTAATATGTACAAATTGTTACAAATTATTTAAAAATATTATTAAATGATATTTTGTTCAACATTATTATTATTATTATTATTATTGTTACTATTATAGTTGTTACAATAAACTTAAATACTTTATAAGTACATTGAACATCACAAAATACAAAACGTGCACCATTAGCCTAAATGAAGAAAGCCAGAGACCAATAAAAGTCAAGGCTATAAAACAATTACAAAATCAAAAAAGGTTTAGGTAATATAGTAAGGGAAAACGTTTCATATATCCCTCAAACTACATAGAGTTATGTTAAAATTATGCGAAAATAGTCATAATTAGCAATATAATGGGTTGGTTATGTTAAACATTAATCGGTTCTGTTCACTCCTTCAATATTTTACAAAGTAAACATTATGTTATTTATTAAAATAATTTTAAAATGGTGCTCATGGTTGACTTGAAAACTAAATGGATTTATTATTCAAATGAATCTGTCAATTCTAAAATAAAAATTATCTCTTAGAAGCTCATTGACAAAAATTTAAACTATGTTGTATTTTTTATACGTCTATAAAGCTTTTTATTAAAGAATGTGCTTGGGTGGTCACGCGGTACAACACTCGACTTGGTGGGTTTGAATCCCACGGGCAGTACAAGCGAACCCACGTTTGGCTTGGCTAAAATGTTTACTGCCAAAAGAAGTTGCCAGTAAAACATTCAAAGTAGTAAAATAAATAAATAAAATAAATTAACCATTACTAAAAACATTTTAATGCGTTTGCTAATTACGTTTACATAGATGTTTAATATATAATGCTTCCAGTCTTTAAAAAATACAGAATAACATATAGAATAATTGAATCAATTATTGGCATTTTAAGACTTAAGATTATTTTTTTAATTATTTATAATTAAATTTTAATTAAAAGAAATACTGCTTTATTCGTAATACACAAATACTTTACGGATTATATAATTTTATTCAATCAATTGACATAATTTTAAAAATATTTATTAAAGATTACAAAAATTTAGATATAAATCCTAAAATGTGCATATAATAATGTACAACTACATTGTAAGTTTTTCAAGATTTGCCAATTTTTTACTTTTTTATTTTTATCAATTATTTTATTTGATAATTAGTGGGCAAACATTTTTCAGCAAGTGAACATTGGGCCAAGTCAAGTGGTGACACACTTTAGTGCCGGACTCAAATATTTGCCTTCCCAGTTTTGAATCTAGTAATGTATCAAATCTGCCATTCTATAATATAGTTGCATATTTTAAACCTAAATAAAAAGCGAATTTTATATTCAATTTTAAAATAAGATTTAATTTAATTACAAAACAATCTCTTTTTTAAAATGCATTATGTTAAATGAAAATATTTAAAAATAATTACTACTAACAAATAATGTATGTAAAAAGTAAAAAAAATTTTTTTTTAAACATTTAATAGATTTGGGTTACTTTATGGCAAACAATTTATTTTTGTTTTCTTTTTATGTAACATTGTTATTTTGTATCTGTATAATAGATGCAATTAATGTTTTTAATTAAAAAAACCACTGATGCATAATAATAATAATTTTATCAAACACCACATACCTAAAACTTTCCAAATATAGTTTTTATAACTTATATATATATATATATAATTTGAAAAGTTAACAGTTAATTTAAAAAAAGTGTTTTACACAACTTTATTTTGAATTGCAAATAAAAATTTGTAATTTTTTAAAAACATGATTTTACCAATAAACACTTTATATTGATTAAAAAAATTGTTAATAATGTTACATTTTTTTTGGAATAATAACATTATTTTTGAAATTGACACACAAAAAACGCAATGCATAAATTATGCATAGCATTATACTGTACAGGGTTTAAAATGGTACTTGTCAGTAAACTCTTATTTTTTAATTTGTGCTATTTTAACTTAAAAGTTATATTTTTTTTGACGGATTAAATTTTATCGTTGTATAAAAATTTCGTGTTTATTATAATTGTTTACAATTTCGGGAATTATTGAAAGATTCGGTTGTTATACAGAAAAATACTTAAAATGTGTAATAAGAAAAAACGTTTAAATATTTTAAACAATTTTTGAAATTAAAACAAATGTTTAAAAATTGAAAATGTTTATAATTTTTAAATAGTAAAAAATATGTCTTTTTAAAATGTAACGTATTCAACAAAAATAGTTTTTTAATAATTTATAATAATGTAAGATAGCATTATAAAAATTGTAAAATAATATTTTAATAAGTGAAATAAAAAATTACACATAAAACTGGAGCCGTTGCACACAAAATGTTAAATGTCAAAATGATATTATAATAATAACAAATTAGTTAACTTGTTATCAATTTTCTATTATTCATAATAATTATATAATTATATAATAATTGTATAATTATATAATCATTTTTCTGTTCTTGATTTTTTATTAAGTACATCCTGCCACATTAATGAAAAACCTACAAATTATGTAATTTCTATTTGCATAAAATTTAATAATTATTATGTTTTAATGAGCTGAAGATAAATTATTTTAAATTGTTCTAATATGTGTATATATATAAACTGTTGCATACCAATTAATTAGTTTAAATTTTATTTAACGTTTTACAATTTAAAATAAAACAATAAATAAAAATATTTAAATATTATTTTGTAAATATTTTTAAGGTAATTTTAGTAATTGTTATTATTTATAGTAAATATTAATGCATATTGGCTGTTTCGTATTTTAATTTTAATACTTAAAAACAGTATTGTTTATTATGCTATACTATTTTTTTTATTGTTAAATACTATAAAATAATAAAAATTATTTTAATTATACAACACAAAAATAATTAATTTTTATATTAGATATTGTGTAAAACACAATAAATTTTTAAAATATAACCAATACTACTTAAATTGCTTTTTGCATTCTTGTACATAACATTTGATATAGTCTAATCTAAACAAAAAGTTACATTAAATTATTTTAAACAGTAATTTAAATTACCTATTATTTACAAGTTTATGCTACATGACAAAATTCAAATGATAATTTGAAAGTAATTTAAAATTTACAAAATGGAATTATATTTAACATGTAAACTCGATAAGGTTAAAAAGAAAATGACAAATTGCATTTAAAAATAAGGAAATATATTAAAAATAAATATTTTAAAAATATGTTTATTGAATAAACTGCTCTAAATTTGTCCCAAATAAAAAAATAATTGTTATACTTTGTGGATAAATAAATAACACTGTATCAAGTTATTTTGTTCATATTTCTCTTTCAATTTTGCTATAAAGTATTGATTAAAATATTCATTTGTTTAACAAATTAAATAAATAATTAATTTTTCTATGTTTATTAAATCAAAAGGCAACCAAATGACTGCCATATTTCTTATATAAGAATTTATCGATTAATTTGTTTGGTATTGTCTCAATCAATGTTGACTTGTTCGTTTGCTTACTTACTCGTTAGAGTACTGGTCGGCAATTATGTTTATTCGAACAGTGATTATATATTTACATTTCTTATCTACACACACACAATTATACGTATGTGTCATATATGCAAATGTATATCGACTTACTGTAATCTAATTTGCATAATTTAATTTATTAATCGATTTTTTAGCATAAGGGCGCTTATTTACTTACTAACAAAAGATGAGTTTGTTGTTACATTGACCAATATTTTGTTTTGAAAATAAATTTATCGAAATGGACATTTTTGTGTTTTGGATTAATAGGCAAATATTGTCTTATTACTTTACATTTATTTGTATTAAATCAAAAATCGATAAACTATAACAATTGTAAAAGTTTTCAATGTAATAATAATTATCATATGTACAAATGTACAAAATTAAAACATATACTCACCTGTAATATGGCTGTTATGTAATCAAAATAATGTCCTTTTGTAAATAATTAAATTTTGGTAGATTTAGCTACACACACAATCGTAACAGTATTAAACTTTAATGTTATTTTTCAAATAAAATGAACTTTGCATTTCATTGTATCCACTGTGTTATTTGTAAATCTACTAGGTGTTTATGGTGTCAAATATTAGTCTTTTTTAATTAAGGGTTGTAAATCAGATCACATGGAACAGTAGTAAAATGTGACCAAGTGCAAAACAACGCATAATTGAAAGTTAGCATACACTTCATAGAGGTAGAAACTTTAAACATATAATTGAATGATACGTACTTATTGAAGCTAAATTTTTGTAATAATTCATTTTGTTGATTGATACTAATGATTTTATCTTATGTGTTTATTAAAAGTAATTATCAACCAAATAAAAATGCGCAATAGTAGTATTGATAAACTGCAACATTATTAGATTTTCGAAAACCAAACAAGAAGGCTTCTAGTGGTTTGTTTCAAAAAGTAGAATTTTAATTATCGAGTTAACTTTATACTGAACTTATTACTTTTAGAAGATGTTTGTATATTTATTATTTATTGCAAAGGCTTTTTATTTTGAAAAAGATTGTTCTACATGATTGTACATATTGAAGCTTGAAATTCTATTAGGATTTTGTCGAACCTCATAATCAGGATTATGCTGTTTTCAATTCTTTGCTATACTCTAATGAAATGGTATATTTTTGTTGCTTTTTAAAAATCTTTATTTACAGAGACCAAGTTAATAATACTGTGCTCAATTTCTCTTCCTTTCTCAATCAGCCTTGGTACCTGCTACGGTGGAATTCTTTTCGAAGATAAGGTTTAATAATAACAAGACTACATGTATTATATTGCATTTTTGTACAAAAGTGTATATTAAAAACAAAGAATTTAAAAAATTATCTAAATAAGTAAATGATAATTTTTTTTAAATTGAATCATCAATGTAAACTAAAAACTTTCAATTTACTAGGTGTATCAAATAGGTTGTTTATTACTCCAGTGTCATTATTTTATTTTTATACAAAATTAATCTTTTAATATTGTTTAATGGCAAAAACAATTGAAATAAAGTGTTACTAAAATTTTCAATTATAAAAAACTTCAATAACTTTGATATATGAGTAATTTGACTTTAAATTAACAATAAAAATTAAATATTAAACAATTTGGTTTTTAAAAAAAAACTAAGTAACCAAGGGTTTGCCAATCGTTTAAACGACGGTAAACAAGTGAAAATTGCACAACATCCATGACAAGAGTAAGTATAAAAGCAATGACAAAACGTTAAAGTACAATCACAGCAAACAATCTTGTTGCTTCATGTTTTTGGAACAAAAAGAAAAACAAAATAAATAGTAACATTTACACAAAATAGTAAAAAAGGTATTGTGAATAAACTTAGCCCTAGTGTATGCAAATTAATGAACTAATTATTTTCTTTTTTTTATTTTACAACTTTTCTCTTTTTTATAAAAGGTCACTGTTTATGATCATTTTTCTTTATTTGAAGCATTACGACAATTAATTGGCATAGACGTGTGTGTTACTCAATACTGGATACCTTTCATTCCACATACCCTTGATCTTTATCCAGACTTGGGACTGGCTAGATCGGTTCATTTCTCAATCTCTTTAAGCGGATTTAATAAAATAAATAATTATACCAATACAAAACGGTAAGTTGAAAACTTTAAAAAATGCACTAAAATAAAAATTAAATAAAATTAAACATGTTGTTTTTTAAATAAATACATTTTAATTTAGAAATTTTAAATTGTTACATTTTAATAACATTGCTAAATTTTGGAAAAATAATAAATACGATTTACAAAAATTACTTTAACAAACAATATGGTTATAAATATGTAAAATTTATGGATTTTAATTTTGTTCAATAGAAAACAATTCGTGTAAGGTTGCATAGAATAGAATAAAAAATGAAATATTAACCAATGTTTTGTTGTGTATTTTGTGATAGAAAAAAACCATTTGTAACTAAATATTTAAAAATAATTACAGTTTTACATAAGTACTTTGTTCTACTGAATAAAAAAGTTTGTTATGTCTAAATTTCTTCCAGAAAAAGTTTTTAAAATCTTTACATTTTGATATTCGTAGTATTCAAAATCAATATTATCGAACACACAAAATGATTATTTTTTAAAATAAAAGTTAAATTCTTTAAAATTCTTAACTCGAATTGTTCTTATATACGACTTTAAATGTTTTACAATAAGAATTTTTAGCAATGGGCATTTTAACGAAGGGGAATGGGCGCTCGCATTTATTGTCTGGTTTTGTGCTTAAACCCACCCAGGTTCGAGTTAACTGTGTTGTACCTCTGGACCATTCCGGCACATTAATATACTAATATACAAAGTTTTAAATTAATTGAACTATAAAATGAATACATTATTCAGTGCTAATTTACTGATCAATACACACAATTTCAAAAACCAAAATTATCTATAATTTATCAGACGTTTTTTACTAACTTCAAAAGATAATTTATTTACACTGTAATTTAGTGCATTCCATTGTAATGCATATTTACAATCTGTCTACAACTAGTGTTTGTTAAATTGTATTTGTATAAAGAATGTACTTAACCCGATGTTTTACAATTATATATATAGCCGGGATGGTATAGCGGTACAGTGCTCGATTTGGACCTCGGTGGGCATGGGTTCGAATCACACCACCGGCACTTATTTGTCTACTACTCAAAGATATTTTTTGTAAAACATTCAAAATAGCAAACATAAATAAAAATAAAATAAAATAAAAACCTTATGGTGTAAATTACTAAAATATAAAAACTACAATCGTTGTTTCATCAACAACTAACCATCAATTTGACGCTCATTTCTTTGGCATGAATAACGCCTTTTTGAATTTCAACTTCGGCAGTTGAACGGGTCGACCGGTCGATGCGCAAACTGTATTCCTGATTGTTGTCGGTGTTGTTGCGGAAAGTTGTCGAAAACAAAGAATGCGCGTTGGGCAATTTTGTCATAATTGCGTCGTGATACTTGGGTTTGGCGTGCGACACGACGATGTCGTCCCACACGAAGCGCAGTTCCAATTCGTTCAAGTCCAACCGTTTTTGATCGCGTGTGGCTGTGTTTACAAACATGTTAATAGCCCACTTCTTAATTTGGCCAGGCAAATCGAACATTTCACTGTCGCTGCCCGGCGAATCTGTCGGCGGTCTTTTGGGTTTAAACATGGCCAGTCGAGTACAGAAACAATCCACAATTGTCGATTTGATTATGGCGATTCAATGTATTTTGAATAATTAGCAATATATATATATATATATATATATATATATATATATATATATATATATATATAACCCCTCTTGTAAATTGTTTGGATGTGAATTGAAGTTTGTTTATTGGATAAATTATTTGAACCAATCATACGTGTCCAAATTGATGTTAAACATTTGTACCCCTATTGTTTTGGTGGCTAAATTGTATGATGCAATAGTTAGTTGCGTTTGGCTTAAAATATAACAGTACAATTTCTACTTACTTTATTTGTTGGTAATGATAATAAGCTGTACATTTGTGAATAATTAATTTCATTAAAAATTTAATTTAAATTTATTTTTGTAATTTCTGTTCTACATTAGCTCCAGTACAACAACATAAATTTAAAGAATATATAAATAAACGTTATATATTTTAAATGAATAATTTTAAGATTAAAATTGACTATCTATGTGGTTTATTATACATCATTTTGAAATATTTATTTCAATAACTTTTGTATTTATAATACAATAAAAATATGCTTGAATATATATATATATATATAGGTTATATAGGTTATTATTATTATTATTATTATTATTATTATTATTATTATTATTATTATTATTATTATTATTATTATTATTATTATATTTATTATACAATATTATTATTATTATTATTATTATTATTATTATTATTATTATTATTATTATTATTATTATTATTATTATTATTATTATTATTATTATTATTATTATTATTATTATTATTATTATTATTATTATTATTATTATTATTATTATTATTATTATTATTATTATTATTATTATTATTATTATTATTATTATTATTATTATTATTATTATTATTATTATTATTATTATTATTATTATTATTATTATTATTATTATTATTATTATTATTATTATTATTATTATTATTATTATTATTATTATTATTATTATTATTATTATTATTATTATTATTATTATTATTATTATTATTATTATTATTATTATTATTATTATTATTATTATTATTATTATTATTATTATTATTATTATTATTATTATTATTATTATTATTATTATTATTATTATTATTATTATTATTATTATTATTATTATTATTATTATTATTATTATTATTATTATTATTATTATTTATTATTATTATTATTATTATTATTATTATTATTATTATTATTATTATTATTATTATTATTATTATTATTATTATTATTATTATTATTATTATTATTATTATTATTATTATTATTATTATTATTATTATTATTATTATTATTATTATTATTATTATTATTATTATTATTATTATTATTACTATAAAACCCTTTTGATTTAAAAAAACCACAGAGCAACAAGATAACTGTAGCAGAAAAAACAGCAACAAAGCTCCATAATTCAAAAAGACATAAAGCAACAAAATGATTTCATGTGTTCGAACATTTTACCCACATTATTGTTTGATCCCTCCATGAAAAATTCATTTCAATTAAATTATTCCAAATGGTTCTTGGCGAATTTTTTTAAACATTTTTTACCATCATTAATTTTCTATTCCAAAACCGTTATTGCTGGTTTTTCGAGCAGTAAACGTAGAATTTGACTAAATAATTTTCTCAAATCAAAATTTTACAAATAAGTGTTGAGCTTTTTTTCGGCTTTCATTCAACCCTGTTATCTCGGTTTTGCTATCATCTCTTTACTGTTGTGTGCCGAAATGGTATCCTCTTATTGTTTCTGTACCAATATAGATATTATAGATAAACTATAGATATATTAATATTTATACTAAAATAAAAACAAGCAATTAGACATAATATAATGTTTTGCATTCAAAATATTATGTATAAGTCACAGTATTGGTGTATAAGAGATCACCATACTGTAAAGTCGTCAAAATTTCTGTCAAACGCGAAATAAATGTGTACTGGGCATCTCGTGATTTGTAGTTATCAAAAATAGTATTTTTTTAATAATAATAATAATAATAATAATAATAATAATAATAATAATAATAATAATAATAATAATAATAATAATAATGTATTTAATATAAATTAAGTTTTTTATTAATGAATATTTTATACACAATAAAATGTATACTACTGAATTAAGTTTAGGTAGTGAGTAGCTATTACAAAAAATAAAATTTAAGAAAATATCTGGTACAATCCCATTACATACATAAAAATTACTTAGTAACAATTATTTACTAAATAGTATTTTAAACATTATAAAAAAATTATTTTAAATATTTTGTATTTAGAAGTAAGTCAATAACATGTTTGTTTAATAATAAAAATCAATTGGCAATATAAAAAGCATGTTAGGATTCACCTTTTTTGTTCCAAAAAAGCTTAAAATACAAAATGTATTGATTTAATTGGACATTAAAATGTTGAATTTAAGGATTGAAATTTTATTTGAATTTTTCCGATCCCCGCCATCGAAATTATGCTATTTTTCTTCTTCGTCGTAATTTAATAAAATGATTTTTTTTTTAAACTTTAGCAATGATTTTTTATAAAGGCCAAGTTGCTCATCGTTTCTTTCCTTTTCAACTGGACTTAAACCTGGCGATAATGATAATTTAATGCCAAAAACAGTTTGCTATTATTTCAATAGCTTTAAGCACATAAAAATAGGTACAATTATAAAATACAATACAATTAGCAGTATGTAATATTGGTCAAACAATAGTTAACAACATAAATAATTTTAGTAGTACCTAGCCTTTTTTTAATTGAAAAGTGATTAAAAAATTAGTTTAAATATTTAATAATTGATTTAAAAATACAGCAATTTTTTTGTTACAGTATGTGAATGAGCTAGTGTCAAAATTAGCACATTCAAATTAATTGAATTTTCTCACATCACTAAAGTATATTAAACATGTCTACATTTCGCTAAATACTACTTAAACATTTTTTAGCAATACTATTAAATAATTATAAAATATTTTCGTGTACAAATAGCATTACCGAATTCTTGCATAGACAAAAACATCTAGAATTTACACATTTCGAAAAAGTACAAATACTTCTACATTGTTTGGTTAAAAATAAATAATATTATAAAATGTGTACATATGCATATAAAATAAATAACACCAATTTTACGAATTCAATAGTTCAAAGAATAACCATAGTTTGTCTATAACCTTGTATAGGAATGAACCGAATTATTAAAATAATATTGTAGAATTTAATTTTTTAACACAATTAAGTTTTTGTTTAAACGTGCTATAATTTTTTATCCCATTTACCTCTTGTTTAAGATAATTTACAAAATTTTCAATTACATTGAGATCCGTGCTGTATAGAGGAAATTAAATAATGCCCAGTCTTTATTATTCAAAATTTTTTTATGCAAACAAAAAATGCTTTAATTTTGAAATTATGCACTAGAGCAATATCTTGAACAACCATTAAATGTCCTAAAGCTTTTTATTATAGTTCAGACGTTTTTGAAAATGTTTACAAATTTTGAGTTGTTCAAATGGCTACATGTTTAACTCCATGGTAGCAGTTACTTGTACTTGATTCCATAATACCTATAAAGACATTATAGATCTGCTGCTTTTTAGCAATTCAATTACAGTCTTGAAAAAATTAGGACCACAAATAATCATAGACTGTACGGTCTATGGTTTGTACTTCAAAGCAAACTCGTCAGTAAAAAAATAATCTCTAAATACATATTTGGTGTTTTTCATGAATTTTTACAAATTCCACGTCTTTTTTGATGTTTTTTTTACATATTTCTTTTGACTGATTTCATCCGTTTGCATATAAGCAATATAGAAGAATTTAATTCCTTTGTTTTGGTATTTGTTTTATTGATTTTATTTTATTTCTTTTCAATTAAATAATAATAAACAAATTATCCCGTTTAGTTGTAGATAAAGCAGGTCATGTTCTTGTTGTTTTTAGACGTCCATACAGCCATTTCAAAAATTAACGCAAAAAATTACAAAAGTATTAAATCTAAATTAATTTTTTATGTCCAATTGTTATAAATCATGTTAATCATTTTACTCCATTTTCGATTTTTCACCAGTTGATATGTTATACAATATCTTATTACTTAAAATATATATGTATATATAATTGTAGATTTTTTTCAATTATTATATAGTATTATATATTTTATAATCGAAGTGACGTTTCTCTTGTAAGCTATGTAGTTGCTAGAGAAGTTTAAGTTAAATAATCGCTTTTTTGCAGTAATTGTTGTGAGAGTTGTAATTTTTTAAAATTATAGATACAGTTTGAATACTTATCTTAAATACATCTTCGATTTGTTCGATTGTTAAATAAAAGTTTAAAAAATTTATTTGTTTGTTTGCAATTTCTAACAATGACCAAAAAGCTTCTACTATTTAAAGACATTGCAATCACAAGGCGTAAGTGTTTAAACTTATGTTTAAGGTTACGGGGTCAATAAATTATGACACATTATTGAAATAAAGTATCATGTGTAAATTACTTTGCCTCCGTTTAATTTTTTATATTATAAATTATTTAAATTTTCTATGTACACACAATTTTAAAACTAATTAATTCGCTATAACCTAGATGTGTGTGTGCAAGCACTTTTAAAATTATACGAAAAAATATTCATTTTGTTTGAAATTATTGTAACGTAATCGTTTTTATGTAATTAAAATAACATGTCTATAAATTTTTCGTGTAACCATTACCATTTACTCATTTGAATGCTATTTATCTAAAAACTTTAAAACACTTTGATATTTTAAATTATAAAAACAATTAACTTTAATTATTGTTAGTCCATATTATTTTAAAACAAAAAATACCTCAAGTTAAAACAAAAATGTGAAAAATTAGAGTTAATTGACAGGGAATCCAGGGAGTATAAAAAGCGGTAACTAGGTTTTTAAAAATAAACAAAAACATTTTCTTAATTTTTTAAACTTTTTTAAAAATTAAATGATTTTTTAAGAACAATCATTTTGTTTCTCAATTGTTACTATATATATACATATGTTGCAAAATGTAACATTAGAAATCAATATTTTCTACAAAATATATACAAAATTATAAAATTTATTAAATACATTATAAATTATTTATTTTATCATTGTTAAACAACATTTGTTTAAAACCATAAGGTGGAATTTTGAAATAAACTTTTGTATATAAATAAATCATAAAAGTATACATTTGAATAATGCTTATTGCAACATACTTGCTTTCCTTTTGAGTAATGGGCGTTGTATGAGTGTGTATTCAATTGGTTATAAAAAAACAATAATAAATATACTAATTACATTTATTGATTTTTTACATTACATTTAATCAATACATTTATTTATTAGCAAAACCAGTTCAACTTTCTATAAATATATTATTACTTTCTCAAAAATAACATATTTTCTTACCTATCTATTATCTTGTTTAAAATAAGGTTCATGTATTTAAATGTATAAAGAACAAGTGAGTATAATGCGCATTTGTGGTATAATTTAAAAATTAAAACAAACGTTTTTTTACTAATAAAACAATAATGTCAAGGTTACCAAGGAGTAAAAGAAACAAACATTTTACCTACAACATTGTAATTGTAAATGTAGATCCCAAATTCGACTCCATTTTAACATGGTTAAAAAAGGTTAGAAAATGTGAAGCAAAATAATTTTGACTTTAATTGATTACATATTAATTGGTAAAATGCATGTACCACTAAATATTAACTGAAGTAAAAATAAGTTTTTTTATCGTATACGGAACATGTTCTATGAATAGAATAAATAAAAAAAGATTAATAAAATGTTTTAAAAAATGGAAATACTTTAAAACAAGTCATGAAGCATAGAAATAGAAATTACAATATTAACAATAACAGAAACAGTTATTTAATATAAACTTGAACTTATTGTCATTTCTAAATATTCTAATAATTAATTAAATTTTTGTTAATATAAATATTATTGTCAACTATTTAAAGGCAGTTCTATGTTATATTCCTAAAACTTTTTAGGTTTGTAAAAAATGTACATTAAAAGTTGTATTATAATAATACATGCTACAAAATACTTTATTTCATTCCGATTAAAAGTTAAATTGCGTAGTGTAAATAAATGCACTTTTTATAAAGTAAAATGTTTCTATTACTTGTTTTAAGTATTACAAATAATAATTTAAAATCAGCCATTTTTAAAAATTTGTTAATAGGTTTTCAAGTGTTTTTACTAAATTTGTCAGATTCGCTTGAATAATGATTTCACTTGGCATTAGTTAACCAGGATCACTATACAGCTGTTTCATCTGTTTTTATTATAAAATTGTCTAGTAAATTTTACTTATACTTATTATTATAAAATTGATTAAAGTATATTTAAAATATATGTTGCGCCAAAACGGTACAGTAAGGAGGAATTTAAATTTTATTTCCAAGAATTAATTGAAAAACGTCGTTTAGATTTTGTACATCTCTACTTCATAAAAAAGTGGTTTGTAAAACAATTAAGTAATAAAACAAGAAAAACCTATTAATTACAAAAAACTACTAAAAAAGTAGATTTGATTAGTATTTTTCAAAACTAATATAATAAGCATTAAAAATAAAACAACTCAGTAATTTATATTTTAAGTTTTATATCGGATATTGTTGGCTATATATATATATATATATAGGTTTGAAGAATTTGACAGTATTTATAAATTGGCTACAGTAGATATTTAAACACTACCTGTACAATTTTATTAATAATTACTTTTAACAAGAAAAATTAAATTAACAACATTCACATAAAATTCTATAATAATGTTGTCATTCCATTTCTCAAGTAAATGATGTTAGTGGGTAGTATACAGTTTACTTAACTTAATGTTTATTTTTGTTTAGACCAAACGTGTCATTGTATAACCTATTTTATAAAATAAATGTAACATGTCAACAAAATAGCTTTCTTTTCCAATTGTGGATGTGATAAATAAATATACTAAATTATTTTTTAATGTACGGATACAGATAAATTAAGGTACCAAAATTGGGCATAAAATACATGTATATTTAGAAGTCTTTGAAGTATATGTACAAGCAATGCGAAAATAAACTCAATTAGCAGTTTTGTTTTTTTCTTTAACATACAAAATTTATTTTTATTTTGTTAAATATTTCTAATTTATAAAATATATTTGTAGTTAATTAATTCATAGAAAAATGCCATGGTCTTAAATTTACGCACTTAATAAAATCTATTTATGTTGTATTTATTTAAAAATTATTTTATAAAATATCTAATTACGAATTTAAAAATTTATTAAATATATGTTTTAAATTACAATTTTAATTGTTTTACAAGCACACATAATAAAATGATAAAATTTAAGCCACCTACCGTTTGTACTAATAGAATTTATTAAGTTAGTTTTTATTCAAATAAGGTTATGTAATAATAATATCCACCAAAATTCATCGAATACCATGCCGAGCAATACAAAAATCCGGGTTTAAACGATGATGAAAAGAAGCCGGCTTACCTAAGGCTACCATTTAAAGGAGATGACATTATGAACCTCCTCAAAATTCGTCTTAAAACAGCCATAAAAAGGACCTTTCCATCGATTCAACTAACAATGCTGTTCACCACTAAAGGTCTCCCTTTGCCCAACATTAAAACGGCTAAAGACACATTTTCCGCCTCACATTGCATTTACCAGTTCACTTGCAGTTGCGGTGACAAATACATTGGTCGGACAATGCGTCGCTTATCTAATCGGGCTAAAGAACACATTCCTAATTGTATCAATAAGAGGTCAAACGCAAATGAACACTTGTCTACATCATCCATATTACGTCACTTACTACAAACCAAACATCAAATCAACTTTAAAAATTGTTTTAAAGTGCTAATTACTTCTCCAGCTTCGAATATGTTGAAAATTCTCGAATCTGTTTATATTCACACATTGAAACCTGCTTTGTGTGCACAAAAACAGATCGTCACTACATTAAACTTAGCTTGGTCGTAATGATTGTGTGTAAATGTTTGAGTTGTACTAATTTAAATGTTATCTGTACCCCCTTTTTATTTTTGTATATATATACTAAAATGTTATATGTTTGTGACTGACGAGAATATACGAAATGAATTCATCTTACAATTTACGTCTTCTTATATTTTTATTTGGAATTATAAAGAGAACCCAATGCTTTAAAATAATCGATTTAGTTTGTAATAAAATTAGGGAGTAAGATAACAATTAAAGAGTAGCATAATTTTAAACGGTAGATGATAAACCAAATCATGGGAAAAAGTTGTAATAGAAGGAGCCAATAAGAATCAGATAACTTTTGTGTGAGTGTGTGATTACTCGGCAGTTGGGGGGATGGAAAAGTTTCAAAAAAGTGTGACCAAATTTGCACGATGACGTAATACAAATCGTATAGTGCTTTGTAAACATTGATTTTTCCACCTTATATACATTTTCAAGGTCAAACAATTCCCTTTTGATAGAAGAATGCACCAACGTGACTCACACTCACTCACGGAGGTTGACCAATAGGATTTTTAAAAATTCTTTTTCCCTTGGTTGGTAGATGATAAAACCAACCAAGTGAAAAAAGTGCGTAAAAAGGAACCAATAAGAAAACTTTTCTAAATGTGTAACCAAATCGATCAAAATCACGTGAGCGATCATGAGGAAACATGTGTAATTATGACTACTGACAATGAGAAAAGTAGCCAAAGTGTTCTAAATATTTTTCTCAAAAGTAAAACGAAGAAAAATTAATTAATAAACCATACATTAATGCATTTTCGTTAATAAATGTTATGTTCCAACTTTGTAATGTGTATGATTTTTTTAATTTTAGCACAACATAGCTATTGATAGCAATACGTATTAACTGACGTAATATTAAATGATATGAAAATAAATATTTTCTGTATTAAACTGTACAAAGTTGTAAAACACAAGAATTTTATTTACGTAAACAGTAACAAAATTATTGAGGTTTATCTATGCTTATTAATAAGTGAGATAAAAGATTGTATTTTACAAGTGATATTATTTTATGTTACAATTGTAACTAGTGCACAGGATTGGAATGCAATTCGATAAATTTTAATGATGAGGTTAGTTTATGCTTTACATTCCTTAAGTCAATCAATAACATAGTGAGTTTAATTAAGTTACAACTACAATCAATATATGTACAAGTAATATCAAAATGTTTATCTTATTCTTGTACATTAGATTAGTACATGTATGTGTTGAATTTAGACAATAGCAATAAAAACGTTTTAAATGAACGTACTGTTATGTAGGTGACATTAAAGTTATAGATTTATTATTGTATTATCTTGCTATGTTCTGGCAATAAAACGTCTACATTTTTGAGGATATAGTAGAGTGTTGATTGTAAATTGCTTTTAATCAACAGGCAGTAATGGTAAATAAATTTTAAAATTATCTTTACAATTTTTTAAAGTATTTGGTTTTAAGGAAATTTGTTCATTAAAATAAATGTTGTCGGAAAGACGCGGACAAGATGTTTTCAAGTTTGCCCGTGTTGATTTTAATTGCTTTTTGAACCAGAAATATTGAAATTAAAAGAAGCAGGTATGTTACCATTTTTAATATTTTTGTAAGAGCAGATCTGTTGTATGCTTTGTTAAATTTACCGTTAAATACAAAGACGGTGAATATGAGGTTGCAAAAGTGCGTAGTAAACATAAGCACGAATATTCTTGGGATTTGGTTATGCTAAATCCCAAGAAACAACAACAACTGAGCATTGAGGAGATAGAGGCTGTAAACGTTTTTTTTTGGAAAAACTGCTCAATTGAACATGCTCAGTTGGTTGGGCACACAAATTGCGGGAAAAAAACAACAAAAAAAGATCTTCACAATCCATATTCTATATGTATGTTTTACAGGAAACATTATTCAACAGTGGATTTTTTTAGCAAAGCCACCAAAAACATATTCAAACAAATTCTAGGATATTAATAATTCTAAACATTTGAGTAATTCAATAGTAATAATAAATAATATTCCCGACTGTTATCTTTAAATGGTGCATATTTCAACTTAAGAATTTACGCTGAGACCGAGTGCACATTGACTGTTAAATGCAGGCAGAGTCCCACGGTAAATAACTGGTATATTAAGGTGTACGTATACTATATGTAGTCACTGGACTTAAAATGAAATTGCCTTGACAAAATGTTAGGCGTTATCGTCAATTTTTGTAAACAGTGGCATCGTTACCAGGTTGCTTTTTGTTAATTAAAAAGGTTGTCATTTTCTTATTTTATTTTATCTTATGTTTGCTACTTTGAATGTTTTACGAGAAACATCTTTCAGCAGTGGACAATTGGCGAAGCCAAACGTGGGCCCGCATTTTAGTGCCGGTGGTGGGATTCAAACCTATGCCCACCGAGGTCCGAATTCGAGCGTTGTACTGCTAGACCACTCCTGCCACATTTATGTCGGTTGTTTATAATACCGTAAAAGTATAGAAATAGTAAAGAGGTAATCTTATCAATAACATATAATAAAATTTAAAAAAAAAACAATAAAAAAACAATAATATTAAATGTAAAAATTAGCATTTTTTATAAATAAAACTAAATAAATTACTTAATCAAAATTAAATGCCACAAAAAATAAACTTGTTATTCATTAGCACATATTATTAATTAATTAATTATTTTAAACAACAAAAAACATAATATAATTGAAATAAATGTACATTCTAATATTTCCTCAAAACAATAATAACAACTGATTTTCTAATATATTGCAGTAATTTTTAAGACAAAAATAATCTACTTTTGAAATGCAATAAAGTAAGTAAACAAATTTTTGTCAATCAATAAATTAATGCAGATTATTCACTTTTATTTTTATTTACATGGTACAAATTTCAGTTCTATAGTAACACGTATTAACTGACACTAACTAACTAAAAAATTAAATTGCATAAATTACTATCATTATGCTTACATGCATAGATGCAATTTAAATATTATATTGTAAAATTATATAATCAATTAAACCAAAAGTTGCATAATTTCTATTATTGTCTTATTTGCGACTATATATAAAGAAATAATTATATATATATATATATATATATATATATATATATATATATATATATATATTTTCTAAGTGATACTTATAAGCAATTAGATAATATGCCATATATATTTAAAAGGATAGTATTTTTGAATGTGGGGTTTATATTAGCCATTTAATAATTGATTTTCACATGTACATGTATGTAACGCATGTGTCGGTATGGTACAGGCAGATGAGCGCTAGAATCGAAACTGGGTGGACATGGGTTTAAGTTCCGCTGCCGACACTAAATAAAGGTCCTCGATTTATTTAATTAGATAATGTTTTCGGTAAAACACCCTAGTTATACAAACTATATATATATATATATATATATATATTTGTAATTATATATTTATTAGTATTTTTAAGCAATTGCAGTAGTTAACAAAAATGGGTCGTTTATAAATTTACATTGTTTTATTAGGATAAAGTATTGTATTATATTTTCTTACTAAAAAAATTATATTTACATTATTAAGGGCGTGTCAAAAATAGTAGGGCATATGTAACTTGTATTAATTAGTTTAACTAAAGCCCTGTTTAATCAAAAGCTATTTTTACATCTAGACTCCAATATTAATGTAGAAAAAAACCCACAAAAACTTTGTCAAATCAACTACGTCACCAAGTATGCTATTTGTAGCAATGATATTTATTATAAAATCGTATTGTGAATTGCTATAATTTGATTTACACAAATTTGAATTGAATAATTTAAAATGTACTTCTATTTTAAATATTGATTTGTTAAAAAAAAACTACAATGACTATTTATATCAAATTAAATAATCAAATGGTTTTTGGGACATATAAACTCCAACGGTTACACCCCTCCAAATGGGTGGAGTTTGCAAAAACAGATTTAGATTGACAAAATACACAGCCTGACAGTGGCTGATCTTTTGTTTTAAATATTGTCTATTGACAGAAATTCAACTACTTGCATTGCCTTTCCAACATAATATTGTTGCGGTTCAATTATATATATATATATATATATATATATATATATATGTAATAATTAAAAAAAGTATATAGTATTTAAATAAAAAACGCCTATATCGGTATGCTTTGGTAAATAATTATTAGGTATTTTATTTTCGTTAAGAAAAATTTAGTAAAAGGTGCAATAATGAAATGTTAATGTTTGATATAAATTATTAAATAAATAAAATATTTTTAAAAATAAAATACCGTGTCCTTGTTGGTAGTTAATTTTCTAGTGTGTTTTATGTAATAACTACAAAAATAAGTGTAATGAATTTAATT
Organism: Cardicola forsteri; assembly: GCA_025895645.1. Lineage (NCBI taxonomy): Eukaryota > Metazoa > Platyhelminthes > Trematoda > Strigeidida > Aporocotylidae > Cardicola > Cardicola forsteri. The sequence continues at coordinate 1,014,142 of JAKXYG010001430.1, read as the reverse complement.
TAAAAAATAAAAATCAAGCATATAAGTAATTGGAAAAATTTAAAGTACGCTTCATTTTAATAGATGTTATCTCTATCAATCGTGAATTTTGTCTAGCGGTACTGCGTTTGACTCGAATCTGGATGGGTAAAGATTTGATTTCCACTACCGACACTAAATGCCGGCCAGCATTCAGCCTTGTCCACTGCTAAAAGATGTTTTCCGTAAAACATTAAAGGCATAAAAACAATGTTTTTAAGTAAAGATAATAAATTTTAATTTAGATTTAGACTAACAAATATTTTTGTATTTTCCTGAATAGTCTAGTGGTGTAGCGTTCGACTCGAACCTGGGTGGACATGGGTTGGAATCCCCATTGCTGGCATTAAATGTGTGCCCACGTTTGAATTTTCTACAATGTTTATTACTAACAGATATTTCGTGTAAAACATTTAAAGTGGTAAAAATAATTTTAAAGAAATAAATTATTTGGTTTTTGAACATGCTTTATGCTTAAGATATATTTAAAAAATAATATAAAGAGCCAATTATTTACAAACGTCACTTAAATAGGCATTTTATTAGTTTACAAATATACTATTTAATTGCCATTTACCGAAATTTTTTATAGGGTTTACGTAAAATACGTTTATATATTACGTAATTAATTACTGAAAAAATTTTAATGTGTATAGAAGTTTTAATTTTATATTACATTTTAATTTAATTTGTTTAACATTTTATACCAAACAATTGTTGAATTTATAAAAATGATAACATTTTAATCAATTATAAATAACGAGTATTGTTATTTTAAGAATTTTGATTTGCAATAATACAAACGATCAATATTGCATTAAAAGGCTAAAAAAATTAATTAAATAAGCACATATCAATGCTTAAACAAAATTATTATTATTATTATTACTATTATTATTATTATTATTATTATTATTATTATTATTATAATTATTACTCAAATTAATCCACGCAGTGCATGTGTACAAAATAAATGATTAAATTGTCATATGAAGGATACCTGATGAGAACTTTTATTATTTTTATTTACGTATTGTCACATTGTTCATTCATGATTAAACAAACAAACAAACAAAATTATTTTAACAACTATTTGCACTAAATAAAATAATAAATAGAGAAACATTTTTTCAAGTGCATGTTATTTTGTATGAATAAAAATTACACAAACATTTGTGAAATATTTTTTTATAATAAATAATAAAATAAATCGGTTTTAAAACGAAATAAAAGTTTTGTCAATCATTTTTTTAATTAAAAAATTTTTAATGTTTAATTGTTTTAAAAATTTATATATATGTATATATAGAATGTTGTACATCTGCCAGTAATTAATTTGGAGTAGTCCGTTTTATTCAAGCGCACCTCATTTTCGTTCCTGCTTTAAAACCAATAGAGCCAAAATTTTTTGTGTAACATGCTACAATAGAATAAAATTTTAAAAATAAATTTAAAACTTTAACAAAATAAGCAAAAATGAACAACAAAATTATTAACTAAAAATCAAATTTATAATTTAATGTTAATATTAATATAACTTTAAAATGATACATTGTATTTACTTGTTATTAATTATAATGCAATTATATATGAGATTATATATAATACCTGTTTTTAATTTAATACTACTTATGTAATAACTGACAAACTATAAAAAATTAATCTATTGATTAAGTACCAATATTAATTTAATTGAACTAATTATTATTACTATCATTATGAATAATAAAATAATATAATATTTATTTATAAAGCATGAACTTATTTATTGATTGATATGCATAAAATAAAGTTACTATCATACATTTAAAATAAATAATATGCTCTTTCAGTTTCTATAATAATACAGTTTTTAATTCAAATGGTGTATTTAAAAAAATTAAAAAACCATTAACAGGATTATATATATATTCCATAATAAGTAATTAAATTTTTATAAAAAAACATAATTAATTAATTAAATTGTAATATTAACAATGCATTACTCACTCTAAATTTAATTATTAACTTTTTTCTATAATTTGAAAATTATAAAAAATTAAAAACAAAAAATATTTTATAAAAGACTGTTAAAAGTATTTTTGGTTAAATTATGTTACTTGGTTAATTTGGTTAAGATAAATATTAAAAGGAAAACAATTAATGAAAAGATGAAACATTGTGAAGAAAACACATTTTTGCAAACTCTAAAATGAAGTTTTGAAGTTTTATTTAATATAAAGACAGGTTAATGTTTTTATAAAAATTGTAGCAGCAAAAAAATAAATAAAAACAGTTTATGTGCATTAAATCAACTTTTAAGCAACTCTTTGGTTTTATATTAAAAGTTAAAAATAATGCTATACAATTTCAAAACAAGCATCATGTTACTAAAAACGTTTTAAAATGTCCACTTTTAACAAACAATTTTTAAATTAAATGAAAACTGAAAGTGTAAAATTGTTTATGCAATCAATATATAACGTACTCTTAAAAAATGATGACAGCAATATTAAAAGTAACAATAATGAATAAATTATTTTAATAATACAATGTTAATTGTATAAAAACAAATGATTTTTTCAAAATATGTGCATAAAAAGGGTTTATTTCATTATAAAAAATAACAAGAATGAAAAGCAAATAATCAACGTTTCAACAATTATATATATATATATATATATATATATATATATATATATATATATATATATATATATATATATCGCATTTGGTAATAAGAAAGCACGATTGTAAACACAGGTGGAGCAAGTGAAACATTTCTAATAATAGTTTTATTTAATAGAAATAATTATTGTGTAAGATACACAAGTTAAATTGGCTCTCTTATAATTTTAAATTCTTATTACTATTGCTTGTTTGATACTGATACAAATGCTATGCACAATTAGCATAAGTTAAATGCTTGTTTTCTTAACCTAATATGCTTACATTGATAGATAATTTATACGTTACCCACATTTCTTTGTACATAATTTGCAAAAAATGCAAATTATGTTTAAAGTACAAACTTCACGATCAAAATTGTGATCTAAATGTGTACAATTGTAGAAATGCACACGGCATAGTACTAATTAATCGCCTTTTAAATCACAAAAATGTAAATAAGACATTCAAACAACAGTGTTTGTTCTATAAACTACAAATAAATAGGGTGCAATTCTACCTTGTACTATTAAATGCATTATATGCTACTTTCACTCAAGTAATATATGTAGAATGCAATCACATGATAACCGTTTACTGTAGTGCAACTCATGTTGTTGCTCTTAAACTAGAACATAGCATGTATGCTTTGCTTAATTTACAATGCACAAATTGTATGCATTTTATTTATCATTTGCGCTATTCCAACTTGTTGCTTAAAATGATGAAAGCAACGATCATGTGAATGCGATTTGTGATTACATACACCACATTTTTTTCAAACCGTAAACATATTAAAAAATTATAAATTAAATGTTTCTTTGTTTATAAAAAGAATAAACATACTAATTTATACGTTTATAGCAACTTAAAAATGTTAAACAAAATGTGATTTAAAACGTTAATCATAATGCATTAGTTTTAAAAATGTTTTTTTCACTGCAATTAAAACAAATGTGTAATTTTATAAATTAAATTTTTGCTTTAGTTAGCCAAGTATTTTGAATATAAAAACAGTTTTTTTAAACATCTATTAATATTAATAAATTATATTTATTTCTAAAATGAATACCAATAGATCGGTTCAATAATGATAATTGTAAAAATGCAGAATGCATGCTCAATTTATAATAATTACAGTTATTGTTTATTTAAACTCTCAATCTTAATAAAAAGTTGTGTTCAATATTTTAAACTAAAAATTTACACTTTTTAAAACATAGTTGCATTTATATAAACTCAAGTTACCCTATTTGGTATATTTTTTCATTTATAATGTTTGTTAAATTTGTCAATTATTAAAACGATCAAAATAACGTTTTTCATTTTTTGTTGCATTTATCAGTTTATTTGCAGTTGCAATAATTAATAGATTGTTGCTTAGATAATTAGTAAAAAAAAATTCTTAATAAATTAATAAGGCGTTTAATAACAGTATATATTTATGCAATTTCTATATATTACATCATCGGCTGTAAACTAGTTATCTAATTGACTTCAATAATTGTTCAAATAAGCATCAATATACAAAACTTTTTAAAATTTGAAAATATATGTTTACTTTATCGTGCAAAAAAAATGTTTTTAATCTATAAAGCAACTATTATCATTATTAAATTTAGCTTCAATAAAACTTATTTTTGTGAATATGCTTGCTAATGTACGTTTGCATATTAATATTTGCTCAACTAACTAACTGTTTTAAATTAATTGTATTGCGCTCCAAATGTTAAATATTTGTAACCTAAGAGATTACACCAAACAAACTACGTCTTGTAGCATCTTTATTTCAAATTATTAAGCAAAACCAATACTATAAATTGCAACTTTATTAATATACATTTTAAAGCATTATTTATAATTTAAAAAATTATTATTGAGTGCTATTATTATCGGCTTAAAAACTTTAGCACATGTGAATTCCATATTATTATTATTATTATTATTATGGGATAACCAAAAAAAGTCAGAAATTAATAAAAATTAAAGTTATACGGTAATTGCCAGAAAAGTAGGTTTAATAATATAGTTATAGAGAACGTTTCATAAACCCTTCAAACTATATAGCGTCATATTGAAATAATTGCAAATGGTCATAACAGTAATATAATCTGATGGTTACGTTAATAAAATAACAAAGCAAAAATTGGATCATGTAAAAAATTATTTAATTATTTAATTAATTACACATAGCACATAGTTCACTGTTTGAGCAATGTTTTAAAACATGCGGTGTAATATTTTAAACTAATTTTCTTAACAATAAAAGGTAAAATGCTAATAATTCTGAGAATTTAAGAAATGTTTATAAAGTCTCAATTTCCAATGATGGTAATATTCCTGATTATTTGTCCTCCACGTGGTGCATCCTGGACTAGGTGCCCCTAAGTATCTGGACTAATAACAACCGGGTCCAAGTGCACAGCGGTATAACTGAGTTTTCATTGGACTCCCACTTAATGAATGGATACTAGCGTACATTCAAAATGCCTAAACGTATCTTGAGTTATACGTATATCATATGTAGACGTTCGGCTAAGTGAGATAACCCTGACAAAATATAGAAAATAATAAAAAAGTTATCACGTCTTCAACTAAAATGAATAAAAAATTACTTGGTCATCTATATTGCAAATCATATCCAATTACAATTTTATGTTCACTCTAATTACTTTTTGTGCTACTCCTTTAGTTTAATTATTAATCTTTAGTGCTCCGCAGCTATACCTGTTACTTAATAAATGTTTTAATGTTATTTATTTACTTTGTCTAATAATGGCACGTTATAATATATTTTGTAATATAAATGTACGTTTTTTGTTTTAAAATACAAATTGAAATACACATTGTAACTAACATTGTTATATAAACAAAAATAAATTATTATTTTACAAATTCTTTTAAATATTATTTTTTTATTTTAATATTTTTCATGCTACAAAACAATTAATAATATAAAACATTTTATTTCTTAACATTATATACAATTAATACTTGTTAAAATAAAATTGTGTTTCTAAATTTAATAGATAATACATAACCTTCTTTATAAAGTAATAATTTAATATAATAAAATTATTAAATTTTAAAAATTAATTATATGAAAAGCGATATCGATAAATTAGTAAAAAATAATATAAAATTTTTGACTTTGTTTTACTAAATTTTTATGTAAGGTTAATACCTAAACAAAAGCATCTAATAAATTTCTATCAATATTGTTGTACGAATAAAAAAATAAAACAAATAAAGCATAAAATAGACAAAGATTTTGTGCAAAAAAATTAATTAAAATTAATTTTTACAACACAGTCGGTTAATTAAAAATGCTTTTAATTTATCTTTTTAAATTTAATTTTTTTAAATATATTATTTTAGTTATGTTGAACAAAATTATTTTAATCGCACTTTGAAATTCACAAATTATTAAAAATTTCTAGTATTAATAAAATTACTTATATTGTGCATTTTTTAATATCAGTGCAAATGTAAAAAATACAGTAGTATTTATATTATTTATTAATGTACATTTTTGAAATATAATACTATTTTCAAATATTTAATTTATTATTATGTATAAGATGCGTTATGTACCTTTTTATATTATTTTACCTTTCTGTCATGGTTTAGTTAGCCGTACTAAATTCCATTTTAAAAATTGTTTATTTTGTACGCTACATTAATAAATTTGTTAAACAATTATTAAATTTCTTAAATTATTATAAATAAATTGCAATAAATAACTTTTTAAAAATATTAAATTAATAAGACTACTTTTAAATATCTACAATGGTAATTGTAAATTATAAATTAGTATGCATAAAGTACTACCATATTTCATAAATAGATTACTAACATTAAATATATTTTTAACAAATTTTATTAATATATATACAGTGTTTTTTAGTTAAAAAAAATCTTGTTAATTTATATTAAAATGTGCAGAATTAAAAATTTCGTTATACCAGTTAAAAAATGTTTGAATTTAATTTTTCAGTGTATGCTTTTATGCACTAAACAAATTGTTTTTATAAAATTGAAAACCGTTCTAATCCTCTAAGCAAATTATGGAATGCTTAAAATAAAGCATTAAATATTATAAATTTTTCGATTAAATAAAATAAGCATATGTGCTTATTTTTATTATTAGTTTATTTTAAATTTGATTTTAAACATTTACTAAAATTGTTTTTTTCAATTAGAGGTACATAAATAATACTTTTAAATTATTTATTTATTTTTCATTTTATTACTATTGTTATTACATAAATATTAATTTTTAATATTTTAATATTTTTTAAACACAATTATATTAATAATTTAATAATTTTTTAAACAATTCTATAGGATTGAACCTAAGTCTAAATATTAAAATTATTTCATGTTTTAGTGAGTAGTATTTTTAAAACTGTTGTTTAATAATATGTAATGAGTTCATTTATGTATAATAACTGCTATTGAATAATTAATTAATAATTACAATAAATGATAAAATTTATATTCAATTATGTCAAAAAAATTGTAAATTTTAGTTTATTGGTTAGTTATAAATAAAACATTAGTTAGTTTTAAAAAATAACATTAATTTTTAATTTTAATAAAAGATTTAAATATAAAAAATAATATCAAGTAACTTTTGTTGAATTTAAGTGTTAAAAAGCATAAAAATAGAAAATATAAAAATTATACAAACAATTTTTAAACAATATTTATTAAAAATTAACTTATGAATATAGACAAAGTTTTCGTGATTGTTCAGGACTATAAGTAACATGAATTGATCTACCTTGACAAAATATTTCGCGATTGTGGTCGCACACAGATCCTCGATCCAGTAATCGTTTACATTCGGCACATTTAAAACACAAGCGATGATACGTTTTGCCGACTGCATCTACACGCTCGTTTGCATAAACTGGACAGCAGCAATTAGGACAGCGGTTCGTGTGGACTTGGTTTTTGGCAAAATTATGAGAACTAAATGTGCGGGGTATATGACTTTCTCTTACATCGCAACTGGATATAGAAGACAATCTTCTGCATGATGGCGAATGACTGTAATTTTAAATTTTAAATAAGAATAGGTATGTATAAATATAAAATGTTATATCAATTAATTTATTAAAATATTTATTAAAAAATACTGCAATATTATTTATATTAGTTCAAAATATTTAAGTTTAAGTAAAATTGTTTATATACAAAAATATGATTTTTAAATTATGTAAACTAGAAAAAAAATGTAATGTACATAATATTTACAGCTTTAAACATAAATAAGATAAATATAAATATTTTTACAGACAGTATTTAAATTAAACAATATTATATTAATTTAATAAATAATTAACTAAACTAGGTGCAAGTTTTTTATAATTTAAGATATTTGTATATTTGTCAATAGACAATTTTAATGTTTTGAATTAAATTTATATTTATTTTTATTAAAACTTTTGTTTTCAAAATATGTTTATAACTGGGCATATGTTTGTAAAAAACAACACAAATTTATTCTATTTAAAACATTATATAAATTACCAGACAACTTAAAACTAAAAATTACTTTGGTGTCAACAGAATACTTGCACATGTTTTTTACAACTCATAAAAACATGCATAGCATTACAAAACATTTTTAAACAAATAACAGTTTTTTAAAAACTGGCACCATCATACCATTGTTGCACTGTTAGAAACAAACAATTGGAAAATGCCAAATAATTACCAAAAAATTAGTTTGCCAAAATTGTTACTTGAGTTATAATTAAACGGATTCACAAAAAAACTATACGTTTTAATAAAACGTGTTTTTAATCTAATATAGAATGCATTAATCAACTTTACACGCTTTGACGCATTTAAAAATTAAAAAACGTTTAACATATTGCATTTGCAGCACTTATAAACAAACTTTCAATTTTTAACTTACTAAACAGAGAACAAAATATTAAGTGTGCTACAAATATTTGAAAACGGTTTAAATATTTTATTAGTTATTAAACAGTTGCGTTTAATAAAAAATAGAGCTAAACCATATGCATCTTAAACAGTTTGCTTAAACTAAACAAACTTTTGTGTATCCACTGAGGTATGAATTTGAGTTTTGCAAACATAACGTAGAAATAAAAATACTAAGCTCTTAAATTCTAATTTTAATAGAAATATTATTTTGAATTATTAATTAGACATGTATTTCTAATACAATAAAAGAAAAACGTCTGAAATGGGTTAACTATATTTTACAAAGATTGTCCACTTATCTAGCTAAAATAACTATAATAGTCCAATAATTACTCGGATAGGAAAGAAGACCAGCTGGCCAACAAACAATTTAGACTTACATTGTAACATACGAACTCAGTCCCTTTATGTATACTAAGCTTTCCCGTCCAAATAAATTGCTTAATTGGGAGTCCGGTTGCTTACCAGTTAACACACATTATTAAAAGGATTTAAATTGGCATGTAGTTAACATTTAAAGTCAGCATATTTAAGGTTTGTCTATTAAGTGCATGTTATAAGAGTTAACGCGTTGCAAGCTTTCAATAATTTAGACTACCATGGTCAATAATAAATGGTGGGGAATGTTTATTCCCAATAATAATAATAATAATAATAATAATAATAATAATAATGACTAAACAGAAAACAACTGTAGATTGCTATAGTAACTAAGGTTCCCCAAAAAATACTATTTTTTACGTCTATAATACAAAAGTTAATTATTATAATTTCTGTTTGCAAAACATTAAGCACAAAGTGATATAAAATTTGCAGTAGCGTTTGTCAAAATTATGTGATTGCAATAATTTGTTCAATTATACAACAAATTTTTTTACAAATGAAAGGTGTATATGCTAATTTAAGGTTAATTACCAACCAGAAATATTTTGACAAAGCCGTTACTTCAGTTTAAAAAAGAATTCTAATGCAAGATGCATTGGATTTTCTGTATTTTTTTTTGTAAATGTGATATAAAAATAATTTTATAAAATTTGTATTTATATTTTTTAAAGTTTTTAATGCTGAGGTTTTACTAAATAATGTTTTGTTTTTTAACGTTAAAACGTTTATATATTTGAGTTAGGTAACACTTTTTAATAATGGTTTATTTAAGAATATTAATGTTTAATTGTTTTAACTAGTGTTGTGTTAAGAAAACTTACAAATTAACTTTAGAAACAAAACGTATTAATTTAAACTCTAAAAAAATGTTTTTTAAAAATAATTTATACAATACTTTTGTATGCAATTAAAACCTAAATTTTTACCAATTGAAAAATTACAAAACACAATAATTTTAAAAGAACGTTTTTAAGTATATTTAGTATAACACTCATTTTGCATCGTTTGCATTAGGAGATTAAATAAACAAAATTACTAATTATGAGATTTTAAATAAACTCTAATTTTATTATTTTTTGTTATTGGTAACACAATAACAAAGATTATTTTGTTTAAACATTTTTTGCAAATATTTTAATATAATCTGAAATCAGAAAAAAAGAAATGTGGTTAAAAACGGACATAAATAAATTCCGTCTAAAAATATTTTTTGTATTATTTTGGCCAAAACGTGATTATAAAAACGATGCATTTTTATAAATAAAATTTAATTTTTATGTACAAACAACAACTTTAAATATTAACTTAAGTAATTACATGCTCATTATAGTTAGTAAAAAATATAATAAATTATTTGCATAATTTAGTTTTATTAATAAAAAACAAGTTACATTAATGTTAAAACTAAATTTTAAAAATTGGTAATAATTGTATACACTGTAATTAATATAGTCAGCATTTTTTCATTTGTTTAAAAAAATAATTTTGTTTGTAAAAAAGCAGACAACAAATTAGAAAATAAACCTATTATAAAAATTACTTAGCATGATTAGATTTAAAGCAATATATTTTTACTACTATATATAAAAATAAAATCGAAAAGCAGACAACGAATTAGAAAATAAAATGTTTTTTAATTCCAATACGTTAAAGCTATTACTTAGCATAAATACATTTAAAGCAATACAATTATAAACAAATAACAATTGTTTTTGTATTTTTTTGAAAAGTAAAAATTAATAACAGTAAAATAACTTAGATAATTTATAAAAAAACAATATAATATTACTATATTAATTTGAATTAATAACTAAGTTAAAAACGCTTTTTTTATTTAAAAAATATAAATTAATAAAAATTAAAATAAATTAATATGCAAAATTTTTAAAGATATTTTTAAAAATATATAACTGTTAAACATAATCGTTTATATTTTTAAAACGCACATAGTTAAAAACAATGAAAATTGTTAATTAAGTTTAAAAATATTTTATAAAATCAAATTTTAAAATTTATATATATAAATAGTTAATGTTTGATAAAAAAATAATATTTTTACATAAAATGTAAAGCATAATAATAAACTATAATAAATGTTTGTCTATATACTTGGCTGATTAAAAAAAATAAATTAATAAACTTTAATATATTTTTAATATATTTAAAATTTATAAATGTCTTACTAGTTTTCTGTAGTTTTCCAATGTAAATTTCTATTAGTATTTGAATAATGATTATGTACTCCATAATGTTTTGAGTAACACGCTCTGCAACATAATGTGCCTTTGTGATCATTAGCAGTAATACTATCTAAAGTCTTATAACAATGACCTTTAAAAATATATTTTTAACAACTTACAACATTTAAAACAATGCTTATGAAAAGATCGACCCATGGCTTTTACTTCTTCTGCAAAATAAACTGATGTACCACACAATGGACATTTTGGCGATTGATATTTACTGCACATGTTTTAATAAATTATAATTAATTAAAAAAGCATTCAATATAAATATTTCTTATTACTAAAACAAAAAAATTTTTAATAATTGTATTGGAAAAATTAAATATGTTTGTATGGTGCGCCAAATTAACAGTTAAGACCTTAAATATCGTTGTTAATCTGTAGCTGAAGGACAAAAAAGTAGAAAAAATAAACAATAGTTAAAAAACATATTAATATAAATTAAAATAAATATATTAAAATTAATTATAAATTGTTAATTAAAAATAAATTATAAATAACATTAAACATAACATTTTTGTATCGTATATTTAATATTTTTATAAAAATTCATAATAAAAAAACAATTTTTTCTTAAACTATAACGAGTTTATTTTGAATCCTGTATTTACATAATCAGACACGTAAATCCTAACCTTAAATTTATAACAATAATTTTTTTAATAATAATTTTATCCAAAATTAAGAATCAATTATATAAATAAATCAAACAAAAAACCTGAGTAATTCAAACATAAAATAATTTTGCAATAATTTTGTAATATTTTTTTAACTAACTAAAAATGTTAAATACAAACTAAAAACAGGTTTTTGACTACAAAGGTCAGAGACATTTTAAGAGTAGAGATACATAAATTTTATGTTGTGGACATAAAGTCCATAATATTCATGGAGTTGGTATCATGTTGAGTAAAAATGCTGCTAAAACTATAATTAGATAGAAGCCCATAAGCAAACGTGTCATTTTAGCCAGATTCAACACCAAATTTTCAAAAAGTAACAATTGTTTATGCACCTATTGAAGCTACAGAGGATAACCAAAAAATATTTTTTACGATTAATTACAAAATTTGTTAGATGATGTTCTAGAAATAAACATTTAGATATTAATCGGCGATTTTAATGCAAAATTAAACAAAAATAGATCTGGGTACTTCTCAAATGCTGAACCACATGGCTATTCTGATCTCACAAATGAAAATGGTCATAGGTTGTTAGTGCCAAGCAATCATTGTGGAACGAGGGTTAGTAACACATTTTTCACTCACAAAATGTTTTGAAAGCGAAAGGTTTTTATAATAATAATTATTATTATTATGTATATTTAAATATCTTTAACATTATTTAAATTTTATTTTAACGTTTTGTATTTGTATTTATCACGTTTCGCTGTGACTTTGATTATGTGTGTAGTGTCACGTCCTGTTTTTCCTTTTGGTAAACAGTATTGATATGTAAATTTGCATCATTTTGTAATAAAAAATTAAAGAATTATATTGTTTGATTATACAAGAGCTTTTTTGATTAAAATTAGCTGGGAGTGTTGATAAATATCCGCATCATGTTAAATTGAAGGAAATCAGGGCCGAGATCTCAGTCATATCTTACAGTGATAAAATATTTAATAATCAAGGTGGACTTGGATAAAACGAAACTGAAAATAATTTTTTATTAAATCTGTGCGATACGCTTGCGTAACGTGCTGATCAAAAATTGCTTGTTTTTACCGTTGCTAATTGTTGCATAGCCGCGATTTGTGTTTTTATGTTACATTTGTGTATTTTTCTGTGTACTTTTGAAAACGGTTTTTGAGTATTAGTATGCGTTTTTGTGTGGTTTGCTTGTGCATCGTCGTTAAAAACTATTTAAAAAATTTTTTTTTACAGATTATCATTAGTTTTTTTTCAGTGATATATTTTGTTTAACCATTTTTTTATTTTATACTAATTTTTATATTTATGAATGGTGTCAATGAGCTTGACTCTAACATAAATTTGGTTATAAATTTTATATCCAGTTTAGTAGACAGAGTATCTAATTCTTCGCATCAAAGTCGAACAAATCGTCTTCTCGCTTTTCAATTTGTATAGTTTGTTAACACAGGAGATTAATTCTTTTAAAGCATAAATATTTAGCTTTAGTTCCTCTTCTACGGTATCCAAAACTGTCCTCAAATTATCCCAAGAAAAGATATTTGAAGAATCTAGAATTTATGCTGATTGCGTCAAACACGACTGCAACCTTATAGTTAGAGGAGTCTGCATTAACATAACCAACTTAATATAACAACTTATTAGACTCAAGGCTTTTAGTAGATGTTATTTATTTTGACTTTGCAAAGGCGTTCGACAAAGTACCTCACGATCTACTTTTAACAAAGCTAAAATCATTTGGCATCATAGGCACTGATCTATCCCTTAATTGCCTAATTAGTTCAGGTGTTCATCAAGGATCAGTATTAGGACCTCTTCTGTTTATTATATTTATTAATAAACTACTTGAAGTTGTTCAATCCAACATTCTGCTATATCCAAATGATATTAAGATCTGAGGGTCCAACCGAAGTCATTTTCAGGTTGATATCAATAACATTTATAAGTGGGTTGTCGAAAACTTTCTTCCTCTAAATCTAGCTAAATGTAAGCATATATCTTTCGGCAGACCATTTGAGAACGTCTTCTCAATGCCTAATCATGACTCCCAAATGATAGAATAGGTTAAGTCTATAAAGGATCTGGGAGTGATAATTGACTCTGCGCTAAAGTTTACAGGTCATCATTCTAGAGCTACTCAAATTTGCTACCGATTAACCAATTTTTTCAAAAGAAATCTATGTAACCTTTTCCCGTGGTGTGCTCGTCTGCTATATATGCTTTATATCAAACCTCACTTAGAATATTGTCTACAGGTTACTGCCCCTATTTAAAAATCTGACTTACATAACCTCCAAAAAGTTTAAAAGGCGATCTCTAAATTACCTAGGTCTTTAAAGTATCTACCCTATCATGACAGGCTCCTCTCTCTAAAATCATTTCCTTTAAGAGATAGGAGGCTTTGGGGTGATCTTATTTTGGTATATAAATATTTAATATTTGACTCCTTCCCACCTTTCTTTTCACTAACTAAGAACTTTTATAGAGATCACAATCTCAAATTGAATAAATCCTGAGTGCAATCCAAGTTGAAACTTCATTACTTTATCCAGAGAGTTATTAATGCTTGGAATAGTTTACCTTTAATGGTAGTCAATGCCAAATCAGTGTTGTCATTTAAGGCCGCTTATGATCGTTATGTCCTGTCCAATTTTACATGATTGTAACTTATATTCTCTAGCTGGTTAATGGTTTATTTATTTTTATCTTTGTTTAACTTTCTTTTTTTTTAATACAATAATGTTAATACATCTGAACCGAGGATTAAAAGGAGATTATCTCCTTTTCAATACGTGAACCAACCTGTAACTATAAAAAATTAGTCTTCAACATCGTAGTTAGATGTTATCCTGAAGCTAAAAATCTAATGATCGGTAGACTATCATGTAAACAACCCCATACCTCTTTTTTTATCCTTGTTTCTCGTTTATCCTCTACTAAAAAAGAAACTGTACCTAGAAATTAGACCAACGTCAGGTCCCAATTTAGAAGGATAAAAATTACGAATGACTTATCCCTCTCAGAACGTTTAGCCAGGCAGTCTAAGCTTCATATTCCTCCCCATCATACGCTATCTATAGTTAAGCTCACTCCCTTTAGACTGGATATTGATATTAATAATCAGGAGTTTTGGCTAGCATTCCAAAGTTCATTCCATCCCCCAACCATTTACAGGTTGCTCTAACTATAATATCTCATTAAGATCTCAACCCTGATTTCCTTTGATTTTATTTAATATAGATAATTACCAGCACCCTAGCCAGTTTTAATCAAAAAAACTCTTGTATGATTTAAATGATCGTTTCGCAATTTATTATTACAAAGTAATTTAAATTTACATACCAATACCGTTTACCAACAGGAAAAACATAACGTGACAATATTTACAAAATTACAGTTACAATAACACGTAATAAATGCAAATACGAAAAGAAATGCGAGTTAAAATTAAGTTGAAATATAAAAAAAGTAATTAAAAATAAAAATTAATAATATAATAATTATTAGTGTTTCTTGCTTACAGCAGCACCAACTCTCCCCACTATTGCCACTACCACTCCTGCGCCATTAAAAGTTTATTTTACTGACGCTCTAAGCCTCACAACAAACTCTCTAAAGTTCAATAGTTTCCATCATCGCCCTCTCTACATCTGTTCGGTATAACAAAGTTTTGGCTCTTTGAAAATGTACTTGACTCTGAACTCTACATGGAGGATCAGGATCAGGACGGTACACGAGGTACGTAGAACTTTATCTTTTTAATCCTTGGTTCTCAAAGTATCTAAAAACTTGAAATCGGGGAGAATAAAGAGGGAGGAAGAAGCTGGGACAAGAAAAATAAATAATTGTAAGAGAAAAAGTAATAATAGTATGGTGAAAAAAAGTGAAGGAGTAAATTAGAAATTAAATGAAATTGGAGAGCATGTGTTGGTCATAATTTATCTTAAATGACCCTACACATCGGTAAATTAATTCAAAAATGGAACAAGGCCTTTCATTTGTGAAAAACTACTAAGCGACCTTGCTTTCACCGCACCTATTCAAATGTTTGTAACGAACTCATTAAACTTATCAAAAGATATAGTGAAAAGCTACTCCATAAACTTCTAAATCGAGTAAAATTTAACAAAATTTGTTATTTAAATATATTAACAATAAACAGAAATTTAACCATTCTCTTTCTTGCCTTAAAAATCGACAAAGCGGCATGATTTCAGGACTCAGCTGGCTACTTGTTTCGTGATTATTTCAACTTACTTTTCCATTCCCCGTCTTGCACCCAGTTTTTCCTAATTACCGGTAGTCTATCTATCCAACCTCTTATCTCCAATAGTCTTATCGTCCTTATCTTAAAAACTTAAGTTTGCATCCTGCGGGACTGATAGTATCGATCCCAGAATTCTACAAAAATGTGTAAATATTTTCCCCCTCACCTGACTTATTGTTTTCATCCATCAGTTATATCTGGCCAAATTCCCTCTATATGGAACGTTGCTTTTATAAGACCTATTTATAAGTCAGGGTGCAGGTTTAAACCTGAAAGTTATAAACCAATCAGGATCCTTTTTACTCTTAGTAAAATTATAAAAAAGATTATCAGATTCCATTTACTAGATCACTCAATCAAGTTTAACATCGTAAATCCTTCCCAGCATAGCTTTATGTCTAAGAAATCTTGCCTTACTAACCTAATTACCTACTCTAAATTCTAGAGAACCATGAGTCTATTTCGATTTTACAAAATCATTTGACAAAGTCTCTCATAATTTTCTTATCAATAAGCTGAAAGCCGTAGGGATTGTTGGATCTATCCTGGCACGAATAGAAGATTTTCTTTATAATTGTACCTTTAAGGTTGGCATTGAGTCTGATTTTTCCATCTCATGTCACATCTCTTCGGAGGTGCCTTAAGAATCTGTTTTATGCCCTTTCTTGTTCATTCTATTCATTAATAATTTGCCCTACGTTGTTTACACCAACATCCTGTTTTATGCAGATAATGTTCAAATCTGGGGTACTAATCCCGAACTACTGTAGGTTGACATTATTAGCATTTTAACTGGTCGGTAACCAATCAATTACCGCCTAACAAGACTAAGTGTAAATATATAACTTTTGGACGGCCGTCAGGCAACATATACTCCCTGCCTCCTTTTGATACTCAGCTTATTGAATTTGTTAACTCAACTAAGGACCTAGGAGTTATATTTGACTTGTTGTTCATGTTTGCATAGCATTACACTAAAACAACTTAAACTCGCTATGAACTGATTAAGTTCTTTAAAAGGAACACACATCCCTAAATACCCGCGTCTGTTGTACTTGAGACCAAATCTTGATTACTGTGCTCAAGTTACATCTCTGATTCTAAAATCAGATATCCATAGGCTAGATAAGGTAAAAAGGGCAGTTTATAAAATCCCCCGTGTATTCAACAACTTACCCTACCAACAGAGATTAGAATCCCTAAAATTGTTTTCTGGGTGATAATATATTGACCTATTAATTAATCAATTCCGATTCTACCTCGCCATTTTTTACTTTAATCCGAAATTCCCTAAAAGGTCATAACCTCAAATTGTCCAAACCTCGAGATTCATAAGTCATCACTCTTTTCACAGAACGGTCACTCCATGGTATAGCTTAGCTGCCAAAGTAGCTTCTGCATTGTCACATCCAGCTTTTAAAAAGGCTTACGGCAACCACAAGCTTTCTAATTTTATTTAAGCTAGCACTTTTTCATTTTAACCCAACTTTGATACTTATTTTTTATTCCTTTTCCTGATATAATTGATAAATAGAACTGAAGATCAAAAGGAGTTTTGCTCCTACTTAACTTGCATATCAACCTGTAAACATGTAAAGCTGAGAAGGAACTTAGAACACGCATTAAACAAGTTTCTAACACAAAAAGATTTTGTTTTCAAAATCAAAAAATGCAACTTTAAACAATTCTCTAATTGTAATAAATTTTAAGAAAGAATTTATTTTAGACCTACCTATATTTGATAACTTACAAAACATTTTTTTCATTACCTTAATAGCACCTGCAATTTTCATGTTAATATGACTATAATAAAAGAAAGAAAAGTTAATTAACTTTAATTTGTAACAAGTAATATTCTCTTTAATTATTAAGTTAAATATAGTTTTAGCGAGATTAGAAATGCAGAATAGGACATGTGTAGCGGTAACAATCGACGAAAAAAATTCGAAGTCAAAAATAATAAACACTATTATTTTATTACAAAAAATAATATTTAATTTTTGGAATTAATATTCTTCAAACATTGACACTTTGAATCTACCAACGGTGTATATCGGTGGAACGGCTATATAAACAACCGTTCCCACACTGTTAAAGACTTTCGTCTATTCCCATTTCTCGGACCGTTTCCGGTTTCCATCTTGGATTTTGGTTTTCATCCCGCAATGTTGTTTGTTCTATCAAACCGCCATATCGCGTTATTTAGTGAAGCTAGGACATGTAGCCTTCACTGGGGTCAATTTCGCTAAATATTACTCAATGGTTTTATAAATTATAAACACAAATAAATGCAAATAGTTTAAATTGTTAAAAATTATTAGTGAAACGTTAAATGTTAGTGTTTTACTTACGAATTTTCAGAGTTTATTGATATCAGATTTCTGAGTCTAGAATAAGTACAGCGTTTTCAATTTAAAAAACTTTACATTAAAGAAAAAGTGATTCAGTAGTTAGTTCAAGTAATTGATCAGTATATATGAAGTCAAAAAAACAAAGTATTCACATAATAGGATAGATGTGCCGTTTAAAAGCTTTGTACTCAAATTAAAAAGGTTTGACTCAAGCAATTTGTGGGTTCTTAAAGAAAAAGAAAAATGTATTAATCTTTAAATATTAAACCATATCTAAAAAAGCAGAAAGTATAGGCAAAACATTTTTATACAAACTTTATTTAATTTTACTAACAATGAGGATCAACAAAATAAATAAAGAAAATAGCATCCTTTAAATGGATTACAAATTGTGGTTAAAAACGAAGAATAATTAGACTCATTTCTAACAAAAAGAATTCTGCATATTAACTCTTTCTAGAATTATTTTGGACAAAATATATGCTGGAATGTGTACCTGTCTAGGATTTTATCCAACAGCAAGGCTTGGGTTGCTCAAATAAAACGAAAATTGATAAAAATTGCCACACGTCAAACCCGTTTATTGATTACCAAAACCTGATTTACGTACTAAAGGTAATGCACACGAATCGGTAACAATGGGAAGGCGCCTTTGCCAATGTCGTACTGGAAAGAGACTTTAAGACGGTAGCTGGAAATCTTTGGGTAGAAAAACATTTTAATAAAATACCAAGTCTTCGTCAATGCTAAAGCGCACTAAGGGCTTAACAACCTTAAAATTTGGCATTAAGTTGAATGTAGCTTCTACAAAGCTTGAGACCTGAAAAATGAAAACCGTAACACGAAGCCCTTAATAATGATATTGTCCATTTTTGTAAATCCAGTACCATTTCCCTAAAATAACTAATAGTCCTCTACTGGGGAAGGTAATATTAGCTTCTACTTTACGGAAGCATAATTCACATTTGCTGTATATATATATATATATATAGGTACTAGTTTTATTTGAGAAAATATACGACCCTACCAAATGTTGACAAACATTTAAAAAATATTAGTTAAATAATCATATTTTTCACCACATTCTCACACAGATATAGATACAAATAAAAAACAAAAATTAATTTGGTGCACATTCAACAATGTAATGTAAACCAAAAGTAACATTGTAAAAAGAACAATAATTTGTCAAGATATATCGAATGTCAATATCACAGCTTATAAAATTGCTATACATAACATTAAGTATACAAACAAGTGAAAAAATAATTAATTAAGTAAATAAACTGTACAATTTGTTAAAAATATACAATATGTAATAAGTTATTTGACGTTTCAACCAATAAGCGTGCGTTAGAAATGGTATATCAAAAGGAATTGAACAAAATATTGTTTCGAACAACCAGTGCTCTCTAGATAAAAGAAACTTGTTAAAAAATAGCATTTATATAAATTGAACAGCAAATAAAACAAAAATAATTTCGATTCTGTAATTATACCATTTTGTAAATCACAAAAAAAAACAATCATACCAACATTTCCACATTGTTACTTTCAAAAGCGTTTTAATGATTGTAATGTACTAAACAATTAGCATAGCTTAGCATATAACCAATTAAATTATGAAAATTATTATATTAACCAACACACCTACACAATCAAAACTATGACACATATCATGCTTGCAGTTAAAACCAAAGTCAATATTGTTTATCCAATCAACGAATAAAAGTTTTGGGTCAAATTTACATATAATACAATTAAATGTATGATATTGAAAAATACATTATTTGTTTTGATGAAACATTACGCAATTTAAAACAGCCACCTTTCTAAAACACTAAAATTATAGACCTATACTTATAAATAGCACACAACTTAAATACTAACCTGCAAACTGTTCATTTTTAACATTTAGAAAGTAGGATGCAAATGATTATGAGAGTTTGACTAATGCTTATAAATTCTCAAATTCCAATTATGGTGATATTGCTAACTGTTCGTCCTCCATGTTGTGCAACCTAGACTAGGTTCCCATAGGCGCCTAGACTAATAACAGCAAAGATCGAATGCACAGCAGTATAACTGGAATTGCACTAGACTACCACTCAGTGAGTAGGTGCTAGCATAAATTCAAAATGCTTGAAAGGTATTCATTTACTATAAACAGCTGGTTGGGCTTGTAGATCCGCCAACCGGCATCAAACTCCGATTGCCTCGTCAATTACTGCGTTGTCGCAAGCAAGCGGCATTTCAAATATAAATCTTCATATACTCCCACCCAGGTTCAATTCGCATCCGACAACCTCTGCGGATGGGAACTTGCAATGTTGTA
Source organism: Cardicola forsteri (assembly GCA_025895645.1). Taxonomy (NCBI): domain Eukaryota; kingdom Metazoa; phylum Platyhelminthes; class Trematoda; order Strigeidida; family Aporocotylidae; genus Cardicola; species Cardicola forsteri. The sequence continues at coordinate 993,281 of JAKXYG010001430.1, read as the reverse complement.
ATAACTCGAAATTAACCAACTGTTGTTGTTGTTGTTGTTGTACAAAAGGATACAGATTGTCAATATTGGCAAAACCACCATTGGCGTAAAAAACATATGTAGAACCATCTGTAAGTTGATTGTCAATAATGTAACACCCAGGACAATTGTGTAGATATGCAAATCCACGATCTTCATAAAATTTTCTAGCTTTCATATTTGTGGTCAAAACATGCAAATAAACAACTTTCACAAAAGGACAAATAGGATTCAATTCACTTGTAAATTCAATAAGCGACTGATAATCGACATTCTCATACAACAAACCAAATAATTCTTTCCAATCGTCTGTAACCTAGATAAAACGTGTAGTAGTACAAATTATTTGTTCAATTATAAAAATGTCTCAAATGTTAAAAAACAGGTCGATGTTGCGGAAAAATAATTTAAGTTAAACACATTTCCTTCTTCTTTTACAACTTTTACCCTTTTTAGTGATGAGTTGTAAAGGTAAAAAATTCAAACATGGCGTAATAATTGTAAAATTGAACTTCTTTATTTCAAAATTGATTCAAAAATTGAAATCTACAGCCAAACCAGCTGTGGAAGTGGAAATATTACTTTTTCAATTTACTAAGCACAAATAAAAAAATAAGCATTTCGATACAATAAAACACAAACATACTTTCATAAAGTCTTTAAAATTGTGAAACAAAATAGTGTCATCCTTGTTCAGTGCAGAAATAGTACCGGTAACGTGACCAAGAAATATCTTCAACATTAACGAAGCTAAAAATTTTAATAAATACTTTTTAATTTCTGGCAAAGCGTCTAACTTAAACTTTTCTATCAATTGTAAAAAATGCAAAAAGTAATTTAATTTCACGGTGCAATATATACAGTACTATAATATAAAATACAACTTAGATTTAATCAATAAGTGTCATTAATAATCTAACAAGCCAACTGCTTTGTAACTAAAAGTTGAGTAAAACAATTAACATAAAATATAATACCAATTTTTTAAAAATTTTATGTATATTACTTTAAATGCTTTACGAGAAACATCTTTCAGCAGTGGACATTTTAGCGAAACCGAACGTGGGCAGGTAGTGGGATTCGAACCCATGTCCACCAAGGTCCAAATCGAGCAATGTACCGATAAACCACCCCGGAACAATACTAAGTTTATTTAATTGTCTAAAATACTAAATAATTTATTGCATTATACACTACTAAATACCCAATAATAGATGTAATCATCTATTTGAGGTCACCCACCTCAACTAATAACATTAACGTATGTAAACAAGCTCTGGTTAATAAACTATTTATTTTGGTTTTTTAATAAGGGTAAATAAGCTTTTTTTTAGTAAAACAAAGTCAAAATTTCATTAGTCATAATTAATTAATTAATTAATAGATTCACTATTACCTGGTATAATATGCATAATTGTGCGGTTCTGTTTCATATTGTTTCTTTTAAACTGTTAATTATCACTTACAAATTTTCAATCAAATATTATTTTTCACTCTAGAAACGCAAGACTAAATACATTGATGTAAAATTCACATAATTTTCAAAATATACTTCAATACTTATCTAGATATAAAGTCCTGTTATTACAACATTAATCATTATTCGTCAATAAAGTGACTTGTAATAAACATTTTAACTTTTTTTCTTGTGTATGCTAATTATCAGCGATACGTTTGTTCCATAGAAACTTACAAAACACATACTTAAAACTCTTCATATAAAATTTACAAAAAGCAATAAAAATAATTATTATACTAGATATTCATTTAAAGTTAATAAATTTCACAAAGGAAAAAATAAAAAAAATAGTTTCGCATTATCCAATCATTATATTTATGCTTACCAATTCGTTTGCATCTGTAAGAAAATGTTACACCCAAACTGAGCAAATAGGCCACATTGGACTTGGGAGAAAAACTGGAATCTAACAAATTCCAATCCTTCAATAATTTTTAATAACACAATTATTTACAAAATTACCTTTTTGTTACATTCACAAAGAGGCATAACTACACCTACAAGTATACCAATGATTCTATCGTTTACAACAGCAACCATTGAAATTAAGGATTTGTTATTTACCAAATTTTGAAACCAACTATCTGGATAACTACATAAATAAAGATATTTATTTTAATCATTACTTAACGGGGAAACATTCCTTATGCAATTCTATCAATTGATCAATATCTGTTTCAATAACCGAACGAAATTTTAAAACGCCATTGTGATCACACATTTGGATGAGTTACATATGAAACATTCCAATTTCTTAAAAACCTGTAATTAAAAAAAGTTAAATTAATAAATTTTGAAAATAACACAAAATAAAACAGTATCTACACTAAAATACAATAAACAAAAACTAAGAATGTAATTACCCAAATTCAGTACTTAAAACAAGGATTACTCTCAAACTTAGTCACACAAAGTTTAACTTTTACTACAAACTGACATCCCTTTTATTCAACATCATAAAAGTTGTTGTCCTATATCCCTTTTGAATTATGGGACTTTGTTGTTGTGTTTACTGTTAAAGTTACCTGATGCTTAGTTTTAAAGCAAAAAGTTTTGTAATAATAATAATAATCAATTAATAAATTCCACAAATTAGAGACGTTTTTCTCAATGTTATAAAATTAGTCACTTAGCACATCAAAAACAAATCTCGAGTTTTTAAATAAATATTTATCAATTACCACAAAATCCATAAATTCAAGTTCCTATTTTGATCATGTTTACAAAAAAATTATAGCAATAAGGGGAAAAAATAAACCACGTAGTAAAGAACGATTGTCCCACTCCAATTATGTAAGAAACTGTGAGCTTGTGGCAAAGAAACAGATACATTAAATTATGTAAGTTAGATGTATAATTTACCTCCTAAACAATTTTAATTAATTATTTATAACATAATGATAAATTCTATTTGAAACCAACTTTAAATATTAATATTAAGCAAGATATTTTCAGTAAACATAACTTCTAAAACTTACCCAAAAATTGTTTAACAAAAACTATATATAAAAACTTCTACTAATAATTATTTTATACAATTATACATTTAAATACATTAAAACTAATACTAACAAAAACTAAATGTTATCTAATATTGTTTACTCAAAAAATTTTAATTTAATTTCAGCCCAAAATTATCTTTACTCACAAAATTATGCATACGTTTAATAATAAAGCATTCTAAAAAGTGGAATTTAAAACGGCTACGGCACCGAATAAAGTAGTTGACCTTCAGGTTTTACGTTTTAGGTTGCAAATGATACAAAACGTAAATAAATAATAATAATTTTTATTATAACATTATTATCATTATTAAATGTTTAAAAAAGCAGTACTTAACAGTACTTACTGAACTATTCCAAATGTAAGCACATCTCTTTTGGTAAGCCATCTGGAAATATCTTTAAAGTGTCTCCAGCTGATATTCATCCGTTAGAAACTGTTAAAATTATCAAAGACCTAGAAGTTTTATTTGATTCATCTCTTCATTTTACGGGGCATTATAACAGGGCCACTCTTAAGTGTTATAGTTTGATAAAATTCTTCAACAGGAACTTAGGAAGTATGTCCCCGAAATGTGTTCGGCTAATTTATATGCTTTACATAAGGCCCCATCTAGAATATTGTGCCCAGGTCACTGCCCCTGTCCTTACTTCTGACATCAATAAGCTACAAAAAGTCCAAAGGACTATTTCCAGGTTGCCAAAGTCGTATAAAAACACACCCTATCAGCAAAGACTGCATTCACTCAAGCTGTTCCCGTTAGCAGATAGGCGGCTCCGGGGTGACCTCATTTTGGCGCATCAACTCATCTCTTTCGGGACCCTCAGTCCCTTCTTTAACCTTGCCTACAACTCACTCCGAGGGCATAATCTGAAGTTAAGCAAACCCAGAGCTTCCACTAAGGCAAGATTACACCATTTTTCCAACAGAGTTATCAACCACTGGAATCGACTCCCTTCAGAGATTGTTAATGCTCAAACTACCCAATCGTTTAAGAGCTTATATGACAGCTATGCTTTAACCAATTTCCGGTACCCCACTGTTTTCAGATAATTCTATTTTAATTCTATTTTATTATTTCTTTTTCCTTTAACGATATTGTTGATACCATTTGAACCGAGGATCAAAAGGAGTCTGACTCCTAATCAACTCGTGAAATTCCTGTATTCCTGTAACAGTTTAATTACAGAATAAGGCTTTAGCACTAAAATAAGCACTAAAAGTTCGATAAATCGCTTATAAAAAATTTTTTTATTGTTTAAATATTATTAAAGTTTTTTGTATTATAGTATTTTTTTTAATGTTTATATTTATATTTGTTTTATTAATCTTTCATTTTCTTTTTTTAATTACTAATCTAATAGCCTTGTATTTTATTTCTCTACTTTCCGTTATATTTTAAAAAATGTTTAATTTACTTTTAAAATTTTTTTCCGTATATTTAAATTACAATGTAACCAAATATTACAGTGTGTTTGGTCTGATCATCTCATGTTCGAGGTAAAGCGCGCGTCACGCTACACGTCCATTGGAGCGTTATTCATCCTTTTCTCTTTTCTTCTTTTTTGAATATTATTGCAGTGTTTTTTGCATTGTAATAGGCACTTGTTTTATTTTTTTTATATTTATAATTTTTGTTCGTTTTCTATAATTGTTAATTTCCACTATCTACCTTGATTTTATCTTGATTTCAAATACTTTTTTCTGTGACTAATCCCCCTTTACCTCACCATCCATTTCATATTCTCCCCCCCCCCCCGAATCTTACTGATATTATCGAAAAATAGAACTGAGAATCAAAAGGATTTTTACTCTTACTCAACTCGTGTATTAACTTGTAACCTGTAACCTGTCAGCGAGCAAACTTTAAATAAGATACACTGCGCGCTGCACGCATTGACTCATTAGATATTAAATAATTTTTCTACTGTAATACATGTTTTATTATATTTTTGTTTATAGTTTTATATTTATTATTACTATAATTACAATGCTTTTTTGTTTTAAAACCATGCATGGAGCAATAAAATAACGTTTACAGAAAAAAACAAAGTAAATCCTATAATTTAAAACAAATATGGGACGGCTAAATTTTTCCATGCATTTGCCAATTTGCCAAATGTTTTGTTTAAACCCATAAAACATTCGTTTTCACTAAATTTTTAACAATAATTCCTAGTCAAATTTTCTGTGGTTTACCAACATGACCATATTAATTTAATTTTATAAAAGACTGACATTTTTTCCAAGTCCGGTTTTAGCATCAATTTCGGTTTTTCCGTCTTTACCAATAATGCTTTCCAAACACATGAGAATCAACAGCATCAATATTTTATCCACTAATTTTAATGGGAAAATAATCATTTGACACTGTGCACAACACTTTTGTTTACAAACAGCTAATCCGTAAGCCAACATGATAGCGAATATCATTAAGGCGTGTTATCATATTTTGCATCAATTCTAAAGTCTTACTGAGTGGAACAATATTATTCGCTAAGTCCAAATCTGTTAATTTGCCATGGTTCCATTTGAAGCCATAAGACAAATTATTTATGGGCCAAGTCAAAATTAAATCAATTACCTGAAAAAATAAAAACCGTGACAAAATATATTTTTGACGTATTCCTGCAACAAGTTCGAACATAGCAGCTTGAGTACTTTTGGTTCCAATACAGTGACTTGAATTTCGGTACAAAAAACCCATAATATTGATATATTTCAACGGTATTCCGTAAAACTTAACAATTTTTTACAAAAATCTTGACTAACACTTGTTCTAACTGTCCACTACGACAAAGAGTGCGTACGTTCCATTTTCTAACATTGGCTAAAATTTTGGCATCAATAATTTTGCAAATCGAAAATTGAGCTTTCTTTCGGCTTTGTACTCAACTCTTTTATCAGTGTAACTTTATCATCTGAATACGTGCAACTATTTTTTTTGGCGTTGTTCGCCTAAATGATGTCCTCTTATTGTTTCCGTAGCAATATAATTTTTCTACAAAAGCCAGGTTGCTAACCTGGCCTTAAACCACCCTTCTTTATTGAGGCTTAGGACTGGCTAGATTGAATTATTTCTAGACCAAACTAAACGGAGTTTTATATTTATAAAAATGCAATATTGTTTAAATATATAAATATTTAAACGGTTTTGTCAGTTCTGTCTATTAAAAATTTTAATATTATTATAATTTATTACAAAATATATACAAATTAAATAGTTATAAAACAATAATTTTTAATCAAACAAAACATTGAAATAATTTTATAAATTTAAATTTAAATAATTATTTTATTAGTTATTATTATAGTTATTGAATTGAATATTTTAGTGTAAATGATTTTTCACACACAAAACATGTTTTATTTAATTATGGAGATTCTATTTATTTTTTGTCAAGTAGTTTGTTCATTTAAAATATCCTTACTTTTTTAAAAAGGGAAATCATAACTTTATTTCTTAATATAATTTCTATTTCTTAATTTTAATGTATTTATAAATAATTATTTATTATGTAACATAATCTACAAAATATTAGCAATTTATCAAATGTCAATTTCGGTATAAACTGGTCTAGATCTGTTAAAATATATAATAGATTTTTTATTCATAATTAAAATATTGTCATTACAATATTTATAATGTTAACCATCAAAATATCCGATTTCAAGTGTTTTACAAACGGTTAATCTACTCTCTTTGTTGATAAATAATATAAATTTGTGTTTTTTATAACATTTTTTAATAATTTTTTTGTAAAATAAACATGAATAGCATTGAATAAAAAATTGTGGCCAAGCATATTACTAAAGCTATTTGCGTATATTAATAAATTTGTCCAAATGTATATATGTTGCATAAACTTATGAATAGCTATATTTATAAAATTACTTTTTAATAAATAATTATATCACTTACATCACTAATTTTAACCACTCATTTTTTAAACTTTTTTTTAACATTTTGTGCTCTATGCATATGCCTTGCATATAACTTGAATATTACGTAAATTGCCACAAAATTGCATTAGGTATTAATTATTCTCCGTCTAGCTTAGACCAGAAATGATTCAATCTAGCCAGTCTCAAGCCTGGATAAAGGAGGAGGGTTAGAACGCAAGGTTAGCAACTTGGCCTTTATAAAAAAGTTATATTGCTACGGAACCAATTAAGAGGACGCTATTCTGGCAGCCAACAACAAAGAAGTGATTGCACGTATCTAGATGACAGAGTTGAGTGAAAGCCAAAAGGAAGCTCAATCTTCGATTTGCAGAATCTTCAATGCCAACGAGGCTTTGTTGTTATTATCGTTTTATTGTAATTGTTGTTTTTTTGCCCCATGCTTATTTTTAAAGCAAAAGGGTTTTGTACAATACAATACAATTAATTATTAACTCATTACAAAAATACAAAAATATTTTAATATTGTCTGTACTTCTGTACTATTAAGTCACAAAAACAACTTTTAGAATATATCACGCCACATGTCATACTGCATTAATGTTGCAAAATATAAGGATAAGATCACTTTGATTTGTATGCTACTAACACATTTATCTCAAGCAAAGTACACCTAATGTTAAGATTATGTAATTACATTTCACTACATCAATCATTGTATCATTATTAAACATATTCTTTAATAGTAAATATTAATTTTAGTTTTATTTAAATATTGTTTATACTCGTTCATTTATTTTTTATTAAAGTAACTTGCAATAACACTTGAAATGCATTCTGTAGTTGAATATATATATATATATATATATATATATATATATATATATATATTATATATATATATATATATATATATATATGTATTATTAAAAACTTTAGAAAGTTAAGTTAAATTTATTTAGTTTTGTTATTTGAGTCTAAAAAATAATTTTTTTAAAATTATTTACAGAAATTAATAAACAAAATACGAAATATTTTACATAATTATTGTCAATTATGTACAGTAGTTATAATGAATATACTTTAAGTAAATTTTTCATTCCTATATTCTCTTTACTTAACTCATATCAGTTAAAACATTATTTATTTACTTTATTTATAGAAATAGGTGACATTATTCCGATTTATGTATTTATATTTACAGCAAAATAAATAAACTCTTTCTGCATAAGATGGCTCCTATGCACACAGAACTTACTATTTATACTCTAATTAATTTCCACTATTAATTAACGTGTTACTATGATACAATAATGCGGTAGTAATAGTAGATACAGTTTGAATAGCATAAAATTGTTACTGCAGTTGAAGTTAATGTGATGTTATCTTATACTTCACTCTATTGGGTTAAATATTGTTTTAACAACAATTTGATTTTATCTAAATTACCATAAAGGTCATTTATATTACTTAAAATAAGAGAAATATAGACAACATCAAACACTAGAAAAATATTTAGGAAGTAATAATAATTATTAATTTAGATATCAATTAACATTTAATTTTGTTAAATAAAAATTTTACTTTAACAGACTGACTACTTATTTACTGTTATTCGAAAAATGACCGTTTTTTATTAGATCTTCTAATTTCTCTTTGACTCCTATATTTTTTTGGAATAAACTATGAAATCATTTCTATTGGTTTAAATTATATCACTATTATCAAAATACTGGCAAGCCTAGCTTGTACCAAATAAACAATTAAACAATTTCTAAAGTGTAAAAATAAATTATATGTACCACATTTTTTAAGTGTATATTGTTGTAAAATTAGTCAAACACATTAACACGTTGATGTAGATTAAAAATTCTAACTTGTATTTAACATAATAGTTTATAATATTATATATATATATATATATATATATATATATATATATATATATATATATATATATATATATAATCATTAACAATTAAATAAATGAGAAAAACTTTAGCAATTTATCTTCTAAATTGTACAATTTAAGTTTTAAAACAAGATTACTTTAAATTTTTTTATTAACAAATAATTAAATTAGTAAAATTATTTTTAGAAAAATTAATAAGTATAATTATTAGTTTATGGTTAATATATATACCAAACAATAAGTCATTTCTAATAATCAAGTAATTTTCGGTTTTTGTTATTAAAAAATTATTTATAAACTACACGTTACTTTAATTAAAACGTAACATATATTGTTCTTTTTACTTTCTACTGCATTGGGTGCACGACTAACTGTCAAAATTAATGCAGTATAAATAAATAGATTCTCTAACTTAATTAAGTTAGATTAAAATTAATTTAAACCATTTTTAGCAATAAATATCCAGATTATTTGCATAAAAAATAAATTGTGTATATTTATGCATATAAGGCTTTATGTTAGGAGTTATTGAATTATCAAACTAATTTAGTTAATTTTTTTTCCATAAAATAATCATTTTTGTCAAATTTATTTTTAAGTTGTTTTATTACCTTTTTGGAAGGGTTCCAGTGTTTTCAATTGCACACGGTTTTGAAAGCAAATGTATAAATGTAATATTTTGCTAGGCATATGTTTTGCAATTATATTGATCATATATTGATTTTAAAATTGCAACAAAAATTGTCACCTTTTGCTTGAATAAATACCATATTTCCTAAACTATTATGTTGCAGTTCAACCTAGTATAATTTGTTAAATATTAAAAAAATAGTATTATTTAAATAATTACTAATTGGATTTTATTTCTACACTAAATTAAATGTTTAAAATAATCTTAATAACATTTATTAAGTACACAGATGTTATATAATGATGGAATCCATTACTCAGTAACTAGCTATACTTTATTTGCCAAATGGATTGTAATAATAGAAAGCAAACGAAAACCAGCGTTTATCCAGTCACATTAAAATATTATTAATTCAATATTATCATCCAAATTACAGTATATAAACGAACAATTGAAAACAACTGACGAATAACGAAAATGTGATGTTTATTTATTCAAAGAAAAATCGATAATTATAATGATCAATCATACTTAATTAAACGATTATATCTCAAACATTTTAAATACTGGATAGTGTAAAAATAGAAATTTAGCTACAAAATTGAAATAAGAAATTAGTGGCGAAAATGTTGTTTATTATAAAAATTACAAATTATATTAATATTGACATTTTCTCTTCGAGTAAAATATTTGTTACTGGATTGAAAGACTAGAAATTGACTTTTTTCCATATTGCTCGTGCAAAGGCATTCAATTTCTTTCAATCATACCCTCAATTGCCAGTTTGTTACTCTTTAGTTTAGATCATTTTGTAATTTTGACGATAATCTTCTTTACGTAAAAATCTATCAATAGATTTTGTAGAAACTTCTTTGTTCTTAGCGCAGCCTAACAAGTTAGCAGTTATGTTTCATAAAAAATAGAATTCATTTATTCGGTATTAACGTCCTTTCCATGTTTCATGAAAGTATAATTTCAAAAACCTTTGCATTACAAATAATCTGAAAACATAGTTCATTAATTTTCTCATATCGCCCAGTTTATTAACAAGTGCAAATGTAAGCACGATTTTACTATCTTAAAAGGTTATAAAGAGGCAGTTATTTATTTTAGGTAAATAAAGATACACCTTATAAAAGTGTACCGACAAATAGAATAATAATAATGTTTTTTCAATGATTTTAAAATAATATATCTAAAACAGGGAAATAATCGGTACTTTTTTTTAATTATCGAAAAATATATCAAGGCATTCAGATAAAGTTGAAATAAATTGCCTGGCTTAAATATTCTCAAAACCTATAGTTGAAATGCACTCTAATTGCAATAGAGCATCTTTGGATATTTATAAATTCGGTACAATAGTATCAACCCCGCTATCGAATTTTCAATAAATCTAAAGAATTAACTTATAGAAATAAATTGATAATGGTCAAATTTAAACTTACGAAAAAAACTTGCCTAATAAAAATTTTAAAATGTACAAAGGAAAAATACAATTACTTATTAAAATCTAATAAAATCGAATAACTGTTTCCTTAATCTTTTGTTAAATCCAATCGCTTATATATAGATATGTTTGAAATGATGAATGTGAAGCAAATCCATTTGAACCACTTATTGGAAAAGTAAAAACACAGGGCAAATATACAAACTTTTGGACATGCTGACAAATCTTGATATTTAATTCATGAGATCAATATAACCCAGGTTAATTCAATCTCAGAGCTTTTCTAGTTGACACGCTCGGTACATAATTAAAACAGAGTTGAAATTATGCTTTAACAGGCCTGTTACATCATTTTCAAAATCAATTCAATCAAATAAACACGTGTAAAAATGTTGAAAAATATGTAACACAAAATAATTATAAATAGGAATTAACATTTTTATTCACAATCTATTTCGAAAACGTGTTACAAGAGACAACAGAATGAAACCGAACTGAATTATATTGAACATATTATAATTATCAAACCATTGATAAGCCTTTGAGCAAAACATCGTAATTTTGGTTAGAGCAAAGATTGGTTGATGCACAAAATGTGACACAACTGAATAACTGAAATTTAAACAGAAGAGAGTGCTCTACTAAACCAATCACATCATAACCCAAAACTCATCCGTCAATTTATCTTTTTAAACAAAATGCAGAAACAATAATCAATAATTCAAGTTCCATTTTATCCAAACAATATATATTTATTTATATTTCAAATAATGCATATAACCATATGTGTTTAAAATGTGTGCATAAAAACACGTTAGAATAATAAAAATAAAATAATATACATTTGGATCAAACATTACATACAGCACATTATATACAACAATGTACGAGTAAAAACAGATAAAAAACTAATCTGAAAAATCGTAGGAAAATAAAAAACCACACTGAATTAACGTCTTGAATAAATCCAGTATACACAAGCAATCGCCGCCAAGGCAGAACCAGCCATGGCCATATTGGATAAATAATAATCATTCGTCATTGCAGTACAAAAATCCGCCAAGTAGTTGTGCACAAGAAATTGTACACTAGAGTACAAACTACTGCTTTTATCGGAATCATTGAGATGTAAATATTCTAAAATTTTCTGTTAAATAGGAAAACAACAATAATAGCACGTAGATAATTGAGTATATATATAATTTATGCAAATAAAAACGAACGTGATAAACGCAACAGAAAGACAACCGATAAAGGCATATTGTCAAATTGATATAACTTCCGTTGTATTCAAATAACGCCAAGATTACACTAACGTACAACTAATTTATAGCGCTTGTTAACGGTTCCATTGCCAAACGCACTTCAATGTCACATTAAATGCAATCATAGTGAATCAAGTATCACATATAAAGTAGTGTTTGCATGTAAAATGCTCAATGTTCTACTACAGATGACATTGAAAATTGAACTCAAACAATACGTAACAAACATTATGTATATAAACACCGCAATCATTTTTAGTGTCAATACTTGGACCAAGACAGTAGCCCAAAAAAATGGTTACATTGTTAGACCGATATATCCCCCCAATACATACATCTGCTGAAGCGGTGAACAGTGCAAGGGAGCATTATTTGACATGAATATAAAACCTTGAAATTAATGAAAGGATGGTCTGTCGTCACACAATTCTGTCTCAATTGATTTCTTACAATTTCGTCAAACAAAACAAACGTTTAAATAATTCCTATTGAATCATGCCGAATTATTTTATTCACCATCAAAACGCATCTATGTGGAATGTTAATAAGCCTGAGAATTTGAAAAATGATTATAAAGTCTCAATTTCCAATAATGGTAATAATCCTAACTGTTCCTCTTCCATGTGGTGTATCCATAGACATCTAAAGTACTAACAGCAGGGACCGAGCGTATAGCGGTATAAGAGAGATAACCCTGACAAAAAATCAAGCGACCTCGTCAATCTTTGTGAACGGTGGTGTCGTCACAAGCATGACCAAGCAACTACGTGGCGTTTATCAATCTGTTAACATCAGTCGTTTAATGTGGCGTACAAATATAGAAATGATGAAGAGGGGTGAATGAATCGTTTAACTAGTAAGTCAGCAAGGTGGTTGTCAGTCAAGCCAAAATAGAAATGCCCATCGATTGCCACATACCCAACCTCCTTGTTGAGCAATCCAAGCAAATACGTTGATTTGTCTGCAAAACGTAATCAAACATTTACACACCAAGTCAAATGCATTGGCACAACCATATTGGACACGTTGAACGACGAGACGGTAGCCGAAATAAAACAGCGTAATAATTTGACCCCAGTTGGTTGGTCCTTTCGCAAACAGACTGTAAAAATAGATAAGTATTACACTGGTGTAGAGAAGTTATATATATTCATTGTGGTTGGTAACAGTCACCTCGTCATTATCTCTATATTTGGACGGCACATTAAACGATTGACTTCGATGACATAATAAATGTAGTTTATTGGCTGGTAGACAAGATCATTGTGATGGCGCCACCGTTTGTAAAGATTGATGAGGCCATCTGATTTTTTGTCATAATTATCTCCCTTAGTCCAAAGGCTACATATGATATACACATACCCACTCGCCGTAGCAGAAGACAAGTTATATCGCTGTGCACTCGGTCCCTTCTGTTATTAATCTAGATGTTTACGGCAAATAGTCCAGGATGCACCACATGGAGGAGGAATAGTCAGGGATATCACTATTATTGGAAATTGAGACTTTATAAGCATTACTCAAATCCTCAGGATCATTAGCATCCTATATATATATATATATATATATATATATACGCAACATATTATTAAAACTTGCATTAATGATAATAGTAATAATAGAACACCCATGTTACACTTGATTAATTGTTTTAAAAATAATCCCCACTTAATCACTGACCTTGCGATATACTATTTCACGTACCTAATCAATAGTTTTCAATAAAATTAAACCTTTTTAGTTTTCAAATCTAGAAACACGTGATTCAAGAATAAGGTACATTTAACATAACCCATACCAATATACATAAGTAAAGGAAAATAATTGCACAATGTTATTTTGAAAAAATACAAAAATACTTTCTACAATTAAATAACTAATTATTTGAAAAACGTTTTTAAACTAAAATTAAACTTAGAACAAAGTAAATTTTAAAATTATTTGTAGTGAGAGATACATGGTTGCCAAGCACTTAAAACACAATTAATCGTATTTTCCTAAATTAAAGAGTATTTATAATTTACAAAAGTAGTTATTCATTATTTCCACATATTTGTTAAATATCTCAAACCTTCGTTTTCTATTATTTCCCATAAAATAAATCTTAGATAAATAATAAAAATACATTGATGAAATTCTATAGCGAAACGAAAGCATCATTGTAGCAATGTTAGTGTTTGCAAAAGAGTCATAAAACCGTTTAATTTTGTGTCATTATAGATTTCCTAAATGAAATAACTGTTTAAATTATTAATATTCATTGGAAAAATATTTAAAATGTATGTTTGCATCGAACAACGAAAACGGGAATTATAAAAACTTATTGTGGAATCAAACGCCACTCGGCTATCCACAATACACAAAGTAGGGATCTTAAATGGTAATTATTACTAATATTGCCTCCATTGTCATCAAATATAAGAACTTATCAAAGCTTTAAAATGTTTGGGATGCTAATAAACTTAAGCATTTGGGTAACGCTTCTAAAGTCTCAATTTCCAATAATAATGATATTCCTGACTGTTCCTCTACGTGACGTATACCAAATCAAATGCAACCAGGTGCACCTAGACTAACATAGCAAGTGCCGAATACACAGACGTACAACTGAGCTTCCCTTCGGTAGATGGATTCAAGCATAAAGACAGGGTACTTCAAAAGTATCTTAAGGTTTACAAATACCATAGGTAGTCGTTTGAATAAGGAAGATAAACCTGACAAAAAATAAGGCGGCTCCGTCACAATAAAACTTGTCAGACCATCGGAGTTAATCCTTTAAAAATGACGAGGCCACTAGGTCACCAACCGCAATCAATGAATTGAAATGCTTAATAAAAATTCCCCAATTTTGAATAAAAATTGACGTACACACTTGACACATTATGGAACATTTCAATTGGGCATTCTCCCAATGGCAACAAATTGATCATTCGATCCAAACGTGAACCATAAAGGCGATCAATTTCATCTCCAATTTCAGCCAAGTTGCGCGCCACGGTCAATTCCATACTGGATTAGTACAATATGGACGAAAAGAAGGTTATGCAACACAAAAAATGAATTTACTTAAACAAAAAAATATTGGAATATTGATGTTAGTTTACATGAAGACTTTTCAATTGTCACACCAACCACGACATTACTTTGTCACGTGTTTTGACAATATTTTACTCAAATTGTGAATAAATCCGACCCCGTTCAGAATTTTTAAAAATGTTGCAAATTGCATACACTATAGCTATCGTCTATGATCCTGAGGATTTGAGTAATGCTTATAAAGTCTCAATTTCCAATGATGGTGATATCCCTGACTGCTCATCCTCCACGTGGTGCATTCTAGACTAGATGTCTATACTCATAACAACCGGGACCGAGTACACAGCGGTATATCTGGGCTTTTGTTAAATTCCCGTTCAGTTAATGAGTGCTAGCATACACCCAAGATGCTTAAAAGGTATCTCAAAGTATCCATTTAACAAGGTTTACTATTATTGCTTCGATGCTTCACGAGAAACAACTGTAAGCAAGTGGACATTTTAGCCGAACTAAACGAGTGCCCGTATTTGATGTCGGTGATGGTACTCGAACCCACACTCAGTCAAATTCGAGTATAGCACTGTACCACTAGACCACTTCGGTATATATAGAAAATAGATAAATAAATGCACTGAAAACAAACAGGCGATTTAATGAGCCAAGTGTTATGATTAAATAATTTTTTTATTCAAACAATAAATCAGTTTCTGGGATGTTAATGATCCTGAGGATTTGAGTAATGCTTATAAAGTCTCAATTTCCAATAGTGATATTCTTGACTGTTCCTCCTCCATGTGATACACCCTGGACTAGATGCTTATATGCATCTAAACTAATAACAACAGGGATCAAGTACACAGCAGTATAATTGGGCTTTCACTGGATTTCCGTTCAGTGAATGAGTGCTAGCATACACCCAAGATGCTTAAAAGGTATCACAGGGTAACTATTTACCATATCTAACCGGTTAGGTCTGTGGATCTGTCCACTGGCGTCAAACCTACAAAAGATCGCCTTGTCAATTCCTGTAAACACTGGCATCCTCACAAGGAAGCGGTGTTGTAGCCAAAAAACGTTCTTATAGGAATTCGATAAGTTTTTTAAACTTGCAATTTATGAAGAGGTGTCTATGCCACCAACTTATGATATGGCTATGAAGTATATACTACATGCAGAAATAGTCCTTCGCGATCCAATTTGTTCACAACTAAAAAATGTTCGCGTTTAAACAAATAATAGAGTTCACTTTCACATTTACGACATTATGATTCAAAAACCAAAACTTGAATTATTATTACGATTATTGATCAAATGCCTTCCGACAAACATTGTTCAGCAAGTGGACATGTTGACGAAGCCAAATGGGAGATCCCATTTGGTGCCGGTAAGAGTACTCAAACCTATGCATACCAAAGGTCAAGATCAGCGCTATAGTGATGCCACTGTAGATGACCAAGACATTTTCAATGTTCAACAAACCCCCAAACGATACTAATAATCCTGAGGATTTGAGTAATGGTTATAAAGTCCAATGATGGTGATATTCCTAACTGTTCCTCATCCATCATGGACTAGGTTCCAACAAGTATCTAGACGAGTAATAGCAGAGACCAAGCGCACAACTGCATGACTGGGCTACTACTTTGATGCGCGGTGCAGCCGTACATTCAGGGTACTTAAAAGGTATCCGATGGGGCAAGGGAGGTTACTCTGATAAAAAATCAGGTAGCTTTGCCAATCTTTTCGAACAGTAGTCTATTAGCCAAAAAACGTAGTTATTCTTCTACTTGATGAGCGCATCAAGCTATCGAATTTGACTGTTTAATATGCCGTATAGATATGGAAAATAATGAAGAGATAACCACGTCATCAACCAAAATGAATCAACAAACGCTGACAAAACCAATTACCTATTTGACTCGGAATGTGGAATAGTAGATAATTTACGACCGACAGGATCGTCATAATTACCACCACCACCACAACCCCTAGCATCATCATTATCATCATCAGCAGCAGTAACATCGTCTGGAACTTCAGTAATCGATTCGATGCCAACAAATCCATTACTTGGCCTCGACGCGTTTTTTGAACGTTCCAGTTTGTACCGTTCAATCAAAAAATTGCTGAATATCAGTTGGGTGGAAGCATCGACTTCTTGTGACGATGTTGGTGGCACGCTTGAAAAAGTCTGCCAACAAAAAATACATTTATTGAAAATAGCTATGGAAGCCCATCCATTACGCGGATGGAAAAGAAGGCCAGGTGGCCAACCGAAAATTTGAACGGATATTGTAACACGCGAACTCAGTCCTTTCATTTATGCTAAGCCCCCTCGTCCAAATGAATGACTTAATTTGGCGTCTGTTTGTTTACCCTATGCAGCCAACAGAGATCATTGGAGGGGTTTAACCCGGGATGTAATTAAGATTTAAGGTCAGCACACCTCAAGTGTCGTTCATTATGTGCACATTGCAAAAGTTGTTGTTTTTGCAAACGTTTTGGTATTTGGAATACCCTGGGTGATAATAACCGCTGGGAGTATTTATCCCCGATAATGATGATGATGAGTTATTAAAAATTGTAGACAAAAAACAAATACTACACTCCTGGGATGGTCTAGTGATATAGCGTTCGACTCAAACCTGCGTGGGCATGAATTCGATCCCCACCACTGACACCAAATGCGGGCCCACGTTCCGTTTCGCTAAAATGTCCACTGCTGAAAGATGCGTTTCTCGTAAAACATTCAAAGTGATAAATATACATCTTTTTTAAATAAATAAAATTTTTAAATACATGTGAGTGCATTTGTTTAACTGAACACAAACCTCACCAGTTTAATAACGTTTCTAGTAAAACAATTGTGTACCTAAACAAGAAAAATCCAATAATGGAGAATTCAAATAATTTATTTTACATAGTGAATTAATTAGTGCTATAAACTGCCAAAATATTACTTTAGTGTTTTTTTAAAAAAACATCATGTACCATTATCGTTTATGGATGCTAATAGCCATAACGGTTTAGATAATACATATATATCCTTAATTTCCATGTGTGCAACATGGATTGAGTATACGATAGATTAGAGATAAAGTGGATAATAGCATGACTTGATTTGTTCCTTGGCCAATGTGTGCAAATATACATCCAGTAGATTTAAAAAGTATCTTAAACTCTAAGCAATCAATATATTCAGCCAGCTAATTTTTGCATCGGTCATTAAAATAAAAATTCAAATATTTAACATTATAAATAAAAATCAATATATCAAAAAAATCCAATTTTACTGATATTTTCAATATCACCTTAAATTTTAAAAAAATAAATGCTTTTTACGATTTATTTTGCTCTAAAAAGCATGGGACAGCAAATTGTTCCATATAAGTAAATATTTTGCCAGTGTCACGTGACATTCATTTCAGTTAGATCTGCCGCAATTGAATTTAGATAAGTTCTGTCCAAATTACCAAACGTCTTTTTACCATTTTCGATTTTTCATTTTAAAGGCTTTCTTATATATATATATATATATATATATATATATATATATATATATATATATATATATATATATATATATATATAATTCATTCTTTATTTTATGTTTATTACTTTGAATGTTTTACAAGAAACATCTTTCAGTAGTGAACATTTAGCAAAGCGGAACGTGGGCCCGCATTTTAGTACCGGTAGTGGGATTCGAACTCATGCCCACAAAGGTCCAAATTCGAGCGCTGTACCGCTAGATCACATATATATATATATATATATATATATATATATATATATATATATATATATATATATATATATAAACTAAAAGACAGGTTTGTATGAATCAAACAAATATCAATTACATCAAAAACAACGAATTCAAATTTACCCTTAAATCAATACTGATAGAAATAGGCCGACGTTGCAGTTCTTCGCCAGTCTTTCTATGTAAACGTGATTTAATTTTATCGGACGGTTTGTACGACGGATAACTGCAAGACCGACAGTAGGGCAAACCCAAAACTTCCACCAATTCCGATTCAGAAATAACCGACTCGTCGTCTCCACAAACATTGCGCACAATATCGTCAGACATGCCTCCAGTCAAGGCAACCATTTGAACAGGTGAAAAACGTTGAAAATAAATCGGTTTCTTAAACGTTTTTTCACCATCCATATCAGAATATACAATTTCCTCTTCAGCATATCTATTAGAAAGATTGATTGCTGCCAAGGCAAGTTCTTCGTCAGAAAAATCGCTCAAATCTTCATTTTTGTCGCTATATATCATACTCAACTTGGATTCTTTAGAAGAAACATGTGAATACTGTTTGTAATTAGCAAACAAATTGTTGTGCTCCGAAGTGGAAACGGAATTATGTTTTAATTGGCAATTTTCTAATTTATTGGAAACCATAGCAATGTCCGATTCTCTGGTTTCTGAAGAATTGCCGTTCGTTTTATTATTAAACATGGAACGATCAATTTTATCAGAAGTTGATTGGTCCAATGTAGCATAATTAATGTCACATACCGCGTTATCTTGTATACAATTATTCTCAATTTCATGACCAGACGAGTTATCATCTTCACCAACCAAAGTATTCAATTCAGTGCGTGAAGAAGTTCTCCAAGCTTTCAAAGATGAATCGAAAGACAAGTTTGTCAAATGTACATTCCCTTGATCGCTATTCAAGTATTCTGTACTAAAATCCAAATCATTCAATGTATTATCGCTATCATTTTGTTCATGGGCTGTCATAAATGACGTATGAGCACTATTGTTCGAATCGTACTAGAATGTAATAAAATATGAAAAATAAACACTAAACATTTTACTCCATACACAAAATTATTATTTATAATTTACAATCTCTTGTACAAAATTTCCATTCCATTGTAACGTAATAATGCTACAAATTTGAATAATGCCTATAGTTCCAATTTCCAATAATTGTCATTTTCATGAGTACCACTTCCATGTGGTGCATTCCGGACTTAAACACCTAGACTAACAACAAAGAAAAGATACATAACGGCATAACTGACCTTCCGCCTTAGCACATGGGTGCAAAAATACATCCAGTGTACTTAAAACGTACCTTAAAGTATACGTATACCATGTGTAGTCATAGGACTAAGAAAGATAATCTTAACAAAATATTAGGCGACCTTGTTCATTTTTACATACAGTCACACCCTCACAAAAAAATGCTGTCAATCAGCCAAAAATCTCCATTTGTAAAGCTTATAAAGCCATCGGAGTTAATCTCTTAATATGCTGCACAAATACAGAAATAATGAAGAGGTAAATGAATGAATGAATAAACTTATTATATTTAATATATCAAAATGACAATCATAACAATTTTAAAAACCACTTTTATCCCTTTATAATTAAAACTCAGAATTATTTCCTACCTTAATTTAAACTAATAAAAATACCTTTAAAATCCTCAAATATATTCAATTAAAAAATTAAACTCATTTAATACACTTAGTATTCCTAAAACATAAAACAAAAAAACATTTAAAATAAAAAAGAAATAAACTAAGATAAATTGATTTCATATCTTCTATTCAGTTACAAACGTATAAAGAGTCAGTAAATATATATATATATATATATATATATATATATATATATAATAGTATGATATAATTAAAACTTTAACTACAGATATACACATACACAACACAAGCCATGCCTTTGCTAAATTTGAGTTAAATTTAATAAAGTTATAAAAACACTTATACCTCAAAAAATTACAAATAGTTACTCACTTCGATAAATTCATCTCCTCTTGTATCATTTGACATCCCCGTCTAAAAATGTAACAAACAATTAAACGTAAATTGAACATACCGCTTATATAGATAAACTTAAAATTTCGAGAACTATACCTAAAAACCTATTTATTTAATATATTTTATCAAAATAACGCACTCAATATATTTTTTTAATTATCTGAATAATGTAATAAACAGAAAAATTATACAACTATTTTAAAATGTTGATAAAAAATATATTATCAATCTTTAATTTCGTTAGGTATGCTAATGATCCTGAGGATTTGAGTAATGCTTATAAAGACTCAATTTCCAATAATGGCTGACTGTCACCTCCATCTGGTGTATCTTTTACTAAGTACTCCGCTTTAGTGGTTGGGTTCAATCATACACCTATAATACTTAAAAGGTATCTTAAGATATATGTATACCATATATAGCCATTTGGTAACGTCAATCTTTACCAACAGTAGCGCCGTTACAAGGGTGCCATCTATAAGCCCAGAAAATTCGTTATTGTCCTACGTTTGTCATGTTTATCAAGCTATCGGATTCGATCATTTATTATGCTGTATAAATATTAAAAGTAAATAAGTTACTACCACTAACCAAAATTTAACAAAAAAATAAAACTTATTATTTTAAGTTCACTATCCTTAATAAAATTCTATAAATTAACTTAGCCTTTAAAAAAATAACCATTTCAAAAATATTTTCCAACTTAATTTTAATTTAAATTATGTAATCACAACAAAACTCCAAACATCAATTTTTGCGATCAACTGTTCTCCACTTAAATACAGAAATATAAAAATAATAATTTACAATAAATGTTTAACCAATCAATCAAAAAATCAAATAGTATGCTAATAAACCTGACGATTTAAGTAATGTTTAAAAAGTTTCATTTTCCATTGAATGATATTTCCGACTATTCTTTTTCCACATTGTGCATTCTGGACTAGGTGCCCATAGGTATCTAAACTTATAACAGCACAAATCTAGTGCACAGCGGTATAACCTGGCTTCCGCTTCGGCGAGTAAGTAAAAGAATACATCCAAAATACTTATATATATATATATATATAGTCCCAAGTTTAAGAAAGATAACCCTGACAAAATATCATGTGACTTGGTCAATCTTTGCAAAGAGTGGTAACGTCAAAAGAATGCTATCTACCAGCAAAAAATACTTCGTTATTCTTCTACGTTTGTTACGCTTATTAAGCCATCAAATTTTATCTTCTAATATGCAGTACAAATATAAAAATAATAGAGTTGACTATGTTTCCAAACGCAATAAATAAATTAAAACATTAAATCAAAGTTAGATTTCATGTAATTAGCGAAAATTAATTAACTACCACCCAGTGCAAATACGTGCAAATATCGTCAATTATGCAATGTTCCAACAAATAATTTTATCTTAACAAAAAAGTACTCTAAGTCAAAAATATTTTCTCCTTAAAACAAAATATAAATAGCCTAAATAAGTATGTACCAATTTCAAATTACGAAAATTTATTAATAACCTAACCACCTAATCTTCAAAATTTTTCTAGTCATAACCATCCAATTAAGTATTAAAATAATTAAAATTATCTATTTTTCCTTTAAATGAATAAATATCGCGTTTTTTGTTAATTGCATTTACTCGTTCATTTAGTTATCTTAGTTTATATTTTTATTTTGAATTAATGTTTTATTATAGCTAAGTAAACGCTGGTCTTAGTATGCTTCCTTTCTGTTACTATAATTTATATCCGCATATCATCGCTAATCAACGAGTATTTCATTTGATTATTATATAATATCCGTGTAGTTGAATAACCTTATTTTTCTGTTAAACATGCAACAATTTTGATTAAAAATTATAAAACTAAAAAATACAATTATATAATGTACTAATAAAATTAAAACAAAACTTTCTATACTAAACTCGCTAATAACGTTTACAACTTTTTTAATAACAACATAAATAAAAATAGAAACTACCTACTATAGGAATATTTGATTTTCCAATAAGGTTTAGAAAGATTATTCGTTTTAAATTAAAATTAACGTAAAAAAATATTTACTTCATTTTACAATAATTAAATTCCTACTAATAAACACTTTTTCAAAATAATTAAAAATAATAAACAGTAAAAATCGCTGTGTGTAATTTATTAAGTATATAACCTTCAAAACCGTACCTAAATAGAGATTTAAATAAGCGCCTCAATGCTAGGACACACTGTTTAATTCATTTTAAATATATAATATCAAGTAATAAAAAATACGTTTATTAATGTTAATAATTTAAATTAATTTAATTTTTATATTTAAAAATTAAATTTAAAAATATTTAACAAAAATTATTTTTAAATATTATTTGCACTAAATTTATTATTTATTTAAAAATTATAATTATAAATTATATTTCTTAAGTTGTTATTGTCAGTATAATATTTTTTTAATAATTTTAAAATTGTTATTTACTATAAAACAATATATAGGAATTAGTTGGAGTATATTTACTATAACCAAAATATATTTTAAAAGAAAAATGAAACATCATATATTCATTTTTGTAAACAAAAATTTTGGAATTGTATTCTACGTTCTTACGTATACTCATAATTAGAAATATAACATAATAAATAAAGTAAAAATTATGACAAATGTCCAAAAATAATAAATATACAAAAAAGTGACAATAAAAGAAGTTTTGTATTAAAATGCAAACGCATTATAATAACTATTAAAAGCCAAAATAAACTGACAAAACGCTTTCTTAACGTAAAACATAATGTGTGCCTTACTTTGGATATGTTTTTTAAAAAATTGCTAAACTAATTACATTAATAAATAATAGTAATTTAAGACAAAGATAAAGGTAAATGGTGAAATAGTTAACAATTATCGAAAGCGAACAAAAATAATGAATATACAAAAGTAATTATAAAACAAGTTTTGTATTACAATAAAAAAAAGAATAAACGCGTTTTATTAAACATTTAGCGTGACGCGCACCTTACCTTGTAAATGAATAAGTTCTGGGTATCTATATTTTTAATGGATGTCTTTTAAGGGAATCATATGAGCGGATAAAGTTGGGAAGATGATTGTTCAATATTTATCTTTAGATTACTTTTTCCAAATATATTTAAGTAAGTGTTAAAACATAATATATTTACCTCTACGACTTTAAGTATCTACGCATTCGATTTACATTTGGGATAATTTGTACAATTTAAATTATCTTTAGATTAGTATCTTTACTTTTTGGAAAATTCCACTAGTTATAAGCTATAAGCACAAATAAGTAAAGATTTTTTGACATCCGCTTTAAAAATAAAACCTTCAAATTTTATCCTCCTTACAATTGAATGTAAAAAATATTGTAAGCATTGATTTTTTATTTCTTTTACATTCATTATTCAGTGTTTTCAAGCTGCTTAATTATAAACTGATTATGTTATTTATTTGTTGAATGTTTTTTTCCAATTGTTGGTGCATTTTGTAAAATATAAAAGTTAATAATTAAAGAAATTAAGAATATTTAATTAAATCGTGTTTTTAACTTTAAATACAATAAATTTAAAATATAAAAATTTATTATTAATATATTTATCAAGTATGACCACTATATTAATACTAACAGAAAATTATTATTATTGATTTTTTCTTTATAGAACAAGCACCTTATTCTTTTGGTTTGTAACTTGTACTCATTTCCTGGTTTCATTTCTATAGTTTGCATGGTTATATTCAATTCACATTTTAGAATGAATTAATAAATGCTAGTCAACGTTGCTTTGTTTTCTGTTATTATATTCTACATAAACAAATAACTTAAAACCAAACAAAAAAATTGTTTATGTCTAATGCAGATCAAATAAGTTTTACGATTCGTGCATTCCATATTTAGCAAGATTGTTAATTAATATAAAAAACATTTTAAAATAAACTTTGCATGTGATTTTAAAATATTATTTAAATTTTTCGTTTATATTTCATTTATTAAAATTTCTTTGTTTTACATATTTTGATTATTTTTGCTGCTTTCCTTTAAAATTAACTATTAGTTAATACTTTCACTATTATTACTTTTTATTTTCTATACAGTGACTTTTGGTGCATTGATAATGTTTGTATAACTACGTTAAAAAGTATTTATTAATTTATACATTATTTTACTTTTTTTCAATTTTGTTTTTGTAATTAGTGTTACGTTAGCGAACTAGATTATTTTTGGGTATTTGATAATACTAAATGCTCGTCCATTAAAGTTTAAGCTGATAATAATAATAATAATAATAATAATAATAATAATTATTATTATTATTATTATTATTATTATTATTATTTATTGAGATACATTATTAGTAAAATTATACAATTAAAAATTAATTATTTTTTACCAAATATAATGTCTTTTACTTAAACACAATTTAAAAGTAAATACTTTAAATACAATTTGGAGGACATTGTTAAAACATAAAATAAAATAATTTTATATTTTAGAGTATAAAAATGATAAAACAATTAAAATATTTTTTACAAATGCTTTCTAAAAAACAATGTGCGATTTAAAAATTTAAATAAACTGGCTTTTAAATTAAAAAATATAAATTGCATTAATTTAACTATTTTGTAATAACGGGAAGAACAAAATAAAATGTTTTCTTCCAGTCGTGAAAAGTTAAACAGGGTTTTTTTTACAAAACAATAAAATGGGTGCTGTGTCAAAAATATTAAGGTAAACTAGGGTTAGATATTTATCATTTTTTCAAAAGCAAACTAAATACCAATTTTAAAAATTAACATTTTGAATACTAAACAAATGTATGATGCAGAGTCAACTTTGTCAAACTTTTACTTCAAACAGCTACAAAAAATTGTGAATTAGACAAACATTGCATTGATTTTATACATAATATAAAATCGCTACTATATAGTAAATTATTATTTATTTATTTTCTTATTTAAAATTTTGTCAGTTTGAGGATTATGGAGCAACAAAATTTTACATTAAAGTTTTGTCTTTAAAAATTGTGCATATCGAAAATTAAAATTCTATTCGGATTTTGTCAAAACCAGTCATCAAAATTACTTTTTTGTTATAAGTTAATAAAATCGTATTCTCTTGTTATTTTTTTAGCAATATTTTTTTACAGAAACCAGGTTGCTAACTTTGTACTCAGATTGGACTTGGGACCATTTACGGTAGAGTTTGCATATTTTACTTAATACCCTAAATAGTGGTATTTTTATTTTAATAACCAAACCCAGATCTAATTAAAATAACGATGATTATATTACAGCCCGACCTTTTTATTGTTATTAGTACAATAAGCTTTGATATCTCACTACAGATATATTTTTTGCAAATAATGAACGCTGCTAAATAAACAACAATAGAATAAGATTATAGCAAATTTAGACAAAAAAGTATAAGTATGGCTTCTATAAGAAGGTTGAGTAACAGTTGGAAAAAGTTCATATTTTATATGTAGAATTTTCAATCCTAAAAGTATAAAATAAAATGGTATGAGGAATTATTTTGATGCGCCATGTTCTTGAGAAAGAACAACAAAAGGCTGAAATGTTAATTAAACAAAAATACGATGCACTTACACTTTTATAAGAGTTACAATTTTTTTTAAAGTAGTGTTGTGTGTTATATTATTTTAAATATTTCTATGACTATAATTAATATTTGTTTATAAATTATATTACATTTAACCTATGTATTTTTATTAATAATAGCACATTTTAACAAAATTTTAATCGTATTTAATTTATGCCTTCGCACTGTATAATGTCTAATAAAAGTGATTTCGTGTTTGCTAGATTGCTTTAAGTTAAATATTTGTTGTAGGTTCAATCTTATGTGTGTATTATATATACATACATTACAAAATTATTTAAGGACTATTTATATATAATTTAGTCAACACAATTGTTATTATATTAACACAAATTTTTATAATCTAATTGTAAAAACAAAATTTAAAATTTCTAAAAACAAGTGTTTTAATTATGGTTTAAATATTATTTTAACATAAAATTAACATTTTGAAAATTATATAAATTTTGGTAATGCTACATTGATTTTGAAATTGATTCAAAGTTTAATTTGTAGTAGATGACGTTTAAACTATTATTGATCCAGTTTGGAATGTGCTAATTACTTCTCGAGCTTCAAACATGTTGAAAATTTTCGAATCTGTTTATATCAACAAATTGAAACCTGCTTTGTGTGTACAACAACAGTTCGTCACTACATTGAACTTAGCTTGATCGTAATGTTCGTGTTTGTATATACTTGTGAGTCGAACTAACTTAAATGTCATCTGTAACCCCCCTTATTTGTATATATGTACTGAAATTTTATGCTTGTGACTGACACGAATATACGAACTGAATTCATTTCACAGTTTACCTTTTCTCATATCCTTATTCGGAATTACAAAAGGAACCCAATAATTTAAATGCTACATTATAATTAAATACAACTAGTTGTTTAGGTTGATTTAAATATATATATATATATATATATATATATATTTATAATTGGTTTCAAATGCAATAAATTTCTAAAATTTAATAAAAGTGCTTGAAAAAATTATATGGACATAAAACAACAGACAAATAAATCTAAACAACAATGAATGTTAATTAAGCATGAATAATTGAACACAAAATTTGTCATAATTTGAAAAAGAACATTTTTAATAAATTAGAAATGGAAATAAGAAAAAAACTGCTTTTGTACATAATGTAATATGTCCCAAATATAATCAGTACTTATTTATTTAAATTATAATAAAAATGAATTAGTTATATTAAATTTGGTTTAATTAGATTTCATTTTTAAAAAATATTTTCCATAAATCTTATAAGAAAATTTTTAAGTAAATTCTGTTTTACTTTATTACAAATGTAGTAATTAAGTATAGAACATCATAAAATTAAGTATTTTCCAATAAAAAACAAAAATGCTTACGTATTTAATTAACAAAATTACTTATTAATTTTAAAAATTACTAAAATTCATCTAATAGTATCTACGACATCTTTGGTATAAAAAAGTTTGTAACATAAAAATGATAAAATCAATTTTCCATTAAAATATAATATTCCCATTTTGATATGAGTTAACTAATGCAAAAACATGAGTTAAGAAGTTTATACAGCATAATTATCGTTTTCTTTACTATTATTGCTAATAAATATTTTAAGAATAAAAAAGCCAATGTTTTCAACTACGTTATGCATTAAAATTGTTCAAATGGACTGTAAAATAATTATGAAAAATATCAAATAAGACACTACAAAAGTAATTGCATAATATTGTTTAATAATAAAAATAGCAATAACAACAATAAATTAAAAGTATTACTATTAAAAGTATTATATATATATATATATATCAATTTGAACAGTCATTTTTATATTAAAATATAACATATTTAAGCTAAAATGCAATTTACCTATACTAGGATCACAATTATTTATAAAAATGGTAATCTATATTGCAACGTTACAAAATTAATTTTAATTGTATTTAAATTTATTTTGTTTACATAAAAAAATTTAATTTAGACATAACACAGACTAAAATATAATTAGTTTTTTTTTGAAAATCGGCATTTAATAGTTTTAATATTAATGCTTTTTTATAGTAAAACAAAACATGTATAAGCATATTTACGTCAAAACTTTATTTGTTCAAATGAATTTTTTTATTAAAATTTAGATTAGATAAAACTGTATTAACAATTTAACCAAGTACATACCAAAACACCTAAGCAAAGTGGTTGCAAACAGAAGCCATCACATTTATTATTCAACATTTTGCAGTAAATTATCGAAAAAACATTTTAGTAATCCACAACATAAGACACGTTATACATTTTTTGGAACATGTGACGTTATATTTTATATTGATAAATTTATTCAATTTTGGATAATCAGCTAGTTGACATTTTATCTAAAATTGTTTATTAATACAACAACATATATTAAGTAGAATTTTAATTCTATTTCATTTATTATTTTATATATATTGTACAGTTAAGCCAAGTTTATTTTTCAAGTTATATGGTTGCTAAAAACTTTTCAGTTACCTCCCACATTGCTAGGAATATGTTTTGACGGAGTTATATATATATATACTACTTAAATGTTTTACAAGGATCACCTTTCAACAGTAAACATTTTAACAAAGTCAAATGTGAGTCCGCAATTAGTGTCAGTGATGGGATTCGAACCCCGATGCCCACCAGATCCAACTCGAGTGTTTTACCGTTAGGTCAACTCGGAACATTATATATGAAATGCATAAATAAATTTTCTTATTGCTTACGCCATTGTTGCAATTGTACAATATAAACAAAGCAATTTAACACTACTAATTACTATTTTTAATATAGTATTTCACTTCCAAATTGTGTCAAACACTAGTATAAATAAGACGTTTCCTATACTTATTGTTTAAATGTTTTACATAAAAAACACATTTTTCACAAAAACAGGTACCGGAGTTATCTGGCGGTACAGTGTTCGACTCAAACTTGGTAGGCATGGGTTTGATTTCTACGACCGGCATCAAATGCGGGCCCACATTCGGTTTTGCTAAAATTTCCCCACTGCTGAAACATTGCACTTGGCAAGTTTAAGGTTTTAAGCACCTTCGTCATTTCATTCACATTTTTTTAATGTTTGCTACTTTGAATGTTTTACGAAAAACATGTTTCAACAGTGGACATTTTAGCAAAGCCGGCAAATGGTAAATGGTAATGGGATGCTAACCCTTACCCACCGAGCTCCAAATCGAGTGCTGTACAGCTAGACTACTACGGCACATTAATATTATTTATAATTTGAATAAATTTATGCATTAAAAATGTTAATAACAAATACACAAACGTTTTTCG
Organism: Cardicola forsteri; assembly: GCA_025895645.1. NCBI lineage: Eukaryota > Metazoa > Platyhelminthes > Trematoda > Strigeidida > Aporocotylidae > Cardicola > Cardicola forsteri. Next base: position 963,327 of record JAKXYG010001430.1, on the reverse strand, counting down.
GGATGTTAATGCTCGAAAGTTTTGCACGAAACGTTTTTCGGTGGCAGTCACCTGAATCCGAGTTTTAGCGCTCTTACCACTAGACTATTGCGGCACTATATTTTTTAAATTTTAATTTGCCTAAAATTGATAAATGTGAAAAATGTGTTCAACATAAAAATTTTTAAAAATATTATGATAAAAAACAAATTTATAAATGAAAAATGAATTAGGAATAAATTAATATGTTGTGGTGCATATTTTTTAATAAATTTTATATGAATTTCTTAGTGTTCAATTCAAATTCAATTATTCCAAATCTTTTCGTTTCCAACAAAACAGTTTCCACAAAAGCAGTTCGTCACTGCATTGAACTTAGCTTGGTCGTAATGATTGTGTGTGTGTGTTTGTGAGTTGTACTAATTTAAATGTTATCTGTACCCCCCTTTTTTGTATATATATATACTAAAATGTTATATGTTTGTGACTAACGAGAATATACGAAATGATTTCATCTCACAGTTTACGTCTTCTGATATTTTTATTTGGAATTATAAAGGGAGCCCAATGCTTTAAAAACACTAAGCAACAAGTAGCATTTTATAACTGTATCGTTTTTAGTTAATTTCGTTTACAATAAAGTGTTAAGTGTAAATTTCTTGTAGTATTTTATCAGTACGCTTAGAGAAAAAGGAATGAAAAAGGAATAAATATACAAACTACATAATAATATAACTTTAATAAAATAATGTACAATTAAAACGATTAGATGTTTATGTAATATTAAAACTGAACTAAATTTTGGCAACTTAAAATATTAGTATAATAACAATAAGACACAAGGTAAATTTCAAAAATATTATTTAGCAAATATGGTAAATTAAGTTTTACTAAGTTTTAAAAACAAAATTTCTCATAACTCCATAAAAGTGTTAAAAATTATTAATATATTTTTTAAAATACGTTTTATATAACTTTTGTGAAAAAACGTTTTAATTTAGTACGATTTAAAAAAATTAATTCAACTGTTAATCGATTACGATTTTATTAACTAATTTTTTGTAATTAATTATATAAAATGTAACAGCGGTTTTGTTATTTTATGTATTTATAGTGCGTTTTTAATTTATTACAGCTAGAATAAGTAACAATTAGTAACAGAATAAATTAAATAACAAAATTACGTATAGTATTTGTTTTAAGTGTTTTAAAAATTAAATTATTTTTTGTATTAATGTTACAAATAATGATAGAACATACCGATAAAAGGGTGAAAACAAATGTCAGCATATATATATATATATATATATATATATATACAGTAACAATTATATTTAATAGCCAACAACCGATAGAGAATATTAAACAATTGAAATGCTAAATTACAAAAACACTAGTGTTAAAACGTTTTTTGCGGTTGGTATATGCCGTTTAAACATTATTATATCAAATGCAGGTAATGTTACTATTAGATAATATAAATTGAAATAATTATGTTAAATTTATTCAATCAAAAATTATTAAATGCCTCACTTAACAAATAAATTATGTTATTACGCATTTGTAGACTATTTAAAATTTAAAAAAAATTAATTTCGTTAAATATATTTCAATTATTTTGTAGTTATGCATTTAAAACAGTTACAGTTTAATTTTTTCACAATTAAATACTTTAAAAAATTATTTCTTTCAATTAACATTATTTCATGTCTGTAGGTTCTAAAAAAAACAAGTGTATTGGTAGGCATTTATTTATTTGCATGTTAATATAATTTAAAGGTTTTAACAAGCAAACACGTTGACTATGTATTGTATAAAAGTTCTGTTTGATTGAATGTTTGTCTAATTAATGCATAATAAACGTTAATTATTAATATATTATGTAACAAAATATTACTAATGTAATTAACTGAATGGGGTTTTTCTATACGCACACTTTTTAGATTAGTACTTTGATGAATATAATATAATGATACAAAGTAAGAACAAATAACGTAGGAAAGTAACAAAATATTGTAGTTACTAATAATACCAAATTTGTTAAATTAAACAAATAACTTTTTTGTTGCATTGTGAATAATAATAACAGACTGTTAAAATTACTATTGCTATTATTAATATTATTACTATTAATTGAGGTACTTTAGTAAAATTACATCCAGCATTATCAAATACACAAATATATACTCTGTTGACGTAAACAAACATTTAAAAAATTATATAATACATACAATAATTACAAAAAATGGATAGAAAGGTAAATAAGGTTTGGGAGATAGTTTTGTAAAAGTATTAATCATTAAAAGAGCATTCTACAAAAATAAATTATTATTATTATTAGTTAATTGTAAAGTAAAACAGTCAAATAGCCAAATTACTTAAAACAATGCATTCACAATATATACCAAATATAGAGTAAACTTTTCTTATTTTTTTAAAACAACATGCAATGTTTATTACTGCTACCGTTTGAATTGCTTACATACAAAATACACTACAGTTGTAGTGAAAATTTTTTATTCTGCATCAGATTGAAATTTATTTTCTTATTTAAAAAAAAAAAAGTTGACATGCAACAGGTAATTTACATTATATTATTATATTATAAAAACCATTTTGGTTAAAAAACAAGCATGGGGCATTAATAAAGTAATTATATCAACAACAAAAACAATGCCTCCTAACTCAAAACAAATATTATTATCACTATTATTATTATTATCATTACAAAACCCTTTTGCCTTAAAAAAATAAACACAAGGCAATAAGATAATTACAACAAAAATTAAAATCAAAGTCTCGTAATTCAAAGAGAACATGAAACAACAAAAAGTTTCCATGTATTTAAACATTCTGCCAAACGTTTTGCTTGGGCCCATAAAACATTTATTTCAATTAAATCTTTCTGAATAGTTTTTAGACAAGTTTTTTTTGGTTTGCCAACCTTTCTTTTACCATTTACAATTAACCATTCCAAAACCGTTCATACTAATTTTTCAGGCGGTAAACGTAGAATTTGACCAACTAATTTTCTTCGTCTAATTGTAATGATGTCATGAAGTGAACGAGAGTCAGTTCTCTTCATAATCTCATCATTTGAAATACGATCGCGCCAAATAATCCTTAAAATACTTCTAACACACCGGCGATAGAAAACATTCACCATCTTATTAATCTTGTCTGTACGTTTCCACGTTTCACTCCCACAGATTGCTGTAGGAATGATTATTGATGCGTACAAACGAAATTTTGTCTTTAGGCGAATGGAAGAACATGAACATATTGATTTGAGTTTATTGAAGACTGACATTGCCTTTCCAAGTCTGGCTTTAACATCAATTTCGGTTTGTCCGTCTTTACCAATGATGCTTCCCAGATATGTAAAGGAATCAACAGTATCAATATTTTGTCCACTAATTTTGATGGGCAAATCATTGTTTGACTTGATGCACAACACTTTTGTCTTTGAACAATTAATCCGTAAACCAATATGAGAACTGATATCACTGAGTCGTGTTGTCATATTTTGCATCATTTCTGGTGTTTTACTGAGTAGACCAATATCATCTGCAAAATCCAAATCTGTTAATCTGCCTTGGTTCCATTTAATACCATAAGACAAATTATTCATGGATTGAGTCATAATAAAATCAATTACCAAAAGAAACAAAAACGGTGACAAAATACATCCTTGACGTACTCCCATGACAATTTCAAACAAAGCAGTATGACCACTTATTGTTCAAACACAGCAACTTGAATTTTGGTATAGCAAACGCATAATATTCACATATTTTAACGGTATTCTGTAAAACTTAATGATTTTCCACATAGATTCTTGATAAACACTGTTAAAAACTTTTATAAAATTAATTGTAAGTACCTTTGGAAATTTTTGACATTGTTCAATAATGTTACAGAGAGTGAGTGTTTGCTCAATACAACTTCTTCCTTTTCGAAAACCTGCTTGTTCTTATCAAAAATGTTTATCTACCGCATTAATTAAACGGTTTAAAATTATTTTACAAAACACCTTATCAGAAACAGACAATAAGGTTATTCCGCGCCAAGTATTGCAATCATTCAGACTTTTCTTTTTGGGAAGAGTAACAATTACTCCTTGCCGCCAATCATCTGGAACTTGTTCATTATGCCATATAACATTAAATAAATGAGCAAGCTCACTTGCTACAACATCACCTCCATGTTTGAGCATCTCTGCAGTTAAATGGCCAAGTCCTCCTGCTGTATTGTTTTTAAATTTTTGAATTGCATGAATCATTTCAGTTACAGAAATGTCATTAATGCATATTTCCCAATTTTAAATCACATTTATATCTTCATCGTTATCGAAATCTATGAGAGTATTTGGCATAGGCTGATTAAGTACTTCTTTAAAATGTTCTACCCATCTAGAGGATTGCTCATCATTTGTTAGAAGTAAACGACCACCTTTACCTTTGATTGGAATATCGGTGTTCTTTCTAACTCCTGATAGTTTTTTCTCAATTTAATACAAAGCCCTGAAATTACTTTTCGCTGCTTACATATTTGCTTTTTGCATTTGTTTTTTAACCAATCATTCTTATTTTTGCGGCAGCTTTTTTTAACAAGTAATTGTTGTTGTTGTTGTTTATTTGAATTGTCTCTTAATAAGTTTACTTGTTTTTTTTCGTATTATATGATGTTTACTAACCTACCTATTATTGTGATTTATCTTATTAAACTGACAGAATTTTTATTATATAAGTCGGAAATGTAACTGTAAATCAATATGTATTTATGTTGATTTAAATAAATAAAATAATAATTTTACTATTTACGTAAAGGCATTTTCATTTTTTGTATATTGACAGAAAATTCATGTTTTAGCAAAATCTCAATATAGGTTTAACCAAAAGGTTTGGTTGTACAGGTACTTGAAATGTCTAACTGTAGTAAAATTTAAGTATATTTAAATCAAAATTAAAATTAGTGGAGTTATATTTTATCTTTATAGTACTATCTTAAAATTTTTCCATGTTGCTTGTTAAAAAATATTGTTCTATAAAGTCATGTCATTAGCAAATTGAAACAAAATTAAAAAGTAAACCAAAGTTTTTTAAGTAGAAAAAGGGAACAAAACATCACTCTGCTATAAACAATAACTGTTATCCCTTAAAATGAATAGCTTTAAAACTTTACTTTATAAATTGTTTTTAATGCTAAAAATAATCTATTGATTGCTTAAGTATATGACTGATTAAATCTAATAAGTACTTGTTAATTTATTTTTAGAAACATTATTGGATGTACATTTATAATTTATATGTAAGCGGTTAAAAATAAATTTGCCATTATTCAGTAACTGACCACTGGCAATAAATAAACTAGTTACTTGGTTAATTTCTATCCGAAAGACCAACAGAAACGGTTTTAGATTAGACTTGAATAATAAATCTACTTGATTTCAGTCATAGTTTGTTTGTACCTTCCAATGTAATGTTAATCACAAACCGCCTTCTGACAATACTTTTGAATCTTGAACTATAAAATTTACTCAACAAACCATAAACCGAAATTTTATTTATTTGTACATTTTTAGTTGACTTGAAACTAACGTGCTCCATTGTTTCTTCTTAACAAAACCTGATTAATGGCAACTGATAATACTGATTTAAACGAATTTTAGCAAGTAGAAAGTTTTAACATATTCCCTGTTAATATGATTATAAAAAAACAATATTTACATAAAATAAATAGTACCAAAAAAACACTTAAACTTAATGTACAAATAAATTGTAATAGATAGTAAACAATTCAGAATATTTATATTTTGTTCTGTAAATCAAATATAACATCAAAAGCTATTAAATCTAATCTTATATACTTAAAATAATTAATAAAGTTACTATTACACTTGCTAACTTTATTAAGCATGTAATTATGTAGATTTGTGAACAACACCCCTATTTTCTGCAGAATACTTGTTATAGTTGCATTTTATACAATAAGATTGTGAAAACAAATGGATTTTGCTTAATTATTATTATTTTATCACAAAATTAAATAATTAAAATCTTTCTGTCAAATTTATAGTTTATTATTAAAAAAAATATGAAAAACGGTTATGGAATAAAAAATTAAACATGGCAAAAGAAATAACTACAATTTGGATAAAATTAATTAAAATGAAAGTTACGTGTTATAAAAATGTTGTAATAATGCGCATTATGTCAATAAGTCCACCCATATGGAAACATTTTGTTTTTTTTCATGTTTTTCCAAGCGTAAAAAATTGTAAATAAGTAAAAAAAATTAACAAAAACAAATATTGCATACATGTTACGTTTCTGTAATTATATTTGTGTAAACATTAATTTATTTATAGGTTAAATGTTTATATTTAATAATTAGTTAATAAAAAGACTGTGTACTATAAATTTGTTTTGTTAGTAAAATTTAGTTGCAATAATTTCTCAATATTCAGTAAACTGTTTTTCTAATAAGTTTTATATAAATTATAAATTAATTTACAAACAAAACTAAGTATTATATTATTATTACAATATTACAAAACCCATTTTCTTTAAAAAAAATAAGCATGGGGCAATAAGATAACAATTACAACAAAAATTAACATTAAAGTCTCGTAATTCAAAGAAAACATGAGACAACAAAATATTTCCATGTATTTAAACATTCTGCCAAACGTTTTGCTTGGGCCCATAAAACATTTATTTCAATTAGATCTTCACGAATAGTTCTTAGCCAAGTTATTTTTGGTCTGCCAACCTTTCTTTTACCATTTACAATTAACCATTCCAAAACCGTTCTTACTAATTTTTCAGGCGGTAAACGTAGAATTTCACCAACTAATTTTCTTTGTCTAATTGTAATGATGTTACGGAGTGAACGAAAGTCAGTTCTCTTCATGATCTCATCATTTGAAATGTGATCGCGCCAGGTAATCTTTAAAATACTTCTAAGACACCGGCGATGGAAAACATCCACCATCTTATTAATCTTGTCTGTACGTTTCCACGTTTCACTCCCACAGATTGCTGTAGGAATGATTATTGATGCGTACAAACGAAATTTTGTCTTTAGGCGAATGGAAGAACATGAACATATTGATTTGAGTTTATTGAAGACTGACATTGCCTTTCCAAGTCTGGCTTTAACATCAATTTCGGTTTGTCCGTCTTTACCAATGATGCTTCCCAGATATGTAAAGGAATCAACAGTATCAATATTTTGTCCACTAATTTTGATGGGCAAATCATTGTTTGACTTGATGCACAACACTTTTGTCTTTGAACAATTAATCCGTAAACCAATATGAGAACTGATATCACTGAGTCGTGTTGTCATATTTTGCATCATTTCTGGGGTTTCACTGAGTAGACCAATATCATCTACAAAATCCAAATCTGTTAATCTGCCTTAATTCCATTTAATACCATAAGACAAATTATTCATGGATTGAGTCATTATAAAATCAATTATCAGAAGAAACAAAACCGTGACAAAATACATCCTTGACGTACTCTCATGACAATTTCAAACAAAGCAGTATGACCACTTATTGTTCGAACACAGCAACTTGAATTTTGGTATAGCAAACGCATAATATTCACATATTTTAACGATATTCCGTAAAACTTAATGATTTTTCACAAAGACTTTCGATAAACACTGTTAAAAGCTTTTATAAAATTAATAAAATTAATTGTAAGTGTTTGTTGAAATTTTTGACATTGTTCAATAATGTTACAGAGAGTGATTGTTTGCTCAATACAACTTCTTCCTTTTCGAAAACCTGCTTGTTCTTATCAAAAATGTTTATCTACCGCATTAATTAAACGGTTTAAAATTATTTTACAAAACACCTTATCAGAAACAGACAATAAGGTTATTCCGCGCCAAGTATTGCAATCATTCAGACTTTTCTTTTTGGGAATGAGTAACAATTACTCCTTGCCGCCAATCATCTGGAACTTGTTCATTATGCCATATAACATTAAATAAATGAGCAAGCTCACTTGCTACAACATCACCTCCATGTTTGAGCATCTCTGCAGTTATCACGTCAAGTCCTCCTGCTGTATTGTTTTTAAATTTTTTGAATTGCATGAATCATTTCAGTTACAGAAATGTCATTAATGCATATTTCCCAATTTTAAATCACATTTATATCTTCATCGTTATCGAAATCTATGAGAGTATTTGGCATAGGCTGATTAAGTACTTCTTTAAAATGTTCTACCCATCTAGAGGATTGCTCATCATTTGTTAGAAGTAAACGACCACCTTTACCTTTGATCGGAATATCGGTGTTCTTTTTAACTCCCGACAGTTGTTTTACAATTTTATACAGAGTTTTGGAATCATTTTTTGTTGCTGCCTTATCTGCTTTTCTGCATCTGTTTTCTAACCAATCATTCTTGTCTTTGCGGCAGCTTTTTTTAACCTGTTTATCTAAAGTTCTATAATTATCATCAAATATTTTCCAAATAACAGGATTGTTAGATTTATCTCTCTCTAATTTTGTTTCCTTTTTGAAATCAATTAAATTCCAGGTGACTGATGAAATCCATTGTTTCTTTGTAGAGTGACATCTCCTACCAAGCACATTTGCTCCACAGTCTGTAATTGTTTTATGAAACAATTTCCATTGATCATCAGACCTTTCTACCCTTTTCAGATTTTGAAATGTATTTTTTAAGGAATTGTAAAATTAATTTGAAATATTTGACTATTTATGTTTCTCACAGGAAAATGGATGTAATTTTTTGTGGTTTCTATTATCTTTTATTTTAAACGAAATATTTCAAAAACCAGATTGTGATCAGTACCAAGATCTGCACCGCGATATGCACGTACATCTTGCAATGAAGATCGCCATTTTGTGCTAATACAAATGTAATCAATCTCGTTTGTTGTTTTTCCATTTGGAGAAACCCATGTTGTCTTGTGTATATTTTTGTGAGCGAAAAAAGTGTTGCCAACACTCATTCCACAATGACTGTTTAGCGTCAATAACCTATAACCATCATCATTTATGCTATCAGCATAGCCATGTGGTCCAACATTTGAGAAGTACCCAAATCTGTTTTTGTTCAATTTCGCATTAAACTCACCAATCAAAATTTTGATGTCTCTTCTTGGCACATCATCTAACAAATTTTGTAATTGATCATAAAAAATATATTTTTGGTTCTCCTCAGTAGCCTCAGTAGGGGCATAGACTTGCACAATTGTTACTTTTGCAAATCTGGTGTTGAATCTAGCTGAAATGATACGGTCGCTCACAGGTTTCCATCCAATTATTGTTTTAGCAGCATTTTTACTCAACATAATACCAACTCCATTAATATGATATTCTTCATGTCCAGAATATAAAATTGATGTATCTCTACTCTTGCAATGACCTTAGCCTTTCCATCGCATTTCTTTAATATCCAAAATATCTGAGTTGTATTTTTATTTCTTGAAGGACTTGTTCTAACTGTTCAGTACAAAAACGTGTGCGCACATTCCATGTCCCAACACTGGTTAAGGTTTTGGCATTGAAGATTCTGCAAATCGAAAATTGAGCTTCCTTTCGGCTTTCACTCAACCCTGTCATTTGTGTAACTCTGTCATCAAGATACACGCGATCACTTCTTTGTCGTTGTTTGCCGGAATGGCGTCCTTTTATTGTTTCCGTAGCAGTATGAATTTTTTACAGAAGCCAGGTTGCTAACCTTGCGCTCAAACTCTCATCTTTTTTCCAGTCTTGGGACTGGCTAGATTGAATCATTTCTGATCCAAGTATTATAATGTATTGTAAATTTAAAAGTAACACAATAAAGTTTAAAATTTAATATGTTTCAAAATTCAATTCGCTTATTATACAAAAATATTTATTATACCTTTTGTCAACACTGTTTTAGAATTAGTTAAATGTTAAATAATTTTATATAAATGTATAAAAACACAATACACAAAATATTTTAAATACTATAAAATGCAAATTATTTACCGGATTTATAAATTTATATTATTATTGTAGTTATTATTGCTGTTAGTAGTAGTATGGGTAATATTATTAGTACTAGTAGCAATATTATTAATATTGTTGTTGTTATTATAATAAGGTTACGTCTAAAGTCAAACAAAATACTGTGAAAGCATTTTTTTAAAAACAATATGTACAAAAGGTAGAAGAACAAAGCAACAGAGTTAAGATTTAGGTGTACTTGAATAATTTACAATTTATCATAATTATATGCATTAAATATATTTTTAATTACTTTTTTAATTTTTTGCTAATTATTTTTATTTCTATAACCCTATAATAAAATGCAATATAGAAACATGCTAAAAATAACTATAGCTATTTTTGTATATTTGAAGAAAGTTATGTATGAAAAATATGGTCATGTTCTTCTATCCACCTAAAGATAAAACTTTGTTTGTACTCATTAATAATCATATGGGAGTGAACCAAAGAAACAAACGGACAAGATTGATAAGCCAGTTAATTTTTTTATTACCAGTGTCTTAAAAATATTCTAAAGATTACCTGGTCCAATCACATTTTTATACAAAGAAATTATGAACAGAACTAACTCTTGTTTACTACATGGCATCATTACAATTAGACGTAGAAAATTACTTAATCAAATTCCACGCTTACTATCCGAAAAACCAGCAAGAACGTTTTGGAATGACAATTTAAGATGGTAAAAAAAGGTTGGGGTAGACCACAAAATACGTGAATAAAAACCATTCAAGAAGATCTAATTGAAATGAATGTTTTATAGGATTAAACAAAACGTTTGACAAAATGTTTGAATAAATGAAAAAATTTTGTTATCTCATGTTTTTTGTGAATTATGGAACTTTGCTAAACTTGTTATCTTTTTGTCCCATGCTTATTTTTAAAGCAAAAGGGTTTTGTAATAATGTATATATATATATATATATATATATATGTTATGTTAGCTAACAATTAGAACAGAGCTAACTCTGTAATCAATGTCTTATTTTTTTCCAAATAATTTAAAATTATATTTGAGTATTGTTTTTTTCTCAAATTCGGTCATTTTAACGTAAATGTTGTTGTTAATAATACAATAGACAACATTTGTCCTTAATTTGTGAAACCACAACTGTGGTAAAAATTATTTATGATAAGGTTTTTAATACAAAATAAATAATATTTAAAATAATTTAAATAACTGATTTTTTTAAATACTAATTTATTTATAACAAAACGTTTATTTGTATGTTAATTGTTTTGTTTAATTTAATTTAATTATATTTTGCACATATTAATTGAACAATTTGAAATTCTAAATTTTATGTTGTCTTTAAATTTGAATTTTATTTGAATGTTCACACTTGTATTTTTTTAAATTAAACAAATAAATTTTTATTATTACTGAATATGCATCTTATACATTTACAATAATTATACAGTTTTCAAATTTAGGAGGTTAATGATTCTGAGGATTTGACTAATACTTATAAAGTCTCAATTTCCAATAATGGTAATATTCTTAACTGTTTCTCCACCAAGAGGTGCATTCTGAACTGGGTGCTGACAGGCATATATACTAATAACAGCGGGGTCTGAGTGCACAGCAGTATAACATGGCTTTTACTGGATTCCTGTTTAGTGAATGAGTGCTACCATACACTCAAATTGCGTAAAAGGTATCTCAAAATAATTATTTACTATATGTAACTGGTGCCAAACCCAAAAAGACAGGTTCCTCAATTTCTGTAAACACTAACGTTGTCGCAAAAAAGTGGTCTTTTAGCCAATAATAATTATTTTAAAGCATTCAATTTTTTAATCATTCCTAATTTTTTGATTACTTGTAAAAATTATTTCATTTTATCAAAAATGGATACTTGATAAAACAAACTAAATTTATTGTACTTAATTGTAACAGCGTATTTATGAATTGAATAAGAGTATTGTAATTTATTACAGAATGCGTATATATATATATATATATATATATATAATATTCTTTATTGCATAACAAAACTCCGACTAGTTTGGATCAGAAATGATTCAATCTAGACAGCACCAAGCCTAGATAAAGGATGAGGGTTTAAGTGCAAGTTTAGCAACCTGGCCTCCATAAAAATTTTATACTGCTACGGAAATAATAAAAGGAGGCCATTCAGGCAAACAACGGGTGATTGCACGTATCTGGATGACAGAGTTACACAAATGACAAGGTTGAGTAAAAGCCGAAAAGAAGCTCCATTTTCGATTTGCAGAATCTTCAATGTCAACGAGACTTTGTTATTGTTGTTGTTTTGCTGTAATTGTTGTCTTATTTCCCCATACTTATTTTTAAAGCAAAAGGGTTTTATATAATAATAATAATAATAATAATAATAATAATAATAATAATAATAATAATAATAATAATAATAATAATAATAATAATAATAATAATAATAATAATAATAATAATATTAATATTAATAATAATAATAATAATAATAATTGCATAACAAATAAATATTAATTTAATAATAATTAATTTAAAGTTAATAATATTTCTTTTTTATTCTTTTAAACCTTTTTGCTTCAAAAAACATGGAACAATAAGATAAATCTACATAATTTTGCATCAAAATTTTGGCTTTAAAAATTGTACATATTGAAGATCAAATTTCTATTCAAATTTTGCAAATCGCCGTCATTCGAATTATGCTGAATTTACTTATTTGCCGTAGTTTAATAAAATGGTTTCTTTTTTAAATAATAAAAACAATAAGTTCATTTGTGTGTTCAATTTTATTGGTACTACTATTGGCAATAAACATTATATTTTAGCAAGTGAATCAACCCACATTAATTGTAATATTAACATGTTAAATATTAAACGTTTTAAAAAACATACACTTACAGCCATACATTTTGAATGCAAACAAAAACCTGTATAAACAAAAATAAAAAGTTTTATAAAACCTTTTATTAATTAAAATATATTTGCATTTAATTACATAGTCACGAAACATTTTAATTATTAAATTAATTAATATAAAACATTACTAAAGTGGTTATACTGTAAACAATAAGTCAGTATCAATAGATTATTTTCTAATCACGAAACTATTGATTTTATCGTAAATATACTTACTTTATTTGAAAAATATAAACGTGTGTTTGTGATTATGTGGGAAAGCGTGCTATAACCAATTAAGATTAAAAGTATTTGTTTTAGTATAATTATAGTTCTTTTTTTAAAGAACAAAACACTTAAAAAGAAACAAAATATAAATATTTGTATTTTTGTATGCAATAAACGCAAACATTTAATACTTTAGTACTATTTAACTATTTCTATAAATTACCGAAATAAATATATTTGTACGTATTTAGTAGTATTTTAAAAACAATTTAGTAACAAATTATTTGTTAATAATTAGATAAACTATATTATAAGAAATGATTAAATACTGTGCCGGGGTAGCCTAGCGGTACAGTGCTTGACTTGAACCTGATGAGCATCGGGGTTTAAATCTTATTACAAAATAAAAACCGGCGTTCGGTTTCGCTAAAATGTCCACTGCTGAAAGATGTTTCCTGTAAAACATTTAAAGTAGTAAAAATAAATAATAATAATCATAATAATCATAATTGTAAATAATTAAAAAACATGACTAAAATTTTGCTTTATTAATAAATAGTTTTAATAATAATAAATAATATAATATTTTTAATATATACTTGTCGCCTTTTAATAAAAATCAATAAAAAATTAATTTTTTTAATTATTTATTTATTTATCTGTAGTTTTATATAGATATCTAAATTTATTGTTTGCGATTATTTTATATAATTATTTGAAATATTAAACTTTTAGTAAAAATAGTAAAGTATATAATTTTAATTTTAGTCTATATTTAAAAAAATTTCTAATTGTATTCAAGATATAAATGTCAACAAACGAAATTGTTCAATATATATAATAAGCCAAATGATTGTTTGTATAATGTTTTGCTTAGTAGTACATACATAAATTATAATTTTTTTATGTAAATATATAATGATAAAATTTTAATACATTTTTTCAATACTCTTCATAACTTAAATACTTTAAAAAAATTATTTTTACTAATCTTGTATTGTTATTTACATTTTTTTACTTTGTTAAATTAAATCATTAAATAACAAATAAACGTTTTCACCTTTTAGTTTTAAGTAACTTTTCTACACCTTGGTGCTATTTAGTATATATTTTTACCGTTTCTTTTTTAATACCAGTATTTTTATTAAAGTACAGTTGGTAAGTATATTATTATTATTATTATTATTATTATTATTATTATTGATAATAAGTTTTAATATCGCACTAAAGATACATTCAGCGTAAAATACATTTTTACATATGTCTTCTCTTTTTATATGCATCATCTATTTGGTACCGGTTATAACAAAGTTGGGGTGAGTAGCTTTAAAATGCAAAGGTAGGATTGCTTATTATACTAGTAATTTTAATGGAATGTATATTTACAATCTGAATAATGTAAAAACTTTGGGTTTACTAAATAATAAATATATTTAATTTTAATTTACAAGAATCATTGTACAGCTGCTTCATCTTTGTTAGGTATCATTAACATTGCATACATTGTAGGTCCGTCACCGTTTTGACGGTATTTACGTTTTTATAAATTACATTCTATTGTTAAACTGTTTAATCTAAATAATAATAATAATAATAATAATAATAATAATAATAATAATAATAATTACGTCGTTTAAAAACAAAATTTTAATCTTTACTAAAAAAACTTATCTACATAATTATTACAGTTGATGCCTTTTCCTAAATAAAAACAATTATATTACATATTATACAAAATCCTTTTGTTTTAAAAATAAGCATGGGGCAATAAGACAACAATTACAACAAAACAACAACAATAATAACAAAATCTTGTTGGCATTGAAGATTCTGCAAATCGAAAATGGAGCTTCCTTTCGGCCTTCACTTAACCTTGTCACCTGTGTAACTCTGTCATCCAGATACGTGCGATCACCCTTTGTTTGCCCAAATGGCGTCCTCTTGATTGTTTCCGTAGGAGTATAATTTTTTACAAAAGCCAGATTGCGAACTTTGCGCTCAAACTCTCTTCTTTTATCCAGGCTTGGGATTGAATAAAGTGAATCATTTCTGATCCAAACTAGGCGGAGTTAAAACATAACAATGCCATGTAATAATTAGTATAATATCAAATAATATCTAATATACGTTTACTTATTAAACAATTTTAAAACTGGTTAAATAAATAATAAAATATTTTTTAAGAAATTATTTTTTAATTAAAATTAATAAAGTATAAACAAAATATAACTAATTTTTAATTGCTTCAATAAGCAATTGTTTTCAATATTTATTTTAAAATTATTTTTTTTTTGTGAATGACTTAAGGTGGGAACTACAATTTGTAACTTAAAATTATACTTGGCATAAAATATTATTCTCATGATTAATAACTTTCTACTAAAATAAGTTTTTTTTAATTATAATAAATTATTTGTTTAACATATATACAATATTTGTTACATTATTTACTAATTTTATAGTAACTATTTTTTACCTTTTAGTAAATTAAATAAATTCAAAAATTAAACATTGTCTAATATTATTTAACGGGTTTTTGATAAATAGTGTTTTTTTCCAATTATGCATTAATTAGTTTTAAATTAGAAACAAAGTAAACAATAAAAACATAGTATATTACACTTTTAGAGTAATTTAGCAGTACAGCGCCGGATTTGGACATCGGTGGACATAGTTTCAAATCCCACCACCGGCACTAAAATGCAAACTCCGCCTAGTTTGGATCAGAAATGATTCAATCTAGCCAGTCCCAAGCCTGGATAAAGGATGAGAGTTTGAGCGTAAGGTTAGCAACCTGGCCTCTGTTAAAAATTCATACTGCTACGGAAACAATAAAAGGACGCCATTCCGGCAAACAACGGCAAAGAAGTGATCGCGTGTATCTCGATGACAGAGTTACACAAATGACAGGGTTGAGTGAAAGCCGAAAGGAAGCTTAATTTTCGATTTGCAGAATCTTTAATGCCAAAACCTTAACCAGTGTTGGGACATGGAATGTGCGCACACGTTTTTGTACTGGACAGTTAGAACAAGTCCTTCAAGAAATAAAAAAGTACAACTCAGATATTTTGGATATTAAAGAAATGCGATGGAAAGACCAAGGTCACTTCAAGAGTGGAGATACATCAATTTTATATTCTGGACATAAAAAATATCATATTAATGGAGTTGGTATTATGTTGAGTAAAAATGCTGCTAAAGCTATAATTGGATGGAAACCTGTGAGCAACCGTATCATTTCAGCTAGATTCAACACCAGATTTGCAAAAGTAACAATTGTGCAAGTCTATGCCCCTACTGAGGCTACTGAGGAAAACCAAAATATATTTTTTATGATCAATTACAAAATTTGTTAGATGATGTGCCAAGAAGAGACATCAAAATTTTGATTGGTGATTTCAATGCGAAATTAAACAGAGACAGATCTGGGTACTTCTCAAATGTTGGACCACATGGTTATGCTGATATCATAAATGATAATAGTTATAGGTTGTTGACGCTAAACAGTCATTGTGGAATGAGTGTTGGCAACACTTTTTTCGCTCACAAAAATATACACAAGACAACATGGGTTTCTCCAAATGGAAAAACAACAAACGAGATTGATTACATTTGTATTAGCACAAAATGGCGATCTTCATTGTAAGATGTACGTGCAGATAGCGGTGCAGATCTTGGTACTGATCACAATCTGGTTTTTGAAAATTTCGTTTAAAATAAAAGATAATAGAAACCACAAAAATTACATCCATTTTTCTGTGAGAAACATAAACAGTCAAATATTTCAAATTAATTTTACAATTCCTTAAAAAATACATTTCAAAATCTGAAAAGGATAGAAAGGTCTGATGATCAATGGAAATTGTTTCATAAAACAATTACAGACTGTGGAGCAAATGTGCTTGGTAGGAGATGTCACTCTACAAAGAAACAATGGATTTTATCAGTCACCTGGAATTTAATTGATTTCAAGAAGAAAACAAAATTAGAGAAAGATCAATCTAGCAATCCTGTTATTTGGAAAATATTTGATGATAATTATAGAACTTTAGATAAACAGGTTAAAAAAAGCTGCCGCAAAGACAGGAATGATTGGTTAGAAAACAGATGCAGAAAAGCAGATAAGGCAGCAACAAAAAATGATTCCAAAACTCTGTATAAAATTGTAAAATAACTGTCGGGAGTTAGAAAGAACACCGATATTCCAATCAAAGGAAAATATGGTCGTTTACTTCTAACAAATGATGAGCAATCATCTAGATGGGTAGAACATTTTAAAGAAGTACTTAATTAGCCTATGCCAAATACTCTCATAGATTTTGATAACGATGAAGATATAAATGTAATTTAAAATTGGGAAATATGCATTAATAACATTTCTGTAACTGAAATGATTCATGCAATTCAAAAATTTAAAAACAATACAGCAAGAGGACTTGACGTGATAACTGCAGAGATGCTCAAACATGGAGGTGATGTTGTAGCAAGTGAGCTTGCTCATTTATTTAATGTTATATGGCATAATGAACAAGTTCCAGATGATTGGCGGCAAGGAGTAATTGTTACTCATCCCAAAAAGAAAAGTCTGAATGATTGCAATACTTGGCGCGGAATAACCTTATTGTCTGTTTCTGATAAGGTGTTTTGTAAAATAATATTAAACCGTTTTATTAATGCGGTAGATAAACATTTTTGATAAGAACAAGCAGGTTTTCGAAAAGGAAGAAGTTGTATTGAGCAAACAATCACTCTCTGTAACATTATTGAACAATGTCAAAAATTTCAACAAACACTTACAATTAATTTTATTAATTTTATAAAAGCTTTTAACAGTGTTTATCAAAAATCTTTGTGAAAAATCATTAAGTTTTACGGAATATCGTTAAAATATGTGAATATTATGCGTTTGTTATACCAAAATTCAAGTTGCTGTGTTCGAACAATAAGTGGTCATACTGCTTTGTTTGAAATTGTCATGGGAGTACGTCAAGGATGTATTTTGTCACCGTTTTTGTTTCTTCTGGTAATTGATTTTATTATGACTCAATCCATGAATAATTTGTCTTATGGTATTAAATGGAACCAAGGCAGATTAACAGATTTGGATTTTGTAGATAATATTGGTCTACTCAGTGAAACTCCAGAAATGATGCAAAATATGACAACACGACTCAGTGATATCAGTTCTCATATTGGTTTACGGATTAATTGTTCAAAGACAAACGTGTTGTGCATCAAGTCAAACAATGATTTGCCCATCAAAATTAGTGGACAAGATATTGATACTGTTGATTCCTTTACATATCTGGGAAGCATCATTGGTAAAGACGGACAAACCGAAATTGATGTTAAAGCCAGACTTGGAAAGGCAATGTCAGTCTTCAATAAACTCAAATCAATATGGTCATGTTCTTCCATTCGCCTAAAGGTAAAACTTCGTTTGTACGCATCAATAATCATTCCTACAGTAATATATGGGAGTGAAACGTGGAAACATACAAACAAGATTGGTAAGTTGATAGATGTTTTTCATCGCCGGTGTGTTAGAAATATTTTAAGGATTACCTGGCGCGATCACATTTCAAATGATGAGATCATGAAAAGAACTGACTTTGGTTCACTCCATAACATCATTACAATTAGACGAAGAAAATTAGTTGGTCAAATTCTACGTTTACCACCCGAAAGACCAGCTTGAACGGTTTTAGAAAGGACAATTGTAAATGGTAAAAAAAGGTTGGCAGACCAAAGAAAACTTGGCTAAGAACTATTCGTGAAGATCTAATTAAAATGAATGTTTCATGGGCCCAAGCAAAACGTTTGGCAGAATGTTTAAATATATGGAAACATTTTGTTGTCTCATGTTTTCTTTGAATTACGAAACTTTGATTTTAATGTTTTCTATTATTGTTATCTTATTGCCCCATGCTTATTTTTTTAAAGCAAAGTGTTTTGTAATAATAATAATAACTAAAATTCAGGCTTACGGTCAGTTTCACTAAATTGTATACTGCTGAAAGATGTTTTCCGTGCAACATGCAAAATAACAAACATTAAATAAATAAATAAACAATTAATCTAACTCCTGATGAGTTATTGTATTTGCATCGCTTGTAACCTCGAAGATGTTATCCATCTACTTTACAACTAGAAAGAAAGAAAACGAACAAACGGAGGAATCTTTATTAACAGTGACTTACAACAACGACACAAAATTGAAAGTGTTATTAGTAGAAGCTTCTAAAAAAGTGGATACATTTAAACAAAATATACTAACAATAATAACAATAACAATAATAAAAATTATAAAATTAATTTTTACGGTAATAAAAATTGACAAATAAATATTTCCATTATTTTGACTTGTTTTGTCAACTACACACTATTAAAATGTAAAATATTTTGCAAATTTTATGCACACTAATAAATTTCAAAAATAATTGTAAAAATGTGCAATTTATTCAAACACAAACAATTAAGCTATTTATTTTTAACAAAATTTTTATTTTGCGTTTCATTTATATGTATAAATAACATAAATGGTACATTTATTTTTGTGTTTAGAGTACCAAAAATAATATCACATTTTCAACAATTAAATTGCATTTTTATACAATACTTACAAAACAAAAATTTATGAATTTCAAATTTTTGCTAAAAACATGATATTATCAAATTTTCTATTATGCACTCTAATTTGTAAACAATAAGTCAATTTGCTTTGTTATGGTAATATCAATTTATCAAACATTAAAACAATTTAATGTAATTATTATTTTCGTTTTTACAATAAACGTAACAATTTACCATAAAATTATTCAACTAAAATAAAATATATCAGTCAAAACAAAGTATTTCATGTTGTTTATTAACTAATTAATAGTATAATTAAAGTAAAAAAAATTGCAAATTAATTTTTGAGTTTAAATTATTACAAACACAAAAGAAAAGTATTTGTTGTCATAAAATCCTTGCGGCCCACGTTCGGCCTCGCTAAAAATGTCCACTCTGAAAGAAGCATCTTGTAAAACATACAAAGTAGCAAAACAAATAATAATAACTTATAAATATAAATATATGCCGGGGTGGTCTAGCGGTACAGCGCTCAAATTTAAACCTCGGTGGACATGGGTTCGAATCCCACCACCGGCCCACTAAAATGCGGGCCCACGTTTGGCCTTCGCTAAAATGTCCACTGCTGAAAAATGTTTTTTGTAAAACATTCAAAATAATCTACATAAAATTAAAATAAACAAATAAATTATATATATATATATATATATATATATATATATATAAACTTTACACTTAGCTGATCCCAAGTCTGGTTTGGAAAAGAGAAGGTTTTAAGTGCAAAATTAGCGATTTGGCTTTTGTAAAAAGTACTGTTAAAGAAACAACAAAAGGACACCATTTTATTAAATCACACCAAAGAAGCAACATAATATTAATGAAGGCGTTTGGTAAAATCCAAATAGAATGTTAACCTTTAATGCCAAACATTTAATGTTTATTTTATTTTTTATTTATTTTATGTTTATTACTTTGAATGTTTTACGGGAAACGCATTTGTCAACAGTGGACATTTTAGCAAAGCCGAACATGGGCCTGTATTTTAGTACCGGTGGTGGGATTCGAACCCATGTTCACCGAGATCCAAATCGAGCGCTGTACCGCTAGACTACCATGGCAATTATATGGAGTAAACTTGTTGTCCCATGCTCTTAAGGCGAAAGTGTTTTGAAATAAACAATACATCAACGTACAAAGTTAATTTAAACAATCAAAACAATTTTTTAATAACATATAAGTTCCATTTAGGGTTTAACGTTTGTTCCTAATATTCATTCTATATTTTACCTGACTTTTTGATCAAATACACTCATTCTAATACGTACAGCCACCAAACATTAAGTTTTTATTATATTTATAACTACAGATTTCAAGAATAAATACTCGTTTGATTGTGTTACGAGTCCGCCTACAAAGAAATGTATCTTTTTTAATAAAGTATTTAAAAATGTTTTTTAAATTAATTATTAAAAAAATAATTAATTAAAAATAAAATTAATTTAACATAAAGTGTAGTTAAATAGTTTGTTTTTTATTTTTATAATAATTTCAAATAAATGAATGTTTTAAAAAATAAAATTAATTGAAAGCATATATAACGACAAAGTAAATTGCTTAAAACATTTTAACAAAATTGAAAACTTATTGCAATTAAAAGTTATTATTATCTTTAATTAAAAAATTAATTTTACCTAAGGCATTCAAACATTAATTTATGTATTTGATTGTGAATCTTAACAATCCGGAAGTAAATTAATGCTTTTCTATTTATTTCAAATATAAAATGCTTTTTAAACATAAAATTTATGTAACCTTATATATTTTAAACAAATAAATATTTTTAATTTAAACGAAAACAACATGTTTTTACAAAATTATATATTAGAATTTTATATTTTATTGAATATATTACCATCATACATTCAAATATAAATATTTTATTAATTTGATATACATTACATTTATTTAATTAACCAATTAGATAATATTAAGATAATTTAAATACACTTATATATTAATGCTATATATATATATATATATATAAATTATATGTTTGAAATAATTGAAATCACAAATTAAATATGTTGTAAACAAAATAAAAACGATTTATTATTAATTTTGGTTTTACCTAAAATATAAAAATTCTTAACACACAATATTAATTATTTTATTTTATTCACAAATAAGTTTTATCATTTTTAACATTGGTTTGTTAATTATATCTTTTGAATCACTTTTAAAAATAAAACTATGATGCAATTTAAACCCATTAAACTTACAATTTTGATGTTAAAAAGCAAAATTGTAGGGCATAATGTATTAACAATCATGATAACATAGACAAGTACATTTCTATTTATAATCCCACATTGAAAAATAAAAGCAATGTTATTGGTTTTTTGATAGTAGACAACATATGAAATAATTTAATTACTTAAATGTAAAATAATAAAATGTCTACATTTACATTATTATTATTTTTAGCAATAGAATTATTTTTTTAAGTAATGTAAAATATTGCTTTTTCTAATTAGAAAACTATGTTTGTTCGAAATAATGAATAAAAGTTATTCGCTTATAAGCAATTAGTAAAATGAATAACACGTGTATTTTTCATTAATTTTTAGTAAATTAATAATTACTTGTTGCTGTTAAACAGCATTAAAATTCACAAAATGTTGTTTGTTATCATGCAATAAATAAATATTATTTTGAGAAATATAAGATTTTATAAATTGAATGTTAGTCAATTATTCAGATATACTAATTATTACTATTGACTTGTACACTTTGTATGCATCGTATAATATACAATTACAAATTTATTATACCTTAAAAGAGGCATGAAGCAACAAGATGATAGTAGCAAGAAAACAACAACAAAACCGGTAATTAAAAAAAACATGGGGCAACAAAATGATTCCATACGTTCAAATATTTTGCCAACATTTTTGCATGATCCCGTAGGACGCTCATTTCAAACAAAAATAATAGAAGACGTAAACTTCGAAATGAATTCATTTCGTATATTCTCTTTAGTCACAAACATATAAAGAATCAGTGTATATAAATCTACATAACAATATACGATGTAATATGATGCCATTGACTTAACATTAATAACTACACAGACATACACATACGCAATATGCCCATGTTAAGTCCAAGCTTATATGTTTGTGACTAAAGAGAATATACAAAATAAATTCATCTCACAAATTACGTCTTCTATTAGTTTTCTTTGGAATTATAAAGGGAACCCGTTGCTTTACATTCATTTTAATTAATTCTTGACCAAGTTTGCTGTGGTTTAGCATGGTAGGAAACATAATCAATTATCCATTCCAAAACTGGTTTTTCTAGTTTTTTGAGGAGTAAAAGTAGAATTGGACTAAGTAATTTTTCCCCCTTTATTCGAAGTCTTTCAGTCTTTACTGTATCGTGTTATCATTCCTTTGCCGTTGTTGGCCAAAATAGCGTCCACATATTGGTCCCGTAACAATATAGAGTTTTTACAAAAACCTTGCGTTTAAGCTCTCCTCCTTGTCAAGGCTTGGAACTGGCTAGATTGATTTATTTCTGATCTTATTTCTCTCTCTCTCATATATATATATATATATATATATATATATATATATATATATATATATATATATATATATATATATATTCGTGTTTTATTTCAATTCATTGCCAAATAAATTACACGTTTATCAATACAATTTAATGAAATAAATTGTTTGTATAAATTGTTGCAGTCTGACTACTAGTTACAACCTACGATTGTTGGCAAATGCATTTGAGCAGTTGCAATTGACACGAGTGCATAGCACATTGACAATTGCTTTCTATTCAGAATCAATACAGATACACTTGTCTATTGACAAAAAACACCTCAATTCTTTCTGAAATTAACAATTTTATTTTAAATTAAGTTAAAAAGTAAGTTGTAAACTCAGATAATTTAACTCAACAATATAGACGTGTATGTGTTAGTAATACTTATTAATCAATTTTATGGTATATAATTGAAATTTTTTTTAATTCTTTTAAAATAATATTGAATAAATAAATGAGGTAATTTAAAATGTTTATGTAATAAAAATTAATTTTAATATGTATTGCACACTCATTTGTTAAAAAGTATTAAAAAAACATTTAAGTGATTTATTGTTGGTATATTATAATATGATATATATATATATATATATATATATATATATATATATATATATATATAATTGAAAACCATTATCAACTACTTTTTTTTTTCTTTAAACACATTCATTTAATAATTTAAAAGATTAACAAAGTCTATTATGCTTGGTTGATTATTCGATGTAAGGTTATTCGCGCAAGAGCTCATTTTTAGTCGCTATTTTGATATAAAGTGAAATAATAAAATTGTACAAACTACACATTTTTACAAACGAAAATAATAGAAGACGTAAACTGTGAAATGAATTCATTTTGTATATTCTTTTCAGTCACAAACATATAAAGAATCAGTATATATATACATAAAATTATATGATGTAATTAACTTAACATTAATAACTACACTGAACGTGTGTGCACTTCGTCAATATTACGTCACTTAGTTCAAACAAAACACCGAGTTAACTTTAATGATTGTTTTAAAGTGTTGATAACTCCTCAAACTGTTAATATGTTAAAAACACTTGAATCTATTTACATTCACACATTAAAACTCATTTTATGTGCACAAAAACTATTTGTAACTTCATTAAATTTAGCGTGGACTTAACATATGCATGTTGCGCATGTATGTGTAGTTATTAATGTTAAGTTAATTACATTATATAATTTTATGTATATATATACTGATTCTTTATATGTTTGTGACTGAAGAGAATATACGAAATGAATTCATCTCACAGTTTACGTCTTCTATTATTTTTGTTTGGAATTATAAAGGAAACGCAATACACATCTTTAATTTAATAATTAAAATTTTACTATTAATAAGTTCAATATTTGTATTACTTTTGTAAAGTTACCACATTTCGTTTTTACGTTTCTCATTAAACACAGATAATCTATTATTATTTATTTATATAAGTTTTAATACTTCAATAGAGGTACATTCAGCATATGCATACATGCATAACCTGTATTTGGTATCATAAAGCAAATCAAAACAATATAAAATAAAAATTAATCAAGTTGATCAATTTACGACTTTGTATACTATTGGTTAGTACACCGTATATGATCTCAAGTTCGGTTGAGAATGCAAAAGAATTAAAAACGCAAAATAAGTGTTTGAAAACCACAGCATTAAAATGCTATTTGATTAAACTGTGGCAAAAAGAGTAAAATTAACACAATTCAGAAAATGATAAAAGAGTTTAATTTTGAATGTAAATAATTTTCAATATCAAGCACTAAAAATACAATAAAATAATGATAAAAATAGCAAAATATGCAAAACAATCTTTAAGGTATAAAGTACCGTTTGTATTTTATACATTATTGGTAACGCTTGTAAAATTTACAAAATATCATTTTATTGGTCGAACAACTTATCGCTAAGTTGAACGGGCCAAAGAACACATTCCTAATTCAAAATAAAAATAATAGAAAACGTAAACTGTGAGACAAATTTATTTCTAATTGGATCGATAAAGAATCCAACTCAAACAAACGTTTGTGCACTTTGTCAATGCTAGATCATTTAATTCAAACAAAGCACCGAGTTAATTTTAATAAAGCGCTGATAACTGCTCAAGCCTCTAATGTGCTAAAAACATACGAATCTCATTACATTCACACATTAAAATCCATTTTGTGTGCGCAAAAACAATTTGTAGTTTTACTAAATTTAGCTTAAACTTAACATATGTGTATATCTGTGTAGTTATTAATATAAAGTTAATTGCATCATATATTATTTTTCCATTGTGTTTAGTAATTCCGTTTTAATAGGAGTAGTTTTTAAAATATGCTTTTTATACTGACTCTACATTTTCAAATAAATATTTCTAAGTGTATTCACTTAGAAATAAAGCAATTATTGAGAACCTTGCATTATTTTTATGTGAAAACAATCAGACATAACAAATTAATGTAAATTAATACCCTGATAGATTTTTACGATGTTTGTTATAATAGGTGTATATAAACTGTTTGTGACTGAAGAGAATATATGAAATAAAGTCATTTCACAGTTTTTTTATTTGGTATTTTATCATATATTACAAATTCTTATCAATTTTTAAAATGTAAATAAATAAAATTCTATTTTTAAAATAATAAATTACTTTTAATTTAAATTTTTAAACTTTTTTATATTGGACGTCTTAATTTGTCAATTGTTGCTGTATACATATTAAAAAGAAATTAAGAAATTATAAATTACAAACAAAATTTTAAAATAATAAATATACTTAAGAACTTTAATAAAATTCAAAATTTTTAAATTTATTTAATGTCTACATATCGAAAATGCATTTAACAATTTTGCAATTTAAAAAAATTAATGTATTAATTATATTATTCAAATATTAATAACAAAAAATAAATTTTTACTGATTGGTCCGTATGTTACATGCTTGCATACTTCATACATTCAAGCCAGTATGAACTTAAACTCACCAATAAAGCCGAAAAAGCAACATTAATAAATTAACCAATAGCTGTATTATTTTAAGCTAAATAATACTGTTTATATTTAACATTATATATATATATATAGCTAGTTTTAAAATAAACAAACCAAGATTTTGAAAAAAGCACTGGTACACAATACAAATTTTATTATTTTTCCTAAATAAACAGTAAGTAATGTGTTTATTTTTAATCTAAAACAAATATTTGAGTAAAAACAGTAAAAAGAATAATATTTGTTTATTTATTCCAAGTTTTTTTAAGCAAATTATTTGTGTAAAACGTTCATTAATTAAAAAAAATTTATTTGTATTAATTGTGTTTAAAAATGTTCGTACATATATTTGTAAATTTTTTTTAATAAAATTTTAATTTTTGTTTTTTTATTTACGTTGTTTTTTTTAAAATGAAAACGTTGAAACATATTATATATTATATTGTGTTTTACATAATTAATAATATCATTTTTCATATATATATATATATATATATAATTTTCTATATTCAGCTTACATGTATTAATATAAATATTTTTAAAATGTATTTAATTATTTCTAGCTGAAGAAAATGAAATTTTTACATTTCAATATCTTGACCTTTTGGTGCATCGTTGTTATGTGCAACATCTCTTCCACCTTTCCCAATAAACACGTGTATGACAATCAACTCATGGGAATGTACAATCCAGATATGTATTCCGATGGCGATCTTGAACAATTATATATTCCAGTTGTCAACAACGATATGGCCAGACAATATTTAAAACGAAAATATTACATTACTCAAAGATTGGGTAAATAATGTGAACACATATGTGTGAAAGCGAAATGTTCAAAGAAACATGTTATACATTTATTTATTTAAAGCCAGTAATTTAAATTAATGTGCATTTAAAACAGTAATATATAAATGTATTCAATATTTTTATTTATAGTTTAGTAAAAATGTAATGTTTATGATCAAAATGCTGGCAAATATTAATGTTTTTATGCGCTAATTTACATTGAAATAAAATGCAATATTAATAACAGTTTGTAAACCACAAATTGGGCTAATTGAAATAGGCATAAAATGCTTATTCCACCAAAACAATTTTTCAATGTTTTTGAAATTAGTAAACGTTTTGAATAATATTTAAATATAATATATTTTAATCATAAAAAGTTATGGTTTAAAAAGTTAGCGTTAGTTTAAATATAAAATAATAATCCATTTTCATGTTACTAAAATTTTACTTGCGATTTAAATTTAGTCCTTGACTGATATCTTTAATAACACAATTCAATAAAGTGTTTTTATTTAAATTATTTACACTTTTTGAAAAACGGTTCATTATTAATTATCTTTAATATAAACCTGTAAAATAAAATTTTAAATGTTTTATACATTTAATGTAAAACATTTTTTTAAACTTTTTTACTCTATTATAACTAATATTATTATAAGCTGTAATTTTAAAAATTAGTGCATATGTTAACAACACGTGATGCATACTTATTGTACCAAACTATTTCAATTATTATTTTAAAAATAACTGATAAATTTAAATAATATTTTTTTACTGAAAATCCTTTATTATAATAAGTTAAGCTATTATTTTAACATTATTTCTATTTTTATACGATTTAGTAAATTTAATGCTTTTACTGTGCAATTTTCTTATAAAAAACTAAAACTTTTTCAAAATAATTAAACAACTACATTTTTTTAATAAAATAAATTTAAAAAAAATTATTTTACACATTTTTCAAATACACGAAACCAATCCAATAATATTTTATTAAGCTAAAATCTTTAAATTAACACAAATTTAAAAGTAATATTTTTTATAGCTAAATTAACACAAATATAAAGCTATTTTGTTTAGAAAATAACTGAAAACCGGAAAAGAACGTTTAGAACAAATTAAGTGTAAATCTGAAATCAGAATAAATTTTAAGTACGTTATTAATATTCAAAGAAAATACTTGCAATGTTTTTGTAAAAAGTGGTTTTTAAAATTATTTATCTTTGGTCTGTATAAATACAATGTTAATAAATAAAATACTTTTTTATATTTTATATTAATAGTTTACTAAATTTAAATGTTGAAAATTAACAAATTTTAATATATAGAAATAAAATGTTTTATTTAAACTTTTCTGTTACGCTAAATTAGATTTTGATTAATGATACGAAAAACGTTTAATATTAATTGAATAAATTGTGTAATTAATAAAGTTTAATTAAAAAAATGTATAAGAATTATTTTATTATTTATATTCCTTCATATTTGAGGTTGAATCAAACATTCTTTTCTATTAATTTATTTTATTTAAATATTTTTTTCAAATTATTACATATTTATGTTTTACATATTTAATACATAATTATAACGTAAATTTAAGCTAAATTTAATTATTTGCTATTAAAAAAAAAAAAATTAATTTTGCTAAAAAATATTTTTTATCGAATATTCAAGCACTAAAAACCAAATCGAAAATTACCGAATTAGATGCATGTAACAATTATTTCTACTTTCAATTAAAATTAAATATTATTTGTTTATTTGTTTAGTATAAATTATATATATATATATATCAGATTTTATTTACTTATTTAATTATTTTATATTATTTACATTTTCCAATAAACACAAAAAAGTCAATATTGTCATAGTTACCAGTTTTAAATTTAAGCATTGTTAGCATACTACTGAATTACAATTAACCAAATACAGTAAAACTCAAATTAAAGCATAATTAAAATAAGCATATTTAAATAATCTTAACACTTTAATTACATGCATTTAGCACATTAATATACTTTGCATGTGTTTCTAGTGCAGTGTTAAAGCTTAATGTAATTATTATTATTATTATTTTTATTATGATTATTATTAATAGTAGTAATAGTAGTAGTAGTATCTTTTCTGTTTGACAGAAAGGTTTATAAAAATTATTTTTTAACATTCTATAAACAATAATTTAAATACTATTTTTGTATTTGTCACTAAATTTTTGTAAAAAAATTATAAAAATTTTAAAATATTTTGAACACAACAACTAAAAGAATACAAGTACAGGAATATAATAATAAAATTTTCGGTTAAATGTGACAATTACATTTATTTCCTATTTGAAAAAAATGGGTGCATATAAAGCTATCAAAATCAACGCAGTATAAATGGTAATATTTTTAACAGTAAAAAAATATAGCGTTTACATTATAATAGTTTTTGCAGTACCATATATATACAACCCTCACAACAATTACTGCAAAAAGTGATTATTAAACTAAAACCTCTCTAGCAACTACATAGCATACAAGAGAAACGTCACTTCAATTATAATATATACAATACTATATAATAATTGAAAAAAACTATAATTATATATACATATATATTGTAAGTAAAAAAAATTGTATAAAATATCAACGGGTGCAAAATTGGAAATTGGGTAAAATGATTAACATGATTTATAACGTCAACTATTAATAAAAATACAGATTACATGCAATTTTTTCAGTTACCAAATGATTAAAAACATTACAAAGTTCAAAAATTCAATAATCTATGTGATCGCCTTTCTTTTAAACAACCTGATCCAGGCGTTTTGAAATGTTGTCGATGAGAGTGTTGATATATTCTTGTTTCATCTCATATTGAACAACAAACCGAATGCGTTCATATAAATCCTCAATTTCAGTATGCTTATTGATATTGCGCTTTAGCATACTGAAAAAAATTTCAATAACATTGATATCCGGGCTGTTAGATGGCAATTGAGTGAAAAATAGCTTTTCTGATTTTAGCCCCTCTACTGTCTAAATGTAAATATAAAGCAAATATAGTGAACTTAGATGAATATGACGTTACCTTTTTGGACGTATGACATAGAGCATTGTCCTGAAAAACAGTAGTAACCTCTGTGTAAGTGTACTGCATTGCATAATGAAAAACATCCTTCATAACTGAAATAAATTTTTCACTAGTTAAGGTACCAGATATAATTCTCCATTTGATAGGTTGATTATACTTAATACGAAACCAACACATTACTTGTCGAGGGTGGGCTTTCTTTCTAACAACCGGGAGTGAATGTTTTTGAAAACTTGTCCCACACAACACTTTGTTTTTAAAGCCAAATGGTTCATCCCAAATCATCGTTTCATCAGCAAAGTATACAAAACGCCAGTAACATAAGTGTCGTTCACTGCATAGTTTACAAAAGGCTAATCAGTCATCCTTTTGTTTTCTGGTAATAAATGGCTTAATCTTCGGTGATTCTAGAGTTAAACCGGATTCAATTGCTCTGTTTCTTATTGTAGAATAAGTAAAATTGTTTAAACTATTTCTTTTGGTTTCTGAAATAGGTTTATTATAATTATTTTAACTCTATAATAATTTTTTGATCATCCGTACTTGTTGTTACACGTTTTCTTCCAACATTATCATAATTTTGTGGTTTTTGACCGTTGATAATCCGATAAATTGTTGAAAGGTTAACTCTATATAAATCTGCTAATCTTTTTGGTAAAAATCCTTTATTTGTTAATTCTTTAATAACACGGTATTCATTTTCGGTGAAATAAAAGCATTTTTTATCACTATTCTCTATTTCAAAAACAATGCAATCAGAAAGCAGAATTAGCGGGTGAGCGGAATCTCAAGGTTAAACGTAAATAATAATTTATTAGATTTGTTTTAAAATTTTTATTTAAAATTATGAAAAAAAGTTTTTTATTATTTTTATTTATATAGATTAGAATAATTAAATGTTTATTTTAATAATTATTATGACATTACAATCAGAGCAGACTTGAATGTGCGTTTAACATCAATTTTAAGAATTAGTTATTGTTCATTTTTAATGAAATTAAGCACACAAAATAATAATAATTTAATTATTATAAGCATTGTGTAATTTTAACTTATTATCCACGTTAATATAGAAGTAGCTTTTAAAATATGCTATTTTGGCCGACTCAGCCTTCTTAAATAAATATTTCTAAGTATATATAAAGGATCTATTAAGCACTAAACATTATTTTTAATTCCCGATATTTGTTTTTACGAAAAAACAATTGGACATAACAAATGGGTGTATATATATATACATATATATATATATATATTTATATATATATATATATATATATATACATATATATATATATATATATATACATATACATATATAACAAATTTAGTTTTGTTTAAATGACTGCTAACTGTACTCTATTTAAATGAATTTAAAATAAATTTATACCACAAGAAATTTTAAAATACACAATTTATAACTTGTATTTCCATTATTCCTATTTACAAACAAAACTTATCGTAAAACACGAGTTAGACGACTTTTATACATTGAAACAATTTAACCCATTATTTGCTTAGTTAAAGATACAATTGCTATTAGTTAAAACAAAAATTGGAAATGGTTTGGCTTCAATAACAACGGTCCGTAACATTAATACAAACATAATAGTATTTTAAACACGTTATAATTTTTTGCAAATCAATGTCAATCTTGATAGAAACATTAAAAACATTTTTTCTAACTGTTGATGTAACATGTACCGTAATATTATTTTTATTTTTGTTTTCAACAAATTTTTTTTTGTTTTTTTCATCCTTGTTCAAAATAATTTCTTTTGTTGACAAAACTTATTTTTATTTATTTATAATAATAATTATTATTATTATTGTTATTATTAATTTCTATTTTGATAATGAATATGTTAAACACTAGTTATTAAAACGATGTCAAATAGTTACTAATAAATAAAATTGTAACAAAGTCGCATAAGATAAATTACTGCGATTGTATTTGTTAAACTGTTAAATAACTTATGCTTATTTTTTTATTCGATGTTTATAACGATATGCTTTTATTGAAAAACGTTTTTAAATTTTATTTAAGTAAACTAAAACATACTAATAATTTCAAGTTACAATTTTTACACATACATTATCAATTTGGTACATATATATATATATATATATATATATATATATATATATATATATATATATATATATATATATATATATATATGGGTAAACATCTTTTTGATTGATTTTTTATACATATTAATTGACTTATGTACTGCAATATTGATTCTATACACTTTTAGGTTATTAATGAATAACGTTTCTTTGTGTGTGATAATATTATTTTTTAATCCTTTAAGTTTTATAATTTTATTTCAATAATTGACTTTCTGAAATAATTATAACACAATCTTTACTTATTTTAACTAATGATTGAAATAAATTATATTAAACTATATTTAAAAATAGAACAATAATAATTACAAGTTTGATATACTGTATTTACACGAACTTAATAAATATATATTTAAATTAATCTGTCTAAAATTATTATTTAAGACAATTAATTATATTAAATTGTTAATATTAAAAAAGCAATTCATTTATTCTTTACAAACAACTTGTTATCTCAATGATATGTAACAAAATATTGAGAAAAAAGAAAAGAAATAAAGCACCAATTATTTGTATTGCAAAGCGTTATAAACGAATGAATTTAAATTAAAAATGTATCTTTCTGAAATTTATATAAACAATAAAACACATATTACATATAAATTTATTATCGTATGCAAAATATTTTAATATAGAAATTCCATATTAGTTGTCAATACTGTTCAAAATAATGGACTAATTTTCTAATCATTGCATAGGCATGGGTCATTCAAGAATACAGTTAAACCAAATCTATTAATTCATTTAATATTTCAAGGGTGTAATATTAGAATTGTCATCCTTACTTAAATAATAAATCCTCTTCGTTTCAGTCAATCACAACTGTTTTCTCATCATCAGTAGTGCATGCCTTTCAACTGTCACACACGAACTTCAACCCATATTTGGTTTCAATGGGCAAATCCTAGATTTAATAACCGGTGCATTACCAAGTAATATTCACAGAGTAGACAGTGGCGTTGCGAGTCATATTCTGCCTTGGTTGAGCTCTGAGAATGGTGTTTTTGAATTTGGTCATCAGTATCTGCCCTGTTGATCACGGCATTTAATCGATTTTTGTAAGAGTTTCGACCTCGAGTATATAGACCAGTTAGCCGCGGCCAGCCATCTAGGTGAGAAGACGAGCACCTTTTAAACCACCTTTTTAGGCCCCTTTCCTGGTGGAACAAGTAGTGCTGCCTATAAATAGAGCTGCTTGGTGATAATAGACAGGGCGGCACCGATAACCGTTGTCGCCTTCCTGTCAATGCGTCAACGACCTGAACGCTTAATTATCCGTTTGGTTCACGGCTGTTTATTTGGTACAGCCTTATTCACAGCTAACCTTTATTGCTATCCGCTACCTGTGGACGCGCTATGTAGGGGTCAGTCTCCCCTTTAGCACAATTAAAGAAAAACGATTATAATGGATTGGCCATGTTTTACGTAGATCGTCCACTCATCCAGCCAGAATAGCTATGGAAGCCCATCCATTACCCGGATGGAAAAGAAGACCAGGCGGCCAACAAAAAATTTGGACGGACATTGTAGCATGCGGACTCAGACCTTTTATTTATGCTAAGCCCCCTCGACCAAATGAATTGCTTAAATGGGTGTCCGTTTCTTTACCCTATGCAGCCAACAGAGATCATTGGAGAGGTTTAATTTGGAGGATGTAATTAACATTTAATGTCAGCACACTTCAAGTGTCGTTCATTAAGTGCACATTGTAAAAGTTGATGTTTTTGCAGACGTTTTGTTATTTGCACTACCCTGGATGATAATAACCAGTGGGGGGTGTTTATTCCCGATGATAATGATGATGATGAACTTCAACCCACATCCTATTTGGTTTGAAGCCAATGCATTAACCACTAAGCTACTAGGGGTTAAAACTTACCCTGTAAATTTATTATTTATAATGCTAATAAATGCCAATTGCTCAATGTCTTCAAATGCTGCATGTTATTACTCGCTAACAAACAAGTGAATAATTCTTTCCACTAGGGCTTTAACCATATATAGGTCTTGGCGTGCTGCACAGTTTTGATATTGTTCATTTTGACATAGATACATACTCTAAAATATTTAGAAGCAGCTTAATTGTTCAACAGCCCAGCATAGTGTTGTTTAATTATTTATTTTATGTTTATTGCTTTCAGCAGTAGATATTTTAGCGAAACCAAGCGTGCGTCCGCATTTTAGTGCCGGTGGTGGGATTCGAACCCATGACCACTAAGGTCCAAATCGAGTCCTGTACCGCTAGACCACTCCGGCAGTAAAAAAGCATTATCCCGATTACAATCCCAACTTATATGATCAAAGATGAGAATCATGATGACTACTAACTACTGTTTTCAATTCCAATCCAAATAATTATATTGCGTTCGTTTTTATCAGTTACAAAAATTAATTAATTAATTTACAAATACATCAATTAACTGCGTATAACAATAGGTCATTCATTCATTTGGTTCATGACGTGGTCACTTCTTCATTATTTCCCATATTTATACAACATGTAGAACAATCGATTTCGATGGCTTGACAAGTGTAGACAAACGTGGAAGAATAACAAAGTTTCTTGGCTGGTAGACGGCATCCTTGTGACGTCACCACTGTACGCAAAGATTGACGAAGCCGCCTGATTTTTTGTCAGGATTATCTCCCTTAGCCCAAGGGCTACATATGATATACGTATACCTTTAGATACCTTTTAAGTATCCTGGGTGTATGTTTGCACCCACTCGCCGTAGCGGAAGCCCAGTTATACCGCTGTGCACTCGGACCCTGCTGTTATTAGTCTAGATGCCTAGGGGCACCTAGTCCAGAATGCACCACGTGGAGGACTAACAGTCAGGAATATCACTATCATTGGAAATTGAGACTTTACAAGCATTACTCAAATCCTCAGGATCATTAGCATCCCATAACAATATGCGTCAAAGTTTAATTACGCCCATTACTATTTTTGTGCACATTAATATGGTTTTGTTGTGTGTACGTAGACGGATTCCAATTTCTTTAAAGTCTTGATAAGTCATAAGCAATTATGAAAGTTAATTAGCTTTTAATAGGTGACGGAATCATTCCTTAAACCAATTAGAAATGTGTTCCTTTGTCAAGTGTGCCTAAGCACCAATTTTTATAGCCAATACCTTTGTTAAATGTTAAGACAAATGAAAATATTTAATTATTTCACTAATGTACTTTACATTTATCTAGTTCACTACATGACTGCATGACTAAATTATCATTAAAATTTTTATTCAAATTGTATAGGACATAGTAACAATAAACATTCTAATCACACAATAATCGTTTAGTCACCTTATTTATAAATTATGTACGCACAGAAAAAATAATCGTGCGTGTAGAACTTGAATAAAATTAAATATTCTCTAAAAATTTTGTGTTGGAAATAAAAGATATTTTTTGTTATTTGTGAGTGAATTAACATACATATATATATATATATATAAATTGTTTCTATAAAAACATTTTATGTACAAAAAAATGAGTAAGCGAAATAATCTCAAATATTATTCAATAATATGAACATTTAATAATGTTTACATTTAAACAGAGATGCTAATGATTCTGACTATTTGAGTAATACCACTAAAGTCTGAATTTCTGATAATGGCGATATTCCTGACTCGTCTTACTTTATGTGGTGCATCCTGGACTAGGTGCCCATAAGTATCTAGACTAGTAACAACAGGGAAGGCCGTATAACTGCATTTCTGATCCTGTGATTTGGTGCAAGCATACACCCAGAGTACTTAAAAGGTATATATATATATATATATATATAGCCATTGGGCTAAGAGAGATAACCGTGACAAAATGTCAGGCGGTTTCGTCAATCTTTGCAAACAGTGGCTGCGTCAAAAAATGCCGTATACCAAGCAAAAAACTTCGTTATTCTTCTACATTTATTGCATTTATTAAACCACCAAAATCGATTGTTTAATATGCCGTACAAATATAGGAATAATGAAGAGGTAATTATATCATTAACTGCAATAAATGAAAAAAACCAATTAAAATGAATAAACTATAAGATCCCTTAATATGGAAAAAAATCTCTCACTTTTCGACTCTCACACTGTCATAGAAAGAAACAAACCAATGGATCTAGTCCTATTTTTTCAAACCGCGTTCCATTCAACTGATAGATTATTGTATAATGGGACAGTAGGACACTAGACTTACAGCATTAAATGGACATAGATTCCAGTCTCATGACCTGCATTCAAAGCGCGGTTTGGTTAAGTAGCAACTTACTAAAAACGTTTTTAGTATCAAAAATTCGAGCAGTAAAAACCATATAAAGAAAAAATTACCATTTACAATATTGTTTCAATAGTGCGTTTAGATTTATTCATGATTTTACGATTAGTTGGTAGGATGAGATAGAATTCAATTATGACTACACCATTTACTTTCACGATAAATGGTGTTATAACTGTATATTATTTAAGCAAATAGAAAAATTCAGAAACATATTTAAACATTTATTTTTGGCATTGTTAAAAAACATCTTAACGACAAAGTGATCGTTTAAAATCATGTTATATATATATATATATATATATATAAACGTACTTTATGTAGACATTTAACACTTTTTAAACATTAAATATTTTTACAATTTATTATAAATTTGTGTGCGGTTCCAAAGTTTTCATAATTAACTACATTTTTCAAAAACACTTTTCTCACTAAACTTAAGCTTACATTTTCGTCACAATTGAATATTAGGTAAGCATGTCTTATATTGGTAACGTTCCAGAACGATATTTTCAATAACAAATTCAAAAAATGAACCAGCAATCGCAATTATTATAATAGTGCTAAGTTGTTCAAACCTCAGCAAGAAATAGTGTCCACCACATTTGAATCAATTGAATTGAACACCCAAACCAACTGTACTTGATTCAATAAAAATGTGTAAATTAGGCACATATTTAGAATAATTTTTACATTGCATGAAGCATAGTTGGTCAACATTTGCTCTCAAAGATAAAACATATTATCTTGATTTTTAATATTAGCATGATTGTAACGAATGGCACTAAATCTGAATAAAAGATTGCCATCTATTGTATTAAATTAATCCTAGTTTATAATATCACTAATCTATTATTATCCTATTTAATTATGAACAGAATTTGATTAAATTAATTAAATTTGATCATTTATTAGGTTAGATAAGCAGCTGTCAGTGACATTTTTTATTAATAGATTTCGTTTATCACAATGCAAATTCATTTTCTTCATTCTTGTTCTACTGGTTTTGGCCTTTACATTTGTGGCCATAAAAGAAATCTTTTAAAAACCCGTTTCTGCCCAAATTAATTAACTTGTATTTGAATCTACTCTTTGTTCGATTGCAATTAATATTTATTACAATTGCTCTACTTTAATTTGATTTATTATTGTTTGCTAAACATTTCATTGCTTTATTTCAAACTTTAAAACAAACACATCTTGATACCATAAAGAAATAGATTTTTAATAATAACAAGAAATACTGGATTTAGAAAAGCCTTTAAAGTATTGCCAATGGTGAAATAGGAATCTAACGATCGTTCGTTTTCACTGTGGTTGGTGACAGACAACTCTTCATTATTTCTATACTTGTACGGCATATTAAACGATCGATTTCGATGGCTTGATAAGCGTAACAAACGGTGATGAATTAAAAAGTTTATTTGATGGTACACGGCATCCTTGTGACGGCCTGATTTTTCGTCAGAGTTATCTTTCCTAGCCAGATGCCAAGAAATTTAATGTTTGTATTTTTGTAAGACCAATGCCTTTACAGTGATACTCCAATCGAAGTGATGTATCCTGAACGAAACGGCCTTAGTAACCTAATAAATATGTTTGAGATCAAAACCCAGTACTGTTCAATCGTCTTACCCGCACATGTTACATAAGCACAGTGCAAATGAATATTTAAAACGTACACCTCGTTTTTAAACAACCGTAAATAAATTGTTTGCCAATAGAATAACACTTTAACTATTATTTATTATCATCGCAAAATAGTAATTCAACACTAATAAAGTATTCCTTTTCAATTTGAACATAAATTGATTCGCTTAATACGTATATAAATATATTTAATCACCAGATAAGACACCAGTATAGGCATTATTTTAACATATTTGCATTCAACATAGTTAACAAGAATCTGCTTGTTAGCAGTAGTAACACTCAGTATTTGAAACAACTGGGAGTTTATATATTGAAGAGATTTACTATACCAACTTTAGAATATCTCGATTAACCATTCATAGTTCCGCAAGTAAGGCTTTGGTTGAAAACGCGGAGATCTTGAGTTTGTTAAGATTTGAGAGGATAAAACATCAATACAGTGCTTCTAGCTAATTAAAATTTTTACTCGTTAATGTTCCATTGAAAACATTTTCTTAAAGTGGATATTTGGCGAAGCCAAACGAATACTGCATTTAGTGTCGGGATCGAATCTATTTCCACTCGATTTCGAGCCTAATAACACAAACCGTTACAGCAAAAACTATTCTTTACCAGTTCATACAAATATAGGGGTGTCAATGAATATGGGGATTTAAATAATGCTTACACTCTCAATTTCCAATAATAATTATATTCCTGGCTGATCGTCCTCCACATAGCGCATCCTGGACTAGGTGTCAGTAGGTATCTGGAGTAACAACAGCAGGAGCCGAGCGCACAGCAGTATAACTAGGCGGATGGATGAAAGTACACACCCAGAAAACTGGGTCTAATTTTTGCAGTGTGCGCCGTCACAAGAAACTTCGTTATTCTTCAACGTTTGTTACACTTATCAAGCCATCGAAGTCGATTGTTTAATGTGCCATACAAATATAGAAATAATGAAAAGGTGACTACATCACCAACCAAAATGAATTAATTATAGTTCCAATAAGTACTGCTGTTTAAATACATTTTCCTAAATTTTGTCAATATAATTCTTTACTTAAAATCCTTGCGGTAATTCAAAAATTCGTGGTTTATATAGCGCGTAGCGTATACAATAATCCTTTAAAAATAAACGCAATAGTTTTTGATAATCGAAATAACCAACATCAAAACAACCCATCACAATTTTTAAAGTATATATTTATATCAAGTACTCAATTGTTTGGTATATATGTAATACAAAATCATAATTGCGCCAAGTGTTTGTACAAAATTTTGGCTCCAGGCAACAACGAAACTTGCAATTCGTCCAATACAGAACTCAAATGATCACGGAGTTGTTCGCATATTTTTGCATCACCCAATTCATATAAACTGAAACATTTTATACCAAAATAAGAGCTGAAGATGATATTCAAATGTATGCAAAAGATTATTCAATTCAATTTTTGTCTTATACTCAACATACTCACAATTACAGGAACCAAGTGTACAGCGTTATAACTCAGCTTCCGCTTAGGTGGTTGAGTACAAGAGTACTTAGGAGGTACATTCGAGCGTACTTATACCATACGTAGTCGTTAGGTTAAGGGAAATAATCGTGACAAAAATGCAGGCGACCTCATCAATCTTTGCAAACAGTGTGCACCGCCACAAGGATGCAGTGTGTTAGCCAAGAAACTTCGTTATTTTTATACATTTGTTACGTTTATCAAGCTATTAGATAAGATCATTTAATATGCTGCACAAATAGAAATAATGAACATGTGACCAAATCACTAACCGAAATAAAATTATTATTATTCTTATCAGTGTTATCATTACTGCTTCAATGCTTCACAAAAAACATTTTTCAGCAAGTAAACATTTTATTGAAGCCAAATGAGGGTCCCCCATTGAGTGCCAGTAGTAGTACTCA
Source organism: Cardicola forsteri (assembly GCA_025895645.1). NCBI lineage: Eukaryota > Metazoa > Platyhelminthes > Trematoda > Strigeidida > Aporocotylidae > Cardicola > Cardicola forsteri. The sequence goes on along the minus strand of JAKXYG010001430.1, from coordinate 923,189 downwards.
AACCAGTGACCATCCAAGATAGGGTCAAGCTCTGTACCACTAAACCGCCCCAACATTAACATTACTACATTCCTTGTATAAATATATTTATAAAGGTTCAAAAATTAAATGCTTTAAAAGACGCTTTTCTAAATAAACATTTGACAAAGTCAAGCAACAATCTTCACACGGTACCAATAATAAGACTCAAACCCATGTCCATACAGCTACGAGTCTATTGTCACCTCTTAGAGTGTGAGAATGACTAAGCCGATTAGTAACGCAATCAGTTCAAAACCACTTCACTTTGGTCAATTAACTGTCCTCGAAAATTCATTATATATATATATATATATATATATATATATATATATATATATATATATATGATATATATATATATATAAATATGACGTAGCCAATCGAAAAAACGTATCACTGTCCTTGACCAGAGCGTTGTACCAAAAAAGATGACCTCAAAACAATAGTCAGATCACCATTAGTCCGACCTAATCCTGATGAAGTCTCGTCGGAGACAAGCAGCAAACAAATTTCGTCAAGATAATCACTTTATCAATATTCTTTTAAGTTATTTTTTTTAAACTAAACTGTAATGTTCATGTCATCTATCCCAATTCTTCCATACAAACAGTTCCAATAAAATCATACTGCATTAATATGAGAAACAACAAATACTTACTAAATCAACTACCTAAAAACTGAAGCAGTTTAACCTGCTAGCCGGCATTAAGAACTAAAATTTTGCTAATTAATCATATATATATCAAACACGTAACTTATAAAAAGTGTAAACTTACTTAACCAATATAAAGCAACTGCGGTTGCACTGTGTCCATAACACAAAATTTTCGGCTGGCACAAATTTCATAATCATACGTCCAAAAGTATCTAAATTTGAATTGAAAATTTATGAACAAAAAATCACTGTGCAATTAAACAAACTTGAAAATAAGTTATATATACCTAATTCATCTTTAAGTGAATAATCCGTAAATGTTTAAATTACGGTTTTATCTATGCCATAATTTGATAATAGCATGAATTTTTAAAATTATACAATAATGCAAATTACTTGCAATATGGTATCAGAATTTTGAAGTTTAATTGAACAGCGCTCGATTTAAATCTGGATGGGCATGGGTTCGAATCCTACCACCGACCCACTAAAATGCGGGCCCACGTTCGGCTCCACTAAAATGTTCACTGCTAAAAGATGCGTTTCTCGTAAAACATTCAAAATAGTAAACAAAAATTTTTAAAATAAAACAACAAACTTACAATCTTTGTGTTGTTTTTCTTCCTGCAAAAGACGACGTAATAAAAGATGACCCTCAAATCTTTCCATAAATGGCACGGAACACTTTTTACTTGAATCCTCTTCGTCATTTTCAGCATCGCTCACGCTGTGCATACTTACATCTGCTTCTTCTTCTTCTTCCTCTTGTTCCATTTCACCCGAAGTAAATGTTTTAACCGTCTGTTCAAACACAATATGAAATTCATAAATATGACAATACAGTCATGCAACAAGTTAACACCGTTAGCTAACAAAGCTGCATTAATTAAAACAACTACATTGCAGCTAGTTGCAAGTCCTGTTGAGAAAGGAAAGGATAAATTGCAGGATTAACAACTTGGATTTTTTTTAAATAATTGCAAAAGAAGTGAAAGAATAACTCCACAATAAAATCCGAATAAAAGTTCAATCTGTGTAATCCAGCAATTTCAATGCCAAACATGTAATGTACAATTACATATAACAATTGGGTTACCCCATGCTCTTCAAAGCAAGATTTTTGAATTAGCATTAATAATAATAAAAGTGATAATATTAATAATAATGATGATAATAATAGTGATAAAAATAACAATAATAATATAATAATAATAATAATAATAACATTAATAATAATATTAATAATAATAATAATAATAAAAGTGACATTAATAATAGTAATGATAATATTAATATTAATAATAATAATAATAATAATAATAATAAGATTAATAATAATAATAATAATAATAATAATAAAAGTGACAATATTAATAATAATAATGATAATAATAGTGATTAAAAATAATAATAATAATAATATTAATAATAATATTAATAATAATAATAATAATAAAAAGTGACAATAATAATAATAATAATAATATTAATAATAATAATAAAATAATAATAATAATAAATAATAATAATAATAATAATAATAATAATAATAATAATAATAATAATAATAATAATAATAATGATAATAATAGTGATTAAAAAAATAATAGTAATAATAATAATAATATTAATAATAATAAGATTAATAATAATAATAATAATAATAAAAGTGACAATATTAATAATAATAATGATAATAATAGTGATAAAAAATAACAATAATAATAATAATAATAATAATAATAATAATAATAATAATAATAATAATAATAATAATAATAATAATAATAATGATAATAATAGTGATAAAAAAATAATAATAGTAATAATAATATGCGCACTTTACATACAAATCAATACTCACCAACTTCCTCTTCTTAGCCAACTTTTGTTCAATATTTTCAATCGCTTTGCGGCGACGATTTTGTCTCAACTGATCGTGTGAAGGAGCATTGGGCGACTTGACAGCTGAATGCAAGACAACGGGTGTGAACGTGGGAACCAACGTGTCAAGAACGAGCGCTTTAAGTGCGCGTTTTCGTAACATATTCAATGCGTTTCTGTCTTCAACCGACACAACATCATTCAAATTTACAAATTTTGCATCCTTCTTGTTGTCACATGCATTGTCTGCACTGTCTTGACACCTTGCATAGTTAACGGTACCATATTTAGGATCAAGATGGTACAAAGCACTGAAATAAAAATAATTTGTGTCCAGTTCATTAATATCGTCATTAAAAATTGAACTTATGGGATGCGAATCATCCTGATAATTTGAATAATGCTTATAAAGTCTCAATTTCCAATAATGGTGATATTCCTTAATGTTTATCCTCTATATGGTGCATCCTGGACTAGGTGCCAACAGGTATCTAGACTAATAACAGCAAAAACCGAGTGCACAGCGGTATAACTAGGTTCCCGTTTGAGTGCCATCATATATCCAAGATACTTAAAAAAGTATCTTAAGCCGTTTGGCTACAGGAGGTAACCCTGACAAAAGAGATCAGGTGGTCTGGTCAAATCATTGCAAACAGTGACGACTTCACAAGGATACCGTCTACAATCCAAGAAACGTCCTTATTCTTCCACGCGTTTGTTACGCTTATCAAGCCATCAAAGTCGATCGTTTTATATGCCGTATAAATATAGAAAATAATAAAAAGGTAATCACGTCACCAACCAAAATGAATGAATAAATTGAATTTATTATACCGTATTGCTTTGTTGTTCAAAAAATCAAAATTATTAGCGATATAAATAAACAATTGTTTGTTTTTTTAATTTGAAATAAATTAATGAAATGTAGGTACAATGAACCAATAATCCAAAAGTGAAATAATAATCATTAAAGCAAATTGATTAGAAATACTGAAAGATATAAAATAAAATCGTTAGCAGATTAGTTCATACTTTTTACTAATTAAACCTTTACAGTAATTTGTTTACAATTTTATCATTATCATTTTCTGTTAACGTTTCGCAAATTTACTATTGCATTGGAATTTTACTTAATAAAAAACGCTTTATAGCAGCATTGTAAGGTCATTCTATAATAGCATTTAGCCCTAACAACAAACAAAAACCTATACGGATGCGTTACATTATACTTTTGAAAAACAAAAATATTATGTATAAAATCGACCACAGCATTTAATAATTAACACCATGTGTATGAAATAAAAGCATTACAACTTTAACCTAAATAGAAAATTAATTCTCGAACAGCTAAATGTTATTAATGAATGCCAGTTATCGCAAACAAAAAAGTATTTATCAGTTAATAAAAAAAATTACAAACATTATTTATTAGTTGTCGAAAACAAAAAGCAGTAGTGCTATCTAATTAATAATTACAAGTCATACACTGGTGAATTAATAATAAAAACAAAATTGCTACCAATTACATTATATATCATTAAGTAGATTGAGATAAAGAAATAATTTTCAAAACATTAATGCACAATAATTGAATGCATCAATAGAAATTAGTAACCAGACATCATATTTTCAGTCGGCAATAAACCTGTATTAAATTAACAATAAAAATAATTTAATAAATTTTTACACACTAACCATTTAGATCTTGATAATATTCATAAAGCTAAACAGAAAAAAAACATTCACCAATGAATAGCAATACAGTGTAAAATAATAAGACACAAACCTTTTAAGTAATATTTCTCCAAGAAGAACAAGTCTACCCAAATCAGTGAACAACAATTCATCCACTTCATCATCACAATTTCCAACAAACACATTATTCATTCGATCTTCGGCAAATCGAAGAAGTGCAGGAAGCAAACCAACTTGTACTGTTCGCAGTTCCAAAGCACGATAAGCCAAAGGCTTTTTTGTATATAAATTTCGATTGCCAGGAGCAAACAAACTTTCAATAAACTGGGGCGAAAAATGACGTCTATCACGTGGAGACAAGGCATATAAAAGAACCTTACGAGCATTAGGATGTGTAATCATAACATCCAAATCCTCCAATACTTCCTAAAAATCAACATAAACTTATTACAAATTTGCTTGCTTTAAAAATATATAACAATCTATAATTAAATTGTTATACACGTATACACGTAAGAAGAGAAAAAGAGAAAGATGGCTAAAGAGCTGGACTCGAGACCAAATGTACTTGGGTTTGAGTGCCAGGGTTGTCTAACGGTACAGAGCCTGACTTAGACCTGTGTGGATTTGAATCCATGCTAATGATCCTGAGGATTTGAGTAATGCTTATAAAGTCTCAATTTCCAATAATGGTGATATTCCTGACTGTTAGTCCTCCACGTGGTGCATCCTGGACTAGATGCCCCTAGGCATCTAGACTAATAACAGCAGGGTCCGAGTGCACAGCGATATAACTGGGCTTCCGCTACGGCGGGTGGGTGCGAACATACACCCAGGATACTTAAAAGGTATCTAAAGGTATACGTATACCATATGTAGCCCTTGGGCTAAGGGAGATAACCCTTACAAAAAATCAGGCGGCCTCATCAATCTTTGCGAACAGTGGCGATGTCACAAGGATGCCGTCTACCAGCCAAGAAACTCTGTTATTTTTCCACGTTTGTTACACTAATCAAGCCATCGAAATCGATCGTTTATATGCATAAATATGGGAAATAATGAAGAGGTGACGCCACGTCACCAACCAAAATAAATGAATGAAATGAGTACCAAATGCGGGCCCACGTTCGGCCTAGCTATAATAAATAATAATAAACGCCAGTTCTCGTTTGGCTTCGATAAATGTAACTTTGCTGTAAGATCATTCCAGTAAAAACCAAACAAATAAATTAACTATACAATATATATATGATCCTGAGGATTTGAGTAATGCCTATAAAGTCTTAATTTTTAATAATGGTAATATTCCAAACTGTTCCTCTTCCATATGGTGCATCCTGGACTGGGTGCCAACAGGCATCTAGACTAATAACAGTAGAGACCGAGTGAACAGAGGTATATTTGAGCTTTCACTAGATTCCCATTCAGTGAATGAGTGCTAGCATACACCCTAGATATTTAAAAGGTATCTCAAGGTGACTATTTACCATATGTAACCAGTTAAGCTTGTGGATCCGTCAACCAGCATCCATCCTAAAGATAATCGTCTAGTCAATTCCTGTGAACACTGGCGTCATTACAAGCAAGCGTTCTTCAGGCTAAGAAACTTCATTTATTGCTCCAAGCTCAATTCGTATCCGACAACCTTTTCCAAAAGTTATTCAAACTTGGAATTAATAAAGAGGTGGTTCTGCCACCAACTTATGTTATATTTAATTTAATTATATATATATATATATATACAACTCACTTTAATTATTGTTTTCTGCAATAAAACGACATCATCCACACAATCCAGCAAACCAATAAGAAACAAATGTCCATGCTCATTTGTAGCTATATTAACAACGCACGTTTTTAAACCCTTTACCAATAACTTTCGTTTTGCTACATTGGATGCCCATAAAATGTGCAATGCAATGCGAACACCATCACGAGTGTGCAACATGGGAATAATTTGATTTTCCTCTATCAATGTCTCCAACAAAGTACCGAAATTATCTTCAAACGATTTAGGAATAGATTTTATAGTATTTTCCTCCGTATCCTCATCAGCCACTATGGGAACGGGAACTATAGATTCCGTTATTTGATAATGTGAAGATGCATTTTTTTTATTTGTAACATTACTAAATTGAAATGTTTCTGAATTTAGCGCTTTCAAATATTCTAAAAATAAATGCTGAACAATGCTGTATTTGTTAAGACCTCTAAAAATAAAAAACCGTAATTAGTAAAGCATTAAACATCATTACAATAAAATAAATGGAGTTACAAATACTTTCACGTGTTAGTTCTGAAATATAGTTTAAAATAATCATAGCAATTGTCGTATTAAAATCGCTTAAAATAGTGCTTTTCTGTACATCAAAACCAAAATAATATCCTAAAATATTAATGATCACTGCTTTAAGTTTCTATACTGGAACATTAAAACCTATCTTAAAATAAAATTTACCGTAGTAATTGAACAATAAAATTAACACAAACCAAAAATATGCTGTATATGTATAACTCACTTATTAATCAATAAATTTAAAAACAGTGTCAAGTTATTCATTATCACCATTTTTTTATCTGCATGTAATTTTAAAACATCTGCAAGAGTATAAACACGATTTTCAACCAATTGTAATATGCGCTTGTTTCCATACAATTCTTGTATAATTTCGCCTCGTTGTACAGCCGTCGCGTAATCATTGTACAGTGTATCCACAACTTCACAAGCAAATTTGTGTTTCACTAAACGTGCAATGCGATTTGTAAAAGCCTATCATTAATACAAGAAAATTAATAACAATAAAGAAATATCCACAATATACTTGTAAATGTGCACAAACAATCTATTTTTATTGATGTTTACTACATTGAATGTTTTTACGGGAAACGCATCTTTCAGCAGTGGATATTTTAGCGAAGCCAAACGTGAGCCCGCATTTTAGTACCGGTGGTGGGATTCGAACCCCCGATGCTCACCCAGGTCCAAGTCGAATGTTGTACCGCTAGACTAGCCCCAGCTTAAATGCTTTACCAAACGAGAGCCCGCATCTTGTTGCATGTGGTGACACTCGAGCCCATACCTAACCAAGTTTGAATCCAGCTCTGTACCACGAGACTACCTCAACAGAAAATTGCATGTACAAATCACAAATATATATTTGTCAAATGTCATGTTAAAAATTATTCATCTCAAAAATAAACGAAATAAATTAAAATATAAATTAAGCAAATAAATTAAATTAACCTATTAAAAAAGCAAAATCGAAGTCAAATTAATTAAATTTTGAAAATTTCTTTAAAATTAAATAAACCACTTCTTCATCATCATCGGGAATGGAGATCGTCCACTGACTATTATCATCCAAGTTACCTAAAGGCTCTAAATCATCAACTTTCAAAGTGTGTACTAAATAGACAGCACTTAAAGTATAATCATTTCAGATGATAATTACAACCTGAATTAAAGCTTACCAATACACCCTATTTACCAAAAAATAAACAATCAAACGTCTAATTTAACTGTTAATTTGTACGGGTATATTTAGCGTAAATTAAACGATAAAGTTCGCTTGCTAGAATGTCAGACCAAATTATTCGTTCACTATCCCGTTTTATTTTCTGGGTAATGATCGGAACTCTGTAACTATTCTAGCTAGATATATAGAAACATTATGTACAATATAACTATTACAGTTCAGATGTGTGTTTTTCCAATTGTGTTAAAGATACATGACCAAACAGATATTCAAAAATTGTTCAACTATTTGATTAACTATCAATCAATTTCGTCCAAAAAATGATAGCGAACGAAATTATACAAATCTTAAATATGTTTAAATTTTAAAAAACTTCAAAAATTCGCTTGAGTGAAAGTCCAAGATTCCCAAGAGTATAATGGAAGAAAATAAACTAAACTCTCATATATAATAGTCTTAGTTTAAAAAAATAATTTTTTCCATAAAGGCCTAGAAAATAACCAAAAACCTTCAGCAGAAAAGCCGATGTGACGCCGAATCTCCAAATGGCTAATTCTTTGTTATTCTTCTACATTTGTTCCGCTTATCAAGCCATCGAAGTCAATCGTTTATATATCGTATAAATACGGGAAATAATGAAGAGGTGACCACGTCACCAACCTAAATAAAAACTTTTCTCAGTTTGTTGGGATTGAGTAATTGAGTCTTGTGTCTAAGGTAAAAAAAAAAGCGAAGCAAGATCATTGCGTGCGGAATTTCGAAAACGTTATGAGGAGGATAAACAAAGATACTGGGATTCTGTAGCAGATGATCTAGAGGTTTCTGCTCCCCATAATGACATTCATTCATTTTCATTTTGGTTAAAGACGTGGCGTCACCTCTTCATTATTTCCCATATTTATGCATATAAACGATCGATTTCGATGGCTTGATTAGCGTAACAAACGTGGAAAAATAACAGAGTTTCTTGGCTGGTAGACGGCATCCTTGTGACATCGCCACTGTTCGCAAAGATTGATGAGGCCGCCTGATTTTTTGTAAGGGTTATCTCCCTTAGCCCAAGGGCTACATATGGTATACGTATACCTTTAGATACCTTTTAAGTATCCTGGGTGTATGTTCGCACCCACCCGCCGTAGCGGAAGCTCAGTTATATCGCTGTGCACTCGGACCCTGCTGTTATTAGTCTAGATGCCTAGGGGCATCTAGTCCAGAATGCACCACGTGGAGGACGAACAGTCAGGAATATCACCATCATGATGTTAGTGGAAAAGTTAACAAGAAATTGGAACATCTCTGTCGTGGTAACAAAGTTAAAGTTGGATCATCTGGCATTTTAAACGAAGACTGGTTGCTTCAATTTAACCAGACTTTAAACCATCCTGAAATCACAACAGGCTGGCTGCAAAATCAATCCAATCGTGATACAGTTCCTCCGGTAGAACCTCCAACTGTCGATGATATTATGCACATATGCAGTAAACTCAAAGCTAGAAAAGGCGCCAGATTCGACGGAATTCCTCCATATGTCTTCAAATATGGCCCTTCGCAGTTTACTGAAGACCTCTATGACATTATAACGAATTTCTGGACAACTGAGTAATGCCCTAAAGACTGGCATTGTGCTACTATTGTTCCTGTTCACAAGAAGGGAGATCGGTAAATACCTGCCAACTACAGGGGCATCAGTTTACTTTGCATAGCTATAAAAATTACCACATCAGCGATAGTTGATAGGATTCGCCCGGAGAGGGAGAAGACCACACGTCCCAACCAAACTGGTTTTCGTCCTGGTTTGAGATGCGTTGATCAGATTCACACGCTCCGGCGCATCCTGGAATTTCGGACAAAGTTTCAGCGCCTTACATACGTAGCGTTCATAGACTACTCTTCAGCCTACGACTCGCTGAACAGAAAACGACTCTGGCTAGCTATGTTACGTGACGGAACCCCGATGAAACTTGTGAATCTCCTACGTGTTCTGTAATCTGCTGTAATCCGCAATTGCAACAGATCTAGTACAAAGCCGTTCGAAATTCGCAGTGGTATGCGTCAAGGCTGTGTGGTTGCTCTGCTTTTGTTCAACTATACAATCTATGCTATTTGCCAAGGTTTCTGGACAGATGGAAGGCGTGTACGTTGGTACAAAGCCCATCACCGACTTAGAATACGCTGACGATGCTGTTCTTCAAGCTGAAAATAAAGATCAACTGCAGCGAGCATTAGATTTTCTTGTGAAAGTTTTTGATATGGCCTGAAGATCAATCTTAAAAAATCAGTCATCATGACGCCACAAGTTCTTGATGTGAGGATTGTATTAAATGATACTGTGCGTCCCAATGTACAGCTCTTCGATTAATTCTGACGGAGGTTCATCTAATAAAGTAAATCGTCGAATTTGTTTAGCTGTTGCTGCATTTGCAAAACTTGCTAATCCATTATAGAAACGAAAAAACATCATTCTAAAGACAAAGATTGACATTTTCTCTTCATTGGTTTGCAGTGCTTCTGTACGCAGCTGAAACTTAGATTTTTACAGGGTGAGAGATCATAAAACTCAACAAATTGAAAGCAAGATGTCTTAGGTATATTTAACACAACACTCATTTTGCATCATCCGTATCAAGGGACTGGACGAAAAAGATCAGTAACCGCTAAATTCGGGATGACCAATTTCATAAACTTCCTTCTTTGGTATCGTGACAAAGTAGAATACGCTGGTTTGGACACGTTCTTTGTAAAAATCCTGATGCAACCTCACGAACCGTAACCCTGACTTGTCCAAATACCAATTAGAAGAAAAGGAAAGGTGGTCAAAAACGTACTTGGATGGATGCTGTTCGGGACAATCTTCATCCTATTTTGGCCGGGACTTTATCATGGAAATAATGGCAAAGTCATTGGACTGACATATTGGTGCACACCTCCGAAAAGCGTGAACAGTAGAAAGAAAATATTCGAGATGCTTTGAGAACTTGGAACTAATAAAGAGGTGATTTTGCTACCAACTTTTTGTATATTTATTATTTTATGTTTAAGGTAAAATAATATAAAAATATATAAATACATCTATTTAGACCAACTGTCACATCGAATATGTGCTACAATTAAATGATTATATATACAGCAAATAAAATATAATGACTTACTTTTAACATTCCATTACGATGATCTTTTTCACCATAATTAATCAATTTTATCATGACAAACTTTCCGTAACGTGCTTTTACTAAATCAACAAAATGATTTTGAAGTCCATCATAAATTTTCCATCTCTGAAGTTCCGTAGCATGTTGAACAGAACACTCGAATATACGTGAAGTATCATGTGCCATGCATAAATCAACTAACGTATTCTAAAACACCGAAAACAAATATTAATATTAGCATTAATTAATAAGATTTAAAGAAAAGAAAAAGAAAATTACACTAACTTTTGATATCTTTAAAATTTCGTCGATCAGTTCAAAACGCCGTTGTTTAGACGTTTGCTCTTTTCTCAAATCTTCCCATAAAGGCAATAACTGAATAACAATTTCTGAATGCTTCTTGGATTTTAACTTTAACTTTCTCCTTTCCTTTTTATTTAATACTTCTATAATGTTAGTAAGTTAAAATGACAAATAAATTTTATTTCCACAACTCACTCTTTTCTTTCTACAAAAATAAACAATTAAACAACAATGTACAATTTACCTTTTTGTGACCACCTTTGCCCTTGAAAAACTTCTTGCCCTATTAATAAATAAACGGACTTAATACTTGTTAAACAAAATAAATTTTAAAATGTATTCACAAAGACTTAATTCAATAATATTTACAGAATATATATATATATATATATATGTACTTCTTAAAATATATAGAAAACTAAATAAAAATAAATAGCGTATTTTATGCTATTATAAAATGTTAACACTAAAAAACAATTTCAGAAAATCCAATCAAAAATACTGTCATATGCATACAAAAATAACAATAATATAAATAATAAAACCAAAAATACCTTTAATTCGCTTTTTACAACCATAATAATCCACGCAAAAAAGCACGCCCTAGCACATTCAAAAATTCACTAAAATTTGCAAAGGTCAAAATAAAATTTTAAAATAAATAACTAAATAGTTATTTTAATAACGTTTTAATAAAATTAAATTTTAAATAATTATAAATAAATAATATTATATAAGTACAAGTATTTGTACACAAATTTTGTTCAGTAGAAATAATACAGGTTGATACGCGAGTTATGTAGAAGCGAAACTCCTTTTCATCCTTGGTTTTATTTATTACTAATATTAAAAAATGAATTCCAAAATTGAGTTAAAAGGAAGAGGGGACTGATTACTTAAAATTGTAGTGCATATAATTGTCGTAGGCTTTTTTAAAAGCTTGAAGCGACGGAACTATTTTGGCAGGTAGACTGTTTTAAGGAAAAATGACTGTAAAAAAATTTAACTCCTTAATTGCAAAAAAGACCTGAGTTTGATAAGTTTAAGGTTATGACCCCTTAGGGAGTTTTAGGCATGGAGAGGGAAAACCTGAATTGACTAGCTGATAGGTCAAAATATTGTTACCCCGAACTTGTGTATGACTTAAAATAACTGTTTTAAAGATTTTAATCTTTGTTGGTAGAATAAGTTGTGGAACACAGGGGCAGTTTACTAACTGCCCTCTAAACATTATTTAGCCTTTAAATGTCAGATTTTAGGATTGGAGCTATAACTTAAACACAATATTCCAGATGTGATTTTAAGTATAGCATATACACTAGAAACACAGACATTTGGGTGGGGTGCTATCTGAATTTTTTTTTAAACTTAATCAGCCTAAAGTAAGTTTGAATTGTTTTGTTATGGTGCTCTGTAAAATTGAGGGACGAATTAAACAAAACACCTAAATTCTTAACAAAATTTACGGATTCAATTGACGGAGTATTTGGAAAAAAGATTTTACCTAGTGGTTTTCCAAAAGTGATATGTTTGTAATTGAACATATTCAGTGGCAACTGGATGGCTACCGATCAGTTAAAATTTCTACGAATCATGGCCTGCAGTAGTTTAGAGTTGGTACCCCAAATCTCACCTGCATAAAGCAGGATGTTAAAGCAAACGTCTGAGGGTAGATTATTGATAAAAAAAATAAACAGGGGAGAACCCAATACAGATCCCTGTGGTACCCGGATGAGATGTGACATAAAGAGTAATAATCAGGACCAACACAAACCTTAAAAGTGCTGTTGGAAAGAAAATCTTTTATTTATGCTAAAGTAGATTCAGCAATGCCTACATCCTTCAGTTTAGCAATAAGAAGATTGTGAGAAACTTTATCAAATATTTTAGCAAGGTCGAAATAGATAGCATCGACAGACTTATAGTTATCGAGAATTTTTGTGATGCTGTTAGAATAGGTAATTAGGTTGGTAAGATAAGACTTCTTAGGTATAAACCCGTGTTGGGCAGGATTGACAATGTTAGACTTAATTAAGTGGTCTAGTAAGTGAGATCTAATAATTCTTTCCATGATTTTGATAAGACTGGGAAGGATACTGATTGGCGTTCGGGCTTGAACCTGCACCTTGACTTGTGGATGGGTCTTATAAAAGCCACCTTTCATATAGATGGAATTTGACTAGATACAACTGATAAGTTAAAAATATGTGTCAAGTGGGGGTGGCTAAGATATCCGCGCACTTTTAGAATTCTGGGATAGATACCATCGGCTCCACAGGACATAGACTTAAGACTTTTGAGGTAAATTAAAACGATAAAAGACTATATCTGAGACCAATTCCTTATAGATGGTAATATCAATGTTGACTTTTCTGATTATAGGATTACTGTCGCGTTTTAAGCAATTAGCATAGTTTCTAACTCTCTCAAAGATTTCTTTTTGAGATAATATAAAAACGGTTTTGGATATCATGAAAAAAAATTAAACTAAGACCAATTTTTGCAAAAGACACAAAAGATGCCAGCCTTCACAGACTTCTTGTACTATTGAAGGTCACAAATAGACGGGTTAGAAAACAATTTTCCTAAAAATAAAACTTGAAAAAACGAATAAAGTTTAAAAAAAACCTATAACTGGGAATGGCCAGTGATAACTTTTTAAAGGCAAATTAAAAATTAATGTTTAAGTACGATGTACGGTGAAAACGCACAAAAACATAAAACGATACACAAAAACAAATTACAAAAATGCATTAATAAAATAACACAATAACAATTTAAAAAACGACACAACAACACTAAAGAAGCAAGTATTTAACAGTTAAGAACAATAAAAAGTAAGCAACTTTTGATCAGCACGTCACACAAGCGTATCTCACTGATTCAAAAATAGGTAGAAACGCTAGCGTAGATAAACAAAATTAAATAAAGGTCAATACAAAATTAAATAAAAATAAATAGAAAACATGGAGATTATTGTCTATTAACAGTAAAATTAGTTATTTTATTAAAATGCAATTTTTATTTAACGAAATTGATGCCAAAACGTAGTTATCAAAAATTGCTAATTTCTGTGTAAAATATTAATTACTATTATAACAATTTAAAAACATTGTTTTGTGTACATTATTTGTTACACTACTATACACGTCTCAGGTCTCTGCTATAAATAAAAAAGGTTAAAAATTTGTACTAAAAATATTACTTTTACAAAAAATATAATCAGAATGCAATACTTTTTCTAAAAACTAGCAAGTCCTCAAAGATACCGATAAAAAGTTCACAACTTTTTATTTTTTGAAAACAAATTAAAAAAACTGATGTATAATATATTAAAGCATGATACAATTAATTATTTTTACTACAAATTTTATATTATTGTACATTTAATAGGGAAAAATAAAATATATTCATATGCGTAATTTTTTAAACTTATTTGTAATTTAATTTATGTGTTTTTGTTAAATTAAATTTATTTTATAATCTGGCGTACGTAATAATTTTCTTAAAAAAATTTTTACAAAATTATAATTTTAGCATTAGGCTTGAATCAATTCTCATCTCCGTCTGAGATTAGTTTTAGATATTCTATTTTTAACAATGTTTGTTGGTAACTGTTTATAATAATAATAATAATTTATTACTCAAAAAAGCTTTTACAATATTGCATTTTTTGAGGTACAAACCAATTTACAGGTCTGATCACAACTATCAGTTGTTTAATTAAATTTTTTAATTTATGTAAATGATATAAAAAATTTAGATAGAAACCGTAAACCTCTGCAACAAGACATTAACAACATCAATCAGGAATATGCTGTTTTTAAATATGGATAAATGTAAATAATTTTATCAGCTAAGTAAGTCCAATTGTATTTTATTGTCCTTTAATATTGACTAAAGTAACAGTAGAGAAAATTGTTATAAGCTTTATAAGTCACAAATCTTGACAAGTTTCAGATATTTTTTATACACAGGGTCATCTTAACATTGAGTAATCTTTTTAAGCTTTCTTTGTTGAACCTATATATTAGCAATATTTAGTATATTTTTATTTTTTATTTTATTATTATTTTTTTGTTTCCGATTATTTTTCCTTTTTACTTTTATCGATGTTAAAAACTAGATAGTTATTCACTTTTGAATCTGTGCGATACGCTTGCGTGACGTTACGGATCAAAAAGTAGCTTGCTTTTTGTTATTGCTCACTGTTTTCGCGTTCGCTAATTGTCGTTTTGCGTTTTGGTGTATTTTTGTGTATTGTGTATTTTGGCAGTTGTGTTTTGGTGTTAATTGTTACGTGTTACTTTTTACTGTGCGTGTTGCTTGTGCGTCGTGCGGTAATCACACAGCACTGTGTTCTTTATACGATTATTGCTAGTCTTTCCCTAGCGATAGTTTTTGTTTTGATATTCTTTTTTTTGCATAAATGTTTGCATTTTTTAAATCTCTAAAGGATGCATGCCTCAAGTTCTTCTATTTGCGGCCTGGAACGCTGCAAAAAATCTGTGAAGATTGGCATCCTTTGTGCAATCTGTGGTAACTGGTTTCATAGGGCTTGCTCCGGTTTATCGTCGGCGCATTATTCGCAGCTTGCAAGTAGTCATTTGGACTACATTTGTATAGACTGCAGATATGAAACTGATCCTCAGAATTTGCCCCAGGCTAACCTCACTAAGCCAGTTGAACTTTTAGACTCAGCTATAGATACTTTAAAACTCTCTGCCCAGATCTCTGAACTTGAAAATAATATAGGGACTATGTCATCATTCCTATCGTCCCTACTGGTCAAGTTTGCACTGATTCTTTTGCGAAGACCGAATCTATAAACTCTTCAATATCTAATCTTTCGAACTTGGTCCTGAGTGAGCTCAATTCCCTGAAATCTGACATGTCCAATCTCAATGCCTCATCTGTAGCCGTTAAATCAGTACTAAAACTTTCGCAAGAGGAAATTCTTGCAGCCGCCAAGCAGCACGTTTTAGATTCCAAAATAGACTGTAATCTAATTGTTAAGGGAGTTAAGAATAACGTTATTGATTTTAAGAATTATGTTATGAGTATCATTACCATGTGCTGTCCCAAAGTTTCAAGTCTAAAAATCTGTAAGCTCACTTGCAAGTGTCCTCACTCATCCCCTCCTACATTGGTAACCTTCATTAATCCCTCTGCTAAAAATGACGAGTTATCCAGTTGGTCTAGCGTCAGACCTGACTACCCTGGTATTAGCTTAACTAGAGACCTTTCTTTAGCCGAACGCTCCTCTAAATGCTCTAGTTCTTGGACCCCTGTTGGTAACCCAGTTCCCTTAGTTCAATTGTTTCCACTACGACTAGATTCCTTTGATGCACCAAATTTCGGATTCCACCCCGGAGTCAAAACTCTCCCCGGTATTACATCGGTTTCGACAACTATCCCCTTCTCCCCTTCCCTCTTGGATTAAGTTCTTTTATACAAATGCACTAAGTCTTAGAAATAAATTGTTTGAGATTCAAGATCTGACGACATCCTCTTCTCCGCATATTATAGGGATCACAGAATCATGGCTAACTGAGGACATTCTTGATAGTGAAATAGCGGTTAAAGGGTATAACATTGTTAGAAAAGATTCTTCAAAAGGCAACTGTGAGGGCTGTATTTTTTATGTAAGAGATGATATTGCCTTTTCCACCCTCCCCTCCCGTTACAGTAGTCTCCATGTAGGTTATGACATATTAACATTAATTCTGGGTCCCCACACTGTATGCTCCCTAGTCTATCGCCCCCCTCTCTTACTAATGCTACAAATAACTTACTTCTACAAGACCTTCAATTTAGCTTTTCCAAGCCTTTTAAGCACCAAATCATAATGGGGGACTTTAGCAGCCCGTCCATTGACTGGCCTTCTCTCTCTGGATTCACTAATATCTTTGATGGTAATCTCCTCAATCTTAGCATCGAATATGCTTTTACACAGCATGTTTCCACTAGGTATAGGGTAGGTTCCTCTCCTTCTTGCATTGATCTTATTTTCACAAACGATGCCTCCCCTATTAGTCAAATCTTTTACCTTCCTCCGCTAGGTAAGAGTGATGATAGCCTTCTTTTATTTGAAATCTTTTTCTTCTTTACCGCTAACAATTTATCTCCCAGTCTGGCTCCTATTCCTGATTTCAGGAAAGTTGACTTTTTTAAACTTTGTAGTTACTTCAAGTCTGTAAATTGGGACTCTATCTATACAAACAACATCAAAAATTCCTATTCTAATTTCTTAGATATGTTTAATGAAGGGATTAAACTTTTTGTTCCTTTTCGAGTTCCTTCCCACTCGAAGCCTAAGCTCCCAAGGTTTATAGTGAGGTCCATTGCCAACGTAATAAAGCTTTCGCTTTGTCTAAATCGGTTAACCTCCCTTTGTCTCTATTACGCGTACCTCTGGGAAAGGAATAACTGTTCTAATCTAATCAAGGCTTTCAAAGATAAGATGCTTTTTAAGCTCACAAGCAGGGCTTCTAAAACAGAAGCCTCCTCTTTAAATTCATCAAAACACAAAAATCAACTGAACTCTCTTTCTCTTGTCTCAAAGATGACAAGGGGATTCTATTGTTTAGGGTATCGGCTTGCAATAGTTTTAGAGATTATTTTAAATCAGTTTTCCAATCTACTAGCTCACATTGTCCTTAATTTTCTGATCCTTCTTTCACCATTAATTCTTTGCACTCAGATGCTTCTACTGTTTTTACTATTCTAACTAGTCTTAAATCTTCCTCTTGCGGGCCCGATGGCGTTTTTCCCAGGGTCTTCAAGGAATGTGCGGTAGTTTTTGCACCTTATCTAAGTTATATTTTCAATCTTTCTTCCTCCACCGGTTGCATCCCTGGCATCTGAAAAATGGCGTTTATAAGGCCTATCTATAAATCGGGACGCAAGTTCAAACCAGAAAGCTTTAGACCAATTAGTATCTTATCATCCCCGAGTAAAATAATGGAAAGGCTTGTAAGGTCTCATATCCTTAACCACATCACCAAATTAAATTTTATTAACTCTGCTCAACATGGGTTTCTGCCCCGTAAGTCTTGCCTAACCAACTTAATAACCTACACTAACAGCATTTCTTCAATCCTTGACTCCAGCCCTTCAGTGGATGCTATTTACTTTGACTTTGCGAAAGCCTTCGATAAAGTCCCACATGATCTGCTTATAGGCAAGCTTAGGTCGTTTGGCATCATTAGACCTATCCTTTCCTGGATCACAGATTTCTTATCCAATCGCTCATTTAAGGTTAGGTTGAGGGAAGACCTATATTTTTCTTGTAATATTACCTCTGGGGTTCCCCAAGGCTCAGTTTTAGACCCCTTTTATTCATCCTTTACATCAATGACTTACCATCGGTTGTCAATTCTAATATTCTTTTATATGCTGACGATGTTAAGATCTGGAGTTCCAATCCAGAAGTCCTACGTCATGATATTTTTAATATTAACAAATGGGCGCTTGAAAACTCTCTTCCGTTGAATCATTCTAAATGTAAACATATTTCTTTGAGTAAGCCATCTAGAAATATCTTCAAAATGTTAAATCTATTAAAGACTTAGGAGTTTTATTCGACTCATCTTTTAACTTCACGGGTCACCACAACAGGGCTATTCATAAGTGTTATAGTATGATAAAATTCTTTAATAAGAACTTAGGTAGTATGTCCACGAAATGCGTTCGGCTAATTTACATGCTTTACATAAGGCCCCATCTAGAATACTGTGCCCAGGTCACTGCCCCCGTCCTTACTTCCGACATCAATAATCTACAAAAGTTCAAATGACAGTTTCCAGATTGCCAAGGTCTTATAAAAACATGCTCCTATTAACAAAGACTACATTCTCTTAAGTTGTTCCCTTTAGTAGATAGGCGGCTCCGGGGTGACCTCATTTGGTGCATCAACTCATCTCTTCTGGAGCCTTCAATCCCTTCTTTAACCTTGCCCATAATTCACTCAGAGGGCATAATCTCAAATTAAGTAAACCCAGAACTTCCACTAAGACAAGGTTACATTTTTTTTACAAAGTTATTAATAATTGGAACCGACTCTCTACTGAGATCGTTAATGTATAATCTACTCAATCTTTTAAGCGTTTATATGATAGCCATGCTCTAACCAAATTCCGGTACCCCACTGTCTTTTAGAAAATTTTTATTTTAATTTTATATTTTGTTATTACTATTCTATTTTTCCTTTAACAATATTGTTGATATCATTTGAACCGAGAATCAAAAGGAGTCGGACTCCTAATCAACTCGTGAAACATCCTGTATCCTGTATCCTGTATGCTGTTATTAATAAAATTTTATAAATCGAACATGCTATAAATTTGTTTAGAAAATCCATATTTGATATTTTAAAAATAACATTATATTTTGTTAAAAAAACAAATTCCAAAAATAATATAATTTTTTAATTGATTTTTTTAATACAAAAAAATCGGTAATAGTTAATAAAAAATAATATAATTATTTATTTTAAACAATATATATATATTATTATTTTAAATATATTTAAATAGATATTTTAATTATTTATAGGAATAAAAGCTTCAACTAGTCCTGGATTTTGAATCCTGAAAGCGCTTCAAATAATTGGGACGCCACATGCGTCTTACGTTTTCTTACCATAAAGCGTCTACCGCTCCTCCAGTAGTGTATTTTCCATGGTAAAATATTTTAGTGAAATTTGATTAGATATTTTTATGTACAATTTATTTATTTACATTTATTTGTTTTCTAATTTTAATTAAACGTATATTTTTTATACTTTTACGCATCTATTTGTTCAGTATTTTGTAGATTATTTTATACTTGGTAAAATGGTCATTAGTGTCACTAAATAATCACCGGTAGTATAAATTTTACATTCTGTAAGGTTTTATCCTTGTTAACTAACCATTTGAAATCAGATTTTATGTGATAGTGTACTTAGAACTTCCCGTTTGTTTTGATAATCGGATCTATTCAACCTTTTAAAAAAATTTTAATATGAGTTTATTTAAAATGTTTTTGTTTTGATTTATTATTTAGAATAAAGACAATTTTTTTTAATACTTAAGAAAATGTTTATTATTTTTAGAAATATTGATTATTGCTAATTACAATATATTCCAAGTTTTGCAACATGCTCTCGCTTACATAAACAATAAGGATATATAAAAGATGAAATGTTTTAAGGCTTTGTTTTATAGAATTTTTAACCAATTGCTAATGATCCTGAGATTTGAGTAATGCTTATAAAGTCTCAATTTCCAATGATGGTGATATTCCTGACTGTTAGTCCTCCACGTGGTGCATCCTGGACTAGGTGCCCCTAGGCATCTAGACTAATAACAGCAGGGTCCGAGTGCACAGCGGTATAACTGAGCTTCCGCTACGGCGGGTGGGTGCGAACATACACCCAGGATACTTAAAAGGTATCTAAAGGTATACGTATACCATATGTGTGCCCTTGGGCTAAGGGAGATAACCCTGACAAAAAATCAGGCGGCCTCGTCAATCTTTGCGAACAGTGGCGACGTCACAAGGATGCCGTCCACCAGCCAAGAAACTTTGTTATTCTTCCACGTTTGTCTACACTTGTCAAGCCATCGAGATCGATCGTTCTACATGTCGTATAAATATGGGAAATAATGAAGAGGTGACCACGTCACCAACCAAAAAAAAAAAAAAAATATTTAACAACCTTATATTACTCATAAATTGGTTTTTCGATTGTATCCTGTGTCGATTGTGAGGATAATAAATCACGTTTTGTCTATAAAAATGAGATTATTATTTATGAATTTTGTACAATTTTTGAAAATGTTTAGTTTTAATATTTTATATTTTGTTTTGCTCAAAAGGAGTTTTTATTAGTTGTTTTCTCAAATACTCCTATTTCTTTTAGGCAAGCTAGTTACGAGACTGATTATAATTTTTTGAAATTTATTTTAGGAATATAGGATGATTAAATAGGGCAATTACTGATAAAAAATTTAAGAATTGGAAATTTTTAATTATTTTATGTTTGTGTATTTTTATAATTTATGTAAGCAGAAATATAGTGTAAAAATAGTAATATTATTACAATGTTTTGCAAAATATCTTTATTAGCATTTTACTATATTTATATTGTAAATATGTTTTTCATGCAGTGCACTTTTAGGTTATGAAAACTGATGCTTTTTAAAATGTATATTTAACAGCGTATAATAGTTTGTAGGAAGATGGATTAAAACATTATTTGGAATTTTTGTGATTATTTGAATAGATAAATTTAAATAAAATTGATTTTGAATTTAAATAGCAAAAACATGTTTTACATAAAATAATTACTATTTTATGAAGCTTAAATTAAAATGTGTTAATTTTAATAATTGCGGCCATCGTCATGTATTGAGATTGTGTCCTATTTAAAAGATTAACTAATAATTTAAAATTATTAGTTTATATAAATAATTAGTTAGTACTAGTTTTTATTATTTATTAAATAAACTTTTTTATAGTTTATTTATTTGTAATATTTTTTATTGGACATGAACCAATTTTATTATTACATTGGCAAAATTTTTATCAATCAATGAAAAGCATAGTTTCTAATTTTATGACATCATTTTTTAATACCGTTTACTGTTAATTGTGATGAAATGAAATATATTTTTTTAATTTCGTACTTACATTGTATTTTGTTTAGATTAGTTTTTCTGGAAGTGCGTTGTTAATTGAAATTATATTTATTTTAGTTGGTGACGTGATCACCTATTCATTATTTTCCATATTTATACGGTATATAAAATGATCGACTTCGATAACCTGATAAGCGTAGTAAACGTTGATGAATAACGAAGTTTATTGGCTGGTAGACGGCATCCTTGTGACGTCGCTATTGTTTCCAAGAGGCTGCCTGATTTTTGTCAGGGTTATCTCCTTTATCCCAATGACTACGTGTGATATACATATACCTTAAGATACCTTTTAAGTATCCTGGGTGTATGTTTGCACCTGCCCGCTATAGCGGAAACCTAGTTATACCGCCGTATACTCGGTCTCTGTTGTTATTTATCTATGGAATCCCATCCATTATCCGGATGAAAAACAAAACTGGTAGTCAACAGAATATTTCGGAACGACATTGTACCACGCGAATTTAGTCCTTTTATTTATGCTAAACCTCCTCATCCAAATGGGATATTTAGTTGGGCGTCCGTTTGCATTTAGTAGAGACCATTGGAGGGGTTTAATTCTGGAAATAATTAACATTTAATATCAGAATACCTCAAGTGCTGTTCATTTAGTGCACATTGTAAAAGTTGATGTTTTTTGCAGACTTGGTAATTTGGACTACACTGGGCGATAATAACCCAGATGATGATTATGTTATTAGTTTAGATGCATATAGGTATCTAGTCCAGAATGTACCGCGTAGAGGAGGAAGAGTCAGGAATATCACCATAATTGGAAATTGAAACTTTATGAGTATTGCTCAAACCCTCAGGATAATTAGCATCCTAAATAGAAGTTATCATTTGAGACCACATGCGTTATTAATTTATATATATATATATATAACTATTATATGTAATATAAATTCAAAATGTAGATGCATTCTTCCGTTGATCGTACTTCTGACTTCGTTAAATTAGTTCACCAAGCTCGTACGAAAACCGGTTCTACTTCAGAAACCGGTTTGACCAATGGTTCTTTTTCAAGTCAATTCACCAACCATATTTCTTCAGATGTTTTTACAAATCATTCCGAAAAGGTGTCCTTGTTGGAATCGCCATTGAAAAATAGAACCAATGACAATTTGTTGCCGAACACGACAACGCTTTCTAGTCGATCATCTGCAATAAAGCAACGTTCGGAATTTATGAAAACTGCTTCTATAATTGGGCATGATTTGGCCAATACGTTTGGAAAATTGGAAAAGCTGAACGAGTTGGCCAGAAAACAAACTTTATTCGATGATCACGGTGTGGAAATTCAACAATTGACGTACATGGTTAAGGAATCTATGGCAAATTTGAACAATCGAATTGCAGATTTACAAAAGTTATCAAATCAAGTGAGACATTTGTTCGAAAATGGTTTCATTCTTTTTAGTTTGAACTCAAATGGTTCTATTTTTAGTCTTGTTTCTAGCTCTAAACTGCATTGACGGAGTGTCGAAGACATTCCGGTTTTTTAATTTTACGTTGAGTTTTTAATAACAACAAAAATACACATATAAAGTAAATATTATTTTATAAGTTTTTTTTTGTATGTGTTGCCAAAGATTTGGTCAGGTAGGGTATGGGTTTAATTTGGGATTCTAATGATTCTGAAGATTTGAGTAATGCTTATAAAGTCTCAATTATGGTAATATTACTGACTGTTCATCCTCTATGTGATGCATCCTGTACTAAATACCTACAGGAATCTAGACTAATAAACTCAGGGTTCAAGTGCACAGTGCTATAACTGGACTTCCTTTACAGTGGGTGGGTGCGAGCATACACCCATGATACTTAAAAGGTATCTAATGGTATACGTATACCATATGTAGTCAGTGGGCTAAGGGAGATAATCATGACAAAAATGCAGGCGACCTTGTCAATCTTTGCAAACAATGGCACTGTTACAAGGATGCCGTCTATTAGCCAAGAAACTTCGTTATTTTTCTACGTTTGTTACGTTTATCAAGTCATCGACATTGATCGTTTATATGCCGTATAAATATGGAAAATGATGAAGAGTTGACCACGTCACCAACAAAAATAAATGTATGTGTGTATGCATGTAAGCCAACATTAAGAATATCAAAATACTCCCATATATTGACTTGCGTTTGGTAATTTGCTGCTATGTGTCTGCCAAATACATTCAGTCGAATGCCAGCAAACAACGAGCCACTCATTCGCGTTCCGTTCTCATGGGACTGCAAACTCGGTTGGCCACCATGTCGGATCAATTTCGAAATTTTTTGGAACGCCGCTCGCAAGACATATGTTCTCAGGCCGAGCGCAAAAGCCAATATTCGACTCTTGATAGAAATGACAATGCGACTGATCGAACGGATTTTGTGTCACATTCGAAAGCATCAAAACATGTCGTAATTCCGTCTTTATTACTCAAAGTAAGTTGATTTCATTTGGTAAATAAAGGAAGTTTGTTACAGGTTTTTTAATTAATTTATGATTTTAAATATTAATGTAGAAGGTAAGGTAGACAGAACAAAGTGGAAAGTACGAGTATCAGTAAGAAAAATATAATATAACACAGCGGTAGGAGCTGTAGTCTCTCAATGTAACGGTTAAATCTATTGAACAAAATTGGATGCCAATGATTCCGAGAATTTGAATAATGCTCATAAAGTTTAAATTTCTGATAATGGGAAAATTCCTGATTCTTCGCTTCTATGTGGTCTCAGATTAACATATGTCAGGGAACGAATACATACATGTATAACTGGATTTCTGCTCTGGTGAATAAGTACAAACATAGACCCAAAATGCTTAAAAGGTGTATTAAAGTATATTTACACCATATATAGTTATTGGGCTACGGGGAGAAAAACCCAACACAAAATCAGGCAACTTAGTCATTCTTTGTGAATTGTGGCACTATCACAAAGATCCGTCTATTAGCTAATAAAGTGTGTTATTTTCCTACGTTTGTTGCACGTATGAGCTTTTGCTTTTCATATGAAATAATGCGAGGTGGATTTCTGGACAAGTGAGCAATGCTCCGAAGACCGACGTGATACTATTGTTCCTATTCACAAAAAAGGAGATCGGTTAATACATGCTAACTACAGAGGCATTAGTTTACATTGCATAGCTGCCACTTCAGCTATAGTTGGACGGATTTACTCGAAGAGGAAGAGGATCATACGTCCTAACCAAACTGGTTTTCTTCCTGGTAAGGAGTGCACTGATCAAATTTATACGCTTTGACGCATTCTGGAATTTCGGGGAAAGTTTCAGCGTCTTACGTATGTAGCCTTCATAGACTAATCTTCAGTATTTGACTTGCTGAACAGTAAAGAACTTTGGAACTCCTCTGAAACTTGTGAATCTTCTACGTGCTCTGTACAATAACTCAACTGCTGCAATCCGAAATTGTAACAGATTATGACTGCGTGGCTGTTTCACATTTGTTTAACTATGCAACTGATGTTCTATTTAAAGTATTGGGTTCCCTTTATAATACCAAATAAAAATATAAGAAGAGTTGTACTAACTTAAATGTCATCTGCACTCCTCTTATATTAAATGTTATATTTGCAATGATTTCCGCACAAATGGAAGATGTGTATGTTGGTACGAAGCCCATTACTGGCTTGGAATACGCTGTACTTCTAGCCGAGAATTAAGTTCAGTTGCAACGTGCATTGGATTTCCTTGTGAAAGTTGCTGGTCAATATAACCTGAAGATCAACTCAAAAATCAGTCATGTCGTTTCAAGCGCTTGATGCGAGGATTGTATTAAATGATGTTGCCCTCTCTAATGTAAAGCAATTTACGTATCCCGGCTCTTCAATTGCTCCTGACGATAGTTAATCTAATGAAGTAAATCTTCGAATTTGTTTGGTTGTTGCTGCGTTTGGAGAACTTGCCAATCAATTTTGGAGACGAAAAATCACTGATCCAAACACGAAGATGTAATTAACATTTAATGTCAGCACACATCAAGTGTCGTTCTTTAAGTACACACTACAAAAGTTGACGTTTTTGCAGACGTTTTGGTTTTTTGCACTATCCTAGGTGATAATAACCGGTGGGGGCTGTTTATCTCCGATGATGATGGTGAAGAAGAAGAAAATGAACACTTTCTATTTATTGGTTTTCACAGTACTTCTCTTACAGGGTCAGAGATCATGAAGCTTGACAAATTTGAAGCAAAATATATCGGATACATTTGGCACAACACCTATTTCACATTCTTTATATCAAGGGATTAGATGAAAAAGTTCAGCAACTGCCAAATTTGAGATGACCTCCGATTTCACAATCTTCCATCATTGGTATCGCGACAAAGAAGATTGCACTGGTTTGAACACGTTCTTTGTAGAAATCTCGATACAGGCTCACTTATCGTAATCTTAGCTTGTCCAAATGCCGATTGGAAGAAGAGGAAAGGTGGTCAGAAACGTACTTGGATGGATGCTGTTTGGGACGATCTTCACGCTTTTTTTTGACCGGGACTTTATTATGGAAGCAACGACTAAATCGATGGATTGAGATGTCCCTACACGCGTCCGAAAACCGTGAACAATGGAAGGGGATTATTCGAAATTTTATGCGAACCTAGAATTAATGAAAGTGTGGCTTTGCCACTAACTTTTATGGTTGTTGTTGCTAGGCGATTGGTTGATATTTTTTTACAAATGTTGAAACACATCACCAATCATATATGTCTCATCCTACTGAGGTATAAATAATTTAACGTTATTGCAAATACAACTAGTGACACACTTGGTTCTACGCAGTTTTCTTACAGTTATGACACTCAATTAGACTGTCTTATTTAATCGTTAATTTACATATTGATATTGATTTTGAACTTCATAGGCAGTAACACCACAACTCATATTTTGCCCGTTAAACTGGTTTGATTGTACTTTTTAAATGTTTTTTACTACATTTTTTGGCTGCATTGTAAATTCTAGGTAGTTTTTGTAGATATTTGTAGTTTAGTCTGCATACGGTATGTTCGATAACAGGTTTTGTATATACAGCTGTGCTTTGCATTAAAAAATAATAATTTAGAGGTCTGGTGTTGGTCATAGGTTTGAGTGCCACAGCCGGCACTAAATGCAGGTCCTCCGTTTGACTTACTAAATGTTTCCCGTCAAACTTTCGAGAAGTAATGATTGAACAAATAACAAGATCGTTCCTTTATTAGATTGCAGTGCCGATTTCTTTAAATAAACAAAATTATCATTTAAATAATAATTGTTTGCTAATTAATTCCTTGTTGTTTGGAAACACTGATTTTATCATTAGTCACACAATTTCTGAACTATGGCAGCGTTTTTATAGTACATGAATAATAGATATTTTTAGAATTTTGTTCACGTGGTCAGTCTAATATTTGTTTGTAATGAATTCTTTTTAAAATCCAATTGAATCATATTTTCTGTTTGACAATGAATTATGTAACAACTATCTATATTTATACAAGTAACAACTAATATTTTGATATATATATGTATATATATATATATAGTAATTTGATCGGTTGAGTAAATATTTTCTGATACACATACAAGCGCATGTAACTCATTTTTACCCCTTGATGCCAAAGATATTGATATAAAAATATAAATTCCAAATTAATCATCCAATGATTACGCAGTCATTTTTATTGATTTAAATCATTTGTTGAATATCGATATATTATTAAGATCGATTATGTTCGTCGCCGATAGTACATTGGGTAGGAAATTAGCGTTGTGTCGGGGGTAGTGTAGCGGTACATCGCTCGACTCCAATTTGGATTCAAATCCCACTACCGGCACTAAATGCGAGTCCATGTTCTGATTCGCTGAAATGTCCACTTGATGATTAAATGTTTGCCATAAAAGAATTTAAGCAGTAACAACATGTTATATATATATATACACTCCTCAGAGATTCGGCGTAGTATTCGCCTCTCTGCTGCAGCCTTTGGGCGTTTAAGTAAACCTTTATGGAACAAAAGTAATATTTCTATTAAAACCAAGATTAGAATATGTAAAAGTTTAGTGCGTTCCATTCTACTTTACGCATGCGAAACTTGGACTCTCACCCAAGTGGATACACAAAAGCTTGTTCATTTTGAGCAAAGCTGTTTAAGATCTATATGGTTTCGCTCGTTGTCCTCTATTGAACGCACTTATTTAATAACTAGTAAAGTATTTCGACCATTCCCAGATATTTGTAAGTCTCTTAACATTTATTGGCCATGTATCTCTAGCACAATTAAAATGGATTGGCCATGTTTTACGTAGATCGCCCACTCATCCAGTCAGAATAGCTATGGAAGCCCATCAATTACCCGGATGGAAAAGAAGGCCAGGCGGACAACGGAAGATTTGGATGGATATTGTAGCACGCGAACTCGGCCCTTTTATTTATGCTAACCCCCCTCATCCAAATGAATTACGTAAATGGGCGTCCGTTTGTTTACCCTATGCAGTTAACAGAAATCATTGGAGGGCTTTAACTCGGAATGTAATTGACATTTAATGTCAGCACACCTCAAGTGTTATTTTTTAAGTACACATAAGAGTTGACGTTTTTGCAGACGTTTTGGTTTTTGGACTACCCTGAGTGATAATAGCCAGCGGGGGATGTTTATCCCCGATGATGTTACATATATATATAAAGAAAGAAAAAAACTCTGCTTAGTTGCTGGTGGGTATTTTTACAATACAGTGCATTTTTTCAATATGACGTTTTTATTAAAGTTAAGTTGTTAGTCTCCCGCTTTAACCCTTAATACTATCGTTTTATTTACCAGAACGAAGTTATAGAATAGGGCATGTTCCTTATTGCTTCAAAATTTCTTATCTATAATATCATTTAATTGAAGACATTTGAAATAATTTATTTATGTATTGATTCAATTAATTAAGGCAAAATGTAATGGTAAAAATTGATTTGTAATCTACATACCATGCCAATTTCTTTTTTATTAGTTTATTTTTATTTTTAAAAAATTTATTTGCAATAATTTACCAACAATGTGAAGGACAATGAACGGGCCCGACAAGAATCCGATTTGGTGGTTTCCTGTGGACTGGACGGTTTGGGCAGTCGAATGTCGCTCCCATCGACCCACGATTCTATGGCAACGTCGCAGCTGCAATTAGGTGTCAATGATCAAACTGAATCCTATTTGGCTTCGCGCGCCGACACGATGCGCAGTATCGAACACACCATTGTCGAATTGGGTCAAATTTTCGAACAGTTGGCTACTATGGTTTGTGAAGACCATTCGTTAACATGTGACACTCGTTTTTCCTCTATTGTCAACTAATGAACTTGTCAGATTCACTTGAATAACAAATCCACTTGGTTTTTAACTTAACTAGGAGCACTGTACAGTTGTTTCATCTTTAGTTGGAATCATGATCAGCGTATACCTTTCAAGTTTTACCCACACACACACACATGAACTTGATCCCACGCCTTATCTGGTGTCAGGCCAGCGCCTTCATGTGTGTGTAAAACTTGAAAGGTATGAGCTGATGATGATTCCAGATAAGGATGAAACAGTTGTATATTGCTCCGGGTTGACTAAAAAGCCAAGTGGAATTATTATTGAAAGTGAATCTGACAATTCTAAATAAAAATAGATTCCCTTAAAAACCCATTAAGAAACTAATGAAATTGCCAAAGATTTGACAATGCCTGGTCGGATTATAATATTACTAGTTGATTGGTGTCAATGGTCTGTTGAGCAACACTTTTAAATAGTCTATTTTAATTAGGATAAGGTTGTATAGATTCGACTTGATTTCGTATATTTATTTCATGTGACTGATATTGTTGGGGTGTTTATATCCAAATGACAAGTAGTATTCATTTTTAAACTGGGATGCTGATGATTCTGAGGATTTGAGTTTGTTTATATAGTCCCAATTTTCCAATGATGGTAATATTCTAACTATTTCCCTGGACTAAACGCCCATAGGCACCTTGACTGATAACAGTAGGACCGAGTATATAGCTGTATAACTGGGCTTCCGCTACAGTGGGTGTCTGTACTCATACACCCAGGATACTCAAAAGGTATCTTAAGGTATGCGTATACTATATATAGTCGTTCGGTTAAGGGAGGAAACTGACAAAAAATAAGGTGGCACCGTCACAAAGATGCCGTCTACTAGCCAAGAAACTTTGTTATTCTTTTACGTTTGTTACGCTTGTATATTCCGTATAAATATGGAAAATAATGAAGAGGTGAACACGTCAACCAAAATGAATGAATATTCAAATTCCCGTGTTTATATCCACATTCTAGTGAATGTGGTATATAAATAAATAAATAAACTTTTTGTAAATCGATTTGTCAGTTAATTTTTAGTCATTGAAACGATTTCGGTTTTTAAAAATGCCAACTTGATTGTTTTAGTCATCTGATTATAAAATAAATTTATTTGATTTAGTTTGATATGTGTATTGCGTTGTTTTGGATAAAATATGAACGGGTTTGAAAGGTATTCGTGAATCGTACATGGTTCTCATAGAAGCATCATTTGTCTGATTACATGATCAATATACATTAATTTAAGCGAAGAGAAGTATAAGATTGAAACAATTTTTTTTCAATTATTCAGGTACATGAACAGGAAGAGTCCATAAGCCGAATAGACGCTAACGTTAGCAATACAGCTATATCTATTGAAGCTGGATATTCCGAACTCGTCCGCTACTTTCAGTCAATAAGTTCGAATAGATGGCTCATGTTTAAAGTGTTTTTTGTTCTTATTGTATTCTTTCTGATATTTGTACTGTTTTTTGTTTAAAATTACAATTTTGTTGATGCTTGAGTCTACAAAGATTAAAACATCCCTTTTTCATTCAATGTACCGATTCATGGCTGTGGGAAATTAAAAACATTTTACATCTTCTTTAATTGGTCTTTTTTATTATCACATTTTACTTAGATTATAAAGTTATGTACTATAAATAATTTATTATTTTTTCATTATCAATTTTTTTGAGTGTTGTCCAGTTCTCCAATTTTGTTTATCGAGTTTTTGAGTGCATTCAAATTGCAAAGTGAAAATAACTGATTAGTCATGCAATCTTTTATTGTCATAATCTATCTGCAAACTCGACCCTAAAAATACTGTAACTATAGAAAAACATTTTTCAGCAAGATATCTTTAAACAACGGGATGATAATGATCCCGAGGATTTGAGTAATGCTTATAAAGTATCAATTTTCAATGATGGTGATACTCCTGACTGTTTCTCGCCAATCTGGTGCAACATGGACTAGGTGCTCATAGATATATAGACTAATAACAGCAGGGACCGAGTGTACAGCGGTATAACTGGGATTCTGCTATAGTGGGTGAGTGCAAGCATATACTCATGATACTTAAAAGATATCGTAAGGTGTATATATATAGTATATGTAACTTTTAGGCTAAAGGAGATAACTGATCAAAAATTAGGCGGCCTCTTCAATCTTTGCGAACGGTGGATGCCGTCTACCAGCCAAGAAACTTCGTTATCTTTCTACGTTTACTACGCTTATCAAGTTATTGAAAACGGTTGTTTGATATATTTTGAATGATTTTACCAGATCTTACGTTAGGTGATTTTGAATAGACACTTTTTACCAGTGTTTTACATTATATACAGTTCACAAAGTTATAAAAGGTTATTCAACCTTGTATAAAATATACCCTTTAGTTTAACAATCCAACGTTTGCGTGACGTCAATCATTTCGCTTTTAAAGAATGTGTAAATGTAGAGCTTAAACCTGGATCATGATTTTATTACTACCGAAAGCTGGTGCGTTTATCAATGTTATGGTCAGGATGCTAATGATCCTTGGATTTTTAGTTATGCATATAAAGTCTCGATTTCTAAACATATAAGTATTTGTGACCCTGTATCTTGTGCGTTTTTAGCCAGAACTAAGACGGATCATGGACAGTATACAGTGGTGGACGGGTGCTAAGATACTTTAAAATTATCTTGCGATTTTCGAATATCATGTTTAATTAACAGACTATGAGAGACCTTCGTGAAAGAAAACAAAACTTCAGATTTTTATACAGTTTACGAGATAGAATCAGATATTCTGTATACCAAAAAAGCGCATCTCTAGTGCATTACTTTAAAGAGACCAAAGTTTACCAGATTGCATGTGAAAATGGTCGTTTCCTGCCCAGTCGATTAATAAAATTAAATCTAATTCAATGGACGTTCATCGCCTAATGATTAATCGATTCCTTAGGTTTTCTACAATTTCCCATTTATGCATTGTTTCTTCCATCAATTAATTCATTAAAACTTAGCACGTAATAGTTTTTATCATCTATCAGCATACTATTTGACCCAACCTGCATTTTGTCACCATTAGCATTTCAAAGTATCTAAATGCGAAGTGAATTTCTTTAATACCCACGGTCCAACTAGTGACCAAAGCGCAGACAAAATCCATAAATTTTATAGTTAACTGGAATATTTATATACTTACTCTAAATTCTAATCTAAATACGTCATTAGAGATTTTAATAGCAGAACGATGAAATCACAAGCAATGTTGTAAAAACAGAAAAACCTTGAGCAAGTTTACAACCTGGCGCATTATGGTTCCAACCAATATATTTTCCAGTATTCTGTAAACATTTTGACATTCCCTTCACGCTTGTGATTAATATTTCAATCGGTTATACTATAACTAGCAAACATTGATATAATGCAAAGAATAATGCTCAGGTATTTAAAGGTTAATAAATAGTATTTTTATCTTTATCTCGAAATGATTAAAATAGCTGGAATCTGTCCCGGACTAGTCCTTACTCGCAAACTGAAACTAGCCCATTTATTGGTAGTAACAATAATTCTAATAGTTCAATCGTCTAATTTTCTTTACGGATACGGCCTAAAACAGCCAAAAGTGAAGCCAGTGTTGGTGCCTCAGATAATTCCTTACCAGTAAAAACATACCCCACCAGTTATTATCACTCAGGGTAGTCCGAATATCAAAACGTCTGCAACAACTGGACAGATCAATTTTTCTAAACCTACATATCCGCTTCGATTCTCACCAAAATTGTATGAAAATAAATCAAACTTCTAACATGTGAACAAAAATACTGTTCTAACTGGTTTAGTGCTTCATCTTTTATCAACCTGGAAGACTCAAAATTGCATTTATTATTTTTATGTTTAGATTTGGAAATTTAGCTTAAACAAACATTTATTGTCAGTAGTTGAACTTGAATCCACACGTCTAGTTATACCTATCGTAATGCTAAGTCTGGTTATCTATATGTGCATCCATTAAAACTGTAATCATTCATTGTCATTTTGGTTGGTAACGTGGTCACCTCTTCATTATTTCCCATATTTATACGACATATAAACGATCCATTTCGATGGTTTGATAAGCGTAACGTCAACGTAGAAGAATAACAAAGTTTCTTGGCTAGTAGATGGCATCCTTGTGACGTCGCCACTGTTC
Organism: Cardicola forsteri; assembly: GCA_025895645.1. Lineage (NCBI taxonomy): Eukaryota > Metazoa > Platyhelminthes > Trematoda > Strigeidida > Aporocotylidae > Cardicola > Cardicola forsteri. The sequence continues at coordinate 889,829 of JAKXYG010001430.1, read as the reverse complement.
ACAAAGATTGACGAGACCGCCTGATTTTTGTCAGGGTTATCTCCCTTAGCCCAAGGGCTACATATCGTATAAGTATACCTTTAGATACCTTTTAAGTATCCTGGGTGTATGTTCGCACCCACCCGCTGTAGCGGAAGCCCAGTTATACCGCTGTGCACTCGGACCCTGATGTTATTAGTCTAGATGCCTAGGGGCACCTAGTCCAGGATGCACCACGTGGAGGACGAACAGTCAGGAATATCACCATCACTGGAAATTGAGACTTTATAAGCATTACTCAAATCCTCAGGATCATTAGCATCCCAACTGTAATCAGAAATTTAAGAATTGAAACAGATAAATAAACATATTGGCGAATTCCAGCAGATATACCAAAGTACTGCTTGCTATGAAAATACCGCAAAAATGGGAGAATTTGTAATGTAATAATGCGTAGGCTTGATTAACTAGGAATTGCAATAAAGGCTGATCACTCATTTTAACCAAAATTTAAACCATCCTGATTCAACTGGTTAAATACAAAACCTATAAATGCCTTTAAAATATTTAATCAGAGTTAATTTAAAATAAATACAAAAACTAAACAGCATAGCAATTAATAACTAATAACGCCTTAAATTTTCCACTAAAGCCTCAAAAACGATAATAACAATAATAATCTAACGAAACCAGTCGTAAATTAAACGTTTACATATTGCCACTAAAATAACCTACAAAAAACTAACACGGCATACATACTTATTGTAATAATTACAAAAACACTTATACTAACCAAAAATAGCATTAAAAATTCAACGCATAAAATCAACAAATCATCAAAGTAAAAAAACTTTATTTATAAATGCACATTAATTAGCAGGTTGTACAAGTGTAATTGCTTCACCTTTTAGTAATATTCGTCCTATTAAAATAATATAAAAAGTTCAAAGTTTATTACCGATCGGTTTCTTTGCACCAGATTTCATATGACGTTCACAAGCATCGGTTAGCATTAAATTCATATATTCATCCAATCCCTGAAATAAATTACTTAATTTAACATACAATAATTATTCCTTCTATCCTCACATTGCACTGTTCGTATAACCAAATCTGGACACGTGCCCTCTAAGCTAAATAAAATAAGCTAAAAAACAAACCTTTTGAAAAAAATTGTAAATAAGACCCTAAAGTTAATAAACAAAAATTATATTAAGGAATACAATTTACAATTGGGGGTTGAATGGCCTTATAGCCCCTGCCTCTATGCATAGCTGCTAATAGTATCGAGAACGAGAATTTAAATAAAGCAGTCAGAAACGGTCACAGTTAAACTTAATTAAAAACTATATAAAACAAACAATAATTACATTATAAATAATTTTTAAAAATATTTATAATTTAATTTTTTTTTTAATAATTACATTTTATTTTAAAAACAAATAATAATATTTAAATTTGTTTGTAATATTTATGTTTTTTTTGTTTTTTGGATTAATCAATAAATACTTAACAAAATTACATTAAATATTTAAATTTTTATTATTTTTTAAATAATATTTTTTGTATTTAATTATTTAAATATTTTATAAAAAAATTTTAACAAATATTTATTTAGCAAAACAAAACGTCCTGTTTATTACATAATCAATGCTCCTACACTGACATTAAAGATTTTTCTAAACAGTAATTGAAGCTACTTTCAGTTTTTACTTAATCCTGTCATTGGGTTCATGGTATATCTTCTTTGTTGTTGTTTTTCAGAATGGCGTCCTTTTATTGTTTCTGTAACACTATAATTTTTACAGAAACGGGGCTGCTAGCCTTGCACATAAATTCTTTTCAGTTTTTTTTTAAATTTACAATATTTTATTAAACAAAATAAAATTTGTACGAACAAAATGTTTAGTTTTGATTCACCTGACAAATTAGCTTATTAATATATATATATATAATCTGTTATTTTTTATTTTGTTTTTTATGTTTTAAATTAACAAAACCATATTTACAAAGCAATATTGAGTACCAATTACCTACATTTTAAAATAATATTTTTCTTTTTTTAAATTATTAGCATTTTACATTATTATTTTATTTATGTTTAAAAAACCAACTCTAATCATTATACAGTGTTAAGCTATAAATAATATTTTGTTTTAAATATATATAAATATAAAAAATAAGACATTATTAAACCAACAATAATTAGTCAAAAGCATTTTGTTTAAAATAACATTAATTAGTATAAACAAGTAAGAATTAAGTAGAATTAAGCTTTATTTATTAACAAAAAGAACATTTTTGCATGAAAAACGTTGTATTGCCTATATATATATAAAGTTTAAATTATCAAAAATTAATAGAAATATTTTAATTATCAAAGGCTCATTATTCTATAATTATGTCCATTAAGTTACTATAAACTAAGTTAAGTATTAATATATTTCTTTAAATAAACAATCATTGCATTTCTATTATTTATGTTTTGTTTCCATTTGTTGATTTAAATATTTTAGTTTGCAATAATTTATGTTTCACGTTTGTTCACGAGTTAAATAGGAGAAGAAGACTCCTTTTGATCCTCGATTTAATATATCAGTTAGCAAAAGTGAAAAACGAGGCGGGAATAAGGGAAATAAGTAATAAATAAAAATTAGATAATTAAATAAAACAATATGGATAATAATTGTCTTAGGCTAATTTGAAAGCCTTTGGAGACAAAGCCGCGACAACATGTGTGGGTAGACTTTCCAAGCCAAAATGACCCTATGTGTGAAATTATGGAAACGCAATTGTGGCTTAACTCTAGGTTTTGTTATTCTCAAAAGGTGTCTTTAATGTAAAAAGACAATTAAATGATTAAAATGATTGGTGTTTAAACGTTTATGTACTAAAATCAGGTCGCCTTAAAGCCTCTTATTTTGTAATTGGAAAAGCCTGTGAGCTTCTAAACAATTGGAATTTGGAACGTTAAGTGTTTCTGCACCTTGTCAAGTTTATTAATGTTTGCTTTAGGATGCGAGACTTTACTTGGGTGCAATATTGGAGGTGCAGCCTATTGTAAGGAGATGTGCACAGTTAACTTAGATATTGCCTAAATTACGCTTAAAAATCTTTGTGAATCAAAAACAGGTAACAACTGATTTGTTGTAGTGAAACGAAAAATTAAGTGAGAAACTATAACAACAATATCAGGTTGAGAACTTGGGGACTCTGAATAGGTTGTCTAAATTTTTTCTAAAAGTGAAGTGATTGCACTTAAAAACATTCAATAAGAGTGCATTATTTTGGGATCACTTATAAATATTATTAATGTTCTGCTGTAATTGTTTAGTGTTGGTACCCCAGATTTTGAAACAATACTGTTTTAATGTAACTAAATAAACACTTAAATTATTTTTTTAATTTTATGTTATTAAAATCTGTTTCGGCCTGTAACTAAATCATTAAATATAAGTACAATATTTGCGTGTTTAATAAATACTTATTTTATAATTACTTTAATGTGCACAAACGTTTTAAAATATTTTATTATTGTGCAAATTTAAGTAACTTAGTGCTGTCGTATTTTTTTGTAAAGAACTATTATTATTTTATTTATTAAAATTACATTATTATTATTATTTATTGCTTAAATCATTTACAAAAACTATATTTTAGAAATAAAAAAAATTAAAAGAGTTAATATATTATTATATTAATGCTTAGAAATGATATTAGTTGACTCGGTTATAATAAATAACTATTCTTTTGTATATTAAAATATTAATTTAAAGCATTGGGTTCCCTTTATAATTCCAAACAAAAATAATAAAAGACGTAAACTGTGAGATGAATTCATTTCGTATATTCTCTTCAGTCACAAACATATAAAAAATCAGTATATATATATATATATATATATATATATATATATATATATATAAATGTTAAGTTAATTACATCATATAATTTTATATATATATATATATATATATATATATACTGATTCTTTATATGTTTGTGACTGAAGAGAATATACGAAATGAATTCATCTCACAGTTTACGTCTTTTATTATTTTTGTTTAAAATATTAATATTCAAAAGTCATAATATAATCATAATTTTTGTTTTAGTAAGTTTTATTATTATTAAAAAAGAACATATTTAAAAACGATTTGTTTTCACATTGCTATGTTTATAATATATTTATTATTTTTTTGCACTAACATTACTAAAAAACCTTTGTTTTATATATGTTCTAAAATCCTTATTTAATCAAACTTATTTTGTTATTATTTTAAATATTATTTTTTATATTAAAAATTAAAAACTTATATTTGAATAATTGATTTTCAAAATTTAATTTTTATAAATTTGATCACAACCTACAACCTTATATGTGAATTTACACGTTGCATTTTATCAATTTTTTGTTACGTTAATATGGGAGCCTCGACGAGTATGCCACTCCCCGATGGAGTTACATCTGGTTTTCATATATTAAGAGTAATTTTTACTTATAATGAATTTTTAAAATGTATTTTGAGGTTTTATTTATAATGTAGAATTTGTTAAATTTTTTACTTATTTTATTATTGTTTGTTGAAAATTGATGTTTGAGAATTAAATGAGTATGATACTATTATTACTATTACTGTCGTTTTTGTTAGTTATTAATGTGTAAACTTTAATATATGTCTTAGTGAATTCCAAACTTATGTAACTAGGCTTTCTTATCGGTAACAAGGGATTTAGCTTTTTAATAATTAAGTTTTGCATTTGTTTGTTTTTGCTGCGGCTTTTGAGAAGTTATTTAAACCTTTACAACAAGAATAATATTTTTATCAAAACTACGGTTACAATATATAAATATAGTTTGTTCTATGTTATTATACGCTTGTGAAATTTGGAGTCAATTTTCAGTTAGTTATTTTAATTTGTATTTGGTCTTATTCCTTGTCCTCATTTGAACTCACAAATATTTTAAATATTTTTTAATATCTGTAACTTGTTCAATGTTGTTTAGTTATTTATTTTCAACATGACCATAAAATGACATTTAAAATGGACTATCTATATTCTACGTAGTTTTTCTTACACATCTAATTAGAACAGCGACAGTGTCGCAACTATTCCTTGGATGGAAAAGAAGGCTGCTTAACTAACGAATAATTTTTACCTACATTGTAGGATGAGATCTTAGTCATTTTATTTATGGCTGATTACTCGTTTAAACGAATTGTTAAATTTAGTGCTAGATTGCTTTCCCTTTGCGGTAAAATGATTTGTCAGAAACTTTTATTTGGGATTTAATTAACACTTAAGTAGATAATATTTACAAGTGTTATTCATTAGGCACTCGCTTTAAAGTCAATGTTTTATGTGCAAATAACCGGTAGGGAAGATTTATTTTCAACAATGATTATAATTATGCAGAACAGTTTGAACGATTGCCTTCTATTGTTTTACACAAGAATGAACTTCCTTCCGTCTGATAGATGGAATCCTTGTGACTGCACCACTATTGACAACTGCATTTATAGATGGAAGCTTTTGCCAAATGTTTAGAAGAACCATAGTGTATTTAAATTATCAGTCATCTTTAAAAGCTTCTATCTTAAGACTGTTTTATAATGAATTAAATCACTTTTTGAATTGCAATTTTATCTATTTTAAACTATTTTCATTTTATTTCAAGTGTACTTAAGCAAAAATCATTTATTACCAATAACTTGGATACTTCAAAAAGAGTATATTTAACATTTTTGAACAGATAAAACGTAAAATTACAGATTACAAAATGGTATAAAGTTATGTAGTAATTGCAAAAAGAAAGACACTGAGTTAATAAATACTTCCATAACATAATCAAAGACCAATTTACAATCTTGTTCAATCAGGTGTACTACTTACATGAAGTAAACAAGCAATCCAATAATGATGGACTAATTATAGACAAAACATACTAATTAATCTTCTAATACAAAATTGTTTTTTTTAATTTTAGGTTCAGGACAATTCTCCAGGCATGAAAGCAGGTTTAGAAGCGTTTTTCGATTTTATTATTGCTATCGACAATGTCTTAGTAGTAAGTTTTGATTATTTATGTTCTGTATTTGATTGATCAATATGATGCATTGATATACATATATATATATATATCATATATACATATATATATATATATATATATATATAATATATATATATATATATATATATATATATATATATTGTATGTTAATATTTTAGGAGGATAATGACAATATTAAAAACATACTTCAAAGTAATAAAGACAAGTCATTGAAACTGCGCGTATTTTCTACCAAATCTCACCTAAGCCGCGATGTAACAGTGACGCCCAACAACCAGTGGGGCGGCCAAGGATTGATGGGCATTAGTATTCGTTATTGTTCCATAGACCGGGCTAATGAAAATGTCTGGCACATTATGAGCATTGAACCCAACTCACCAGCTCAAGCTGCCGGTTTGAAAGCTTATTCGGACTACATTATTGGATCCGATAACATATTCAATGGCGTAAGTTTTGTGGAAAAAATTATGCTTTTACTAGTTCAATAGTGTGTGTACATGCTGCAGAGTAATGTTTTAAACAGCGTAATGATTACAATGAGTGATATATATATAGTTGTCGGCTTAGTTACTTCAGTAGAAGTACATTCAATTTCGGATTCACAACAAATAGTTTGCCCCATTAGCATAGGCTAAAAAGGGTCAAAAAGAGAAATGGTCCAAGGTTGTACAACCTTGCAAAATGAAAATGAAAAATGAAACAAATACTTAAATTAATAAATGTATTAACTGTTACGTATACATTTGGCGTTTTAAAATATATAACTAATCATATTTTGTTGCAAGAGGGACAGCACTGAATATTTTTATTTTTGCACATCATATATATATATATATATATATATATATATCATGAGATACGGAAACCATTGTACGGCAATGCCTTTTCTCAATGTTTAAATGTCTGTTCTGCATTTATAAATGGGAGCTTTCGCCAAATGTTTAGAAGAACCATAGTGTATTTAAATTATTAGTCAACTTTAAAAGCTTCTACCCTAAGACTGTTTTATAATGAATTGAATCACTTTTTGAATTTCAATTCTGTCTATTTTAAATCGTTTTCATTTTCCACACAAACAAACATACAAGCGCGACGATTTCTTCGATTTGATCGAGGCTTCCGAAGGCCAAACCATTCGTCTGTATGTGTACAATTTGGAATCGGATTCGTGCCGAGAAGCGTTTATCAAACCCGACTCGAATTGGGGCGGAAACGGATTTTTGGGCTGCGACATCGGATACGGCTATTTGCACCGCATTCCGATAAGCGAACCGAAGTCGGCAGATCCAACGCCGCTGATTGACGGTGTCAAAATTCCAAACACGTGTGCTGACCAAGTCGCGTTAGAAGTACCTGCTGCTGCCGCTACCGCTGTTCCTCCTATTCAATCGAATGCAAGTCAGATGCCACATGCTGCATCCGCTTTTCAATGTCCACAAGCACAGCCAGTCAATTTTCAAAACTCCTTTTCCAATGTATGTCATTTGCTATTATTATTATTATAAATCCTTTTACTTTGAAGAGCATGGAGCAACAGTGTTGTTTTGAGTGGTTATCGCTTGAATTTGTGCACAAAACTTTCGTTTTCTGACTTTCCAAGAGCCTGTTCCAACTGTCTACATTGAGGGAGTGTTCACTCGTTTCATATTACATTGTAGGTATTGACAATATCAAAGACCGATATTTTTATCGGCTTTCATTTGACTGCAAAACTGACATTGTATTTTTTTGCCGTTGTTTGTCGAAATGGTGATCATTTGTTGCTTCTGTAACAATATCTAGTTTCCACAGGGACAATAATTTTAACCTTGCACTGCAACCATCCTCTTTTTTCAACTTTGCCTTGGCACCGTCTCTAGCGTGATGGCGTTTTTTCGAAAGATTTGATTGGCTTGTCAATAAGGCTTGCGTTTTATGACTGCGAAGTGAAGGGTCTTTCAGGCTTTTGGCATTCTATCACGATGTGGGATTGATTATTGGAACAATTGATTTTACGCAACTTCAGCCAAGATAGTCAACTGAATGGACGTGTTTAATAAATTGTTGATTTCATTTTTTATTGTCAAATGAGTTTATACTTATTCACTGTTTCTACTGTGTCATTATATTGTGTTTATATACATACATATGCAGGAAGTATGTAAAAGTGACATTTGTCGAATATTGTTTTATATAATGGTTATCATCGTAGTTGCAACAAACAAAAGTTGATGGCACAACCACTTTGTCATTAATTCCAAGTTCGGATAGCATCCCGAATATGATCAAATGGTATAACATTTCTTAAATTCCCTTTATTGACAAACTATTGTGTACAATTGGCATCTTTCCTATAACTATACAAATTTGTGCCATATTTTTTATTTTGTAGTTTCCACTAGTTAATCCAAATGCACCAGACTCAATCAGCGCCTCGTTAAGTGCACCTTTTCCATCCCAACCACCAATCTTGCCACCTTCATACAATCCGTCAAACAATGTTCTACCGCCTGTTCCCTTGCCAATCAGTTTGCCATTTATGGTCAATCCCATTGTAGCTCCAATGCAAAGTGAAGCAAAAAATGAAGCCAATAGTTCATCAAACATATTCACACCGAATAGTGTTCCTGGCGACGTTCGAGCAAATCCAATGCCGTATTTTCAAAACCCGCAAGTGCCTAATTTTCCGTATCCTGGCATGGTCCCCGTATCTACGTCACAGGTTCCATCAGGTTTGTTTATTTCAAGTTGATTGTGTTTTTATTATTACTAGTTTTCACTCTAAGGGAAACGCTTTTTCGTAAGAAATGCTTCGTTAAGTCTCGAATTCCAATGATGCTCATATTCCTGACTTGCTCCACGTGGTGCATCCTAGACTAGGTGTTCATAGACATAAGGGACCTTTAGTGCACAGCGGTACAACTGGGCTTTCACTGGACTCCCGATTAAGTGTATGGGGTACTAGCATACACTCAAGATGCCAGGTGTCGGGGTGGTCTAGCGGTACAGCGCTCGAATTTGGACCTCGGTGGGCATGGGGGTTCGAATCCCACCACCGGTCCACTAAAATGCGGGCCCACGTTCGGCTTCGCTAAAATGTCCACTGCTGAAAGATGCGTTTCTCGTAAAACATTCAAAGTAGAAAACATAAAATAAATAATTAATATGTAGCCATTTAGGCTTGTGGATCCGTCAACCCCCAATTCACTCGTCAATTTTCATCAACACTGACATCGTCGCAAGGAAGCGGTTTTCTAACCAACAATCTTTATTTATCCCCCCCCCCAAGTTCGATTATCTTCCGACAACCCATGCGAACTTGTTACCAACTTGTCTTGTTGCTTTTCAGTAAGTGCACATTTAGTGAAGCGCAGGTCCACATGTGGTGGTGATAACGGGATTTCAATCCATGTCTACTCAGTTTTGAGTCTGCCACTCTAGTTATCTCGGATTTGTTGAGTACATTCGACGGTTGGTTTGGCCAAGAAAAGACGTTTGACAGTTTCAGATTTTGGTCAAACTTGGCTCATTTTTTATGGTCTCAGTGGGTGTTTGAGTTTAATATCTATTTTCAATAATAATAATAACAATAATAATGGCAGGTAAAAAATTCCAAGGAATAGGGAGCATGTTAAACCTTGATCAATAGGATATATTTCTATTGTATTTAAAATCATGCCTATTTTTATCTCAGAGCTTCATATATTTGTTGTGGTACTAATCACTTTACTACCAGACAATATATTAAATTTACTTCATGTATTTATGTCAATCAACTATATATATATATATATATATATATATATATCAGATATATATTTTGGTGCCAATACTCCGATACTTCAAAACACAAATGTGAACACCAACTAACTAATCAATGTTTTTATTGGCTGTAATTAATATGCTTCGATCCATACCTGACAAATTGGTTACCTTTTTTTGGCTTGGTGATGTAATTTGTAGTATTCTACCTGTTTCTTTTTAAATAACTGTTTTATGATTTAATGTGATAACTTTTGCCATTCATACTAATTGCTAATTGCAGCGTAATTTCTTTTTAATATACTTTTGAAGTTGTATTTCCCCTTTATCGTTTATTATATGCGTCGATGTTTAGAGTTGAATTGATTCGGTTGTTTTTAAATTAAAATAAAGTTGACGTATTTGTTACTTTTCTCTAATGAATGGAAACTAATCATCCTATGTACGAATACACGAAATATTGAAAAAGTTTATCATCAATTGCGCGTAGGCATTAAAGATAGGTCAGTTTTGACGTTATTTGGTCAAGTTCCATCTAATCTAAATGTTAAAATTGTGATAAATAATGCTAATAAATATGTGTTATGTGTATAAAGTTCTCAGATAGTTATTCTAAAAAACATACAAACTTAGCATTGTTATTGTAGTATACCGTCTGTAGGTATATAGTGGGATAATACTTGTTACAACTACAGCTTCGTTTTTCTAGGTTTGACGAGAGTCATTTTTAAGCAAGTTGACAGAGACCGCATTCAGTGTTGGAAGTCGAGCGACTGTCAACCCGATCGGTTGTAACGCAAACCGGAAATTGGAATATCTGTATTTGGCAATATGGCTATCCTTTCAATATTTCTACAGTATATCAAAGAATTGGCTCTAATCGGTGTAACAAACGACGGAAAATAACAAAGTATGTGGCTGATAGACGGTGTCACTACCTGATTCATTATCGGTGTTATCTCCCTTAGCCCAACGGCTACATATTGCATACGTATATATTTTAAGTACTATGGGTGTATGTTTGACTCATCCGCTAAAACGGTAGCCTGGTTATACTACGGTGCAATCGAAAATACACCATATGGAATGATCACCACGATTAGAATTCGAAACTTGATAAAAATTAGTCGAATCCCCAAGATCATCAGTATGCTTGCAATTGTAACTTTATTATGACTTATCGATAAACTGATAACAATACTGTTTGGTATAGATAAGTCATCAAGATTCAATTTCTAAACTACCAAATATCCCTTTTCATGCTTTCAAACCAATTTGCTTGACAAAATGACCGATATCATGTTGCTTATTGGTGCAGAAAGGTAGACAAGTTGTTTTTTTACTACATAAACTCGCCCGAATACAATTATAACCAAAGAATCAACATTTGAACATGAGTGTATTACAAAAATATTATTTACAAAACACACAACTAGACATTGGAACTATATACACATTGCGAACACAAATCACACTAGTATGTACGCCCTCCCCCCACGGGAGCGTAAAGTTTATTCGTGGACCGCGTGCTTGAGTGACAATTGTTTCTTCTTCGTTTTGTTCGGTCGACGGCGTCTTGGGGTAACAAATTCTTCGGCCGAATCTGCTCCATCTGAGGTGGTGATCGTCGTCCTGGTGGTGCTAACATCGTTCGATCTGTCATGTCGGTTCGTCGCATATGCTTTGTACGAATACGTTTGTTTGGGAGGCAAAAATTTACTGCGTTTGTAAATTTTCTTATCGGTCTGCCAATAAATACATGTTAATTGAATTGTGAGAATGTTTGTACAAGAGCACCTTTTTACATGTGACTGGACAATAGTTATTACTAATGCATTTTAAATAATACTTAATTTCGTTAGGCATATTCTGACATGCTAATGATCCCGGGATTTGAGTAATGTTTATAAAGTATCAATTTCCAATTGTGGCGATATTCCTGAATATTCCTCCTCTATGTGGTGCATCCTGGACTAGGTGCCTATAGACATCTCTATATTGATAACAATAAGGACTGAGTACACAGAGGTATAACTGAGCGTTCACCTCTGTGGGTGGATGCAAGCATACACTCGGGGTAGTTCAAGGGTATCTTAAGGCATATAGATGCCAAATGTATCCGATGAACCAAGAGATAACTTTGACAAAAATTCAGACGGCTTTGTCAATTTAAAGCATTGGGTTCCTTTTATAATTCCAAATAAAAATATGAAAAGACGTAAACTGTGAGATAAATTCATTTCGTATATTCTCGTCAGTCACAAACATATAACATTTTAGTATATATATACAAAAAAGGGGTACAGATAACCTTTTATATTAGTATAACTCACAAACATGCACACACAATCCTTACGACCAAGCTAAGTTCAATGTTGTGACGAACTGTTTTTGCGCACACAAAACAAGTTTTAGTGTGTAAATATAAACAGATTCGAGAATTTTTAGTATATTTGAAGCTGGAGAAGTAATTAGCACTTTAAAACAATTTTTAAAGTTGATCTGATGTTTGGTTTGTAGTAGATGACGTAATATGGAGGATGTGATGAGTGTTCACTTCCGTTTGACCTATTGCTAATCCAGTTTGGAATGTGTTCTTTTGCCCGGTAAGCTAAGCGACACATTGTCCGACCAATGTACGTGTCACCGCAACTGCAAGTGAAGTGATAAATGCAGAAAACGTTTCTTTAGCTGTTTTAATGTTAAGCAAAGGAAGACCTTTAGTAGTGAACAGCATTCTTAGTTGGATCGATGGAAAGGTCCTTCTTATGGTTGCTTTTAGCCGGATTTTGAGGAGGTTCATAATATCATCTCCTTTAAGTAAGCCGGCTTCTTTTCATCGCCGTTTGTACCCGGATTTTTGTATGGCTGGGCGTAGTATTCGATGAATTTTGTTGGATATCCATTGTTGATTAACAGTTGTTTAATGATATCTCTTTCTTCATCTATTGTGTCGTTGGAGCAGATTTTTTGTGCACAGTTGAACAATGTTTTGACAAGTGCACGTTTGTGTTGAACTGGTTGAAAACTTGTATAATGTAAATATTGACCAGTCCAAGTAGGCTTATGGTAAACCTTACGTTGAAGCGATCCGTCACTTCTCCGTGAAATTGAGACGTCTAAAAAGTGATCTACTACAAACCAAACATCAGATCAACTTTAGAAATTGTTTTAAAGTGCTAATTACTTCTCCAGCTTCAAATATACTGAAAATTCTCGAATCTGATTATATTCACACACTAAAACCTGTTTTGTGTGCACAAAAACAGTTCGTCACAACATTGAACTTAGCTTGGTCGTAAGGATTGTGTGTGTATGTTTGTGAGTTGTACTAAGATAAAAGGTTATCTGTACCCTTTTTTTCTATATATATACTAAAATGTTATATGTTTGTAACTGACGAAAATATACGAAATGAATTCATCTCACAGTTTACGGCTTTGTCAATCTCTGCGAACAGTGACGCCATCTATCAGTCAAGAACATTTGTTACACTTACCAAGTCATCGAAATTGATCGTTTGATATGCCGTATAAATATAGAAATAATGAAGAGGTGACTATGTCATCAACCACAATGAAAATGTCAGTTACATCCAGGCTTTACTGAACAGTATTGGGACTGTGCAAGTAATGGTGGGAATGCAATAGACAATTTTCTTCTAGTATTATTAAATTCTAGGTTAGATAAAAGATATACCAATATTTTCTAAGTTCAACGAAACAGCTTAATTTTTTGTTCGAAAATAAATCGCATTATAGGATAAAAATATATAGAAAAAGGGTAATAAAACTTAACATTAAAAATATTTAAAGTAACATTCACTGTTTTCTATAATTTTGTGTAAACGTGTGGGTTAAGGGTCATCAAATTGATTACGCTACGAATAATCCTAAAATACGTCAGATATCGCCAAAATCACGCTAGACAATCTCGGATTTTAAAAGACAAAACAGTTTCAAACGCTAATAGAACCTTCTTAGACGTCGCTGCTAACTTGAAATTAACTAATTTCATCATTTTCTAATAATCAATTAAATTATATAAATGAATACATTTATACAATGTAATAACGAAAGTATTATTTCATTCACTAGTTGATTATCTAGGTGAAGTTTAAAATACTATAATTTTTTTTTGAACTTTGAGCATTTTAAAATTGTTTTTGAATTTGTGATATTTAAAATGTAGCTAAGTAACCAAATGTATCTTCCTAAACGCGTTCAATGTTAGCATTTGCATTACCAAACATGCGTACATTGCATAAGTTTAATTTAAAAAAAGATCATTTTTTTCAATTTTTCATTTTGTTTGTATCTACGATTGCGCAATTGTTACATAACTCACTTAATTGTTTTCATTCTAATTGCAAATATCAATAAACAAATATTTATTCAAAAAATATGTTTTGTTTATCAAAAATAATTGAGTTTCATTGGACTAGGGTTCTATTGAGAAAAAAAATCATTCTAAGTTGAAACAGAAATTGGATTTTTAGTAATGTCCCGGCAACGTTTGCTAATGATTCATTTTTGTATTCAATTGAAAACACATTAGGTGCAAAGTTTGTTTACATTGTAATGTTTCAACAAAGTGGCAACCTAATCAACTCTCTCTTACTTTTGCATTCGCGGAGAATCTCCAGTAATGTACTATATCTTAAATGCAAAAAAGCCTTGCACACGCAACAAACGTAGATTTAAAAAAAATCTATAGGCAACATCCTTGTGAAAACGCCACGGTTCACAAAAGTTAACAAAACTATCTGATTTTGTATCGGGGACGTTTGTCTTTGCACAATGGCTACATATAGGATACACACTTTGAAGTAGCCCTTATGCTTGCACTCACCGACCGCAGAGGAAGCCCAGTTACGCCACTGTAGACTCGATCCCTGGTAGCAATTGAAAAACAGAATTATAATAATCACTAAAAGGTGGACACTTCATAAACATGACCTAAAAGCTGAGGATCATTAGCACCCACGTCCATTGGTCTAATAATGTGTAGAAATGGAACTAGCAAACTATGGATCTATTAAGTAGGAAAAACAAAACAATTTGCAGTAAAATCAATGCTATTGACCTTTGCAATAACCACTTGTTGCATGATTAACAAAATTATGCACAACATGCCTATTGATTGCACATGCATTTAACTAAAATACAAAGTTGCTTACATTGATTTCCTTAACGTGAAAATCGCCGTCATTGCAGACTTCTTGGTTGGAATTCGACGTCCACGTGGGCCACCAATGGCAGTTTTCTAATTCAAAATAAACGTCAATATATATATATATACGTATGTATGTGTAATTAAATGGGAGAAAAGTGATATTATAGTCATGTGTAACTAATATGTACACTGAAATAGAAAAGTGAATGTTGTATACAACTGTAAAATCAATATATACATGTCAATAATATTCCATAGTTCGAAGAAATCGAACACTACATTACTCACGAAATGCTAATATTGTCTTTCAATTGAGACCAAGTGCCTTTTATTAAAATACGTTCATTCATTATTTCCTATATTTGTACGGCATGTTAAACGATCGACTTTGATAGGTGCAACAGACCTAGAAGAATAGCGAAGTTTCTTGGCTAGTAGACGATATCATTGAGACAGTGCCACTGTTCGCACAGATTGACGAAGCCGCCTGACATTGTGTCAGAGTTATCTCCCTTAGTCCATCGGCTTCATGTGATGTAGGTCTGTGTTAAGGTACTTTTTAAATATCCTGAATATACGCTTGCACCGACTAGCCAAAGCGTAAGCCTACGTGTACCGCTGTATACTCCAACTCTACTGTGTTAATCCAAATACTTGGATGCACCTAATCCAAGATGCGCTACGTGGAGGAACAGTCAGGGATATCACCATTATTGAAAATGGAGGGGTCAATAGCATCTCTATTAAAACGCAGTTTAGATAATTTATAATGGACACACATTTATTAATCGCATCATAATTTTGTAATCATTGTAATGATAAGTCACGCCACACTCGTGGACAACTTCACCACAGCCGTCCGTTTGAAAAAGACAGTTAGAGCGCTAGGTCATTCAAACAAAACGAGGGTGAAAAAGTCAACGTATACAATGGCATGTACAATCACGCGGAACAATCGTGTTGGACCCGCGTGCTTTTCAGAGCCAAAGGGCTGGCAAAAAATAATGGTCGCGTGGACATCCACAACTACCTGGAATGCCAACAAAAACGTTGGACACGACATGATCAATTATTCGTTCGACAAGTTCATTTATTTCAAGTGTTTAACACAATCAGTTGCACCAAACACCAAGAAGCTTTTGCAATTTGAACGCCCAACAAGAGCATACACAACTCAGGCACAATCGATTGAAGCTAAAGTCTTCGACAACATTGGAAGTCATAACTACACTTTTGTAGTTTGAAGCAATTTCATTCATTTTGGTTGGTGACGTAGTCACCTCTTCATTATTTCCCATATTTATACGACATGTAGAACGATCGATCTCGATGGCTTGACAAGCGTAGACAAACGTGGAAGAATAACAAAGTTTCTTGGCTGGTAGACGGCATCCTTGTGACGTCGCCACTGTTCGCAAAGATTGACGAGGCCGCCTGATTTTTTGTAAGGGTTATCTCCCTTAGCCCAAGGGCTACATATGGTATACGTATACCTTTAGATACCTTTTAAGTATCCTGGGTGTATGTTTGCACCCACCCGCCGTAGCCGGAAGTCCAGTTATACCGCTGTGCACTCGGACCCTGCTGTTATTAGTCTAGATGCCTAGGGGCACCTAGTCCAGGATGCACCACGTGGAGGATGAACAGTCAGGAATATCACCATCATTTGAAATTGAGACTTTATAAGCATTACTCAAATCCTCAGAATCATTAGCATCCCAGTTTGAAGCAATGCCTTTGGAAAATATTAATATCGACTCTACACCCAAATTTTATTTAAAGAAACATACAAAAACGCACCTGGAATGCCGACAAAAATGTTGGATACACCATTTGGTGGCATATATTCGGCAAACGCGTGACAATCGTAAAAATATTGGCAACACAATCCGTACAGGATTGGAATGAGCGAAGGAAATCGCGATGTCCAATAGAGGGCAAAACGTTTTTGCGTATGACCCATAATGGCCCGAACGTTTGCCGAAATGACCCAAAAATGGTTGCGTTTGTTGCGAATGGCTCTCAAAAGATTGTTCAACGAATTGCCCTGCACGAACAATTCCCCATTGTTGTATTGTGAACACAACACAAAATAATGGTTATAAAAAGATACATCTTTCGGTATAAAAGCACAAATGAACGATACCACTTTGTCAATTAGGCGTCATGTGACAACTCTCTTATTCGTTTATTTTTTATTTTATATTTGCTACTTTAAATGTTTTACGGAAAACATCTTTCGGCAGTGGAGGTTTTAGCGTAGCCTAACGTGGGACCGCATTTCAGTGCCGGTGATGGGATTCGAACCCATGTCCACCGAGGTCCGAATTCGAGCGCTGTACCGCTAGACCACCCCGGCACACAATGATTTATTTGTTTTTACTACCTTAAATGATTTACGGAAAATATATTTCGGCAGTGGAGGTTTTAGCGAAGCCGAACGTGAGCTCGGGGTCCCAGTAGAGCGCTAGACCCCCCCCGGCTGATTGTGCAATTCGCTTTTAGATGCGGAAAAAACACAATAGGCCATATTACAAACCAACCTGATATCCTCGGGATGACAACAAGTCGAATACTATTTCGGGTTCGAGATAGGAGAGCCAGTCTTTGTCGAAGACTAAATCGGAAACCATTTCCAATTTGTTGAGAACAAGTTGGCATGTCGAAGAAAAGTCGGAATGGTCGGCGGTAAAAGCCTTTTGAGGAGTTTGCGTTTGTCGGCAAGGTGGCAAATGAGCGTCGAGAACGTCAGAAAAGTCCTGAAATTGCAAATAGAACTTGTTTATTCGTTCTACAAGAAACATCTTTCAGGGAAGCTCAATGTAGGCCCATATTCGGTACCGGTAGTAGAGATCGAGCCGTAGAGCTACTGCTGGACCACCGTGGCACGTCCATTAATTGAAAGGCCGTTTTGAAACAGATGGCACGTTCTTCCTGCATCCAACAACACTCGGCTAATAAATATTCCACCAATATGGCATATAGCAATGTCATCAAGCTATTCACTCACACGATGATGCAATACAAAGATCAAATAACTACTGCCGATATGTTCTCGTGGTACAGCGCTGGGCTCGAGTACCAACTCCGGCACTAAAATGCGTAGCCCTGTTTAGTTTCGCCAAAATGATAACAACGTTTTCCCGTAAAGCATTAATAATAATAATAATAATAATGATAAATATCGATTTTGTTAAAGACTTGGCAACATGAAGCAACTAGGATTCGATCTTATCTTTGTAGACCAATCATATTATTTTCATCTTTCGATGGTTTTTGGTGTTGGCCAGAAGCTCTTTCCACATCGAAAAAATTTCTTAGTACGCCAATAATCGTATAATTGTAGCTAAATATTGATTTTATTAAGGACTTGGCCTAATGATAATAGTTTTTGGTACTGGATAGGATCACCCATTCCAAGAATTGTGTTTATCATACACATGTTCATATTGAATTGCTTTCGACAAAATGCACTTACTCCTATAAATCGCATCGATTGGATTGGAGACCAAAACAGCGGGTAGTACATAATCTCCTTGGCTGTAGGACGATCACGTGGATTCAAGGACAACATCTTCTGGACAAGATAACGACTTAGAAAGCCTAATAAAAAAGATTGAATTTAAACAAGAAGAATTGTTAAAATTAAATAAAAAAGGTCATATCATTTCATATCGAAAGTAGACAATAGAACAAAAGCTTCACATGAAAATAGATAACACAAAATGCATATTAACGATTTCACGCTAATTAAAATAAAAATTAAACAAAAAATCGTTTAATTATATTGATATGTCTAGTTCACGCCAGACACCTACTTTTCAAAGCAATTTAACTGCAGTTATATTTGAAAAGGTATATGATAAATTCAACCAAGGGAAAAAGTTGCGAAAGAAGGAGCCAATAAGAATCAGATAATTTTTTGTGAGTGTGTGATTACTCGGCAGTTGAAGATGGAAAAGTTTGACCAAATTTGCACCATGACGCAATATAAATCGTATAGTGCTATGTAAATATTGATTTTTCAACCTTATATACATTTCAAGGTCAAACAATCTCCCTTTGGATAGAAGAATGCACCAACGTGACTAACACTCACTCACTGAGGTTGACTAATAGGATTTTTTTTAATTTTTTCTCCCTTGGTTGGTTTTATCATCTACCATGATAACAGAACACATGGGGGGTATCCACATTTATGTCAATAGATCCTTAAGACTAAGTTTAATATGGTCATGTTCTTCTATTCGCCTAAAGACAAAACTTCGTTTGTACGCATCAATAATCATTCCTACGGCAATATATGGGAGTGAAACGTGGAAACGTACGGACAAGATTGATAAAATGGTGGATGTATTTCATCGCCGGTGTCTTAGAAGTATTTTAAAGATTACCTGGCGCGATCACATTTCAAATGATGAGATCATGAAAAGAACTGACTCTCGTTCACGCCATGACATCATTACAATTAGACGAAGAAAATTACTTGGTCAAATTCTACGTTTTGGAATGGACAATTGTAAATGGTAAAAGAAAGGTTGGCAGACCAAAGAAAACTTGGCTAAGAACTATTCGGGAAGATCTAATTGAAATGAATGTTTCATGGGCACAAGCAAAACGTTTGGCAGAATGTTCAAATACATGTCATCATCATTACCAACAAAATAATCAAAAGTGCAACTAGACGCATTCTAACTTTTTGACATATCTACAGTGTTGTGCGTGAGGTCGTCCAACCGCGGCAAACGCCGATGTGCGATGGCCAGTTGCCTTTGGTAATGCCTGCTCATGTAGGCCGTTGACGACAAAGTCGATTGCGGCGAATCGTCGTCGGTGTCATAGGCGTGTTTACCCTCGGTCAGTACGTAGAACGCAATGAGACCGCAGGCAAATATGTCAATTGCATAAGTCTGTTTTAGACAAAAAACAATACAATATTGCAGTCAATAAATAAATGTGGAATATTTTCATTGTATTTGGTTGGTGACTAGGTCGCCTCGTCATTATTTTCCATATTTGTACAGCATATGAAACAATCAAATTCCTTGAGTTGATACGTGCAGCAAGTATAGAATAGCCACGTTTCATGGCATCCTTGTGACAGCGCACACTGGTTGCGAAGATTGACAAAGCTATCCAAGGTGCCTTTTAAGTATCCCGGGTCTATACTTGCACCCATCCACCGAAGTAGAAGTCCAGTCATACCGCTGTGCACTCGGTCCCTGCTGTGTTAATACAGGTGCTTGGGTGCACCTAGTTGAACTACTTAAAATTCCTAAATTCAAGCTTAAAGCATTAATTTGTAGTTGTGTTCGACTTACCGTAGTCAAACACTCGTTAAATTTTCTTTTAAAAATTAATTATTGAATAATCGCAAATTATTTTGGAATAAAAAAAAATGTTATTCGAGAACCCACACATTAAACACTTTGTAAAATTAATTAAATCGTAATAATTTCATGTTTAATTATATAAGGGTAAGTAGTAATTGTACAATTGTCAAAAGTTTAATAATTAAAGTATGTTAGTAGACATTTAAATTAAGGTGCAATACATTTCCATATTTAATTTCCACATTGTTATGTAGACTTGATGCATACAACTACTCTTTATTTTAACCATCCTACAGTATCTAATTAAATACATCACATTCACAATATACTAAAATTGCACCACAGATTATCATCCAATACAATGCCGACTCTCGTTTGATATTTCTTTAAAAAAATAGTCTTTCAAGTAGAACCTTCCAATTGAACATTTTGACTAGAAGAAACCAACAACTGCCTAGGAGGATTAACAATACAGTGAGAAACTTTAAAGTCTGTAAAAATATATACCAAAGGACCAGAAATGATTCAATCTAACCAGTCCAAAGCCTGGATAAAGGAGGAGGGTTTGAGCGCATGGTTATCAACCTGGACTCTGTAAAAAATTTATACTGCTACGGAAACAATGCAAGAGGACGCCATTCCGGCAGCCAACGACAAAGAAGTGATCGCACGTATCTGGGCGACAGAGTTACACAGATGACAGGGTTGAGTGAAAGCCAAAAGGAAGCTCAATCTTCGATTTGCATAATCTTCAATGCCAACGAGACTTTGTTGTTATTTTGCTGTAATTGTTATCTTATTGCCCCATGCTTATTTTTAAAGCGAAACGGTTTTGTATAATAATATAATATGTATAAATAAAACTGAATATTTGGTAGAAAGTATTGTTTAAAATATGGAGACTTAGAAAAACCAAACACGGGTCTGCATTTAGTACCGGCAGTGGGACCTAATCCCACTTAATATACTGTCGCACCTTTACAATACAATGCTGACCAATTATGACTTTATATACATACATTATATGCAAAAAATGCAAACACAAGTAAAATCTAGAATGACAAACCTCCCTTATAATTATTTTCATACTTTATAACAATCAATGTGTTGAATTATAGACGTCAATCCACTAAAATTAATTCTAAACAAGTTGCAACAATTAATACGGAGATAATTTTATGTATAATCTCTAGTTTTAATAATAAAGAAAGCATTGAAACACAGTTATAAGAACACATTGGTAGCACAGCTGTTCCAACACTACTTCAACTCCAATCGAACTATCCGATTGCACAGTCGTGTTCAACAAAACCACTCATTTCATTGCTTCGTTTATATGTCGAAATAGTTGAATTGCCTAGCCCGTCTAGTGTTCAACTGGTGGTCTCTAGTCCATTTGCGGATAACAGTTGGTACAATAATTTATAATTTGTGCAAATACTAATGATCCTCGGGATTTGAGTCATAGTTATAAAATTTCAAATTTCAATGATGATGATATTCCTGACTGTCACTTCCTGGACTAGATGAATCCGCTTTGAAGGTTTATCGAGGTATACGTATACCATATATATATTCTACGGTTGTTACACTTATCAATCCATCCGAGTCAATCGTTCAATATGCTGTATAGAAATAATAAAGATGTGATCGCACATCACCAACTCCAATAATTGGAAAGGATGTCGAACGATTCAACCTACAAGACGTCCCAAAGTCGAATCGCACAATTCGGGAGCCATCCATCCCAGCGTGCCAAATGTAATCAAAACACTGGCAGACGACCAATCGGTATTGTCATGCCCCGCCGATCCAACGAGCGTCGAGTTGGATACGTTGGCATTAAATATCGGCATTTTTGCAGACAACTGCGGTCCAAACGAATTGGAAACTTCGTGCTGGTTAGGATGCAGCGGTCGCGACAGCCCAAAGTCGCCGACCACGACGCGGTACTTGCCGGACGATGCATCTAGCGAAATGAGTATGTTACTCGGTTTCAAATCTCGATGAACTGCAAGATAAAATAGAGTGGACAGGCATGTATACATGTAGCGACACGAAAAGCAAGTCGGCAATTGCTTTGGAAAGCAACGCCGACATATCGACGAGGTTGGACTATTCCCAAAATGCCCACATTAACAAATCCTGAAACGTCCCATCTACAGTTTCAAGTAATTTTCTTGTGTGTCCACATAATAATAATTGTGCTTATTTCTAATATTTTTCCAAACTAAACGTATAATTTGCCCAATAAATTGTAAAACGACCCCAACACAATCACAGTACGTCCCACAATCTGTGTTAATAATCCATCTGAATTATATTTATCGACGCCTTAATAAAAAACAGTATGTGGTGATGCCATATACACATATCTATGAATTAAAATTTCGATAAATGAACATACAAAAATACAGTTAACCTAGTTACTATAATTACGTTGTACATATTGTAGTGCTTCAATATACAAAATTAGAATGCATCAAAAACAAGATCAATTCTTGCAAACCAACTGTAAAAGATTACGATAAAAAAATTGATTACCAATACAACGTTCGTGTAAGTAGCAAACAGCTACAATAAATTGAAAAATGACTTCAGTAGACGTCAAATTCCAATACGATAATTTGTGTTGTATGATTACGTCAGCAATATCGGATGCATCGCCAAACACTTCGTTCAAGCCAATCTCGCAACGCTCCATAACCAAATAATGAAAATTGGCAGAGCTTCCCTACAAACCGAACGAAATGAAACAATAAAAAAGACAATTGAAGTTATTGTAAAAATAATGAACACTACTCGTTTGAGAAAACAAATCGATTTTTCACGGTAAAAAGAACGCTAATGATCCAAAAGATTTGAATAATGCACATCCAAGTCTACGTATACACAAGCCTCTAGACTAACACTGTAGAGATCAAATGCACAGAGGTATAACTTCGGCAGTTGAGTGTAAGCATACACTCAAAGTATTTAAAAGGTATATTAAGATAAATACATACCATATATAGCTGTTGGACTAAGAGATATATCCCTGAATAAAATCAGGCAACTTTTAGAAATCGTGGCACTATCACAAGAATGCCGTCCATCAACTAAGAAACTTCGTTATTCTTCTACGTTTGTTATGCTATCAATCCATCGGAATCAATGGTTTAATGTGCTGTACACACATAGAGGAAACGGTAGATGATAAAACCAACCAAGGGAAAACGTTGCGAAAAAAGGAACCAATAAGAGTTAGATAACCTGTTTGAGTGTGTGATTACTTGTAAGTTGGGGATGGAAAAGTTTCAAAAAGTGTGACCAACTTTGCACAATGACGCAATATATATCGTATAGTGCTATGTAAATAATGATTTTTCCGCTTTATATACATTTTCAAGGTCAAACAGTCCACTATTGATAGAAGAATGAACCAACGTGACTCACACTCACTCACGGAGGTTGACCAATAGGATTTTTTTAAATTCTTTTCCCCTTGGTTGGTTTTATCATCTACCGAGGAGACTACATCGTCAACCAGCATAAATCTCAATTAAACCAACTATGTTTATTGGCTTACAAATACAAGGACTACACACCATTGAACTCGTCTAACTAAAAGAAAGACAATCCCCCCTCCCCAATAAGATAAAACCAACCAAGGGAAAAAGTTGCGAAAGAGGGAGCCAATAAGAGCCAGATAACCTTTTGTGTGAGTGTGTAATTACTCGCAAGTTGAAGATGGAAAAGTTTCAAAAAGTTTGACCAAATTTGTACCATGACGCAATACAAATCGTATAGTGCTATGTAAATATTGATTTTTTCAGCTTATATACATTTTCAAGGTCAAACAATCTCCTTTAGATAGAAGAATGCACCAACGTGACTCACATTCACTCACAAAGGTTGACCAATAGGATTATTTTAAATTCGTTTTCCTTTGGTTGGTTTTATCATCTACCCTTGCAATATACAATTTATCAAAAAATCAGAGTCAACTATGAACATATCACAACACTCAGTAACATCTATAAAATTCGCACTGTTATGCTGAACTTAAATGAACTTAAAATGAATAAATGATTGGCCTAAAAATGTGTGCTTAAAATTGTTTTTAAAAAAACAACCAAAGCAAATTTTAACAAAAGATAATAAACCCTGCTATATTCACATCAATATAAAAACACATATATTTTTATACTTGTAAAAGCTATCTCTATTCATAATATTATAGCCTTCATTTTAGAAATAAAAAATACAGTATCACTATTTACAAAAACTTAAAAACCTGCATGATACATTTAAAGCAATGTTAATCTAAAAATCGTTCAAAAACTAATTAGTATCAAATTAAACAATCAATTAACATAAATTGTTTAAAAAACAATAATGGAAGAAACTAACAGTCCAAAAACAATTGACCAAATGGGGGTGTTGATTTCGTAATAAAATGTCGTGTTCACGGCGCCAATGTTTTTCCAACAGCGGATGCTTGACAATGCGCTTGACGGCTGTTTTATATGATCCAAATGTGCCTCTATCAAATAGAACAATTAACATATTTGAACCATAATTTATATTTATATATAATCGAAACAGTCAATTTTTTTTATTCATGGTTGGTGACGTAGTCACTTCTACATTATTCATATATTTGTACGGCATATTAAACGATTGTCTCCAATAGTTTCATTAGCAGAACAATAACGTTTCTTGACTGATAAACAGCATCCATACAATTGCACCACTGTTTGTAAAAATAGACAAGATCGCCTAATTTTTTGTCAAGGTTATCTCCCTCAATCCGGTGACTACGTGGCGGTTTTCGCTTTAGCGGGTGGGTGCAAACATACACCCAGGATACTTTAAAGGCATATTTAGGTATACATATACCATATGTAGCCCTTGGTCTAAGAGAGATAACCCTGACAAAAAATCAGGCGACCTCGTCAATCTTTGCGAACAGTGGCGATGTCACAAGGATGCCATCTACAAGCCAAAAAACTTCGTTATTCTTCCATGTTTGTTACGCTCATGAAACCATTGAAGTCGATTGTTTCATCTGCTGTATAAATTTGGAAAATAATGAAGAGGTGATCACGTCACCAACCAAAATAAACGAATGAAATAAATCCTCCCAATCAAGACTATACCCAAACACAATGGTTCCATTTGCACCATGTCCCAATATGTGATTGACATTGAACCGAATAGGTTCGGGCTGACCAGCTTCCTCCGCCGTACATCCGGCCCATCCGGTGGAATCAGGCACATCAAAGTGTATTGGAACAAAATGGGAATTTTGTTTTTTCAGCCGATAACTCAACTCGCCATTGACTGTCTTCAAATTGACGTGTTTCGAACTTATCCACTTCATAATGCGGTTGACAACCTGTAGATACATAATAAATGTAAATAGAAAGCGTCGTTAAAGTTGCTTTTTGTTCAGTATGTAGAATGACATAAAACAATATTCTGCTTGGTGTTTCAAATTATAAATCCCTCGATCAATTCTTCAATATATATATATATATATATATATTATTATTAAGCTTTAATATCTCACTAGAGATTCATTCAGCATAAGATACATTTTTACCATCAATAGAAAAAAAAGTAGTAGTACAAATAATGGGATCAAAATGAAATAGAATGTCATATGTTAATGAATATATATATATATATGAAATAGAATGTCATATGTTAATGAATATATATATATATATATATATATATATATATATATATATATGAAACTGATAATGTAGGGGTGCCTACGTATTTTAACCTAACGTTGTAGAATTTAATTTTGCATTACATTATTAATCTTCTTAATTAAACATTTTTATTTCACAAACCATTTACATTATTTTTAAAAATTATTTAAAAACCTTTCAATTATAAAGGTTTGTGCGGTCGGGAGGCAATTGCATAAATGCAACGTTTATTGTACATTTTTCATAACTAAACATTCATTAATTTCAAAAGTACAATAAAAATGTATATTATCTTTTGTTAAAATATAAACTAGAGCATTGTTTTTATTAACTGTTCAGCGGCCTATATCATCACGTTGAGGTCCAGTATTAAAAATAAAATTCAATAATTTACCAATTTCAGTGCTATCATAAGCAACTACTATTTCGACCCTAATTTAATAACTTTTTGATATTACTACAGTCAAACTTATTATTTATTAAAGAATATTATAAAATGAAGTACAAAAATTTATTAAAATGAAGTGAATCCATAATGGCTTCAGGTAGCACTAAAATTGATTAAATGTTCTATTGGCAACATCCATTCATCATTGTTATATTCGCAATTAATCTAAAATGATTGCATGCTATATAGATGGAAACACATTAAAAAATAACAATGTGTATAAACCAGCTCGTCGTCATCAGCGTTTTCACCAGGTGGTTTGTGTGACTGGCAGTAACAATCGATAAAATTCTATCCTTTATTAACTAACTTGAAAATATTTTTCGAATACAAATACTAAAATTTTATGTTTGCGAGTAGAGTTCACGTCACAGTTTACGTCTTCTATTACATTTAATTTGTTCATAATTATTTTAATTTTTTTAAACGTCAGTTTGCCCTTTTCTGACAAGTTCAAACACCCATTAAAAAAATTTCAATCAATATCCGATAAAGGTCATCGTTTGTTATTTAACTTCCTAACCAAATCCAAATCTAATATTAAAATGGATATCGTGTGCGGAAAGATTGAAAACAAATTTGTCACATGTATTCAAAGTTTTGACAAATGAAACACCTCCAAATAGACGGAAACCCTACAATTAATTTATTATTACCAAATTAAAAATATATTTAGGAGGTAAACAAAGAAAATTTGATAAATTCATCATATTGGCCTATAGATAATACATTAAATTGTTTTACAATTTGCCACAATCATTCATAGAAATGTATCAACATACAGGGGCTAAAATAGGAGCTGTCAAAATTAGCACATTGAAATTGATTGACTTTCCTTACATCACTTAAGCATATCAGGCACATCAACATTTTACTAAAATAAGCATTAAACATCACATTAGCAATACCAATATTCAAAACACTAAAAATATTTCCTTTTACAAATAGCATTATCAAATTTACGCTTAGACCAAAAACCCAGAATTTACACATTTCGACAACATAAAAAACTACTACGTTATTTGCTTAAAAATAAATTATATTATGAAATATGTACATATATACAAAGCAGACATCACCAATTTTAGAAATCGATCTACTTCAAGATGAGTATGTTGTTATTTATAAATCATTTGTGTTGCGGATTATACAACAACCAATTGCTTACTCCTCCTGTCCAGTTATTAGGCAAATACATATCCAGAATTATTAAAATAGCTCCGTCCGAACGACCATTGAAGCATCATCATCGGGGATAAACACCTCCACCGGTTATTATCACCCAAGGTAGTCCAAATTACCAAAACGACTGCAAAACACCAGCTATCACAACGTGCACTCAATGTATGCTGATTTAAAATGCTAATTATATCTAATGATCCCTATTAACTGCAAACGGATGCCCAATTAGATCATTCATTTGGACGGGGATGTTTAGCATAAATAAAAGGACTGAGTTCGTGTCTAAATTTTTCGTTGACCACCCGGTCTTCTTTTGCATCCGGGTAGTGGTTGGGCTTCCATCCAGGATGAGTGAACAATCTACGTAAGATATAACCGATCTATTTAAGTCGTCTTTCTCTTATTGTGTTTGAAATACATGGGGGCCAATTATTGTTAAATGTGCTACAAATATTTGAAAATGATTGAAATGTTCGATTTGTTCTTCAACGCTTGCGTTCAACCGAAGATAGGAGAGCGAAACCAGACGAATGTTAAACAATGCATTAAAACTGTTAAGAAATTATTTCATTTTCATTTGCGCCAAGAATCCTCAAAACATTTCAAGGAATGTGTACAACAAAGGTATGAAGTAATCTTCAAAAAATGGTCATGTGTTTCTTTCAAATTTCTAACATGCTCAATCAATATTGACCTACATTCTCGATAAAAATGATCGCTAAACTGTGAAAAATTATGGGATTAATTGGGTTTTTTTTTGCAATTCAATGCACAAGTCCAATTGGGGGGGGGGAAGGCCAACTGGAGGTGGTGGGTGGTCTAACTTTTCAAAAAATGAATAGTTAAAAAAAGGGCGTATTTTTAGCTTACTACGACGAAAACAATAAAATACAAACACATGCTGCTCACAGCAGAAAGGCTTTGCAACAAAATGATAATACTTAAATGAATATAGTTGAAACGTGGCTTCACAACAAATAAATGTGTAATCAATCCATTAAAAAAAACGAAATATCAACTTACAACCTTAAACAAATACAAAAGCACGCATACAATCAGCACGACAAAAGAAACAACGAGAACATTTCTGGTCGCCGATGAGCGAACGTCTTTTTCAACAACCACAACTGATAAATTGAACGGTGGAATCATAACAGCCCACCTACAAATTGAAACAATATTACATTGGACAAAGCTTTGTTATCTTTTTTCAAGCAATCAAAATTCACATTTATTAAATCTTCCTATTCTAAGCTACATAGTAATTTGACATTCTAGTAAACTCGTTCAACTACCATCGCGCGTCCAAAACAAAATGACGACGTGTTCCAATTTTTTCGACTAATTCTAAGTGGTGAGTATGACAATTAATTGCATTACTCATTCCTCGGCATTATTATTATTATTATTATTATTATTATTACTGATCACAGTGTGTTAAATAGAATTTTGTCATCAACCATTTTACACTCTAGACAATTAAGACTACAGGGTAAGATAGTACAAATACTAACCAAATGAATAAATTGCATAGAAAAACAGCCAAAATATTGTCAATTTTCAATACAATTTAACGCCTGTTGAAACAAACTGATAAATATGAGCTTTTTATTAATATACAAAATGTCTAATGTAAATTAAATTCATTCATTTTGGTTAGTGACGTGGTCACCTTTTCATTATTTCCCATATTTATACGACATGTAGAACGATCGATTTCGATGGCTTGACAAGCGTAGACAAACGTGGAAGAATAACAAAGTTTCTTGGTGGTAGACGGCATCTTTGTGACGTCGCCACTGTTCGCAAAGATTGACGAGACCGCCTGATTTTTTGTCAAGGTTATCTTCCTTAGCCCAAGGGCTACATATAATATACGTATACATTTAGATACCTTTTAAGTATCCTGGATATATGCTCGCACTCACCCGTCGTAGCGGAAGCCCAGTTATATCGCTGTGCACTCGAACTCTGCTATTATTGGTCTAGATACCTATCAGCACTTAGTCCAGGATGCATCATATGGAGGATAAACAGTCAGGAATATCACCATCATTGGAAATTGAAACTTTATAAGCACTACTCATACCTTCAGGATCATTAGCATATATGAAAATAGTCAATCTATTCGTCGCATGCAAATGATGAATACAATAGATTGAAAGCAATAAACCATTTTGCAAAATTATGATTTACACGATTTTTATATAGACAACCAATCAGTCAAAAATAAATCCGCGAACTCAGTCCTTTCATTTATGCTAAGCTTCCCTCGTCTAAATGAGACAATTAAATGGGTATCCGATTGCTTACCGTTAGCAGTAATCAACATATAAAGTCAGCATACCTCAACTGTCGTTCATCAAGTGCACGTTAATGTTTAACAGACTTTGGTAACCGAAATTAAATAATGTAACGTTCTACAATCTTCTATCCCAAAATGTATCGCATATTCAACAATTCTTATTAAAAAAGAAAACATTACAAAGTAGAAATTCTTTTGAGGCCTAAAAGGAGGGACAACAATATACTGCTACTTTACTTAAGAAAGTCCACTTCCGCCCAACTCTTACATTGTTGACAAATCCAGCAATCTTCGAGGCGAATGGATTTTGGTTCGGACACCGGCCGACTCGTCGCCGGGTTCCACAGCGAGGTCGTCCTTGTCGTTCCACATTTGGCCAATCGTGTTGGGAAGTCGATAGAGCCCAATCATTGCACTGGGCCAGGTCGAGTTGTTTTGCAGCATTTCAACTCGATCGGCGTTTGTTTTGGGACCTTCGAGCATAAATGACTCGGACGACCGATACAAACTGTGCGGCTTCAAGCTCGATTCGGCTACGCACACGAGGGAATAAATTGGAGCAGTTGGCGTAGCTCCAATGTACATTGACAATCTATAGAAATTGTAAACAAGGTAAAGCATAATGTGAAACGGCGATTTACTTAATTATGATTCGATGCAACATAAAAAAATTTTTAAATTCACTGAATAATGATAAGGTATACGTGGAGAAATAAAAAAAAAGTACATTGAACGCTTTAAGAAAATTCTAGAAATCAATGAATATTACCTAAATAATTAAAAATGTATAGATTTCATTATCTACTTTTATATATGTATACATATTTTATCATATAAATTTGCTTGTTTTTCTATTTTAAAAAAATGTCAATATTCTTGTTTTTGACGTAAATTGAGTAATAAAAATTCTACTCTCCGGATTTATAATTAGAATGTTTAAAACTAATTAATAACACATTTCTAAGTTTAAAAAGCAGTATAAAAGCACAATATAGAATCAACGAGTAGTGCAGTTCGTTCTACATTATCGCCACCTAGCCAAAATATCCAAATTGGCAACCTGCATTCGAAAACCATTAATTTGACGTTGTAGTAAAAATACTTTTAAAAAAACATAAAACACATCCAAACGAAAGCCTGCTTTTAGTGTGTCAGTAGTAGAAGTATTTGAACATTTATCAGTCAATGCGTCAACAACGAGACACTATATACTCTTTAGTGTTACATGCTTCAAACTCTGATGCTAATGATCCTGGCGAGGATTTGAGTAATGCTTATAAAGTCTCAATTTCAATGATGGTGGTATTCCTGACTGTTCGTCCTCCACGTGGTGCATCCTGGACTAGGTGCCCCTGGGCATCTAAGACTAAGCTTAACAACAGGGTCCGAGTGCACAGCGGTATAACTGGGCTTCCGCTACGGCGGGTGGGTGCAAACATACACCCAGGATACTTAAGGTATCTATAGGTATACGTATACCATGTAGCCCTTGGGCTAAGGAGAATAACCCTGACAAAAAATCGCCACCTAGCCAAAATATCCAAATTGGCAACCTGCATTCGAAAACCATTAATTTGACGTTGTAGTAAAATACTTTTAAAAAAGCATAAAACACATCCAAACGAAAGCCTGCTTTTAGTGTGTCAGTAGTGATATTTGAACATTTATGAAAGTCAATGCGTCAACAACGAGACACTATATACTCTTTAGTGTTACATGCAAACTCTGTCTAGAGATAATCAAAAATGAACGAATCTAGTCAGTTCCAAGCCTGGATAAAGAAAATGGATTTGGGGGCAGAAAAGGCATTAGCCAGTAAAAACCCATGCCAATATTCAAGTTTTATTTATTCATTTTTACTACTTTGAATGTTTGACGAGAAACGCGCATCTTTCGGCAGTGGGGACATTTTAGCGAAGCCGAACGTGAGCCCACATTTGGTGGGATTCAAACCCATGCAGGTCCAAATCGAGCGCTGTAATGCTAGACCACTAGGACTTAAAGGTAATGGAAAGAATGGCTTATCGATAAGAGCTCCGTCTACTAACTTAAAACCAGAAAGTTGAAATCCCCGTAATCGGCACTTTTCCAAGTTTAGACAACGTAGAACAATACAGGACCAACTATTAGTACAGTTAGTTCTACGCTACCTTTATTCAGCCAAAAGATCGAAATCGGTTAAAAAATTATTAATTTGTGTATGAGTGCACCAAATACGGGCCTTCGCTAAAAATGTTTCTTGTAAAGCAACAAGAGGATTTGAGTAATGCTTAAAAAGTTTCAATTTCCAATGATGGTAATATTCCTGACTGTTAGTCCTCCACGTGGTGCATCCTGGACTAGGTGCCTCTAGGCATCTAGACTAATAACAGCAGGGTCCGAGTGCACAGCGGTATAACTGGAGCTTCCGCTACGGCGGGTGGGTGCGAACATATACCCAGGATACTTAAAGGTATCTAAAGGTATATGTATATCATATGTAGCCCTTGGGCTAAGGGAGATAACCCTGACAAAAAATCAGGCGGTCTCGTCAATCTTTGCGAGCAGTGGCGACGTCACAAGGATGCCGTCTACCAGCCAAGAAACTTTGTTATTCTTCCACGTTTGTCTACACTTGTCAAGCCATCGAAATCGATTGTTCTACATGTTTAAATATGGGAAATAATGAAAGAGGTGACTACGTCACCAACCAAAATGAATGAATGAAATGAATAAGAACAAAATTTCAATGACCAATCGAAATGCTTGTTCTAAAATTGAAAAATGCATTTGCACGTAATAATTGAGACATGATCAACAAATACGAACATTAAATCGAGCGAATTGTTGAATTTCATTTCCAAATGCTTGTGTATCGACGGCTTAGCCAATTTGAAATCAATATTGCCTAAATCCAAAGCATATGTGCTGAAAGCGATGCGTCGCAATATTTTGGGCAATTTTGTTGCAGTTTTCCTTTTTTTTGACTCGTCAATTTTGGCGGTGCATGAAGAATGGTGCATTTCTGGCGTATCGATGGTACAATCGGAATTCTCACGTTTATCTTGTACATTATGTGCCCTTTCTACGGTATCAATGACTGAAGCATGCGAATTGTTTGGATCTGCAGAAACGATTGGAGTCCATATGGAGTAAATGCCGACAACTGGCGAAGATAGAAACATGCTCCACAGCACTAAAGGTCATTGCAAAAGTTAAAATTAAAATAGATTGCGTTTTTCATTCATTCATTATTAATATTGTACAAATAGATTAATAAAAAAACTCCATTGATCAAAGAATTTAGTCTAAGAAAACGTTTTTAATTGAATTTCAAACGTTTTGTTGTCCCATTGTTTATAGACAAAACATGTTTTATCTTTTAATAGTTGTATTATTGTTTATATTAAACAATGCGTGTATAACAAAAGTATTGAACTGTATAATTGCAGAATACAGGTAAAAAGGAACCACTCCCATTTAGTGAACTTTAGAGTTTTTAATTCATTTTTGTTATTATGCTAATATACTTGTTCAAAACGTTAATGTCATAGAAACCTAAAAAAATAAGCATAATATATTAAATACTCTTATCAATAAATAGACAAAAACATTCTTCATACGTCATATTACAATTTGTTTAAACTAGTCAATGAAAAGTATTAAATTCAAAATTTTTAAAATGTTACAAACCATCAGTACTTTATCAACCAAAAAAACAACAATATGCTAAACATTGGGTGCATACTGATAATAATAATTATTATTATTATATATTATACAAAATCCTTTTGCTTTAAAAATAAGCATGGGGCAATAAAATAACAGTTACAACAAAACAATAACGAAGTCCCGTTGGCGTTGAAGATTATGCAAATAGAAGATTGTGCTTCCTTTCGGCTTTCACTCAACCCTGTCATCTGTGTAACTCTGTCATCCAGATATGTGCGATCACTTCTTTACCATTGTTTGCCGAAATGGGGTCCTCTTGCATTGTGTCCGTAGCAGTATATATTTTTTACAGAGGCCAGGTTGATAACCTTGCGCGCTCAAACCCTCCTTCTTTATCCAGACTTGGGACTAGCTAGATTGAATCATTATTTAGAATAAAGTTGCGTGTAACCCTGATATAAAAATTTTACTATCGCAAAAAGTAAGTCTTTGTTTTGCAACAAATCTTCATAACAGTAATATTTACCAATCTTTCAGTACGAAAAACCACTAAATGATTTGACGGCAAAAAAAAACTAGCACAAAAAATTTAAATTCGTATCTTGCTTGTGATTGAAAGCGAATTTAAAGTCAATTTGTTTAAATGTAGTACTTTTTAGGCTTGCATTAACCACTAGTCATATTATGATTAAAAACGGAGTACAATTAATATGATTTCAGTCTTAATCTCTACTATAACAATTAATTTAAAAATAAATAAATAAAACATCCATACACTGTTGTCAATCAAAATGTAACAACACGCATTAAAATTAATAGCATTATCAATTTTCTAGTGTCACCTACCTACACATAAATATATTTGTTACAAAACTAAATTAATATATACAAATTTAAAACCAATTAAATTAAAATCTATAAATTTTTTTAAAATAATTCATATTTTGCACATTAATCTCATTAATTAAAAATTCCTTAGCAATTTTATTTTCCAACATTACATTTAGATCCTTCAAATGTGAGAAGAGACGGTTGCGTTGTAGCCAAATGCTGCAGGTCTAAAACACCAAGAAATATTTTATGTATTAAAAAATATAAAAATAAATGTACACAATTATAACAATCTTAAAAATGTAAAAAAAATTTTAATTTTTGCTTTAAGAATATAATAACCTGTATCTTTGAAACGATTATCTACTTTTCCACATCATCATTTTTTAGTACAAAAAAGTTATTTAACTTAGTTATAATACACGCATTTTTAACAATAGGAAGATGTCTAAAATGGATTGGCCGTGTTTTACGTAGACTGCCTACTCATCCAGCCAGAATAGGTACAGGAGTCCAATATATATATATATATATATATATATATATATATATATATATATATATATATATATATATATATATATACATATATCATTGGTTAATAATTATTGCATTATCCCAGAACTATTATATAAATGTATTTATTAACTTAAACGTTTCATCTTAATTTTTGTTACATTAACAGTACAAAAAAGTTATGTATTCAATGATGTCAATTGTATTTCGATTAAAACATTAAATTTAACAATTAAAAATTAAAAATAGTATTAATTAAATAAGAACATTAATTATGTAAAAAGTTTTCGAATATTATAAACGTCCTAAAACTGCAACTTTAAGTGCATTATCAACTAGCAAACAAAGTTTGCTTTGTTTATTAAAAACAATTAGATGATTAAAGCAAAATAATATTTATAAAAAACGTATATTGAATTAAAAGAAACTAAATAAAATCAAACATTTTCAACTTGAGAGTAACGCTTAAAAAATTGCAGTGTGCTTTTGATAAATCCTTTTCTTTAAATATAAATATACACGTATACATACACATATAAATCTATCCTAAAATAAATGACGAACCATACACTATTCATTAAAAAACAAATCGATAACATTACACACTTATTCTATGTTAACCAGAAAAATCAATTCAAAAAACAATAATCTTTTAAACAGCATTATATATGATAATATTATCACTTTACAATTGTGTTTATTATATTTTTTGAATTCCTGTCAATTATTATTATACTTAATTATTTTAAAAAAAT
The DNA here is from genome assembly GCA_025895645.1 of Cardicola forsteri. Classification (NCBI taxonomy): domain Eukaryota; kingdom Metazoa; phylum Platyhelminthes; class Trematoda; order Strigeidida; family Aporocotylidae; genus Cardicola; species Cardicola forsteri. The sequence continues at coordinate 854,132 of JAKXYG010001430.1, read as the reverse complement.
AGTACAAAACATGAATTAGTAAAAACTAAAGTAACCTTGCATACTAAACAACATTGACTTACTAGTTTCTTGAGAATCTACTTCAGTGTGAGAAGCAAATGTATTAAAACTGATGTTAAGTCTAAAAATAAAAAAAGTTGAACTATGAAACTGAAAAATAAGTAAATAGGTATTTCTTATAAATAACTACATAATTTACATCTTTTATTTAATTTGTACATTTATATAGTGAATTACATCCAAAACCAATACTTCACTAAACAGCAATATACAATCATTTAGTATTAAACAGAATTAACACTATTATAAAAACATAAAAATAAAATAAAAACATTTAAATATGCGCTTTATCATGTGTTCAACTATATACAAAATTATAACATGTTAAATTTCAAATAATGGATTTTATATATATATATATATATATATATATATATATAATAAATATGTAAGCATTTTAAATAATAAATAATGAAAGCAAATTACCTAACAATTCCGCTAAACTGATCTCTTAAAATCAAATTATAATGTGTTTGACCAATACTAAGAAACTCGCGAGGACTGTTTGATGAAGGATTATCATTAAAATTGGATTCAAGTGGATCAGGACATTTGTCAACAAAATCTGGATAAACGGTTTGGTAAACTTTCCCAGTATTTATATCCACTGAAATCCATAAATCTTGCTTAGATCCTAATTTTTTTTAAACCGATAAAATATACTGTACAATGTAGCACACAATTTTTACATTTTCAAAATAATTCTCAATCTATCAAAGATGGCAAATAAACGCTTTAAAATAAATCAGTTTCTTGGCAAAAATGTAAAAATAATAATATTAAGTTTCCAATAAAACTTACAGTATTATTATACTTACATAATATCCGTGAATTTAAACCCAAGTTAGAAAAACAAAATTAAAACTGAGGACTGCCAACTATGCTACTACTCATACAACTTAAAACTGTGCTAACTAGGATTGTTTACTTCTTCCTCAATTTCCACTAATAAACAAAAAAAAATAAAACTGTACTAAACAGAATACTTACATAAAAACAACAATAATAAATAACGCTTCATAATAAAAGAATTTAAATTTATTCATACAAAACTAAAAATTACAAACTTAAGTAATTACAATATACAACTGTTCAATAATTAAAAGTTAAATTTCACATATTAAATTAATTACCCATAGATAAATAATTTTTGTAATAACCCGGTGAACGACGTATATATCCCATAATTGAATGATCCAAACGTTGAAATAACAATTCAGAAGCAGCATTAGAATATTCATACAAATATCCATTTAATGGATCAGCAATTAACAAAGGACTAAAACATTACTATACAAATACCTTACCCATTATCATAATAAGCATTTAAGGCTGGATCTAAACAAGATAATTATGAAACACTACAACGTACTAGTTTGAAGCTTCCATCTTATGTCACCTGTAAGTCTATTGACACAATATACTTTGCCATCCAAGGTGTGAACTAATATATATGAACCATTTAAAAACTAAAATTATATTTATAAAATCACTTACTTCCTCGTAATATTTAAGTGGATAATTTTTATTACTTTGTTTTATCTCTAAAGCATTGCAATCATAAAATAAAAACAAAATGCAAGAAAAGCACATAATACATAATAAACCATTTTTCATTTTCAAAATAATTACTAAAACTAGAGATAATATAGCAATTTTAAACATCAATGGTAAGGTTTAGTATAAACATAATTTGATTAAAAACGTCGTCAAGGTTGACAACCTTAATTTTTTGATACTGTTTATTCTATTAAGTTTAAATGTATTTACTAAATTTATTATTCTGTTATTTAAAATATTATTTTATTAATTATACATTTTATAATACATATTTACATATATATTATAATGTTTACAAAAAATTAAAAGTGTATTTTATATATATGTAGACATTAAATTTTATTAAATAAATAATTACAAAAATATTTTTTTGATAATAATTTTAATGTTAAATTTTGCGGTAGTTTTTATTTGACCGTTACTGGTATGTCGCTGGATGTTGAAACCGTCAAACTTTTGCAACAATTGGATAATTCTCAAACGTCTGTAGAAAACACATCACAATGGTTTTTAGATAACAAAGAAGTAGCCAAAGATCTTGTGAAATTTTGGTTTAAAGAATTTCGTAAAGGTATTATATTAAAATAATTGATTCAGAATTTAGCACCACAAAAGAAAAAAATCGCTTTTTTGCATGTTGCAAATGATATAATTCAGAAGGGAATAGTATGTGCTCCACAATACGGAAAGTTATTTGAACCTGTATTACCTACGGCATTTAAAGAAACTGCAAAGTATTTTATTGATTTTATATATATTTTTCTACATATTAATTTCAAGGCTGAATATTTATTTTTGAGTTTTTTATCCATAATTTGTAATGAAAACAAAAAAAGTAATAGTTGGTGATAGGGCCACTTCTTTATTAGTTCCAAGTTCGCATAACATTTCTATTAATTCCCATTGTTTACCGTTTTTGGAGACGTGCAGAGATTTTGGTTTAAACCAGCGTTTTCTTAGTTTTGTTAAAATATTATTAATCCGATTTAATCAACAAGAGTTCACAACTAACGTATTGAAAGTAGTTCATCTTTATTTAACGTTAAAATCGACAGTTATGTTTGTTTATAATTACCTAAGTGATTATAACTGCACGACTGAAATTTAGTCAAATTGGTTTTAGTATTTTTTACAATTTAGATTTGCTTCAGATTGTTTCAAATTTTAGAGATGAAAGCACAAAATTTAAATAAAACTTGAAGTTTACTAAATTTTTTAGATATGATTTTATATTTGTGCATAATTACTTATCAAGTGTTAGGTGTTCATTATTGTACTACAATTTGAGTAGAATACTTTTGAATTAAAGGATGAATATGAGTATTGTTTTGTAAAATGTTTCATAATACAACGAGTAATTTTTTAATTTTTCCTAAAAATTGATAAATCTAATAATTTTTATATAGTTGAGGTTAATTTAATTTTCAAACCTCTCTTCTAACAATAAAGATTTATTAATATTATTATTTAATCTTGGTGTATTTTAAAGTGAAATGTAATTTTTACAAAGTTTTGCGTTATACATTATATTGTCTTGTTTTAATTATTTTGTTAGTTGTAATTAATGTTGCTAAAATTTTTTTTTTTAAACGAACTGTATATAGTAACATTTCTGTTAATATTATGCGTTGTTGCAATGTGGCGCTGCATTAAGTGGTTGGATGAATTATTTTTTAGAATTCAACGTCATTCTATTCGTGCTTCAGTTGCGCATTTATTGATTGTTTGGGCTACACGCCGTTTATATTCAAAAAACTTTTTACGACAATTAAGGTTTATTTGTCAAAGAGCTGTTGCTGAAACTGACATTCCAGATGCAAATGAAGAAACTGTTAGTTTTATTGGGATTTTTTGGATAATTTAGATTTTAAAAAATTGTTTAAATAACTTTATTATTTTTAGAATTAATGAAAATAATAAACAATGCATTTTTAAAAATTACATTTATTTTGTTGCTGTTGCAATTTATTGTTTATTTTTTTATCGATTAAAGAAACGCAATATTATTGCTGCATCTCCGTTTGCATTTTCTTTTTCATCGGTTGTTTTGGACCAGAATGCTCCTCTTAAAGAATTATCAGTTTCTTCTGTTTCTGACTGTATTAAAACTAGTCGTAAACGCACTCATATATCCAGTAGTGATACAACCGTGCAATTTAATACAAATACTTCTGATACAGTGAATGTACCTCGCGACTCAATAACAGCTATTCGGGAAGACCTAGCACGAGAATTGCAAACAGAAACAATCGAACCACCAACTGTAAGAGAATTCTATTTTAAAATTTAAAATGTATAATTTATATTTTTAAACAGTTATTAAAGTAATTTTAAATGCAATATCTATTTATTTAAATTTAATTAGATTGCACAGTTAATACAGTCTTTAGAATTTTTACAATCAGCTGCTTCATCTGATGCAGCTACTCGACGTGAGATAGCTCAATTCCCCCCCGAAGTTTCAGATTTTAACAAAGCAGTTGAATTTGTTAACAAAGGTATATATATATATGTATGTATGTATGTATATATGTACAAATTTTGTTGCACTCATGTAGCAATGTTTATAAACTTTTTATTTTAGTTTCATCTAATAATAATTTTTTTAAATTTAATATTTATATTAAAGCTGAAGGTTTAGAGCGAGATGAATTAGTTAAAAAGGTTTCCCAATGTGCCACTCGTTTGGATGAATATAATGAGTTGTTAGAAGGTGAAACCACAATTCGAAATCAATTAGCATTACAAATGAAAGCGTTTCACTCACACATATTTGAAAATATTACCAAGGTCCAAGAAGAAATGAAGGTATTTTGTTTATTTTTAATACATACTGTATTTACTGAACGGCTCCGCTTAGATAGGATTAGAAATGAACTTGGATAAATGATTAGGGTTTGCGAGAGGAAAAGCATTTGGCAAAAAAAAACCGTCAAAACTATTTAATGGCCATAATGCTTTAAATTGGTTTAACACAGAACTAAATCAACAACAACAAAACTTAGTGACAAAGCCACATCTTTATTAGTTCCAAGTTTGCATAGTATCACAAATAATCCCTTTTCATTGTTCATGGTTTTTGGAGGTGTATAGGGATATGTCAGTTCATTGACTTAGCCATTGTTTCCAAAATAACGTCCCGAACAGCATCCGTCCAAGTACGTTTCTGACCACCTTTGCTCTTCCAGTCAACGTTACGATATTTGAAATTGCATCAGGATTTCTACGAAGAACGTGTCCAAACCAGCGCAATCTTTGTTGTAATGCCAATGATGGAAGAACGTGACATTGAAGGTCATCTCTAATTTCGAAAAAACTGACCAGAAACAGCGACTCTTCATAAAAGAAGGAAATGCTGTAAAAAGAAAAAGTGGTATTTACCGAAGCTATGTGCTATAATTACGTCAATATTATTTAGTTTAACAAAAAAGATTTTTTTAAACAATTGAAAGTGAACGACACCCATCTATAACATTTTATGATCTAGTGGTCTGAGGACTGGTGTAGATTTGGATTTTAATGCCATTTTTAATATGAATTTTATCGAGCTTGTAAACATTTAAAATTTTGATGTTTAATTTTATTACAAGAAACCTGGTGTTTATGTACCACTCAATTATTTAGAAAAAAACTATTGAGTACTTATTATCAGCTTCATTATTCTAGAATTAGTTTCAGTAATTTTTTTTTTGATTTATTTTTTATGTGATAGCATATTTTATTGAAAGTTGAAATTGAAAATACATTGTTTGTTTTTTCGTTTGTTTCGTATTGAAACATGATTAGGAATTGAAATTGAAACTTGAACATGGCCAGTTGCTTAATAGCACACTGAAAAAGCACATTTCAAATTTACCCGATGTGACCTTGAGGCTGGATCCATTGCCAACAGTTGGAGACCTGTTTGGCTAATTTTTAAACATTTTTATGCACCGTTATTGTAAACTCAATTGTTTTATTTTCGAAACATTTATTCGTTTACATGTGATATTTTGTAAATAAATTTTTCTTAATCCAAATATTGATTTTTTTTCATTTCATGGATACCCTGCATATGTTTGTATTTTTTCCTTTGTGATATTTATTGTTTATATTGTTAAAGATTGATTAATTAGTTGTTAAGATCAATATTATTGCATGTTTATTTATGCAATAAGGACGTGTAATGTTATGTTTACGGGATGGTTAAGTTGTTGCGTTCGTACATTTGTCGATAGGGAGTGTCACCATTACTGACACTAAATGTAGCCCCGTATTTGGTACCGGCGAATGTTGACTAGCTGAAAAATAGTTTATTTTAAGGTTGTTTGCACTTAATAATGCTTTTGCTAGAGGTCATGTACAATTTATAAATTTGTATTAACAGTTGTAGACTAGTCATGGAAATACGACGATATTGATCAACTATTGACCGCAATTTTTTCTAATACGACATATGAATGTATTTTAGTTCACATTTTTATTTAAAATAAATGGGATGGTGAAAAACACGGAATAAACAGGATTCAGATTGAGCAGGGAATATGTAATACCGGATTTTCTTCCTATACATAATCCAGCCTAATATTTTTAATTTAACTTATTGGTATAGGTTTAGTTGGTATTGAAAATGAAATCCCATCAATCATTATACGATGAAGTGGTGAAGCGGAAAGGTAGTACAATGAAGAATCTTATTCAGCAGGTAGGATGTAGTTGTTGTTTATTTCGTTTACTCAATAATTTTTTAAATGCAATTATTAACCACGTTTTATAATTACAGTTTCAATATTGCAAAAAATGTTGGTTAGTTCAAATTATTGATTGAGTTATTTACTGTTAATTTCTGTTAAGAAAAATATTTTAAACGGTGACTTAATTGCCCCTCCTCTTTAATTCTATATTTGTGGAATATGTTAAACGATCAACTCTTATTAGCCCAATGGCTACATATGGTATGTGTATACCTCAATATACCTTTTAAGTACCTTGAGTATATGCTTGTACCCACTTACCGATGCAGAGGCTCAGTTATACTACTGCGTTCTCGGTCCTTGATGCGTTAGTCTAGATGCTTGAGTGCACCTAGTTCAGGATGCGCCATGTGGAGCAAATAGTCAGGAATATGACCATAATTGGAAATTGAGACTTAACAAGTATTATTGATATCCTTAGCATTTTTAGCATCCTAGTGTAAATACATTTGTTTCATTTTTTAAAGCACAATATATACGTACTTGATGAAATTGGGTATTTTGATTTTACATTCTGTAAGATTCACTAATGAAACAAATGATTTATCCTATTTAAAAAAATCTATTTGTCATTAGTGTATATTTAATTGCTACAAAATACAAATAGCTTTAAAACGGAAAAGGTTTTATGAACATTGAATACGAATAATTTAGACTTGTTTAAAACTTTGTTAAAAATGCATTCAACAAGATTATTTTGTTTTCATGGTAGTAAATTATTTGTAATTTGTCTGTTTAATTTTTTTATGTAGGTTAAATTCTCTCTCTCTCTCTTTATATATATATATATATATATATATATATATATATAAACTCCGCCTAGTTTGGATTAAAAATGATTTAATCTAGCCAGTCCCAAGTCTGGATAAAGGAGGAGGGTTTGAGCGAAAGGTTAGCAACCTGACTTCTGTAAAAAATTTATAATGCTACGGAAACAATAAGAGGACGCCATTCCAGCAAACAACGGCAAAGAAGTGATTGCACGTATCTGGATGACAGAGTTACACAGATGAAAGTCGAAAGGAAGCTCAATCTTCGATTTGTAGAATCTTCAATGCCAACGAGACTTGGTTGTTGTTGCTGTTTTTTGCTTTAATTGTTGTCTTATTGCCCCATGCTTATTTTTAAAGCATATATATATCATGTGTGTGTTATATATTTTGTACAAAAGCGTTTTATGGATGCTGTGAAAACCAAGCGTTCCCAAGTTATTGACCAACTTCGAAAGATTCAATCTTCGTCTTCTTCTCAGCTTGATTTACCATCTGATGATACTGACTGCGATTTAACTGCATTTGTTCGGGAAGAAAAGCGAAAACTTTTGAATTTATTAATGGAAGATGTAGATGGGGTTAGATTTATATGACCTTGTTGATTATTATTGAAATGTTTCTTGTACTTTGATTACTTTTATGATTTTTAATTAGATTAGATTGTTTTTTATTTTATTAACTTATTGAAATTTGAGTTATAACACGATTACTTTAAATTTTTTATTGTGTTTAATATAGGGATGCTAATGACCCTGAGGATTTGAGTAATGCTTATAAAGTCTCAATTTCCAATGATGGTGATATTCCTGACTGTTAGTCCTCCACGTGGTGCATCCTGGACTATGTGCCTATAGGCATGTAGACTAATAACAGCAGGGTCCGAGTGCACAGCGGTATAACTGGGCTTCCGCTACGGCGGGTGGGTGCGAACATACACTCAGGATACTTAAAAGGTATCTAAAGGTATACGTATACCATATGTAGCTCTTGGGCTAAGGGAGATAACCCTGACAAAAAATCAGGCGGCCTCGTCAATTTTTACGAACAGTGGCGACGTCACAAGGATGCCGTCTACCAGACAAGAAACTTTGTTATTCTTCTACGTTTGTGTTACGCTTATCAAGCCATCGAAATCGATCGTTTGCTATGTCGTATAAATATGGGAAATAATGAAGAGGTGACCACGTCACCAACCAAAATGAATGGGAAAAAAAGTTTAATATAGGTTCAGTAACGTAGCTACGTCTATAATAATAATAAAGGGTTCTGACGGTTTTAGGAGCTTGTCTAGCGCTTATAAAACTTTACTTATTAATGGTGATAATCCTGTTTTTATATTTCTACATGGTGCATCCCAGACTCAGGCTGACATGGATCAAGGACTGAGTACATCGTGATGTAATTATCTAGGTAGATTGGTACAAGCATACTACATTTCGGGTGCTTAAAAGATATCATACGATATACCCTATGTATCCGTTGAACTAAAGGACATAATTATGACAAAATGTTTTATTGAAGAACGGCGCCATTATAAGCAAATAAACGTTTTTTGTCTGTTGCGTGTACAAAGTTTTATACACATGAACTATGAGAGACACACAACGTTCAGGTGCACATTTGGATAGTATTTTATAAAGTGCCGATTAGAACATTACAAATATTTATGGTTGGTGACATCGTCAGCTCTTCATTATTACCATATTTGCACGGTATATTAAACGATCGAATTAAACGGCTTCATATGTGTAACAACAGGTAGAAGAATACCGAAGTTACTTGGGTGGTAGACGGCATTCTTGACACTACTGTTCGCAAAGATTGACGAGGTTGCCTGATTTTTATCAGAGTAATCTTCTTTAGCATAACGGCTAGATATGGTAAACATATATCTTAAGATACCTTTTAAGTACCCTGAGTGTGCGTTTGCACCCACCCGCCAAAGAGGAAGTCCAGTTATACCACTGTGCACTCGGTCGCTTCTGTTATTAGTCTAGATGCTTATGGACACCTAGTCCAGGATGCTCCATGTGAAGGAGGAACGGTTAGGAATATCACAATTATTGAAAATTGAGACTTTATAAGCATTACCCATATCTTCAGAATCAATATGTAATTGTTATTCAACACTTACTATTTTTTTCGTACTTTTTACTTTAGATTGATCAATACAGTATAGACGAATTACTTGATATACAAAATCAAGTTATACAAGAGTCAAATGAAGGCAAGTTTCACTTATCAAACATCTGTGCATCCATTAAAAGGTTTTTTCTAATATTATAATTATATTTATTATTACTTTTGCTAATCAAAAAATGAAGTATTTTAATGCAAATGCATACTAGTCACGATTGGAATTGTAAACGATTGTAGTTTGAGTTTATATTTGAACTATTCGAATATGTATATATTATTAAATAAATTGAATATTGATCAACGTTGAAGTAGAATTGTTTAAAAATACTTAAATCGTGAACAGTGAAGACGAATGTTTTGGGATACTTTGTGAACTCGGAACAAATGAAGAGGTGGCTCTGTCAGCAACTGTTGTTTGACTTGAGTAATAATTGTTTTTTTTTCAATATTCTAAAAATAAAATATAACAGTTGGTTTGTAAATCTTTATATTTTGTAATTGCATTTTTATTGTACTATTTCAGTTTGTTCCCATGAATTGTATGACTATTTTTTTATAATCTTGTTGTGTTATGCTATTTATTTAGTTTTTATTGATGGTGTATTTGTAGTGAGATATTATAGTTTAATGTAATAATAATAATAATAATAATAATTGTTAACTCATCATTATATAATGAAAGGTATATGCAATTGCATCATAATGTAACTTACAATAAAACAAAGAAACTTTTATTTTTGATAGTTTGGGAACTTAATGCTTTCCCCCACCCATTGTAGTCAACTTGTTGTAAAAGATTTTGATATTTGTAGAGAAGACTATTGAACCTTTTTTCTACTAAATTGTTCTTGGTACATTTTTAATTAAATGTATACTTCTATTTTATGCATGTAGTTTTCGTTAAAAAATGGATTGCTCAAATTTTGATTTACTTGTAACTTCATATTGATTTTTTCTATTATTATTTGTTTGTTTTAGACATAGCAAATACTTCAACCACAGCCAATGTCATGGTTAATGATTCTAATTCCGAATCCGTTGTGTTGTGTCCAATGTGCCGAAGGTACGTGTAGCTATTTGTCTTATTATTTATATTGACGTAGTCAACTTTTAATTATTTTTATATTCGTACAGGAAATTAAACGATTGCATTTGATAGTTTTGTACGAATATTAAATGTGGACGACATTTCTTGCCTAGTAGACGCAAAGATTGACGAGGGCGCTTGACATTTTGTTAGCGTTATCTTAACCGAACGTCTAAATATGGTACTCAAATGCCTTAATATACATATTGAGTATGCTTACAAAAAATTGCTTAAGAGGAAGCCCAGTTTTACTGTTATGTTCTCGATCCCTGCTACGTTAGTCTTGATGCTTAGATACACTTAGTCAAGAATGCGCTACAAGGACGCAACAGCCAAGACTATTATCGGAAATTGAAATTCTATAAGCATTATTAACACCTCACTTATATTAAAAATAGTAATGACGTTTTATCTGCTTTTAAATTCAATTTTTGATTGAGAAGGAATGACAATTCTTTTTTTATATTCAAAACAAGCTTCTATCTACATTAATTGGTCAATGTATACATTTCGATGTTGGTAAGAAAGAACGAAATAATTAACTTGTAGCATTATAGGTATTATTATAATTATTGCTTAAGTGCTTTGGAAGAAATATATTTTAGCAATTGTGATTTGGCTCAAAATGGCTACCAAATGTACCGGGGTGGTCTACCGCGGTGCAGCGTTTGACCTGGACCTAGTGAACGTGGGCTCGAATCCTACCACCGAACCAATAAGTGCGTGTCCACTGCTGAAAAATGCGCCTTTCCCGTCAAAACGTTCAAAGTTGTAAAAATAAATAATAAGTAGAGATTTTAGCGAACCAAACGTAAGTACACATTTAGTGCCGGTGGTGACACTCGACTACATACTTACTCAAGTTTGAATCCAGCTTTGTAACATTTGACCACTCTGGTACATTGGTTTTACTATTTTGCTTAAACTGCTAGTAAACTCTGTTTATTAGATTTTGTTTAAATATACAAAATGAACAAACTAGTTGATTGTATTTAACTGCACGTAGATTTGCTTTATATAAACAAATCGCATAAAACAATTTTTAAAATTACAAAGTATTAAAGCTCATTTTAATTGACAATATTGATGCAAATTATTTTTATAGGGTGAATAATTGTTTGACTTAGTAGACAACACTTTTGTTTTTGAACAATTAATCCATAAGCCAATACGAGAACTGATATCACTGAGACGTGTTGTCATATTTTGCATCAGTTATGGAGTTTCACTGAGTAGACCAATATCATCCACGAAATCCAAATCTGTTAATCTCCTATGGTTCCAGTTGATACCATAAGACAAATTATTTATGCATTGAGTCAAAATGAAATCAATTACAGAAGAAACAAAAACGGTGACAAAATACATTCTTGACGTACTCCCGTGACAATTTGAACATAGCAGTATGACCACTTTCTGTTCGAACATAACAACTTTAATTTTGGTATAGCGAGCGCATAATATTTACATATTTCAACGGTATTCCGTAAAACTTAGCAATTTTCCGCAAAGATTCTCGATGAACACTGTCAAAAGCTTTCATAAAATCAATAAAATTGATTGTAAGTGATTGCTGAAATTCTTAACTTTGCTCAATAGTGTTACGGAGGGTGAATATTTGTTTAATACAGCTTTTTTTCCGAAAACCTGCTTGTTGTTCTCGAAGATGTTTATCTACCGCATTACTTAAACGATTTAAAATTACTTTGCAAAATACCTTACCAGGAACAGACAACAAGGTTATTCCGTGCCAATTGTTGCAATCGTTCAGACTTCCTTTATTGGGAAGAGTAACAATTACTCCTTGCCGCCAATCATCTGGAACTTGTTCATTATATCATATAACATTAAATAAATGAGCAAGCTCACTTGCTACAACATCACTTCCATCTTTGAGCATATCTGAATTTATCTCGTCAAGTCCTCCTGTCTTATTGTTTTTCAACCTTTGAATTGCATAAATCACTTCAGTTACAGGAATGTCATCAATACATATTTCCGGATTTTGAGTCACATTTATATTATTATCATTATTAGAATCTAGGAGGGTAATTGGTATGGGCGGATTAAGTACTTCTTTAAAATGCTCTACCCATCTAGATGATTGATTATCATCTGTTATAAGTAACAACCATCTTTTCGTCTGAAGACAAAACTTTGTTTGTACACATCAATAATCATTCCTACGGCAATATATGGGAGTGAAACGTGGAAGCGAACAGATAAGATTGATAAAATGGATGTTTTTTATTGCCGGTGTCTTAGAAGTATTTTAAAGATTACCTGCTGGGATCACATTTCAAATGATGAGATCATGAGAAGAACTGATTTTCGTTTACTGCATGACATCATTACAATTAGACGAAGATAATTATTTGGTCAAATTCTACATTTACCGCCCAAAAGACCAGCAAGAACGGTTTTTGAATAGAAGATTGGAAATGGTAAAAGAAAGGTTGGTGGACCACAGAACTATTCTGGAAGATCTAATTGAAATGAATCTGTCATGGGATTAAGCAAACCGTTTGGTAGAATGTTCAAATACATTGAAACATTTTGTTGTCTTATATTTTCTTTTTTGTTGTTGTTTTTGCTGTTGTCTTATTGTCCCATGCTTATTTTTAAAGCAAAAGGGTTTTGTATAATATAATACATTGATAATTTTTTATAGAAATAATCTTGAAATGAATGGTCCTATATTATCGTGTTTATGTGGATTGTATTTGGATACACAGGTAAATTAATCTCGATTATACCTTGAGTTTTAATATTTTATTTTGACTCCGTAAAGTTTACTAAGTTTATTTTTAATCGTTTGTTTGTACGTACAAAATGAATAAAGAACGTTACATAAATTAAAAACTTGTGAGTTTTAATGCAGATTTACTTGAAAATATGTTTTGTCTGTAAATATTTTTGTTAGATATTATTAAATGTAGCAAATAGTAACAATAATTTTAATTCTATTTAATTATTTGTATTTAAACAAAATAATACCATGAATTTCCATTCCTATTTAAACTGATTGCATTCAATACATTTAAGATATAATAAATTATTTTTATATATGTAGTTGTTTGCATTTATTGATTAAAAAATATACTATGGTTATATAAATCATATGAATAAATCATACCAAAAATAGGTGAACATAGTGTTCTTTAAAAATTAAAAGTCGAATGGAATCTGTTTCAATTTCTTTAAATTGAAACAGCAGAAAATTAGTATTGCGTGCATTTTGAAAATGTCAACAATTAATTAATTCTTAAGATTATAAATAATATAAATAATTTTGTATTAGCAATTTTGAAGATTGGATTAGGTTTACTGATGCAAAATGTTGATTTACAAAGTTAAATATTTAAATTTAGTACATTTTTACCTTTTTAAAAAAAATGTTTAGACAGACAGTTTAAGTCTTTCTACAATTCACAATACTTTGAAGACTACTGAGAAAATGCATTTTGATTCAGGTTGCATTTACGAACTTCAATCATGGCTTGTTAATCAACCAACCGATTCAACTAAATTACCAAACGAGAATATGGAAGTAGATACTTTTGAATTAAGTCAACCAAATTCATCTATAATTACTCTTTTATGTGTAGGGTGTAATGTTTGTTCATTTTTAGAAGTAATTGTATAAATATTAATTTAAGATGTTCATATCAGTTTGTACAAATACAATATTTTGACAGAAAGTTATTACTTTTGAACAATATAACAAAATTGTCGCATTGACGATAGTTAAAATTTTTGAGCTAAATCAATCAATTTTATTAAAGCTCTAAATGCAAGCTTTTGTTTGATTTTATTAAATATTTTTACATCCTGTACAATGCTTTTAGTGAACTATTTAAGCAATAATTTTTAGTAAAAACCAAACAATATTAAATAGGTACATTTTTTTAGTTTATTGTAATGATTGCAATCCTTACAGTTGAAATTTATTAAAAAATAAGTAGATATTAATAACGCTTACATAAATAATTATATCTTGCATAAGAAACCTAGGTTAATTTAAGACTATATAGCTGATTTTTATTAGTATCCAACTTGCCATGTATAAATTGTTTTATTTGAAAAGCATGAAGCAACCAAAATATTATATTTCATTTTACATGACACAATTTAATTAGATCTTTTTGAATAACTATAGCATGCATAACCGTTAATGCATACAAAGTTTTATTTTTACACAAAAATAGCATGTACTGATTTTAATTCTAAAAATATTACTTTTCATGTAAAGAAATCGAAAACAGTATCTTGTTTATGACTTACAATAAATATCCAATCACTTATATTTATGTACTTCTGTTTTCTGACATTTTATGGGTAGTTGATTAGTACTATAAACATTATTGACGTATTTTTGAAACAATTTAAAACACAATAACATATCTCAGTTAACACATTCAGGGTTTTGATTGAACGATTCTTAAACGTTTTTAGGCAATTAATAAATAATTAATTATTTTTGACATTCTTAGCATTGTTGAAAACTGCTGCAGAAAATGGATATTTTTTTAATGCATTTAAAAAAAACCGTTTGTTTATATAGAGTAACAATCATATCTTATAAAATAAGAAAAACAGTACGTCATTACAAAATCTCCATATTTTAGCATCTCCTCAATAATGTATATGTATGGTGCATATTATCTTTTATGCATACGTGAGCTGTATTCTGGTTGAAACTAAGTAACATATTTTTGTTCAATATTTTTTAATGTACTTGTATTTAAACATTGATACATCTTGTTCAAGCGTGTATCGCACAGTTAACTTACTTTCAACAGTTATTTAATTGCTGCTCATTATGTATTATATAGTCGTACCGTTTATGTGCTAATAGTTACTTTTACTAAAATGTTTAAATTAATAAACAATAATAATGTGCACATGCATTTTGTAGAAATAAACAGTTTGGTGCCAATTTAAATGTAGTCAATTTTTTTAGAATATTGTTACTGATCACAGCTCCTATTCTAAAAGATGACATTCAATAGTTAAAGCCGAATAAAGGAACCTTTTACAAAACATTCTCGTAACTTGAAATATAAATCATATTTAGGGAGACTCAAAATTTATAAGTTATTTCCGTTAAGTAGTAGAAAACTATTAAAATATTTTGGGTTATCAGTAATTAAAATTGGAACGGTTAACAATATTTTTATGTTGCGCATAATTGCTTGAGAGCTGAGTCTTGCTTTAGACTACACCGCTTTACTTATAAGGTTGTCTCGGCGTGGAATAAACATTTTTAGCATATTGATACAGCTCCAAACATTTTATTTATTTAAATCATGTTGAAATAAATTCGTACTTCCTAGTTTTATTTTATTTAATTTCTTTTTCTAAAAGAATTTTTATTCCTAGATTTTTTTTATTGCTTTTATCCACGTTTTTACAAGATACATCAATACTTACAGACGTATTAAAACAAGAGTATCAAAAGAAATATTTTATTTTCAGGACAATGCACGATACCTCGTGCTCACTAATAAAGGATGTTTCCGTAAAACATTTAAAATAGTCAAAATAAAATTATATATATACATATATATATATATAAATTAGATTAATGTTTAAAATTATGATACTGAGTTTCAAAATTATTTTTTACCACTGATCTTTAATTTTTTTTATTTTACAATTACGATTATAGTTGGCTTAAAAACTTTAGTGGAAGTATATTCAGCTTTATAAGATACAAAACACGGAATGGAACAAGTTTAAATAAACACTAAATTTATGCTTGTTTTCCCTGTTAATCTTTGTTTAATAACTGTATTAAATAAAAGATTAATTTTATTATCTGTTTTACAAAATACTTTTAAATTATATAATTATTTTAATCCTGAAAACCTGAAACAAGCTCAAAAAATCTAAAAACATACATTTAATAATAAGTAATTAATTTTAAATTATAAGTTATTTTAAAATTTATCTGAACACATTTTTAATATTAGAAAATTAAAAAATCGAGATTACTAAAATCAAAATATTAATTAGCAAACTTAACTTAAACTATAACATTAAAATATTTTTAAAAAAATTATGTTTGTATTATTAATATTTTTACAAAAAAAATTTACATGTAATTTTAATAACTAGATTTGTTATTATCAATAAAATCAAAATATTTCGTAGTTGATACTTATATAATTTTCAAGGTTTCAGGTATGAGTTTTAGTAAATAGTGTCTAGCCTACTTTAATTAGGCGTTTTAAAATGTTTTAAGACATATTTTAATGGTTTATTATGTTTATACATAGTTAAGCTTTTTACTTACATAGTAAATAATATTTTTACATTTCTCTGAATGTTGTATTATTTATATATTTTAGTTTCTGTTTTTTGTTATAATGTAAAACATTTTTATCTATAAATGATATTTTTGATTTAGTTTTATTACATTTTTAAATCTTTTAAAGAATTTTGAACAGTAGTAAAATTTCATTGTTACAATAATTATGAAAATAATTTAAATCACCATATATATATATATATATATATATATATATATATATATATATATATAATTTAACGTTTTAGCGATTATTATGATATAACATTTGAATATATTTTTTTGTCATTTATTAGAAATTATTAGTGTGATAGTAGGTGTGAGTATTGGGCAAAACTGGTTCTTGGTTAGAAATTGGTTTGAGTTTTACTAATGACTTTTTGTGTGGTTTTAATGGATTATAAAAACATTTTGTGCGAATTATTAAATTGATAAACTATAAACGTATATTTGCGACAAATGATTTTGGTAACAGTGTGGATTTTTATTGGACGAAAGTTATTTACATCACATAATAATTAATAAACAAAATTACCTTGGTACTTTTTAAAAGCCGTTTATCACATATTTACTGCATTAATATATCGTAGAAACATTAAAATGATTGTTATTCAATATGAGTAGTCAACCGACTGATCTTAAAAAATACGTGATTCATATAATTGTACGTTTTTTAATTTTTATATTTACACATTTTAACAGGTTACAAAAGTTTGAAGATAAGAATTTGCTGTGATATTATTTATGCATATAAATATTGTTGAGAAAATTTAGTATTTTACTATATTAATTAATTTAGTTAATATATTGAATAATATAATTAAAAAATTATGTTTTTAATATTATAAAGATTGAAGTTAATTTTTAAAACTTGATTTATTAGGTAAACTTTTATTCCTTAAAAAACTTTTTTTAGATGTGGTTATTTATTCAAATAAAGCATATTGTTAATTGCAAAATTACTTTGGTTTAAAAAATAGATTATATATTTTTATTCTGACTGCTTATAAAGAATTTAGCAGAAAGTATGATTATTTCTAGCATTCTAAAGACAAATTTAAGTACTAGAATTATTGTTATTATTTATTAATAACGAAACGTTTTGCTGTGAAGAGTTTATAGAAATATTGTTTGTTAGTGTTGCCCGAATATTTTCACAATGCTTTTAATTAAAACAGTTTAGTTATTTAAAAATATTTGAGTTGTTTACTTAAAAAATGTGTGCACACATGTTATGTGCATATACAAACTTAAGTATTGAAAATTAAGCTATATTTTGGCTTTTAATCAGCCTTGTTATTGGAATTGTGTTTTGTTTTTATCCGCTCTCATTCTTCTCTTTTCTTAACCAAACTCGAGACTGACAGTATATTTTTTATCTTGTTATTTAGACTATTTAAAACGGTAATATTAACATTTGTAATATTTGACGTTAAAATATTTGTAAAATAATTATTAAATCTATATTTTTGCTATTATTGATTTTCTTCTAATTTATTGTACTTTCAATTTATTATGATTACTATACATTTTTTAAACACATAAAATTGTTTAATTGTATATTATTTGAAAATTATTTATATTGATGTTTTGGGTAATATTTTAAACAGTTTATTTTAGTTTAGTTGATTTTCAGTAATATTAAAATTTTTAATTTGAATATTTGCAGAGATTTGTTTAACAAATTATTATGTAAGATTTATCATCATGTTTTAGTTTATGAGTATTGTTAGCATGTAAACATTAAACGTTTAACTTTATTAAATTTTTACGAACTTGGATTGTAAGATTTTTGTTTGGGAGTTAAAATGCTCCCGTATACTTGTTTGTTTAGGTTGAATAAGTTTTTGTATTAAAAATGTTAATATTTATAATGATGTACTTACAACTGCTACTAGTGTATTTGTATGGTACATTTCTACTGTTATATTTAATTAACTAATTATAATGATAAAAAATGTTTACAATGAAGTGCCAATTAGTTTATTATTTACTCTTTGTTAAACATTAAGAATTAATTTTAATTTACATTTTTAGCTACTTATAAGTAAACTAGTTAAATGTAAAACCTGTTTTTTGCACATCTGTTACAAAATTTGTTTTTAAAATTTTGAAACGTAACATAATGTTACTAGTTGAATAACAAAATTAGGACAATATATTTGATGTAACAAATGAATAATAAAGTTACCTTATATTGATCTATATATATAACAATTGCAGTTATTAAAATAGTTATTACTATTTTTACATAACGTTTTTTTAAAATGGTCGTTTTTTGACTAATGTAAACGTATATATACAAACATTTACCATTTGTTATATTATTGGATTATATTAATTATTTTTATTTTAAAAGGTTTAAATGTGTTAAAAGTACTTAAAGCTTTAGATTGGTGGATATGAGTTTGAATTCTACTGCTGACACTGAGACGCAAATCTTTGTTTCATTTTTCTTAATGTTCACATGCTGTTTTTTGTAAAACATCTAGGCAAGACAAGACATTTGAAAGAAAGGATTGCATGTTTTTGTGAACATGTGGTTTTACTAAGAATGTGATCTATCATTATCCGTTATTCGATACTCTTATTGCTATTGTTGATTATGATTTAAATACTTAGCAAAATAAATGCTTAATACACTTTTGGAATAGATATTTAAATACCCATGATTTCAAATGTTATATGAGGATCATAATTTTTAATACTTTAAAGTTTACATAAAAAATAGTGTTTAGATTTTAATCTTGAATCATCTTATTAGGATATAAAGAGGTTTAATTAGTGATATACGTTGATATTTTTCTATACTGTATTTTAGAATAGGCTTTGATATTGTATTTACCAAATGATGTTTCAAACATTTTTGTATAAAATATAAATAAAAGTAAATTGATTGATTGTGTTAGACGGTTGATAAGTAAGTGACGCCTGTAAAATTTTTTATATAATTAGAAGTGTTTATAGTATTTTCTTATTGTATGCGTTTTAGTTGCAAGCCATTGAACATAAGATAATGCATTACTGTTGATTTCTCTTTTACAACTTTTCCTTCAGGGGTCGCTGTTTCTGGCCAGTTTCCTCCATTTGGTTTAGTATCGAACCAATTTAAAGGATCATGATTATTAAATCGTTTTGGTGTGGGATGATCTACTGTCACAAGCCTTTCTCCGGGCTTGAAACAGGCTAAATTGGTTCATTTGAGAACCTCTCTAGGCGGAGTTAGATAATTAATGCCTAGTTTGGATTAGAAATGATTTAATCTAGCCAGTCCAAAACCTGGATAAAGGAGGAGGGTTTGAGCGCAAGGTTGGCAACCTGGCCTCTGTAAAAATTTATACTTCTACGGAAACAATACAAGAGGTCGACGCCATTCCGGCAAACAACGGCAAAGAAGTGATCGCACGTATCTAGATGACAAAGTTACACAGATGACAGGGTTGAGTGAAAGCCGAAGGGAAGCTCAATCTTCGATTTGCAGAATCTTCAATGTCAACGAGACTTTGTTGTTGTTGTTGTTTTACTGTAATTGTTATCTTATTGCCCCATGCTTATTTTTAAAGCAAAAGGGTTTTGTATAATATATACATATATATCAATAATGTTAATTGCCAAGCTTGTTTTCCATTGGGGGTCTATTGTCAGGATGAAATCGACGACCATTTGTTTGTTCGATGTCGACGGCACGCTGACCCAACCGCGACGAGTTATTGGTGACGATTTTTTGCAATTCTTTTTGCGTCTCAATTCGACCTTGCCAGTGGCCATTGTAAGTGGTTCGGACTATCCAAAATTGGTGGAACAAATAGGCGGACTGTCGGTAGTCAGCCAAATTCCTTTCGTATTTTCGGAAAATGGCCTCGTTATGCACAAATTTGGCCAGCTAGCCGGCAGTTGTGTATGTTAATATGTGACACTTGTATTTGTTTGTAGAGCATAGTGGAATATGTTGGTGAAGAATTGATACAGGAATTTATCAACTTTTCCTTGGCCTACATGTCCAACCTCAAGTTGCCCAAAAAACGCGGTACTTTTGTCGAATTTCGTAAAGGTTTGATCAATATATGTCCAGTGGGAAGAAGTTGTTCTCAAGACGAACGTGACGAGTTTGGCGTATACGATAAAGTATGTGTGGATTGTGTGCTTTGAGACTTATTATTTATTTACTATCGCAAGCTTTAATACATCGATAGAGGTGCATTTAGCAAATACATACATACACACATATACATACGTAATATATAATTGGTATCATCAAACAATAACAATAAAAAATAAAAGTACACATAAAAATTTAGACAAATTAATCGATTTATATAATTATCAAGTGAAACAAGGCTATCAGCATTAATGTAGTTGTTTAGCCATGATTTTTGAATTAATATAAAACAACTGTGTTGACATACATTTTCGCATTAATTAGTAAACGCAAATCATAAATTTTATCAACAATATATTTTACATTGAAAGATAGTATTCGTGGCAATGACATATTTTCTTGTAAAGTTGATTTTAAGTCACGTTGAAATCAACTATGATGATATTTTCTTTTACGTTTAAAATGATTTTAGGTACATTTTCAAAAAAGTATTAGGTACAAAAGAAAAATTAATTCCACCATTGAAACGAATTCCTATTATTTATTACACAAAAAGAAGGAAAATAAATGTATAAATATAAATAAAATGATATGCTTATATAATTTCCAAATATATATTGTTGAATAAAAAGATAATGGCAAATAAATATCTAGTCATGGTAAATCAGAGTAGCGCAGTCATTCGACAACCCATATATTGGTACACTGGTATTGTTATTTATCATGTAGTTGGGTTTTCCATTAGAACATAATTTTGGGTTTATTTTGTGTCACTTCTTAAATTCCAGATTCATCAAGTTCGGCAAAAGTTTGTACAGACACTTGAAAAGAAATTTGAATCTACGTGTTTGCAGTTTGCAATAGGTAATTCATTTCAATAATTTTATTAAAAATTAACTAATGTTTAATAGAATTAGGCATATTTTAATTCTATTGTTTAGAAAAAATGATGAATTACAAACAGTGCACATTTATCTGCACAAAACGTTATCATCCAATTTTCCATTGTGTAAATAAACTGAATAATTTTAATTTTTCAAATTGAATTTTTGGCACTTTTATGGTACTTTAGCGTTGGAGTTGTTGACATAATCTAGCCGAATGTCGAATTGCGCAAGCGTTGTCGCTTGTTACGACTAGTCGATTTTCCCACGAATACCAACACAAGACACGAAAGAAATGTCTATTGTGAAATACGGACAAACAGCGGTAAAGCAATATGGAAGCGGAGTGATGTGTGAATGGCGTGGGAACGGTTGTTTATATTAACCGTTCTCACCAATAACACTGAATAGTAGATTCAAAAACAAAAAATTGTCAATATTGATAAAATATTGCTTTTAGAAATTAATTGTTATTTTTATAAAATAATATTGTGTATTATTTTTCTTCGCAAATTGTTACCGCCACGGTACTATCATGCATTAGTAAGTTGAAAATTACTGGAAAAGTAACCAATGGATCAGTTTATGAAATATGATGCAGTTGAATTGATATATGTAATCAATAACAGTTACAACAGTAGTTGGTGGTTTTGCTACCTCTTCCACACGTTTACATAGTATTACAAATAAGTCCCTTGCTCTATTCACGGTTTATAGAGGTATGTAAGAAGACTGAAATAAGATAAAAATATTTTAAAAACTTTTATTGGCTATTCTTGAATTTGTAGCAAGTGTAATATTGAAATAACCATAAAATGGGCCTTTCTTCAGTGAAGGTTTTTATTGGTTTTTATTACTTCAAATAGCTGACAGAAAACATATTTTAGTAAGTGGACATTTAACGAAACTCCAGACAAAAAATCACATTTAATGCTGGTAGTGGGAAGGGGAATTTATAGCCACCCCAACATTTCAGCCACCTCTGCCATTTTGACACAACGAAAAAATGACTTGCAAATTACAAACTTATTTACAAATATTGTGCAAGTTAAAATGTATTTATTAGACATTCTCGAGCTGTTTGGACTTTATAGCTGTATTGTCAATTGATTTTTCTTAACAAAACATGGACTGTCACCCAAGTGGATATACCAAAGTTTGTCCATTTTGAGCAAAGCTGTTTAGGATCCATATGGTTTTGCTGGCTGTCCTCTATTGAACGCAACCGTTTAATAACTAATAAAATATTTCAACCTTTTTTCAGATATTTGTAAGATACTTAACATTTATTGGTCATGTTTTATGTAGATTGCGTAGACCAGGCGGTCAACGGAAAATTTGGACCGACATTGTAGCACGCGAACTAAGTCCTTTTATTTATGCTAAGCCCCCTAGTCCAAATGAATTACTTAATTGGACGTCTAATTGCTTACCGTTTGCAGTAATTAACATTTGAAGTCAGCATACCTCAAGTGTCGTTCATGAAGTACACGTTGTAAAAGTTGATGTTTTCTGCAGACTTTCGATCATTACCCTAAGCGATAATAACCGGTGGGGGATGTTTATCCCCGATGATAATGATAATAACAAAACGCTTGTTTTATTATATTTTTTTGATTGGTCGAAATTTAGACAAGTTTTATTGGATATGGAGATTGGCTGTGATTGTTCTCTTACCGGTTAATTTTTACTTGAAGTATAATTAAATATTATGAGTATTATTTAATGTGAAAATTGTTGCAACGAAGTGGTCTCAACGTAATTATTTCAGCTGGATGAATGTGGTCATTACTGTCAACGCTTTCGAAATGGTAACCGACAGTGTTTGATCACTGTTACAAGTATTACATAATACTGTTGAATAATATTGAATGGATCATTGTGTCGGCGATACAGCCCTCTGCTTGAACCTGGTCGACATGGGGGTTTGAATCCCACCACCGGCCCACTAAAATGCGGGCCCATGTTCGGCTTCGCGCAAATGTCCACGGTTGAAAGATGCATTTCCCGTGCGAACATTGAAAGTAGTAAAAATTAAAACAAATATTTTCCTCTATTGTCTATTTAGGTGGTCAAATCAGTATAGACGTATTTCCCAAGGGTTGGGACAAACGGTTTTGTCTTCAATATTTGACCGACTACGAAGAAATACACTTTTTTGGAGACAAAACATTTGAGGTTTGTTGTTGTGACTTTTTTTTAAAACTCCAAATTGAAGTGCCATGTTTAGTTGGCTCCAATTGCTACGCTCACTAGGATGGAATAGTTTTGCGTTTGAATTTATTTTACAAACTAAATAAGTTGTCTTTTGTATTGCATATTGTTTGGATCAAAATTATCGCGACAGAATTTTGAAGTTGAAGTTTAGCTGACTGTTATTTGTACTGGAGTGAATTTTTGCTGTTACGACAACATTCGTTTCGCTGTTTCTTTTGGCTTTTCGTGTATACCAACTTTTACTACAGTTGTGGGGACTAGTTGAAATTGAAGCAGTGCTACATGAACGATTGAAGCACCATGAGTATTATTCGATGTAGGTGAAGATAACAACACGAGTATGAATAAAGGGGTAGTATAGTTATCTTATCCACTGGATGGCTCTACCGTATTACGAATTCAACTTTTTGGGGCATTTATAATTAATAGCGTCACGTTACCACCAAACTGTAAAACAGGAAATTAAATTGAGTAATTGTTTAAAGTACTTGGCCATTTATGGCATAACTAGAAGTGGATTATTGATTAGTCTGGCATTTATCCTTTAAATATTTCATATAGGTAACTCTACCACGGCAATGAACACAGATCAACAAGGTATACACGTCTACGAACTTCAGCAAGGTTTTGATCGCCTTGGAGGATACTTTTATAATAATAGCTTAAAGCATCATTTTTTCATGGCTGTTGTAACTCTAAAAATTATCGAAACTCGAGATTGGCTATCAAATCTAAATTCACAGCTGCTTTACTTGCCATTTGTAGTTTGAAACGTTAAGTGATTTCTACTTCAATGACTTTGTAAATACAATCAATGTTTTCATTCTATTAATACGTGCTCATTGAAATAGTTGAAAGACTATTTTAGCGTTTTTTTAATGTATGCAATGAGTCAATAATTGTCTTAAATAAAGTACTATTTAATTTTTTATTAATATAATTAGGCATTTTTTAAAACAATTTTAATGCTTAAAATATTGTTTGCGTAAAAGGTTTTTTGTACTTTAATTCATGTATATATTAACTAGAAAGTACATATGTGAAATCATGTCATAATTATTTTTAATCCGGTTATAAAAAATAATAGTAATTCTAGTCTAATAACGTAATTTTTGTTCTTTTCAAAACTCTAAAAATGGCTTTATATATTATCAGACTCATTCCTGTAGTTAAAATTTTGATAGTCGATTCATATAGCCTGGATTTTCAAACGTATATCGCCCACTCATCCAGCCAGAATAGCTATGGAAGCCCACCCATTAATCGGATGGAAAAGAAGGCGAAGCGGCCAACGGAAAATTTGGACAGACATTGTAGCATGCGAACTCAGTCCTTTTATTTATGCTAAGCCCCCTCGTCCAAATGAATTATTTAAATGGGCGTCCGTTTGTTTACCCTATGCCGCCAACAGAGATCATTGGAGGGGTTTAACTCGGGATGTAATTAACATTTAATGTCAGTACACCTCAAGTGTCGTTCTTTAAGTACACACTACAAAAGTTAACGTTTTTGCAGACGTTTTGGTTTTTTTGGACTACCCTGGGTGATAATAACCGGTGGGGGATGTTTATCCCCGATGATGATGGATTTTCAAACATAAATAAAGTCCGTTTTCCAAACTTCACTTATTTTTATTGCTTTAAATGTTTTACGAGAAACATCTTCCACTGGGAAACTTTTTTTAGAGAGGCCGAATGTGGGCCTGCATTTGGTGCCGGTGGTGCGGATCGAACCTATGCCCACCCAGGTTCAAATCGAGCACTGTACCGCTAGACCACTTTCATTACCTAACAGCAGTGTAGTCTTCAAAAAACGATTACTGCAGATCCCCTACAAACTTACAAAATGTTACTTGTGACACTATTCTAACCAAAATCGATAATAATATTTGTTTTTATGCAGGGTGGAAATGATTTTGAAGTTTTCAATGATGAACGAACTATTGGTCACACAGTCGTTTCGCCAGAAGATACTCAACAACAAGTTCAAAGTCTTTTCAAGATTGAATAGTTGTATCTTACAAATTACTTTTGTACTTAAATCTACTGTGATTTGAAAATTCCAAAGAGTAGCTGTTACTTGACATGTATCATAAATACATATAAAAATAAATCATTTTAAAAATTATATTGTTTTATCACCGTTTTACTTAATTTGGTAGGTATATTATCTGGCAAGTCGTCTAAGCTTACCGGAGGGTAATTATGAGAAAGCCAAGTCAAGTCAGTTCTCAGATGTAGCTTTACCAATCATTCATTCTGGTAGTCACCTTTCCATTATTTCTATATTTGTACATCATATTACACCATCGACTTCATTGATTTAATAATTGTAACAAACGATGTTTATTGAAGACATTTCGGTTTTAATGGGCAAAGCCTAGATTTAATAACCAGTGCATACCTCGTGTCGTTCATGAAGTGTATATTGTAAAAGTTGATTTTTTTGCAAACTTTTGGTAATTTGGACTAGTCTGGGTGATAATAATCGGTGGAGGATGTTTATCCCCGATGATGATGAACGACGTTGTACTTGTGCCGACGTGACTGTTCGCAAAAATCAACCAATTCATCTAATCTTTTGACTGGGTTATCCATCTTAGCCTAATGGCTAGTTACACGCATACCTTAACCTTATAAGTACCTGGGTGTATGTACTAAAGTGAAATTCCAGTTATACCGCTGTGCGATTGGTGCCTACTTTATTAGTCTAGGTGAATGGGTGCACTTAGTCCAGGAGACACCACATGAAGGATGAACAGTCAGGAATATCACCATCAATGGAAATTGAGGCTTTATAAGCCGTAATCAAATCCTCAAGATCATTAACATCCCTTTTTACGAATGAGCCAGTCCATTACACGTTTATCAATAACCTGTCATTATAGCACACCGAAAGACTGACCACAATACATTAGATAACAATTTTAATTAAGTTTTTTATTGCCCATTGATATTACAATAAGCGTTTTCAGCACAAAAACGTGCTTCATTTTTTGAGCACATTGTAACCCGCCCCCCAATAAAACTACAAAACAACTACAACAAAATGCATATTAAATCGTGCAAATAAACCCAACATTAACTATTAATGATTTATTTATAAAACTCGAATTACTCGTTTGAAATTTCATTACGAGACATAATCAAGCAAGAAACAGAACCGTATGCACATATGCACAGGATCATATCTATGTACAATATATATATATATATATATATATATAATATTTGCGCATGTTCACTAATTAGACGTCATTATTTAAAAAAAAGTTTTGAATGGTAGCGAAAACGACAAAGTTGTAAACAAGCAGTTTAGAAAGAATAGCCATTGAATGGTGTGTGTGTGTGTACATGTAAATAGGAAAAACAATTTTCTGTTGCAACTTTACAAACAACCCCATATATATATATATATATATATATATATATATATATATATGAGTCAACAAAAGAAGAATATAAAAACCAAACAATTCGGTAATGACACGTTTATCAAAAACCGACAAACAGGATTATCACATGCATCGAACATGTGCATTTGGCTCAATCGATTGGACGACATGTGAAGGACGTTTGAAACGTTGTTTTGCTGTTCGAGCCCAAAATGAAAACATTATTTGACCGTGGGGTTGATAAATGTAGATGGTAATTACACTGAATTTAACACAATGTGATTGGTTGATTCCATAGGACAACAAAAAGAGCATTGGTGGAAGACAGGAATAGGAAAAGGAAATGTGACAATCAAACAATTGTCTTCTGACGTCCAACACGATTTGTCCGATTTTATGACACACACGCACACACAAAACATAAAATTCTAATTTATAAATACCATACTATAAACTACATGAAGTATACGTAATACAAGTATGAATAATAATAATAATAATAAGGATAATGAAAATTACAAACTATAAACACCACGCGTCGATGTCACACTAAAATTGAAATCATTCACAACTGTTGACCTTTGATAAATATAAAGCTGGAAAATTGATTTTTTTTCTATATACAAAAGCTAAAATAAATGAAAATTGTGATAATGGGGAAAAAACACCAAAAACGTGTTCAAAATCGTATTCCACTTTTCTACATTTGTTACGAACAAACTGGGCGTTGAATTCGAGCGTCGTTGTGACACAATACGTCAATTTGTGCAACGACACACACACACACGCTGTGTGCACAGTCGACAACAGAGCAGTGTTCAAAACAAAAAAAGCCAACTCGTCGCACAGGTCTCGTCTAATTTTGAAATGCCGCAGTGCCGGACATGTTGGCAACTGCTGCATTGGGCGCCAGTCCTTCTTGGACCGAAACGCCAGGTACGTAATACGTATCGGGACAAGTGTGTATTTGATGATGGCAGACATTGGGATGATTGTGGTGATGATGGTGATGATTCATTGCCAATGGCTGTTGTTGTTGGACCATCATTGGAGAAAGCGGTCCCGACGGCTGCTGCTGTTGGGGCTGTTGTTGTTGAGGCTGCTGACCTTGCATGTTGGGCGAAAACAAGTAGGACATTTGTGAGGACGACGAAACGGGCTGGGTCAGATTGTAGGCCTGTTGTTGCGACTGTTGGTGTAGAGCAGCACAATTCGGATCTACGGCTTGTGGATACATATTGGTAGCACCGCCAGCCGTGGATGGCATTTGAATGACATTTTTGGAATTCAAAACGAACCGATTGACAGCACACGACTGATTCGGTTGTTGCTGCTGCTGTTGTGGCTGAATGCCGAAAACGTTGGATTGGGATTGGGACGACTGATTGATGGGAACGACGGCGGATGGACGATAAAAACGCTGCACAAAAGCATTCGAATTGGCAGGCTGTGACGATTGAATTTGCGTCTGATACTGGACCATAGGTTGGACATTAGATGCTTGAGTTTGGCCCTGGTGGGCGTTGTGATGATGGTTGTGCGACGGCGTCGAATGGTGATGGTGCGCATTTTGTTGGGCCGGTTGGGGTTGGATGCTCATAACTTGTAGGGATTGGGCTACCATATTTTGGGCATTTGGCAAGCAGGATTGCGGCATTCCGCGCGGATAAGCCGTGACTACGCCCAGTCCCTGTTGGGTACGAGAGTTTGAACCGAGAGGCAGCAGAGAATTTTGTTGGGGCTGTTGCTGCTGTTGTTGTTGCTGTTGTATAAGATAAGACATTTTAGTTCCAAATGACTTGCCGCGACCTGAAAATTAAAAAGACAAACGGGATAATTTACTCCAAAGTCATTAAATTATAAATACGGTGTAGTAGACTTAGAACTGGGTAGACGCTGGGTTCGAGTCCTCCCAGTCCCATTAAATTCAAACCCTCGTTTGGCTTTATCCAATATCCACTTGCTCGAAATATGTCTATTCTAAAACAGTCGAATATTGATAACCAAATAATACAATAAAGTTAGAAATAGAATAGAAAATTAACTTCCAACCTTAAACAAAGCTAAAATATTGTGTAACGCAACCGAAAAAAAGAGCATTATAATCGATTTTTAACAGTTGAAACATATAAACGATCTGTAAATCAACATTAACATCAATAATTACACAGTAGTTGCACCATTTCTTTGTTTAAACACACAAAATACCAGTGTTTGCATTCCCCGATTAGAATTCAATGACTATTGATTTTTAAATTTAAATTTGTTTGATTTGTGTTCATATTATCATGGTAACATTATTCGATAAGCGTTAGTCTTCATGTGTTTATTGCATATTGTTGATTGCGAATTATTAACATGTTTTTAGATTGAATATCATTTATTGTGAAAATGATTTTTTCACTAAACTAATCCAAATGACATTGGTTGTATGTGGAATAAATGAAATAAAAACATCCAATCAAAATTTCAATATTATGTCATTACACAATGTACACCTTTCCATTCTTTCATCCACCAAAACGTATCATAAACTATTAGCCGATATATTCTTATTAGGCCATTGAATAATTTTGAAACTTGGAACACATATTACAAAGCTATTCCAACCCTAACCAACAGCAAATGCATTGTAATGATTGGAGTGTATTTATCTTACGTAAAAACCATAAACAGTAAACAATGCAGTCAAATATTTTTCCAATCATAAGATATCAAACATAATTTCACTCAAGTAAAACATAAATTATTTGGCCAGAAAAAAACCGGTACTGTACTCAACAGCAACATTTCAACAATTTTTCAAATATTTTCTCACTCATTGTCATAAATTGACTCGGATAAAATATAACAATGACAATGATAATATGTCTATAGTAAAACAAGTACGATGTAAAAACGCTCTTTTCGACAAAAAACATTATATTGTTGAAATGTTGCTGTTGAGTGCAGTACTGGTTTTTTTCTGGTCAAATAATTTATGTTTTACTTGAGTAAAATATAGATTGAACATTGTAACAAGACTATCGTTATAATGGAATGACTTACAAAGCTGTTATGTAACATGCCATCCTATCTGCGGTCATATTACTGCCATACTGGCGAAAACAACTGGCATCAAGTGGATCACTGTCTATGTAGCCTCTGCCATGGTGGAAATAAACTCAAGTCAGTATAGCACCTCCAAATAAACAAAACACAATTAACCCAACCGCAACATGCTATGCAAACTTGGAACTCATGAAGAAATGACCCTGTCATCCCAACTGTTGTTGCTATCCAAACAAAATAATTACTATTCTTATATACAGCAAGTGACTATTTAAATCCAATGAATTACAAGTTGAATATAAAAATCTGATACAGCCATTGGATGTTATTATATAAAGCTCTAATATCTCACTCAGCGTAAAAAATACCTTTTCATAATCAATAAAAATATAATAAATAAATAACAGCAAAATTAAATTAATTGCTAAAATCTAATACCGAACAGGAACGTGAGTGTAAATCTCCCATAATAAATGGCCTATTGCCAATGAATTCATTCAAAACAATCAAACAAGTACTTTTATCGGACTTAACATGCAACAAATTTGTAAACATAATAAACAGATCGAACAAAAACAATAATGTCACGCGTGTGTGCTAGCAATGAAAACAAGAGTGCACAAACCAGATTCACTGCAATCTGTTACACCAATCAGCCATTAGATGACTTTCAAAAATAGCTGATCGCACTGATTCAACTTATTTAAGCACACGACACAAACATGGTTCATTATCCAAACAAAATCAACTTTTAAGCACGTATGTCTAATTGGAATACACAAACCCAGAGACAACGTGATACGTAAAAGTGTCATATAGATCACAATTAAAAATTATAGAGCATTTCATTGGATTCAAACAGCACCAAACAAGTGTGCGTAAAGTCAATCGCGTAAACTGTACGATGATGAACAAAAAACCCGAAAGAATCATGTCTAAACTTGATAAAAAATAATAATTTGTAAAATTTTAATTACAGACACGTTTATTGAAACGTTAATTTTCAAAAAACTAATTCACTAGTAACGTACACAAACTTCCGATCAAAAGCACCAAAGTTTGCATTTAGATATCATATCGTATTCATATATATATATATATATATATATATATATATATATATATATATATATATATATATATATATATATATATATATATATATATATGTATATATATATATGTATATCAAAAATTAACCCAAAAAATTATAAAAGTATTAGATCTAAATTAATTTGTTGTTTGATTATTCTTTCGGAAAAATAAATAATGAGAATTACAAATAATGTAAAGTACTTAATAGTTCATTTATATATACTTAGAAATAATCATTTAAAAAAGCTGAGTAGGCCAAAATGGCATATTTTAAAAGCTACTTCTATATAAACGTGGATAATAAGTTGAAGTTACATAATTTTAATAATAATTAGCCTATTATTATTTTGCGCTTAATTTTATTAAAAATGAACAATAACTAATCCTTAAAATTGATGTTAAACGCACATTCAAATCTGCTCGATTGTGATGTCATAATAATTATTGAAATAAACATTTAATTATTCCAATTTATATAAATATAAATAAAATAATAACTTTAAAAAATTTCAAAACAAATCTAATAATTTATTTTACGTTTAACCTTGAGATTCAGCTCATACGCTCATTTTGCTTTCTGATAGCATTGCTTGTGAAATGGACAGCACTGATAAAAATGTTTTCATCTTACCGAAAATGAATATCGTGTTATCAAAGAATTAAAAAATGAAGGACTTTTACCAAAAGAATGGGCGAATTCATACAGAGTTAACCTTTCAACAATTTATCGGATTATTAACGGTCAAAAACCGCGAAATTATGATAATGTTGGAAGAAAACGTGTAACAAGCACTGTGGATGATCAGAAAATTGGTATAGAATTTTAAAAATATAATAAACCTACTTTAGAAACTAAACGAAATAGTTGAAACAATTTTACTTATTCCACAATCAGAAATAGGGCAATAGAATCTGGTTTAACACTTCAATCACCAAAGGTTAAGCCATTCATTACTAAAAAACAAAAGGATAATAAATTAACCTTTTGTAAACAGTGGAGTAAAAGACACTTGTGTTATTGGCGTTCCGTATACTTCGCCGATGAAACATTGATTCGGGACGAACCATTTGGCCACAAAAATAAAGTGTTGTGCGATGTCCAGTTTTCAAAAACATTTACTACCTGATGTTCGAAAAAAAGCCCACTCTTGACAAAAAATGTGTTGGTTTGATATTAAGTATAATCAACCTAATGGAGAATTATATCTGGTACCTTAAATAGTGAAAAATTTTGTTTCAGTTATGAAGGATATTTTTCATTATGAAATGCAGCACCACTTACACCGGGGTTACTACCGTTTTTTAGGACAATGCTCCGTGTCATACATCTAAAAGGATAACGTCATATTTATCAAGATTCACTTTATTTGTTTTATATTTACATTTAGATAATAGAGGGGCTAAAATCGAAAAAGCTATCATCCACTCAATTACCACAGCCCAGATATCAATGTTAGTGCACTTTTTTCAGTATGCTAAAGCGCAACATCAATAGGCATTCTGAAATTGAGGATTTATGTGAACGCATTCCGCTTGTTGTTCAATATGAGATGAAAAAAGAATATATCAACACTCTCATCGACAGCATTCCAAAATGCCTGAATCAGGTTGTTCAAAAAAAGACGATCACATAGATTATTAAATTTTTTTAACTTTATAATATTATTAATCATTTGGTAACTGAAAAAATTACATGTAATCTACATTTTATTAATAGTTATCTTTATAAATCATGTTAATCATTTTACTCCATTTTCGATTTTGCACCAATTGATATTTTATACAATTTTTTATTACTTACAATATATATGTATATATAATTATAGTTTTTTTCAACTATTATATACTATTGTATATTTTATAATCAAGGAGACGTTTCTCTTGTATGCTATGTAGGTGCTAGAGTGGTTTTAGTTAAATAATCACTGTTTTGCGATAACTGTTGTGACAGTTGTATATTGAATGATTGCTAGCGGTTGAATTTTTTACAGAAAACATTCTTAAACAAGTGGACCTTTAGAAAAGCTGAACGGGGAAACATATTTGGTGCAGGCTGTGACACTAACTTATACCCACTCAAATTTGAATCCGCGCTGTATCATTAGGCCACCCCGACATATATATATATATATATATATATATATATATATATATATATATATATATATATATATATATATATATTCAACTAATGGTGCAATTAATTCCAAGTAACTTTACAACTAATTACTTTATTTGTCATAATATTATGAAACAATATTTATTTATTTATTTTACACGTTTCTTTCAGCCATAATCATAAAACGAGTTCCATCAACATGCACTACATTGTAATAAAGGTCATTATTAAAACAAAAAACACACATTAATGACCTACAACCAAGACAGCCCCAATTCCCTTTAAACTCAACGTAATGCATTCGTATAATTAAGTTCAAATCACCGAACATCATGTGACTATCACATTTGACGATAATAATCAATTTAATCAAAATAATAACTTTTACATAAAGATCAATTGATCACCGGACAATACAAATCGACCAAATATTTGTGTAAATAGATAAAGTTGAAAATAAAACTGACAAAAATTGTTAGATTAAATTGCCTACCTATTGCAACAAATGGTGTAGGTATAAAATTCGCTGTAGTTTCCACATAAACCCAATGCCTTGTTTACGAACAAGACAACTTAACTATATTTTTTTAAAACAGAACAGTCTGCACAACTACACAGCTGACAGTTTAATCATTGTGCAATTTAAGTCCATTTTTGGCCAATAGCCACAAGAAAACAAGGATAAGCTTTGATGTAAAAACAATGACATAAAAATGGTTTCACATCGCCCAAATAGTAACACGACGATAGATTTCAATCCTGTTGACATTTTTTCAACAAACCACCAAAAAATCTTTCTCAATTCAATTTTTGAAATTTTGCAAAACAATTTGCTAATAGCCCGCACTAATCTACACACACACACACACACGCGCGTACACACTAGTGACAACACCGTGTCAATATTTGTTCCGTCCACATTTCAATCTATCGAATAAACAAATCGATTTAAATTGACAACGACGTTTATGTCTTAATAATAATAATAATTATTATTATTATTATTATTATTATTATTATTACAATACATGTCAAAAATAATGAATAGCTACCTAGCGGTGCACACACATCAATGATCGATCAAAAATATCCAACATTTCAACTTGGTTCAATCTATGCACACATACACACACATCATATGATAATGACGTGATAATGCTGTTTTAAGTAAACACAATAATATTGATGGTTCATTGTGTAAATAGAAAACATTTTTATGCAAATGGCGCACTAAAATAATTGTCGACTTGTTCATTCCAATTTTTAACATTTTCATTTTACAATTCAAAAAAGGGGCATAATTTTTTTTAAAAAAAAAGCTTGTTTTCATTTTACCAGTAACATTGTATGACATGACGGATGTGTGAAACGCATTTTGTATAGATTAAACGTTTCTCAAAGAAAATGGGTGGTAATGTATCAATGATGATGATAATTGTTCAACTAAAAGCACATTTTCAGTCGATTGAATAAGAACATTTGATGGTTATATAATACAGTTCGTGCTCCTGTCCTCCCCTTTATTTCATCATTTCCATATCAATCCTGTTCACAAAGCTTGACTAGATCACCTGACTTTAATTAGGGTTGTCTCTCTTATCCGAACGACTACATATGATATGCGTATATCTCAAAATACCTTATAAGTAGCCTGAGTACATGCAAGCACCCATCGACCAAGTAGTTCGGCTGTGTCAATCTAAATAGCCTATGGCCATTTAGTCAATGGTGCACCACGTGGAGGTGAAAATCACCATCATTGAAAATTCTGACTCTATAAGCATTAGCCAAATCCCCAGAATCATTGACATCATCAGCTTGTAGGACTGCATCAAATATCCCATTTCGCCCACTGTTCCCCAGCTCCAACCATCACAAAACGAAAAGGACACACGTACCCTTATTTTTATCCTCGTAATGATGCCCTCGACGATTGGACTGCTGATGCTGCTGCTGTTGTTGTTGTTGTTGTTGATTGACGACAAAATTTTCCGTTCCATTCGCATTGTGATTGTGACTATTTTGATTGGTCGGGTTGTTGTTGATATTGTTGTTGCTACTGTTGTTGTTGTTGTTGACGTTGTTGACGTTGGCATTGGTTACGTTCGAATTCGAATCGTTGCCAATAATTTTGAGTACATTCCAGTCAAATAGGCAATCGTATTTGAAGCCCTTTTGGAAGAACAAATTGCGAAATATGCCACGCAAGTAGACGTAGTCGGGACGCACATCGAACAGCATCGAACGGCAATTATTCAAATAGATGGCCATTTCAACTAGAATTGACGGAATGAGAAGAGACACGCACGCACGCATGCATGCATGCATGCAAATTTATATACATATAAATACAAATGCAAAATGATTTGCATCAAACAATTTGTGATCGGGCATATTTATAGTAAATGTGAACAACAATTAAGGACACTTGATTTGGTTATGAATTATGCAAAACGTGGTTCTACTTTCAAATACACATTTGCATTTATATATATATATATATATATCAACAAATAAGTACCAATACATATTTCCTCTAAGCACTTAAATTAATGTTGGAGAATTTCATTTTTCACGGCATAATGAATTTTTCGTCGGATTTTTAAGAACGACTTGGTTTGAGCCAACCAGGAGCACTGTACAACTATTTCATCCCCATTTTGGGCTTATCAGTAGTGAATAGTTTTTAACTTTCACTTGAACCCACACCCTATCCAGTGTCAAGCTAAAGCCTAAGTCCCTGAGCTATGGGTGTTTAAAACTGACCCTGTAAATGTATTATTTATAGTGAATCTGATCAAAGCTATTTGCCCAGCGACCTCAGTCACTACAATAAACAAGCAAGTTCATAATCCCTTCCCCATTAGGGTTCTTACAATTATTGTTTAAAAAAATCAAAATGTTTACTACCACACTAAGTAAAGTTTGAGCCATCCTGAGGTCCTTGAATGAATGTAATTGTTCGCTAGTCAAGATAATAATATACGTTTGCTTTAAAATTACAAAAAATTGAAACAGAATTGGACTAGAGCATTGTTCTTACTAAGCTCCAAAGCTTCGAGATCGAAGCATGTTGACTGCCTTTTCAACGAAACAGTCGGACTGATAGCATCAGCCATACGCAAAAGCAAATAATGGAAAGTTACTTCAAAACCACAGCCCCACAACATTTAAAACGTCAGTCATGTTTCAAATAGACTTCTAACGAGATCGATCAAGACACTAAAATAGGAACCGCATGGGTATGAGCATCGCTCCAACGACCGCTACAAATGCGGGTTTATGTTTGGAGCTTCGCCAAACAATCACCACTTGCTGAAAAACGTTTTGCGCAAAAAAAAGAAATGTGAAAAATTAAAATGCGACACGTGTTGCTCAAATTGCAAAAATTGCACTGTTTACCAATTATCATGTAGAGAGAGAGAGAGAGACAGAGTCAAAACAAATCAAATTTTTGTTTATTCAAAGTGGAATTTTGAAACATAAAAAGATAAACAAAACACCAAAAAAACAAACATGATGTTTGGGGGCGTTTCGTTCATAATAGCACATTAATTCCAAAGTTGAATATATATATATATATATATATATATATAATAGATGTGCAATGTGAAATGAACTAATTTATGTGCTTTTTCGCTTAGAAAACAAACCTGATGTGATATGAAAGTTGCAGCCAGCTAATCGTTGTAGAATAAAAACAGTCCTAAAATAGCGAAACACAACTATGACACTTCGTATATCTATCAAATCTGAATTTCCAAGTTCAACAGTTTAGTGATCAATTAAACATCCACTTTCTGTAATGCCAACGTTACGTGTTATTAGCCTACCCACCAAATAAAAAATAAGGAATTCCTAGAATAATAATCAAGAACCTATAGTTTGTACGCAATTTTAAATATTCCAAGATAGAGGTAAGTAAAATGCTTTTCACAAATGCACTGAAGCGTTACACAAAAATCAAGTACATCCTTCAATATAATACATGTTACCGCATAATAATTATAAGATAAGAACGCACACAGATATATCATTATATATATATATAACAATTAACGATACAAATAAAAAGTTTAACTATTTTGTCAATGATAATAGAGTAAAATGACTTTATTATCATCATATAATTAATTGTAATCATTATCCAATTATTAGTACATAAATTTTAAATATGAAAAGTTGTAAGAGCCTAATATCACAACGAGTCAATCAATAACTCACAAAATTAGGCTTCTAAAATACGTAATCGATTGAAACAAAAATTATTAGCCGCCCGCACCCCACATTGAAAAAAATCACTATCAGGGGCATCAGTGATAGACATGATCTAGAGACGCTACCACATGTCATTTTATTAATTAATTAAAGAAAAACAGTGCAAACAAAAATGAAAGCAATTAGCCAAATAAAAGAAAATAGTAATGCGAATAATAAAATAATATAAACAGAGTAGTCCAAATTATCAAAAGCCTACAAAATAGCAACCGTTACACCGTGCACTTAATGTATGCTGATTTTAAATGTTAATTATATCCCGAATTAAAACCCCCCCTAATGATCTCTATTAACTGCAAACAATAAGCAATTGGACGCCCAATCAAGTAATTCATTTAAACGGGGAAGGGGGGCGCTTAGCACAAATAAAAGAACTGAGTTCGAGTGCTACAATGTCCGTCCAAATTGTTTCGCCAAAAGCTCGAGTGATCTAGTCCTTTTCAAAACAACATCAACTCACCCGGATAACCTTCACACAATTCCTCGATGGGTGTTTGCATCTTCTTTTCACTAATCCGTTCGTATTTCTGACGCTTGGTTCCGGCTTTCAAACCCTGCCAGGGCAAACTTCCTCGCAAAAAATACATCAGTACGTAACCAAGGGATTCCATATCATCACGACGAGCTTGTTCTATATGTAACAGCATCAACCAACAAAACAATTAACACATTAACTACAATACAAAAAATAAAATCAAACAAGCAAACAACTTTTATATTGAAAACAAAAGTTGCCAATAATAGACAGTTATGTATCAAGAAGAAACTAAATTGTAATAGTACTCAGAAATCAATAATAATAATTAAAATAAAACAGCCCACAAATGGGTGGTCCCCAACACCGACACTAAATATGTTTCTAGTGAAGCATTCATGTGGTAACAATCAAATAAATAAATAAATAAAATAAAAAAGTTCTTTCAAGTTGGTGTCTTATGTATTGAGTCAATCATAAAGTAATGACAATAAATTCTTCAATACTAATAAACAAACAAACAAAAAACCGTTTGTTTTATACAAAAATAACCTTAACAAAACACATTTATGCTAGTCTTGATTACGACCATCTGCCATAAAAACAAAACAAATCAGAAAACACAAATTGCCTCTAATCAACTAAAGGAATGATCATAGAGTTTCAAATTTCAACAATGGTGACATTACTCCTGAATCAGGTGTCCATAAGCATCTAGAATAACAACAGCAGAGACAGAATGCACAGCAGTATAATTGGGTTTCTGCTTTAACAGATAAGTGCAAGCATCCATCCAAGGTACCTAAAAGGTATCTTAAGGTATAGCCCTTGGACTAAGGAAGATAAACCTGACAAAACATCAACAGGCGGCCTCGTCAACCTTTGTTAGCATTGATGCCGTCACAAGGATGGCATCAGCTTTTCAAGCCATCGAAATCGCTCGTTCAGTACGCCGTACAAATACAGAACTAACGAAGAGGTGACTATGCCACCGATGGATGAATTTAACTGAACCAGTCAATCCTCAGCTCATGCCCTAACAAACAACTCAACAAACATGAATTAATCTTCAAAAATCCCCACCCTACCATATTATACACGTAAAACAATCATGCAAACAATGACACTTTCTTGTTAGAAATGTGCAATAAAATTTTCGTCCCCAACATCAAATCGATCAATTATTCAGCAAAAAATGACAAACATTAAAAAAAATCTTTAACGTTTTGTCTAAATCTTCTAGTGCCAAATTTCAAACAATTGTGTTTTTTTTTAAAAAGAACATGCTTTTTTATTCATCGATTGTAATAAACAAAAACGCAAATTAAAAAATTAGTCATTGAACACATAATAATAATATGACATCTGCATTTATCAATACGTTCAACTGGGCTAAGCCTAATAATAATTGATTTGCATAATAGAAAAGAAGTCAAACTCTCTAGTCACAGCCAATCATTGATTGGAGAGACGCCGAAACATGCTGCTAAACGTTTTACACTTGTGTGTTGACAGTATATGTTGCGAAAATAGTAGTAATATGACTAATAGATAAACATTTCTATAGTCAATATTCAACTAGACGATGGGTTATTGGAAAAAGAGAAAAGAAGAGAGAGAACGTTTCTTACTAGTAAATGCTTCAATGTATTGTCTCATCGATCAGTTTTAATTATCTGGCTATTGCTGCTTGAATGCGAAACATTCTTCAGCCAATGCACAAGTATCAAAACCCAACGGGGGTTCGCATCTATTTATTTGTTTGAATGTTCCTGCTTAACCGAACAACGGCGCCGTCACAAGAATGTCGTCTATTAGCCAAGAAACGTCATTATTCTTCCACCTTTGTTACGATATTGAATTCGATCGATTAATATGCCGTGCAAATATAGAAAATAATTAAGAGGTAACCACGACACCAACAAAAATGAATGTTTACAGCTTTTCCCTCTTTTATAAAAAGTCGCTGTTTCTAGTCGGTTTTGTCTATCTAGTTGAAGCGGTACAGCACTCGATTTGGACGTTGGTGGGCATGGGGGTTCGAATTCCGCCACCGGCACTAAAATGCTTGCCCACGTTCGGCTTTGCCAAAATCTCCACTGTTGAAAGATGCATTTCCCGTAAAACATCCAAAGTAGCAAACATAAAAATAAAAATACGAGTTTGTTTTACAGCCGGATGCCACAAACCCTCAACCAGTATCCAGGCTTTGGACCGATCATCTCCAGGCGCCTACATTCGTCACAATCCTTTATCGTTATGTCTTAACAAATAAATAAGTAGATCGTCAAAGAATGGCCCAAGTGGCTAAGATGCTAGAAACTCGTAGCTCGACTTCGTATGACTTCAAATCCCACCACCGCCAACAAATAAAAGCACTTGTTTGACTTGGCAAAACACTTTATCCGCCCAAGAATTGATGCGACAAAAACCAAATGCAAATTTTAAAAATGGCTCAAGTACTTCTTGACAAACACAAGTTTGGAATACAATAGCTTTTGTAACAATTCGAAATCATTATCGGATTTAAGCAACCAAAACATTTTTAGTCGAGTGAAGAAACAATGTATGCGGCCCCTCGGATGGCTGCGCCACACTAAATTTCCATGACTACGTATGTATGCAATTACATATATATATATATATATATATATTCCTTTCTTTTTGACTAAACTGTATTATTATTGTTGTTAAAATCAAATACTGGAATTCATTTACTATTTGTACTTAATACAATTTTTGAAAATATAACTAAAAAGTAACATTTTAAATGTAAAAGCAAATATCATCATAATGGCTTTCCACTTGCCTTAAAATCAACTTTACCAGAAAATGTCACTGTCACCACTACCACTATCATTCAAGCACAAGATCTACCGTTGACAAAATTGATGACCTACTAATGCCTACTAATTAATGCAAACATTTATGTCGACAGTTGTCGTATATTAGTTCAAGAATTTTGGTTAAACAAACACATGAATAATAATTCCATATTGTCTAATTGTTATTTTGTACTTTTATACTTTGCATTGATTTTTTTTTGTTAATGGCATTATGTATTATGCATGTTCCTATATGCTGAATGTACCTCTAGCGCGAGGCTTATAATAACCATAACATACCAATGCCCAGATGTGTGTTGATGCTTGCATAGCGAGCAGTTCCAGTCAAATTCTTGTTTTCTTTATACGGTATGTGCTGATGCGTTCGACTGTCGCGATACTTCTTCGCCAGTCCAAAATCAATCAAATACACCAAATTGCCATTCTTGCCAAGACCCATGAGAAAATTGTCCGGTTTGATATCACTATAACGATTTTAACCAAAAACATACTTGTATAACACACACCACGACAAACGAATGTAACAAGTGAACAAACAAGCAAACCAATGAACGCCCAAACATTTCATTCAAAAGTTATTAGTGCTTTCAATATTCACAATTTGATTGCATGTCAAGCGTCGTAAAAAAACAATACAAATAATTTATCCTTTGAGACAAAACAATCCGAAAAAAGCTATACAATCCATTGAAAAGAAAATATTCATGTTGAGACACATCGTAACAAACAGTACTTGAATATCTGTCCAAAATTACTGTCTTTCAATGTAAAACAACAATAACAAACAAGCAAACACTCTGTCCAATATTCAATCCCAAAAATTGCAATTCTTCAATTTTGTGGGAAAAATACGTCTAAATTTTGACAAACGTACAACAACTTGGAATTGTACCAATCTTGACGACTGTCTCCATTTCTATTTATAGCAATATTCTTGTTGCCGTGGAGAGCCACGTGGGACTCTTACCGACAAAGATCATAGGCCAAATGCACGACACATATGATTCATATGTGTTTCCATTTAAGTGGATACAAACAAACAAACAAACAAACGAAAGTATTCAAAAAGCGGCAATACCAAATACTGTAAACTGCGGGATGGTCATAATAACTACCGTCTTTTAAGAAAGTAACTTCACTATTTTACTACATTTGTTAAGCGTACGAGATATTGTATCACCAACCAACAATAAAAATATGACAATTTCCAAATTATACAGAATTATCAAGTTTGTAAGTAGTTTTCGTCCATTTTAAAGTAACAAGTCAATTAAAAAATAATGAAAAACAAGCCATTTATTAGACGAAACGGAATAGTAATACAAAAGAATGCATGAAATCGATCGAATACTTTTGGGTATTTTAGCAAATGTTTACACAGTAAGACAGTTTGTAAATCCAAACAAGATAGCATCATACTTTTCATTATTCGAAACATGTTCAATAATTATTACAGCAGTATAGAACACAAATCGTACGATATATCTTGTGTTACATCAAAATTAAATAGCACTGTTTGTAAAATTAATATGCAAAATGATAAAATATATGGTATACTTTGAAATGGTTAACTGGAAATGTATAGTCATTTTACAAAATAATGTTCCTAGCTGGGTGCCAAATTCTATGTACGAATGGATGTTGTTCATATATCAATGATTCATATCAGTTTATATATGTATATATATGGTACTTTAAAGGTAAGCGCTTTTCCTCATTATCTCTTAAAAGCGAAACATTAACTTCAATTGAAACTAAAGTGCAAATCAATCAAACCAATCGATTTCAAAACGTCACAAATCTTGAAGCATTACAAATATTTTGACAGATTAGGAATGTGTTGAGAACTGGAAATCTTTCGAAACAAATGTTGAAAAACGTAATGTACTATCTAATCGAAACTGCAACATCTTTTCAAATGAGCCAACTTGAAAGTAACAAGAAAAAAATGCTGAATTCTAGTTTCACTCTTCCCAAGGGCATTTTTGACCAATGACCTTCACATTGACGACCACTTACCTGATCGTCTAAAAAAGTAATTGCTCTAGTCAATCCTAATTCCTTGTAAAAACGTCGTGCTAAAGGTTTAAAGAAAAGTTGGCATGACTTTATAAAAAATTAATGTACAATGCCTTTCGGCTTTGTCGAAAACGAAGAAAAAACAATCGAAAACGAAAACACCTACTGGGAAATAAATAATCACAATTGAACTATTAATACACCTACCTCCTAAATAATAATAATAATTATTATTATTATTATTATTATTACTATCGATACTTGTAAACAAGCTACATTACCCTTAAAACAACACAATGAAACATCATTTTAAAACATTTCCCTGCACACATGTCCGTGCGTTTTCCTATAAATAAATCGATCCATCACAGTATGTGTAATTCGCATTCACATGTGCACCTTTTACACCAATATTAAAACCAGGGTTAACTAGTTTGTATGGTGTGCTGTTAATAATTTAAGAAATGCTACAAAACATACAATGTACATTATTGTGCATTATTCGATCGTAAGAATTAAATAAATAGATACACTCTGTGCATTATTAAAAATAATATAAGAATAATATATTGGA
The DNA here is from genome assembly GCA_025895645.1 of Cardicola forsteri. Taxonomy (NCBI): domain Eukaryota; kingdom Metazoa; phylum Platyhelminthes; class Trematoda; order Strigeidida; family Aporocotylidae; genus Cardicola; species Cardicola forsteri. Next base: position 810,416 of record JAKXYG010001430.1, on the reverse strand, counting down.
TGCTTATGATCCAGAGAATTTGACTAATGCTTATAAAATCTCAATTTTCAATAATAGTAACTGTACCAGACTGTTCATCCACGTAGTGCATCCGAGTACCTAGACTAATACAGAAGGGGCTGAATGCACACTGGGCTACTGCTTTGGCGAGTCGGTGCAAACATACACTCGACGTATTTAAGAGGCATCTTAATGTATAGAGGTATACCGGGTATAAAAACGAAAATTCAGGTAACCTCGTTAACCTCTGCGATCAATGACACCGTCACAAAGATGTCGTCTATCAGGCAAGAAACTTCGTTATTCTTCTACGTGTGTTAGGCTTATCAAGATGACTACGTCACCAGCAATATATATATATATATATATGACACGTATTTTATCCTCACAATACAAAATAAGGACATGACCAAATCAATTATCGTAACTAATGCCAGTTACGATAATAATGACAATGCGATATTGATCGACAAAAAATTAGAATTTCAATTTGCATTTTTATATATCAAGTAAATGAATCATCATGGCATGGTCGGCATTACATCAATATTCATGCCACACGCACACACAATTATACGCATCGTGCCCCAACCGCTTTTATTTAATAATTTTAATTTACACTAATTTGCGCGCGTGTGTGTATATAGATGCACGAGTTATTTTTAAAATATTGGTTTAATTAAAGAACAACCTTACATGGACAAAAGTGCAAAACTAGTGTGTCTATCCGAATGTTGTTCATTTTAAGAGCATTACGGTACTACTACTATATATATATATATATAGCTAGATTTAAATGCCAAATTTCACGGTAAAAATGAGTTAAAAGACATGAGTAATATGTTTCAATTTCCAATAGTGATATTATTAATTTTACGATAAAAATGAATTAAAGACTTGAGTTATATATGTATATAATGTTTCAATTTTCATTAAAGATCGTGATGTTACAGTATACCTCTAGTTGGTGCATCGTGAACTAGGACTAAGGCGGATCATGGACGGAGTGCATAACAGAATCGCGGGCTTTCACCTTGACTGATGGATGCAACTATACATTTAAAAGGTATTTGTGTAGGGCAGTCTAGCAGTATAGCGCTCGAATCGGACCTGAGTTCGAATCCAACCACCGACCCGCCAAATGTGGGCCCTCGTTAGACTTGGCTAAAATGTCCGCTACAGAAAAGCACGTTTCCCGTAAAACATTCAAGGTAGTAAAATAAATAAATAAATGCCGAGGCGTATGTGTAATATTGGAACGTTGACATCGTTACGAGGGTGACGTCTATTCGTGAAAAAGCAACCAAACAATTAGCAAATGGATCAAATCCAATCGACCCATGATTAATGACCAATTTTCTTTACAATACATAAAAAGAAACTTTACAAAATAACAATCAACCACACCACTCAGATCGTAAATGCACCAAACAAAAGACTGTCACAAATAACGCTATTCCAATAATGCGCGCGCATACACACACAACGTTGGTTATATTAAATGAATGAGGAAAGTACACATCAACCTTAGATCACACACACATGCATATCCGTGCCTCTATAGTTTGCATGGACACATCAATTGGAAAAGAAAAGCTAAAATTTTGCATTATGTACGAAAAGAAACACGTTTGAGGAAACAACATACACTGATAAAAAATAAGTAACGTATAGATCTATCTGCATGCCTCAATCATTAACGTCTATATCCGGTTTGTGTTCAAATAAAAATAAATGTGGGCAACACGATGTTAAGTTCATCTTGTTTTACCACCCACTCATAAACACAATACCAAATGTACAATAAATTTTTTATTGTTACTACTTTCAATGTTTTTAACGGGAAACACTTCTCAGCAAGTGGACATTTGGCGGTGTCGTCGCATTGAGTGCCTGTGGTGGATAGTCGAACCCATGTTCACCAAGGTTCTAGCCGAGTGCTGTACGGCTATACCACACGGCACTTTGATGATTTAAAAAATGCACCAGTGCCATAACACCGAATAATTATCAATAGTTCCAACAACAATCATCACAACAATTATCGCAGCAAACTATATCAAATGATTCACACATGTATGCGCACAAATGCATGGGTGCATGTGTGTGTGTGTCTGATAAGCACATGCGCATCTTTCATCGATTGACTTAGTCACACTATTGATTATGGTGGCTTTGTCTAAGTGAGACACAAGGCCTTCAAAATCTTCATATATACAAGGTGTCCATAAAGTTTCTTTACGTTTGAATAAATAGAGTAAAAAAATGGATGAATCTGTAGATATAATTACAAAACGAGGAATAGATGCTGAAGTTCTTCTTGTCCCATTAGTTACACAAAGCACATCAAGACTTGTTGCCATGTTCACTGTAGCATAGCCTCTCATCAATGATAGTTTGCTTCAGGTTACTTACATCTTGTCCAAATGTCGATGGGAAGAGGAAATGTGGTTAGACGAGTGCTGTTCGGGACAATCTCCAAGCTATTTTAGCCGAGATTTTATCTTGGAAACAATGGCTAAGTCAATGGAATGATATATTTCTGCACGCCTCCAAAAACTGTAAACAGTGGAATAAACGGGATGCTAAAAAGTACCGGGAATTAATAAAGATGTGACTGTATCACTAACCCTTGTTGTTGTTGTAACATAACACTACACCAAGACGTTTGGGAGAGTAATATCTGGGAAACGAGGTAGCCGAGAAGTTAGGCCATTCCTTGTAATTCATCAATATCCAAAATTTGATTTAGCAATGCACGAACATATGCTTCCCATTGTAATAGAGCATCGCCTTGTTCGTCATCCATTTGTGATGTCACATATTCAGTCAAAAGGTCAAGGTAAACATTTTTGTAATACATTTATTCAAATTGTAAAGACAGCCTGTATATTAAGTGCCAATATTGCGAACATGTGCATGTACGCATTTAAACGACTGCACAACACCCACGAATAAATTAAATTTATTGATTGCAATGTGTTAGTCCTCCACGTGGTGCATCCTGGACTAGGTGCCCCTAGGCATCTAGACTAATAACAGCAGGGTCCGAGTGCACAGCGGTATAACTGGGCTTCCGCTACGGCGGGTGGGTGCGAACATACACCCAGGATACTTAAAAGGTATCTAAAGGTATACGTATACCATATGTAGCCCTTGGGCTAAGGGAGATAACCCTGACAAAAAATCAGGCGGTCTCGTCAATCTTTGCGAACAGTGGCGACGTCACAAGGATGCCGTCTACCAGCCAAGAAACTTTGTTATTCTTCCACGTTTGTCTACGCTTGTCAAGCCATCGAAATCGATCGTTCTACATGTCGTATAAATATGGGAAATAATGAAGAGGTGACCACGTCACCAACCAAAATGAATGAATGAATGTTGGCATTTTTAAGATTAGTCCCACACAGTTGACATGGATGAGCATCGGGAATCGATCCCCACTACCGGCACCATATGCGGGCCCACGTTCGGCTTGTCTAAAATATCCACTGCTGAAAATGTTTCTCGTGGTAAATTATTTATTATTATTATTTTTACAAATTACTCACCGATGAATAAAATTTTTGCTATGAATGTAATCGACTCGATTGATAATTTGGTCGGCCAATAGGAGAACGGTTTTCAACTTAAACCGACGACCACAAAAGTTGAACAAATCTTCCAAACTGGGCCCGAGCAATTGCAACACCAACACATTATAGTCGCCTTCGGTACCCGACCATTTTAGACAAGGAATTCCAGCTGTAGAAAAAATTTAAAAAGTGCCAACAGGTATTACATTATTCAGTCGAATGCCCAAACTGTCATATAATACGGAAGACAGCATTGCTTGCACCCATCCGATAAAGCGGGAACGTAGTTAAATCGCTGTACGCTCGGTCCCTGCTGTTATTAGTCTAGATGCATAGAGCATCTACTCTAGGATGAACAGTCAGGAATATCACCATCATTGGAAATTGAGACTTCATAAGCATTACTCAAATCCTCAGGATCATTAGCATCCCACCAATAAATGGATGCAACCGTACACTCAGGGTACTGAAAAGGTATCTTAAGGCACATGTTTACCATTTGTAGCAGTTGGACTGAAGAAAATAACCCTGATAGAAAAACAATCTTTGCGGATAGTGGCACCACCAAGAAACCCAGTTATACTTGTACGTGCTTATCGAACCATCAGAGTCAATCGTTTAATATGCTGTGTAAATACAGCAATAATCAACAAGTGACTACGTTACCAATCACAATGAATAGACAAAATTGAATCTAAAAAATAATATTACCAATTAAAGTCCAAAGAAACATTTATTTTTGAAAAATCGCAACTATGCTCATCTCAGCTCATTCGTGTTGGCTGTCTCAAATTGAAAAACAAAAACAAGTAATTGAAGAAAGGCAAGTAGGCGGTTGGTTAAACGCTCTGACCAACAATGATTCATAACAAAAATTAATTTATGTAGAACAAGTCAGTTGCCATTTTCATACGTCCATTTTTCTTAATCAAAAATTATTAACAAGCGAAAAACTATATATACACATGATAGAGATAAGTCAATAAGAAATTCCAACTAACTTTCAGTCTATTTACGTGCGCCGTTGTCCTAGTAATTATTTTTTATCATATACCTATTTGTCAATTCTTTGCAAGTAAAGAATTGACTTTAAATATGTCAATAACGAAAAGGCAAACATTTCATCTTATGGGATGCTAATGATCCTAAGGATTTGAGTAATGCTTATAAAGTCTCAATTTCCAATGATGGTGATATTCCTGACTGTTCATCCTCCACGTGTTGCATCCTGGACTAGGTGCTGAAAGGCATCTAGACTAATAACAGCAGGGACCGAGTGCAGTGGTATAACTGGGCTACCGCTTTGACGGGGGGTGGGGTGCAAGCACACACCCGGGGTACCTAAAAGGTATCTTAAGGTATACGTATAGCCTTTGGGCTAAGGGAGATAATCCTGACAAAAATTCAGGCGGCCTTGTCAATATTTGCGAACAGTGGCGACGTCACAAGAATACCATTTACCAGTCAAGAAACTTCGTTATTCTTCTACATTTGTTACGCTTATCAAGCCATCGAAGTCGATTGTTTTATATAGCGTATAAATATAGAAAATAATGAAATAACGTCACCAATCAAAATGAAAAAAAATAAATGAATTTGACCGTGTCAAAGTCATTTATAGGAAGAAATGAAGGCGATCAACCCTATGATAACACCTGGTCAGTTCAAATGTGATGTCATTTTAAATATCAACCAAACACAAAGATCATTAATATTTCTAAATCTACGCCAAAACTGTCAATTGGTATGCTTTTATTTTTCTACTAAAGCTTGATTTTATTGATTTACGATCTCCAATCAGTGGTGTTATTTTATTTTTACATCATTAGCATTGCTACAAGATAGAATGGTCCACAAGAGCATCAATACGTTAGTAACAAAAAAGTAAACTATTCCAACTTAGTTACTACCCATTTGAACAAAACAACCTCTCATCTGATTTGACCTCAAACTAAAACCAAAATACACACAAGACTGTCAACAAAAAAGGCAACCCCAACAACTAGTAAATGATTACAAACATTTTTCAAACTACACAGATAAATAAACAAATTGCAAGTGTTGAGGCATTATTTGCAAAACATCACTTACTTCCGCCTTGCATCAATTTGTATATTTTTGCCTCAATTTGCAATTGGGGATGTTTTGCTTTGACACATTCTAATTTGATTGCGACTTCTTCCAAATTTGTCACATCAATGCCTGGAAAGTCGAATTGAACAAGTGCATTGCAATAATCAATTTCATAAACACAATAGATCACTATTATGTGCCATTATCAACATTTAAATACTAGAACTCTAAGTTACACTTCCGGTGTTGACAATCTCATTTTAATTGTCAACATTAAAACCCACTGCATGAATAGTTGTCAATGCTTATAAAGTCCAATAATAGTAGTATTCTAGATTAGGTGGACATAAACACCTAGGCTAACACAGTACAGATCAAGTGCACAGCAGTATAATAAATAAGTGGTAACAAATACACCTTTCATATTTTAAGTAATATTCACTATTTTCCATAATTTTGTTTAAGCATTTAAATTAGTGCTCCTTTCTTTTACCAATCTAATGCTGTAAGATTCAATTTTGCATTACATAATTAATTTTGACAGAAAATTTAAGCTTTGAGCTGGCCACAGGCTGCTCCATAAATATGAATTTTTTGCTAGTCAAGAATTTTGCACTTTATCCAATTACAAAATACGTTCAATTGAAAATAAAAAATATATTATCCTATTAAGCATATGGACCAGATCACTTTTTTATTAACGGTCAACCCTTCTAAGGCATTTTGTTGTTGCTCGCGACTTAAAACTTCAAACAAATCCACTCCCAATTATATGATTACTAGTTGGATTCCTTTTTGACAAATTCCTGTACTCAATTCTAAAATATTCTTAAAAAATTATTAGAATATTTGAGCTTTAGAAACATGTACAAAAAAGGTACCCTACAAATAAGTGTAAACTACATAGTTCAAAATTCATTTTCAAAACTACATTAAACAGTTTTTATAAATTAAAAATGTTAGTAAAACATTCATAGACCTTGTTCTCAATCCAAAATCAACAAACGTTGTCCGTTTTCAAATTGTACAATATAAAAATTTTCCATGTATTCTTAACATTGTTCAAACATTAAATAATTAATTGAAACTTTATTTTTGCAATGAAAAAACTACTATTTCGTTTATTACATGTACATCAAGTGGCAACTGTTTTAAAAGTTGCATCATCCTTTAGAACAGTGTTTAACTATAACTTTTACAAATAATTGAATAAAGTTAATTACAATTTTATTCATTTCTTTTCTCCATATTGGGATGTAATGATCCTGAGGATTTGAGTAATGCTTATAAAGTCTCAATTTCCAATGATGGTGATATTCCTGACTGTTAGTCCTCCACGTGGTGCATCCTGGACTAGGTGCCAACAGGCATCTAGACTAATAACAGCAGGGTCCGAGTGCACAGCGGTATAACTGGGCTTCCGCCACGGCGGGTGGGTGCGAACATACACCCAGGATACTTAAAAGGTATCTAAAGGTATACGTATACCATATGTAGCTCTTGGGCTAAGGGAGATAACCCTGACAAAAAATCAGGCGGCCTCGTCAATCTTTGCGAACAGTGGCGACGTCACAAGGATGCCGTCTACCAGCCAAGAAACTTTGTTATTCTTCCACGTTTTTCTACGCTTGTCAAGCCATCGAAATCGATCGTTCTACATGTCGTATAAATATGGAAAATAATGAAGAGGTGACCACGTCACCAACCAAAATGAATGAATGAATTTCTCCATATTTAAAGAACCATTACTTGTTGGGTCATTTTAGTAAAGTAGGTAAACATATATTATTATTATTATTTATGTTATTGGCTTAGATACTTCAGTAGAAGTAGCTTTCAGCACATATATTCAAAAGGCACTAAACGTTGAGGTAAAGGAAAAGGTTGTAGAAAACAAACAACAAAATCTTGATTTTAAAACATAACAACGTTGTACTTCGTTTTTTAAATAATAAATTATTTAAACGAAATTATATTTACAATTAAATAATGTATTGTAAATTTATGGTAGTTGTAGCATGTGCATTAATTCATGTAAATTACATGTTTAAATTAAGAAATAATAATTTCATTGAAAAGTATAGCTGCGTAATCATTTTATTTAGCTCATTTAATTTTAATATAAAGTTTAATTGTACCTATCGTCCACTGAACAATTAAATACAATTTATTCAATAGACCCAAAAGTAAATATTGTTATCTATAAAATAATAGTCAATTAATTTATTATAATTAATATAAGTTTAAATCATTGTACACATGTATACTTTATGAATTAATATAATATTAATTTTATATGCTTAAAAAATAACCATAAGTCGTCATAATCGAGAAAAAAACAAATCCTACTGCAATTAGCTCTACATTTTCTACAAACAGAATGAAAAAATAATACTAACTTTCACTGGATGCTTACCAAGGTAAATTTCACCAAAAGATCCACTTCCGATTTTTCGACCTAATCTGTATTTATTTCCAACGCGCAAATCCATAGAACTGAAACAAATTTAAAAGTAGATAAAGGACTATATATTTTCAGTCAATTCCAACAATATGTACAGATTGTAAGCATAGAAAGTGACAATGAGGATACAATTTTCATTCATTTTGGTTGGTGACGTGGTCACCTCTTCATTATTTCCCGTATTTATACGACATAGCAAACGATCGATTTCGATGGCTTGATAAGCGTAACACAAACGTAGAACAATAACAAAGTTTCTTGGCTGATAGACGGCATCCTTGTGACGTCGCCACTGTTCGCAAAGATTGACGAAGCCGCCTGATTTTTTGTCAGGGTTATCTTCCTTAGCCCAAGGGCTACATATGATATACGTTTACCTTTAGATACCTTTTAAGTATCCTGGGTGTATGTTCGCACCCACCCGCCGTAGCGGAAGCCCAGTTATACCGCTGTGCACTCGGTACAATGTAGAAATTGAAAACTGTATGACCCAACAATTTTAGCAATATTTTGAAAAATTACATTAACCTGTCAACCGACTATTTCATTTATTCCAAAATAAAAACGTTAGACAACTGCTTTCTAATATACTCACAAGTAATACCTTGAATCATGTATCTATCCATTGTATTGATCAGTCCGCTTTACCAGAACGTTTTGATCTGCTCTGTAGAATCGACTGCATCACCCTAGCATTAACTACCCTTGGCATTGTCGAAATAAACAAATTCAATCTAATCTACTATAAAAAGACTAGGAATTGTACAACATTCTCTTATCCGTTCTATATAATATAAATGAATTAGCAACATGCTATTTGCAACCGTATGTGCCAAAAATTAATTTAATAATTGACTTCAAGTTTTCAATTGATATGTTTTCTAATAGTCACCTGAGTTTGTTCTAAACTCGTATTGAGAAAAAAAATGACCAATATGGCTGGCATATATTTTTTGCCAAAGAAAGGACAGAAAATGATTTATAAGATGAAGGGTAAAAAACATGGAACAATGCAGGATGGAAACCAACGAACTTCTAAAGACCATGCCAGATAAATTCCACCTAACAACTGACTTGTGGATTAATTCAATTTCAACTAATAATAAGATCACTCAGTACTCTTATTTAATCCAAAAAATATATGTTAATCGCAATTCAGAATGCACCAGATGGAAACAAGATTATCACCATAATTGGAAATTGAGACCTCATAAGCATTACTCAGCATCCTCAGTATCATTAGCATCCTAAGCGTACCTAGTAAAACCAACCAAAGGCGAAGATAGTATTAGTAATGCAATTCCGTTTAAAATTCACTCACAATATCACTAATATGCTAAATTTATAAAATATAATTGAAACATCACTCAACAAAATAAAATATTGAAGGATAATAAAAATAATAAAAACAGTAAATAAATAAAAATACATTTTAATTTACATTAATATAACCCTCAATTATAAAATCTCTAAATAAACACTCAAAAACAACACAATTGTTTAAACATGCACGTTTCATGTTTTCAACCATCTCATAAAAATATAAAATGACTTTGAAATTGATTCACTAATAATATTGTTAACAAATAACAAGCAATCTTATGAACATCAATAGATCCTACTTGAAAGTATTGAACACTAAATAATAACATTTAATTAGTTCAACAGCTATATTTACAAAAACAATTCTTGATAACAGGAAAACGTTAAGAAAATGCATTAATGAACAAGTTAAAATGCAAAAGTTGCTAAAAACAAAATATACGACACACGACAAAGTAAAAATGGATGCATTTATCGATATTTCTCCAAAGAGTTCGTTCAATACTAAAACATTGCTGCATTATAGCACAGTTCTTACAACATGGTTACAATCTAAGAGGGATACTGACTCCTATTTGGCGCGTCCAAAAATAGCAAATAGTAGAACGAATTTCAGCAACAAGTTCAATTGTGAATAAGGCTGGGTCAAATAAGCACTAGCGGACCAAATGGATAGTGAAGTCTCAAGGTCACTAATCTGTTAACAAGATGGAGACAATGGTTATCGTTGTGACCCTGAGTATTATCACCAAACAGTACTATTCAAGGACAGCTCAAAAAGGGACTTAGAAAAATTGATCATCTTTTCGATGTTAATAATCCTAAGGATTTGACTAATACTTATAAAGTTTCAATTTCCAATAATGGTGATATTCTTGACTGTTTCTACTCCATGAGGTGCATCCTGCACTACGTGCCAACAGAAATATAGACTAATAACAGCAGGGTCCGAGTGTACAGCGGTATAATGGGGTTTTCATTGGATTCGCGTTCAGTGAATGGGTGCTAGCATACACCGAAGGTATCTCAAGGTCACTTTTTACCATATGTAACCGGTTGGGCTTGTGGATCCGTCAACCGGCATCAAACCTAAAAATGATCGCCTCGTCAATTTATGTGAACACTGGCGTCGTCGCAACGAAGCCAAAAAACTTCATTTATCCTTTCAAGTTCAATTCGAATCCGACAACCTTTTCATATACGAATTCAAGAAGATATTCAAACTTGGAATTAATGAAGAGGTGGCTCTGCCATCAACTTATGTTACAATATGCCATCTTTTCATCAGGACGGCTGATCGTGGCTAACAAACAATCGAAACTCACAAAAACCGATTAAATAACATGATCAACAGCAGATTCTGGTAGTCATATATACACACACACAAACATTATGAGTTCAAGCAAGGTAGAATGTGACACGCAACGCTACTGTCTGCTCTGTAAATATTAATCGTAATAATACACCAAATAATACAAAAAACTCCATAAATGGAAAACATTGATTTATTGTTCAGTGTTTCACTAGAGATGAATATTGAACTAAAATGTATTGATGTAGTCTAAATTGAGATTGAACTGAAAAGAGGTTAAGGTGTGCAATTGAGAGAAAACACTTGAACAAAAAAGCAGATAATTTAATCAGCATTTGTAAATATTGATGCCATTGCAGAAACGCTGTTTATTTGTCAACAACTTTATTTAATTTAATAAATAAACATACTCCTATTTTTCCTCATTCTACATTCTAAATAATGAAAACCATAATTTGTAGTAATGTCAGCTTGCGACTAAACACTAATCGTTTTCCAAAATGTATCAAAACCAGGAAACGAAACAATGGTTAGCATTTAAGCGCTTAATAAGAAATAAAAAAATAGGGCGACATTTTACTAGCTAACTTTCTACAAAATACAACAATACGAAACTTCAAAAGAACAAAGTTGAAAAATTATACTAAACATTTTTTGATAAAGTCTCATTCGAAATTAAAAATTCAATTATTTATAATCCATCTACATGGTGGCCTAATTTCTTTTTAGCCAAATGTATCTTTTTAAATAAATTAACCTCCAAGTTATTAAAAGCCTAGTAATTATTTACGTCACCAAACTACTTATAAACTTGTATTTCATCCACTTATATTAAAAACGAACTAAAACTTATTTGCTATTCTAATTATCACATGCTTAATAACATTGCAAACCAGTTCATGTACAAAAGTAGTAGTAAATAAATGAATTAAATATAGTGTCACTGCTATGAACTCTACCCGTGCCGGTCTCGTGCTGTTTCAGGAAGAAAGAAGGTTATTAATGTGTGTGTATGGCTAACAAATGTATCGTGTTTAAAAGAAATAACAGGAAAAGTAATTTACATAAAGCATTCTATAATATAAAAAGCACCTAGACCTGTGCAAATTAAAAACTTTTCTTGCTGACCTTAGCGACGACATTCAACTTAACCGGTAAGTGGCACGTTGACTTGGAAGTGCAAAAAACACTATATATATATATATATATATATACCAAGATGCATTCCAAAACTTATCTAAAACAATTTTTGTGCTTTCTCAACTTCTACTTTCATTTTGAAAATAGTTCTAAATATTTTCAACTGATTTTAGTTCAAATAATCCCATAAATAAAAAGGATTAATATGTTTAAAAACTTGCAAGAATTAATATATCATTTGATGAGTTATACTTTATCTTACATTTTAAAAATCTACACTTTTTACAGCTTAAAGCCACGTTTATAAACTTCTTCTATACATTAAATGCCAACTAAATTAAAATTTTATATGAATACAACAAACAACAATCATATTAAACATCGTTTTGTTTCCACTACTAATAACCAACATTTCCTTTTCATTTGTGAATCAATTAGAATTCTTTACTTAGCTGTTATAGATGGAAGATGTTAGAATGACCCCAGTACATATGTAATTGTAAATGAACTTGAATAATGTGTATTCAAGTATTTTTTCCGTCAATGTGTTGACCAGAAAACTATAAGTTATCAGTATCATTTTTAGTATTGCCAAGTAGTTCTATTTAAAACAATATTGTTTGCTCTGTATGCATGTAAAAATTGATCGTTTTCATTCTACACTAGGTGACAGAAATCAACTGGTATAAAAATTTTAGTCTATATATACATATATATATATATATATATATATATATATATATATATATATATATATATATATATATATATGTCAGCGAGAGATATTTTTATTCATTGATGATGATCTAGTCACCTCTTCATTATTTCCACATATGTACAGCATACTAAACAATCAACTCCGATGGTTTAATAAGCATAACAAAATTTCATAGCTAGTAAAAGGCACTGTTTGCAAAATTTAACAAAACCGCCTAATTTTTGTCAGGATCATCTTCTTTAACACGACGGCTACATATGATATACGTATACATTAAGATACTTATTAAGTACTCAGGTTGTATACTTGCACCCGTTCACCGAGACAGAAGGCTGGTTATACTACTATGCGCTTAGGTGCGTGTAGTCCAAGATGCACCATGCAATAGTAACAGTCCAGAATAACACCACCATTAAAATTGTAACTACAAATATTACTCAAATCCTAAGGATTCATCATCATTATCATTGGGGATAAACACCCCCACCGGTTATTATTGCCCAGGGTAGTCCAAATTACCAAATCTGCAAAAACATCAACTTCTACAATGTTCACTTCATAAACGACACTTGAGGTATGCTGACTTTAAATGTTGATTACTGCAAACGGTAAGTAGTCGGACGCCCAATTAAGTAATTTATTTGAACAAGGAGGCTTAGCATAAATAAAATGACTGAGTTCGCGTGCTACAATGTCCGTCCAAATTTTCCGTTGACTGCCTGGTCTTCTTTACCATCCGGGTAATGGATGAGCTTCTATAACTATTCTGACTGGATAAGTGGGCAATCTACGTAAAATATGATCAATCCATTTTAATCGTCTTTCTCTTATTGTGTTAGAGAAACATGGCTAATGAATGTTAAGTGTCTTACAAATATTTGGAAATTGTTTAAATATGTTATTATTTATTAAACGGTTGCGTTCAATAGAGGATAGCGAGCGAAACCACATAGATCCTAAACAGCTTTGCTAAAAATGAACAAGGATTTGCATCCCAGCAAGATAGACGATAATAACAAAGCAAAAATTGTTTTACTCAATAAATTAAGGAAAAACGCCCCACCAGTAGCGATAACTAATTATAGAGATAGCTTCGTGTAACTTTATTCTACAGATAACATTAATCAAAATCAAATCAAGTGATCCTTAAACAAAACCTAGTTGGGTGTTTTCAATAGGTTCAAATAGTGTAAAACTAAGCGTTCTTCTACAGTTGGTACTATATTGCACCTCAATGTAGCTAGGTTGTCTAAGCCACTAGGGGTTGAACCTGACATTCTGCATTACAGTAAAGTGATATAAATGTGCCAGGGTGGTCTAGCGCTCGATTTGGACCTCGGTGGGCATGAGTTCGAATCCCACCACCGGCACTAAAATGCGGGCCTACGTTCGGCTTCGCTAAAATGTCCACTGCTAAAAGATGTTTCTCGTAAAACATTCAAAGTAATAAATATAAAATAAATAAAAATAAATAAAAATAAATAGATAAAAGGCTCAAAACTGTAAGGCAATCTTTTGTGACTTTGTTTAAAATTATTTATATCCATAAATTCATTCCCTCAAAATTGCATACTTATTTTAACAACTCAAAAAATAGGCATACCATTGATTAAATAATGTAAAATTAAAAATGATGCAAAATTCTGCATTTATAAAAAACCTGATCAAATCGATACTTCTATATAGTACCAAATAGTAAAATTACAAAATTAATCGCATACAAAATTAGTTTCGTGTTTTTTTCAACCAAAATTTATATGTTGGTTAATCAATTGTTTAACTGAACTGCTTCAATTATAAAAAATAAAACATAAATTAATATTACTTTAAAAAAGACTAAAATTGTTATATAATGTATATTGCTTATCTTAATATAATCGCTTTAAAGTTACAGAAACATTTACAAATTGCCTAACATTGAATAACATTGAATAGAAGATAGTAAGAAAAAACTATTCTCACCAGTAAAAGTAAATTTTTTAAAAGTTAAATTTCACACTTTAAATCTCTAAAAGCAACCAAATAAACAACTTAAACTGCAATAAATAAAAAAACAGCTTGACAAAAAGCTTAATCTAAATCATTAATTCAAACGCCTATTGATAAAAAAACTTGCTTTTAAACAATGTTCTATAATCATAGAGTAACCAAACGTAATATTAGTACTTATTGTTTATGCTTTTGGAAATAGGTACAATAACCTAAAATTAACATTTAATATAATTTTTGTTAAAAATAGTACGTGCATAAAGTGATACTATAACAAAAATAAATAATCATTATTACTTTATATCAGTGAAATGTACAAACATTAATGACAAAACTCATTAAATTTTGGAGTAAAAAAGTTCTATCATTAACCAGTTTTTACATATAAATTAATATTCCAATTCAATTAATCCATCACATACGCATAAACCATAGTGTAGTAATGTATTATCCCATGTATTACAAACAGTATACTCATAAAAAACTTAAAAATCAACCTTCCATAAATAACATGTTTAAATTTTGACTTTATTGATAAAATGTTTTTTAAGAAACTGAGGTGGCAACTCGAACATGAGTGAGTATAGGTTCGATTCCCATCACCGACACCATATACGAGCACACGTTCGGCATCTCTAAAATGTCCACTGCTGAAAGATATTCCCGTAAAACATTCAAAATGGCAAACATAATTAAAAAAAGAAAAAGTAAAATACAGTTTAACCACAAAAACAATCCTTAAAAATTTATAGTTAAAAACATATTTTTAAATAGTAAAAGGTTAAGAAAACAATCAAAAAAACATTAATACCGCAAATAACACTTTTAAATTACACTCAATATGTATAGAATTACAGCATTGAAAATGACTTAACACTATTTTTTAAGTTAAAACTCTTTAACATACTTGGTAAAAAACAAGTAAACTATAAAATAGTCTATTGTAAACACTACAACTGTAAATAAACCTACGCTTGCAAAAAAAGCATTTGTAATTAGCATAAAACTACCATTTTCAACCAGTGAGAAAAACTTACTTTAAAAATAATTATCTGGTAACACTCATAAATTGACAAAAAAATAATCAATTGCAAACTAGTTTTTTAGAAGTGTAAACTCACAAACATAATTAAACTAATTGTATATTAAAAAACTAATTAATATCTCCCTGGTTATTTCAGATTTACATACTATTCATATAAAAGCCAAATAAACGTGTAAATAAAAACATTTAAATGAAAAGACATAAATCTTAAAATTAACATTTCTAAAATAGTTCAAAACTCATTATTCTTAAATAATACAATTACATCTCTAAAACTTCATAATGCTCTCTAAAAATTTTTCCGGTTTCTCAAAATCATTATTACTATTATTATTATTATTATTCTTAGTAGTAGTAGTAGTAGCAGTAGTATACAATTATCGTACGCTGCAAATTAACAAACAATACATTTCCCTAAAATGGAGTTTTAGATCAAGTACCACATGTTTTGATTGCATATATATATAGAGAGAAAGAGAGATCATTGGAGGAGTTTAACTCGAGATGTAATTATTTTGTTTATTACTTTAATTGTTTTACGAGAAATATCTTTCAGCAGTAGACATTTTGGCGAAGTCAAACGTGGGCCATCAATTTAGTGCCGGTGTTGGGATTCAAACCCAAATCGAGCGCTATACCACTAGACCACCCCAATATAACTCAAGTGTGATTCATTAAATGCACATTGCAAAAGTTGACGTTCTTGCAGACCTTTTGGAATTTGGACTATCCTGAGCGATAGTAACCGGTGGGGAGTGTTTATCTCCAATGATTTATATATATATATATATATATATATATATATATATAATGACACACTTATTTATATGACACTTTATAAATGCTTTTAAAGCCTAAACATGAAGCAAAATTCAAGGAATTGAACATCGATGCATCAATCCATTAACTAGAGCTCTTACAATTGATCCAATATACTGACTTCAACGAAATAACTACAAATCTAAAATAAAAACACGCTCCTTTTAAATCCACAACTGTTATCTATAACAAATAAAATGCTATGTATTTAACGAAAATGTTAAAGATGTGAAACATGATTTTTTCAAGGTATTACCACTTTTTCTAATTTTTTAACGTTTTTGTTGGTATAACCAGCAAACCTAAAGTAACCTTTGTTCTGTTATCATTATAAAATAAATTACTATGTACCGCAGTTAACTTGCCAGTTGGTTATTGAAAAACATCTCCTTTTTACAACATTTTCTATTTTATATCATAGCATATATTAATTATGTAAAAACATTTTGTGTAAATATGTTCATTTAGGTTGAATACACTTCCGTTTAAAAAGTTAGGCTAATAATAGTAAAGTGACCACATTCGTACAGCACTTAAATGTTACCAGTAATAAATTTACATGTAAAAATCCTCCATTTTATCATAAATATCTAACAAACTTTATTTCAAGTAACAAAATAACAACGCAAAAACTCGTTCATAATAAATCTCAAAAAAATGCAATCAACTAAGAAATTTAGCAGTATTCTACAATAACTAAAAAAAAACAATCAGTTGAAAACCATAAAGAAATTTAATAAAGCATAAGAATACTTTTATAAAGCATACATGTTTATTTTATAAAACTATTAACATTTAAAATAATGATACAATAAGTGTAACACTTAAAATAATAAAAAGTATAAAAAATTTAAACCAGTATATTTGACATTTTAATATCGAAGCAACAAAAACACTCACCGACAAAAACTTTAAATACCGCTCCTGCAGCGTTTCAGAAGCCTTAACACCTATAATTCATTTAATTATTAATAAACTATAGTCAACAAAAATATATAAAATTTTAATAAATTATTTTAAATAATTTGTTATATTATAAATATTTTGTTAAATATTAAATAGGTATTTAGTAATGTTATAATTCGGATTGATAAAATAAGTAATAAGAAATTTTAATAATTGTTTTATTAATATTATTTAATGTAATATATTATTATACATTTTTAAATGTATTATATGTGTAAAAAGTAATTTTGAATTTAATGCTAAACTCGTGAGATGAGGCGCGCGTCACGCTACACGTCCATTGGAGCGTTATTAATCATTTTCCCTTTTCTTCTTTTTTGAAAATGATTGCACTGTTTTTGTATTGTAATACGTATTTTACGTAATTATTACTTTAGAACATTTTTAATTTTTACTCGTTTTCTATAATTGTTAATTTCCACTTTTTTCTGTAACTAATCCTCCCTTAACCTCACTATCCATTTCATATTTCCCCTCGAATCTTACTGGTATCATCGATAAATAAAACCGAGGATTAAAAGAAATTTTACTCCTACTCAACTCGTGTATCAACTTGTAACTTGTACAATGTTCTTTAAAAAAATATATGTAAACAATGATATTGTAAAAACAAAAATAATTTAATAACTTTTACATAAAATAAATGCAAATTTATATAACGTGTAACATTATTTGCTATAATATATAAAACGTTTTTGTATATAATTAATTTGTGAAAATATATATTTTATAAATACCAATCATGACATTGGTAACTAGTATAAATACTAAAACTCAAATATTTTTGAAACAATTATATATATATATATATATATATAATTTATTATTTAATTATATATTGAATTAAATTTTAAAATTTTACTAAAGATACAATTAATACAAATAAACTTTTACCATTAGTTAGTATTTAATAATAGGAACAGAATAAATTAAAGCATTTTATAATGGTCAGTATATATAAATCTAATAAATACATTTAAGTACTGTATTTAACAAATTATTATAATTTAAATGAATTATTATAAAAATACAAAAATGAGAAATAGCATTTTTTTGCTACATTATAAGTAGATTAAAATATTATTTTATAAAAAATTGCTTTAAAGTTTTAAAAACGTAAAACTATATACAGATAGTGACAAAAGTAACTCCCAATTTGACGTACTATGATATTAAAATATATTTAGCGCTTGAACCACTGAGCTACGGGTGGATGACTTTGGACTTGTAAATTTATTATTTAAGTAAGTCTGACAATTCTAATACAATTCTAAAAAAAACAAATAACCCCTTAAAAACCCATTGATAAATATTTAGCACTTGTTACTTATCTTAGACATATCTAACACTTATTAATAAATATCTTAATACTTCACTAATATATATTTACTTAATATTATTTGTTTTAGCATAAATCACAATACCACTATTATGAAAACTTAAAAACAAATACAAATAATTTGTTTCAAAAAATAGCTTTATCTGCTAAAATACATAAATATACAAAATAAAGGTAACAAACTTCATAATATCAGTATTTTAAGTGATATCTATGCTTTTCTTTAACTTCTGCCTACCGGTTTGACTAGGAATCTATTAACGTATGAATATAATCCTGTAAAATACAATTTTTTTACATAATTAATTTTTGCCTTCAATTATATGTCAGTTTCTAAGCGGTTCGCCTCACGTTTTAAAATAATAAAACGTTTTTAATTACATTGAGGTCTGGACTGCATGAAGGAAGTTGAATAAAAGTAGACTTTTTGTTTTTCAAAACTTTTACAGTCTAAATAAATAAAACGTATGGTAAATTGTAAGTCATATTAAAATACACATTACTTTTAAAGTATACCCAAGAGCATTATCTTGGATAATTAAGTGTTCTGTAGCATTTATAGACAACTCGTTATAAAACAATTTTCTGAATATTTGTACAAATCAATCGATGTTTAAATTATCACTAGTACGCATCCATTTTGGAGACTGATTGTACTTAATCGCAAAATATTCCTTTATCCAAAAGGATGTGCAACTTTTATTGCAGTACATGTATGGTTTAAGTGAGAAATTTGGACTATACATTACGAATGTTCAGTCTATGGCTTATAGGATATTGTACACGCATTTGTGAAGTATATCAATTTTTTTTTAAATAATGAATAATGCTTGTACCCTTTGGCAAACTCCACTTGTTGTAATCTATAGACACGACTAAGTGGGGGTTTCTTAACAACGGCTTTAAAAATGAAACCTTCAGATTTCATCCTCCTTTTTTACAATTAAATATAAAAAATCTTTTAAGTATTAATTTTTTATTTATTTTACATTTATTGTTTGGTGTATCTTTAAACCGTATAATTATAAACTGACAATGTTGTTTGCTTGTTGAGAGTTTTTTTTCAACTGTGGGTGATCTGGGACATGCCTTATTGTTTATAATGTTGGATACAGTTGAATTGTTTTAACTTTTATGCCTTATTTATAAAATCTTTAAACTAATTCATAATTATGGAAAGATAAATAACTACGCTGAGCTACTCTAATCATAAGTATTAAGTGCGCAAAAATAAGAAACCATTTTATCAAAATTACAAATTTTGAAACGGAAAATAAAAATCGAGCTTGTGCTTAAATTATAAAAAATAATTTAATGATTTTTTGTAAAATAAATTGTCTTAAAATTGTTTGTATTAAAATATTTTTAAAACAAATTAATTATTAATTATTTAAAAATACAGTGTAAATTTGTATGTGTGAGCAGCTATTTTATTTTAAAAATTATTATTTTTTAAAATAAAGATTATATAAAATTAAAATATTTTTAATAATTGTTTTTGTAAATAAATTATATATTTTAATATTTAATAAATTTTAACTCGAAAAAGTTAACTTTAGGCATCGCATTACCAGCGTATGCATCAAGATCATACATTTTTTTTAATGTAGCGCATTAATCAAATCTTTATAATGTGTAAAAAAATCGTTTTCTTAAAAATATACAATAATTTGTTTTAAAAACAAAAATATAAAAAAATTAATTGGAATGACATACATTTTCTACTGTAAAATAATTGAAACACTTTAATTAACATTAATAATCTGTTTAAAAAATTATATCACATACAATTTAGTTTTCTGGTCAAAATTAACATTTATCAAATGATATTATTTCAACATATTAAAATGCACATATATAGCAAAAATATTGATAACTTAAATTTTTTCAAAAACTAATGGGCTTTTTACTTATTTAAACAAAAAATAATACAATTGGTAATTTCATGTTTCAATCTAACTTTAGTCTACCAATTAGTTAAGTTAGACTACCCAAATCCCTACTTCTCTAAATTAGAAGATAGTTTTAGAGAACACATTTTTAAGTTGCGTAAAGCCGAAAAGTATACAATGGTAAAACAGCATTACCGGGTTGTTTCAGCCTGGAATAGCCTTACCGCTCACTTTGTTAATGCTCCAAATCTTCATGCCTTCAAATTGGCTTATGATATGTTTGCAATCACTAATTATGTTTAATGTTTCCACTTCTAACTATCCCACAGTCACTTCTTTTGTGCCTCATTATTTTTTTTTGTCATTTTTAAAATTTTTTTACCTCCTTTCGTTTATGCCTCCGTTGCTGTGGGCAAGAAACATTAAAAATTATTATTCTTTTATTCATTTTTATTTTTATTACAATTTTTGTATTGTTGTACATTTAAACAATTTTAACATTATTTGAACTTTGTTTTAACGCGTATCTCTTTTAGTATTTGAATTTATTACATATTATTTTGATTTCGATTTTGAGTCTTATCACGTCATGTTTTTCCTGTTGGTAAACAGTATTGGTATGTAAATTTGAATTATTTTGTAATAATAAATGGCAAAAGGATAATTCAAATTGCACAAAAGCTTTTTTAATTGAAATTAGTTGGGATGCTAATAATTATCCGTATCAGATTAAATCAAAGGTAATCAGGGCCGAAATCTCAGTAAGATCTTACACTGTCCCCGTGATTTTTGATATTATTGAACAGAGGATCATAAGGAGTTTCTTATATCTAACTCGTGTATCAACCTGTAACCTGCAATATTTATTAACGATTCGTTCATACATACAAACTAGTACCCGTTAATTTTTTTTTAATTTTGTAATTTGCATGTTACCAACAATTATAACAAATAATTAATAATTAATAAAAATATTTTTTATTTACATTTATTTCAAAATTAAAGATAAAAACAAAATCATACTAAATATTATGTATAACTGTGACTAAAAATATGTACAAAAGAACTTAAAACTTTATTTAAATAAAACACTACAAATCAAATTTAATTACATTTACAAATATACAAAAATTGCTAACGGCAATCTATTGTAATAAGAAAGCCAGATTTTCAATCATTAAATATATAAATGGTAAAAGAGTTTATATTCAATATTTATTTTTTACCGTTTCAAAAGCGTTGTTGACTATACTTTAAATAGAATGTATAGAATTTAATAAAGAACATTTAAAAATTTAATTTTGATAACGTTATGTAATAGACAATATATTTGTTGTTTTTTTAAGGATTTTATTGTTCAAAATGTGGTCACACCAAGTAATGATTAAAATTCTTTTAGGACACGGGAGTGGTGTTTTAGTTATTTAAATAATCACTTTTTTGCGGTAATTGTTGTGATGACTGTAGTGGTTCAGCGCCAAACTGTAAATTGGATGGGCATATGTTTAAGTGCTACCGGTCGTAATAAATACGTATGGCAATTCAACTTTGTTAAATGTGCTTTTGTTAAAAAATGTTTTCCGTAAAACATTTAAATAGTAATGATTACATAAAAAATAATAAAATAAAATTTTATATTATCTTAGAAGCAGCGTTTGTACACCTATACGTTTTATTTCTATATTGGCTTGTAGAAATGATAATTGATGCATACAAGTCTCGCTCTATCTTTAAAAGTGAAAAAACAACTATATTGTTTTCTATTAATAATATACTGTCATTGCTTTTTCAAGTCTGATTTTAATATCAATTTTTGTTTTTCTATTTTCGTCAATTTTTCTTTTTAGTCGTAAAAAAATTGACTAATTTAATATCTTGTTTAACAAATTCAGTTAGCATATAATTATTTAGATTCGTATACAACACTTGTTTTGTTTTACTAATAATGTATACTTTAATTAAAAAAAAGTAAGTCATAAATACGTAAATTTTACTGTAATAAATAAACCAATGTTATTTACAAAGTCTAAATTAATTTATTTACCGTGGTTAGACATAATACTGTACATTGAATCATTTACAAATAATTATAATAAAATTGATTTATATTAAAAATGAGAAAGATGAAAAATGCAGCCTGGACGCATTTTTGTGTCAATTTTAAACATAGCATTACGATTGTTTTAGACAAAAACAACTGGAATTTTAACATAGCAAAACGCATGATATATACATACTTCAACATTATTCTGTAAAATTTAGTAAATTTGTATAAATATCTTTAGTAAACATACATTCAAACAAAAATAGTCAATATTAGAAAAAATATTGTCTATAGAAATTAATTGTAATTTTTATAATAAATAATATTGTACAGTATTTTGAACTCAATTTTCTTTACAAATTATCATCATTACACATTTTAACTATAATTATATTTTTATTTTTCATTTAAAGCGCTCCACCCAACTAAATAATTTGTTCATTATCTGTAAAAGATAAACAACCATTTTTCTTTTAATCAAAATGTTGGTTCTATTTTTATATCCTGTTACATTTTGTTGCATCTAAATCCTCACGTTTGTTTTTCAACCACTTAATTCTGTTATTACAATGCTTTTCTTTACATGCTCATCTAGCTCTCTATATTTATTATTGTTTAAAATCGTTAAATTTATTTCTTTTCAATGTTGTTTTTTTCTAAAATTAAGTAGATTTTATAAAATTATTTAAAGCAATTGTTTCTCAATAGAGGTACTTTATCTACTCAGCACATTTATTGTACAGTTTCCAATTACTTTTTATAACAATATCGATTGTTTACTAGTTTTTTCTATCCGTTACAAATCTTTAAATGTATTCTGTTTACAAAATTGTAAAAATAGAATGGGATATTTAGCTGTTTAAGCGCTTTGTATGCATTTGGAAATATTTTTGTGGTTTTAATTCGTTCTACATTTATTAAACAAAAATTTTCCACAAGGTTGTAATCAAAGCCAACATGCACGTGCAACTTGTAGGAAAAAGCGCCACTTTATATTAATGCAAATGTAGTTAATCTCATTAATTATGTTTCCATCTAAAAATAATTCACGCTGTTTTGTAGATTTTGTGTGAGTAAAATGTGTTGCCGATGCTTATTCCCTAATTATTACTTAGCGATAATAATGTACTATTATTATTATTATCATTACTATTATTGTTTTTATTTATGTTGTCAGAATAACCAAATTATTCACTTTTTGAAAAGTATGTTTAATTCTGTTCTTGTTTTATTTACTATAGCATTTATAGCATTAAAATTTCTGACTACTATTTTATTGACGCTCCTTAGTATGTTTCTTAACAAATTTAATAATTGATTGTAAAAGATATTCTTGGCTTTTCTCAGTAGCCTATGTAAGAAAATAGGCAGGCATAACTATTGCTATATACAAATCTAGTGTTGAATCTTTTCAAAATCCTACAGTCTGACAAAACCAATGCATGTTTCCTTGTACGATATTATTAACATGTACACGAAATGTATAAACTGTACTTATTAAAAATTTTAAGGACTTGTTACAATTTTTAAATTTCAAACAATTCAGCACATTTTATGTCTCCATAAGGGTTACGTTTTTGACATTGACGATTCTGCATATTGAAAATTGAACTTCCCTTCGACCTTGACCCAACCCTGTCATCAGAATGATTATTTTATTAGTTAGTTGCCGAACTGGTGATCTCTTGTTGTTTCTTGCATGTTTTATTTAAAGAAACAAGACCAATAATTTTTCTGTTCTAGCTTTTTACCCTTCTCAACTTCCAGTAAATTGTATTTAATTAATTTAACATTTTAAGCATATGTGGATAATATACAGCATAATAAACCAAAACGTGTTGCACACTTATTTAATAATCTCAACATACTTTACATGTAAATATTTAGCATACAAGTAAATATGTTGTGTTTTTTAACTATTAAAAAACCATGTGCACATTAAAAATTCAGAGTAATGTATTTAGCGCTTTTTAATCAATTTATTGTAACTTATAAAAGCATTTGCTAGTTTCGTTAAATATTTCAAAACAACAATTATATAATGTTAGCTTACTCAAGCACACATAATGAATTAATATTTCTGGGATTAAATTGTAAAAAAATAATGTTCATTATTTTCTTTTTTTCAAACTTTGCAATTGAATTGTAACCGCTACATTATTTTGCACAAATTCAAAATTAAATAGTGTATAGATATGCTTTTTACTTTACTACGTTAAAAAACGCTCAAATGAGTGTTTTCCAAATGTCATTTATTTTTAAAATCATTTAAAATTATTAATGGTATAAGTTAAATAATAGTCAAATATATAAGTAAACATACGAAATGATTTAAATCATTAAATTTTAAAATTCTTTGTTGGTTTAGAAAAATAATAAAATCAGAAAACATTTTTGGATGTTTTTAAGACTTAAAGATTATTCATAAACAATAATTTAAATTAAAATACTAAGTTTATGATTTATTATTACTATTGTTATTAC
Source organism: Cardicola forsteri (assembly GCA_025895645.1). Lineage (NCBI taxonomy): Eukaryota > Metazoa > Platyhelminthes > Trematoda > Strigeidida > Aporocotylidae > Cardicola > Cardicola forsteri. The sequence goes on along the minus strand of JAKXYG010001430.1, from coordinate 785,233 downwards.
TATTACTATTATTATTATTATTATTATTATTATTATTATTATTATTATTATTATTATTATTATTTATTATTATTATTATTATTATTATTATTATTATTATTATTATTATTATTATTAGTTTAGATAGTTAATTAGAATTATATTCAGCATTATCAAATGCGCAAAAATTTTTATACCATTAGCTTACAATGGGTAAAAGTACAAAGTTACAGAAAAATCACAAAAACAAAATTATAAAATAAAAATGTTTTGTTATGTGGTTGTGGAAAAAAACTATAAAATTATTGATTTGTTAAAAGATTACATAAAAATTTATTAAGTAATATTCGTAATGATATATATAAATGAAAGTACACTGAGAATTCTTAGTATTCCCGTGAATATACTATAAATTAATCATTGTTAATAATTTGATTAAACGTTATTGAACTATTTATATTTTGTTACAATAAAATCATACGCATTTGTTTAAATTCATTGTTAAATATAATCAAATAATCTTTATATCAAAAATGTAAAAGTCTGGATTAGTTTTTACCTTATTAAATAAAATCAATAAATCTTATAATTTACTTGAATTAAAAATAACTAAAGCATGCAAAAAAATTTACATGCTAATTTATTAAATTATTAGTACATGTACATATAAAGATTAAACTTTAATCTAAATTTCTATATAAAGAAAACAATTATCTAAATATTTAAAGTGTTTGATTATACAACAATCTACAATATCAGGAATAAATCTCTATTTATTTTAATTGCTTACACCCATAATTCACATTAACAAGTTAAAATTTGAAAAAAAATGGATAGTCAACATTCTCGAGAAATGTTTAAACAAGTATATGAAGTTAAACCATATAATTAAAAAATATTATTGTGTAGTGTACATCCTACCAAAGTGTCAGGATTAGTGATTATGAATCTCTTTAAAAAAATTGGATAAATACAATAATTATTGATATCTGCAGAAATTTTGAGCACAATACTTGATTTCACTATTTCCATGTCCAATTTAACCAGATAGAAAGAAAATAAACAAATCAAGACCAGAATTTTACTGACAACTTACCCAAACACACAATGCAATTCAAAATTGTAAAAGTGGAAGGATTCAATCAAGTTCGATTCAGTAGAACGAAAATTATCAAATAAAGATAGGAAATATTGGTATAGTTATTTTTTTGGTTTAGTAAAAATTATTTACATTTTTCGTCACGATTCTTCTTCGTTACAATTATAATAAAATTATTTTTTTTAATGCATAAATGCATTTTAAGTGAAAACTAATTTTAAACCTGAATTTGCATCTTCTCCGCCCACACTTATATTACCAAGTTTTGGTGAGACTGTTCTCCCATTATAAATCAATAATATAATTCAACTTCAATTTGATTGGTTAATATTTATTAGTCAAAGCTCAAGGTTGTCGTTATTTTTGTAATTCGTAGAATCATCAAGTGCCATTTATCATATCTAGTGGATCTTGTCCTATAACTAGTCTTTTATATTAGAGTGTATTATTATGTAGAGTGCTTGTCTTTATAGAACTGACTGGTGTACATAAAATTAATCATACCTTGATGCATTTATTTTTGTCAATTATTTTAATTATTATTGTTGGTTTAGATACTCTAGTAGAAATATGTTTAACATAATCGAATACACAAAAATAATATATATAACCAGCTTAGGTAAATATTAATAATTTCAATATTCAAACATGTAATTTGTATTTGGTTTAAAACAATAAAAAATTAACATTTTCCGAAATATGTATTTTTATCATGATTGAAATTAATTCTTCCTTTTCACTACAATGTATATTTAAAAAAATCTATTTATAATGTAGATAATCGAAATCAACTTGATAAATCCAAAGACCTCATGAGTTTCTCGTTTAGTTTCTACATCATTATTGTTAACTATAATTAAATTCAACATTAAAAGTAAATTTACCATATTTATTTCTCTATATTACTATTTTTACTACTTTGAATGTTTTACGGGAAACGCATCTTTTAGCAGTGGACATTTTAGCAAAATCGAACATAAGCCCACATTTTAGTGCCGGTGGTAAAATTCAAACTCATGATCACCGAGGTCCAAATTCGAGCGCTGTACCGCTAGACCATCCTGGCACAACATCTAGTTTCTTAATCTTTTTATGTAGTAGCATAAGGATTTGGTTTTTATAAATATATTCTCTACATAATTATACCACGTTTGTAGGCCCATATTTAGTGGACCGGTAGTGGGATTCGAATCCATGTCCACCAGGTTTGAGTCAAGCACTGTACCGCTAGACCACCCCGACACATATTTTAATATATCATTAAAATTAAAATTTTAATTTTATCGGTTATATAACGATGTTAAGCTATCCCAAATTGACCCTTGGGTTCAAAGCATACTGATAGTCTCAATTCAAAGGTTTAATAAAGTTCTGATTACTCACTCATCTCCAATTTCTATTTATTGTAAATCAAACTTTTTTAATTGTACTTCATTATATTTCATTTATTTACCACTCCTTTTGCTCTAAAAAATCGACTCAATCCGGAGATTACAATCATGCCCAATTGTAACTCCACCGTAGTCAGTCTAAAATCCGGTTAAGAAAAGATGAGAGCTGGAGCTCAAGGTCAGTAGTCCCTCATTTGTTAAAAGTAAGTATTATGATTTTGTGTGAAAGCCGAAATAAATCGCAATTTTTAATATGTAACGCCAAAAAAGTTAAGTACAATCGAATAGAATATTGACGTCGTCCCATTCTTTTCAGAAAAAAAGTTGTTTTAATAATTCATTCATCATTCATTTTGGTTGGTGATGTGGTCACCTCTTCATTATTTCCCATATTTATACGACATGTAGAACGATCGATTTCGATGGTTTGATAAGTGTAGACAAACGTGGAAGAATAACAAAGTTTCTTGGCTGGTAGACGGCATCCTTGAGACGTCGCCACTGTTCGCAAAGATTGAGGAGGTCGCCTGATTTTTTGTCAGGGTTATCTCCCTTAGCCCAAGGGCTACATATGGTATACGTATACCTTTAGATACCTTTTAGGTATCCTGAGTGTATGTTTGCACCCACCCGCCGTAGCGGAAGCCCAGTTATACCGCTGTGCATTCGAACCCTGCTGTTATTAGTCTACATGCCTATAGGCACATAGTCCAGGATGCACCACGTGGAGGACGAACAGTCAGGAATATCACCATCATTAGAAATTAAGACTTTATAAGCATTACTCATATCCTCAGGATCATTAACATCCCAGTTTTAATAATATATATGTATATATATAATTATTATTATACAAAACCTTTTGCTTTAAGAAAAGCATGGGGCAATAAGATAACAATTACAGCAAAACAACACCAACAAGTCTCGTTGGCATTGAAGATTCTGCAAATCGAAGATTGAGCTTCCTTTCGGCAATCACTCAATCCTGTCATCTATGTAAGTCTGTCATCCAGATACTTGCGATCACTTCTTTGTTGTTGTTTGCCGGAATGGCGTCCTCTTGATTGTTTCCGTAGCAGTATAGATTTTTCAGACTCTAGGTTACTAACCTTGCGCTCAAACCTTCATCTTTTATCCAGGATTGGGACTGGCTAGATTGAATCATTTCTAATCAAACTAGGTGGAATTATATATATATATATATATATATATATATATATGAATAGTATGAAAGCCTAAAATGTAATTTTTAAATGATTGAACTTTATATTGATTAGTTTTAAATTTAGTAAATTATTGTAAATGTTATCGACGCCTGATTGGTTATTAAAACAATCAATCCTTTTATTACTAAATATTACTAATGATATTTAAATATATACTTTAAATGTAAAGTTTTATTTCAGAAGACAAATACAAGGTTATGTATGCAATTAATTTAAATCATGGGTAAAAATTAAATTGAATAAGTTAGAAAAAAGCATTATTCAGTACAAATAAAGAGAGTATATAATTATCGGTAGATTTTATCGAAATGAACCACACACATAATTGCCGAAAATTCTATTTTTGATTGTGTAAAGATGAACAACAATGTTTTTTACCGCCATTTTAAAATTAGGTACCCCAAAACGAAATAAAACATTTCTGAATGCGGGCCTTAGAGGACACATATGTGTATATTCAGTGTATGTCTATTCACATTGAAAATCGATAATAAAATGAATATGTTTGTTTCACTTCCTAGGTCCATTGGGGACCACATTTTGTATCATTTATGTTGAGTGAACCTCACTTATTCTCGCTATCGCTCTCTCTCACAGTCATTGGTCAATAATTGCAATAGCCAATCAATGATTTAGTGTTGTAGCATAATTTCAAAAGCTCAAGTATGTATGCAAAAAAGCTTTGTTTTTATTGGTTACATTTTATCCAATCAAAACACAAAGTTAGGTCTGCAGTCTTGGGTGTCCTACTTTTTGTCTTACCCTTTTTTGCTTAAATCTATGTAACGAAAAATTTTCCCCAATAGGGCAGACTTCAATGCATACACATGCACATACAGCCATACAAACACTGATTGAATGCAAGCATGTGAACCCCATTTGGGCGTAGCAGTTTATTGTCTATCATTTTATCCGACAACGTGATTGGCTTATTCAATTGACCGGAGTGGGGATTATTATTGGTCTGTCACTGGTCACATTTATCATACGAACTTAAGTTCTGTGTGACCAACATCAGTCCATTTTGGATTATTTTATTCTCACAACAAATCCAAGCCTTCAATGTTGCAATAGTAAATGAACACAAATTAATTATGAATTATCGACACACACTAATACCCGCTTTCAAAAGAAGTGCAAATAAACACATGTCTAAAGCAGATACTAATTTCCAAGATTCCTTTCTAGATAATCCAAAATTGGCAAATCTTTTTGACAACGATGAAATTGTAGTCGTAGAACCGACGGATCCAGATGAAGATCGACAAAAAGAGCTGGAAGAATTAAGCGGATCACAAATAGCTTGTCCGTCAGTCGATCCATTGCCTACTGACGCATCCCAACCAAATGACATTGATAACACGCCGCCAAGTTCCACAACACTACCCTTCAACGACGTCATTCAATCCTTGTTGGCGTCCGAAATACAGACGCTTCCTATGCAGTCAATTGTTTGCAATTCGATGAACCTTTTACAGCCCAATCCTTTGGCAACGTTGTTAGTCCAACCTGCTGTAACCGGTGTCCTCAATACAGTTCCGCTATGTGGCCTACCAACAACAACAAACAATATGACGCAGTTAATTGACAACGTAAATGTGAATCCATTGGTGACGGCTATTCTTATCAATTGTCCGTCACTTGACATGATTAACCAGCTGCAAACATTGCAAAATAATTCAAAAGAACTCAATCAAACTGATCTCGGTGCTGTATCCGATTCAATCAAAGGATTGCTATCCGTTGGTTTAGGTGAAACGAATGGAAATGGATTAATAAATGGCACTAATAGCAAAGAACTATTCCCATATGGAATTGTAGACAATTCAGCCGTTCCAAACCTAGTCACCGCTTTATCCTCGTCGACTGCACCAACGACAGAGTCACCGACAGCTGCCAAAACAGTCAGTCCAACACGTACAAATCGGGTCAAACGATTTCAATGCCCGGTGCCCACTTGTCAAATGGCCTTTTACAGTCGTTACAATCAAGCCGAACATATTCGGACGCATACGGGCGAACGGCCTTTCAGTTGTCCAGAACTCAAATGCCAAATGACCTTCAAACGCAAACGCGATTTGCTCGATCATTGGACGTTGCATTTTTTGGACAAAACCGACACGAACGAATTGACCAAGGACAACTTTATTCGCGCTTTCAAAGAAGCGGAAGACAAGCAGCGGGAAGTGGAAACTGAAATGGCGGAATCGTCTCAGTTGGAAAAATTGTCGACAGAATCGCCCGTGACGTTGTCCGCTAACAAGTTGTTGATCAAACGTGATCCGTCTGTCGAAATATCCAAACCCGTTTTGCCACTTATTACCGACAAAGTAACTGTCAATTCGGGGCGCTTTTGTTGCATCTTTCCCAATTGCGACAAGTCTTACGCACGACGCCATCGTCTCAATCAGCACATGTCTTCGCACACCGGCTTCAATCCAATCAAATGCGACGAACCCAACTGCAATGTTAAATATTTTTGCGAAGAAGATTTGAAGCGGCACAAATTGATACATGCACTGAACAAGGACAAGGGCGTGCGCCGTAGACACGTGTGCACTTTCGAAGGCTGTGACAAGTCGTATTCAAAATTGAACAAATTGAAGGAACACACACGAACGCATACTGGCGAAAGGCCATATGTTTGTCGCGAACCCGGTTGTGGAGCAGCTTTCATTCGGTTGTATGGAGTAAAACGACACGAACTTACGCATGTATTTGGTCGTAATTCGGGCAGACGACTGAAGCGCTTTCCTCCACTCAGTTCGACAAGCACCGAATTGTCCAGTTCAACATCGTTCAATACAGACGTGACACCATCATTTTTGGATAGCAATATTTCACTAGCATCAACATCATCATCATCATTATCATTATCATCATCATCATCATCATTGCCATCCAATCAAATTACATCCAGTGAAAATGTGTCTACACAAAATAGCAATCACAAAGTACACAGTCCCATCCTATATTCCATTACGTCGCAACCCTTTGTTGCCATACTGCCCAGCATTCAAGTGTCACATGCAAATCCAGTCGTACAAAAGCATCCATCTATCAATGCTTCGGTGTCGGCTCCTGCTCCCATTTCTACTTCGTCATCGCCAATTGCCAGTTGTCACAATGTTGGCTCTACTCTACCCACAATTGCTCCAAAAACGTCCATGCATCAAACGTTGCGTCCTCTGGCTCCCCTCAAAGGCGGTCCGGCCATTCGACGGTCGCATGTTTGTCCGTTCAAAGAATGTGGCAAAGCTTTTCCTAAATCGAACAAACTCCGCGAACATATTTGCCGACACACCGGAGTTCGTCCATTTGCTTGTGACCAGTGCCAAGCGTCGTTTGTTCGAAGGTACGACCTTCGCCGACATCGAAATATTCATTTACGCGGAGGTCATCCAAGATTCAATTCTCGCATGATTGCACCCCGATCGACTTTGAATACGGAGTCACGCAATGTAGCTGCGCTGAAAGATCCCCTTGAGATACGTGACTTCCAAATCAAACCCAAGATTAGCATTGGCACAATTGAATCGAATCCACTACCGTCATCTAGCACTGAAGTGACTTAACCGACGTCAAAATTGTCATCTGTTTCAGTGATATATACCACATAATTTTGAAAAGTACTCATTGATCAATTATGATGATCAAGTATTTTGAACTAAATCATTCCAATGTATATTTCAACTAATTACTTGTTTCATTAGACTCATATACAACCCTAAGTAAACCAAAATTCATTGTTTGCACTGTATACAACTGTATAACTATGACATTCATTGTTGCTTGTAAGTGAATAGTTGATATTGATTTAATTTATTTTTGCATAAAACGTTTGAACCATAATATTGTGTATCGTTTATTTTACAATGTATTTCTAATTACTACACGGGAAATAAAGTTGAATCGAGGAAGGAAAACAGTGATTTTTGTTATTGTGCTACACCATAATACTATTACTACTACCATTATTATCACCATTATTTACTCAAATGTTATACCTAGTCCATTACGCAATTAATAAGGATGTAATAATAATAAGTTGGTGGTAAAGCCAACTCTTTATTTGTTCCAAGTTCTCAAAGCATCTCGAATAATTTCTCTCTACTGTTCACGGTTTTCGGAGGCGTGCATCGATATGTCAGTCCAGCAACTTTACCATTGTTTCCAAGATAAAGTCCCAGTCACAATAGGGTGAAGATCGTCGCGAACAGTACGTTTCTGACCACCTTTTCTTCCAATCGGCATTTGGACAAGCCAAAGTTACGGAACTTGAGATTGCATAATGTACAATAAGCCTTACTATTATTATTGATTTACTTTATTGCAAGTACTGACATTATTAAATTGTTCAAAGATTTACAGGAGCTGAAGTTGTAAGTTACATTTTACATTTAAAAAATATAGCGCCAATCTGCTTTCATCCAAGCATGAGATTTCTAATGTTCTGCTTTATTGATCCTATTTTATGATAACTGATACAAAAGTATGGTCCTACATTTGCCTAATACAATTACCAATTTAGGTAGTACACTTGTCCTAATTTTTTATTCTTCATACAATGCAATGATAAATGTAAATATATGATTTATTTTTAATATACCTTAAACCAAAGTCTACCAGGTCGTTACTATTTGTTATAACCTACCACCTTTTAAATTAGAGGTTATTGCTACAGAGCTAAAATGAATGACAAGGGATTAAACACACACACACTGATAGCAATGATTACGTAATCACAAACGTATGTGACCCGCATGCTTATTGGTAGATTACGGTCGAATGTTAGACCATGAACCACATTGACATATTTTTTCAGTTATTTGTAATGTAAATGCAGATTACAGAGGGTTGACATTTGTTAATGGTTGTTAAAAATTGTGTTTGAATAGTTACGACTGAGTAATTCACAAAAAGATTACATTTTTTTGAAAATGTATCTATTTTTAATACCGTTTTACGGGAAATGCATTTTTCAGCCAAACGTGGACCCTCATTTAGTGCCGGTGGGGTGGGGATCAAACCTAACTGTTTTTAACTGTATTTATAAAAATGGTTCAAATTATGCTCTCCAACTGTCGAGATTAAACAAGGAACAATTTTAATTGATACTATTTGGTTTAAAAATCACGTCCTTTTTTGAGCATACATGTGGCTACAATTATAAGTTATTTCTTTTACCATATCCTTCCACAATGGAAAGGGGAACGCAGTATAGGTTTAACGTGCCTCTTTATTACATGTCACTGTAATTTTCCTTTAACTAATAAAGCTTCGCTTCCGCAGACTTGATGGTTTCACTAGTGTTGGGGTCAATTTTTTTCAATCGTCCATCAGGTGGCAGTACACATATTCAAACAAACATAATCACCTATCTCATTAACGTGAAAAATTGAAATACGAAAAAGCGTGTTTGACTCGATTTGCTTCGAAAGTCAATTTGTCACAAAGTTTATCGGTTTGTCTTCAATGTGTGTCTATGTTGCCAGTCAGTCCATCATAATACTTACAGTCATCAACCTGCGCCTGTGGCGGTTTTAATTTTAAATGCCAAATTGGACGAAAATCAATTAATTAATTAACATTCATGTTTCGGTTCACCCCCCTATTCAAAGGTCAGTTGATCATTTACTCAAGGTCAAGATGGATTCAACCAATCATATTTATCTATTAACAAACAACAAAAATTCTATTTAAATTAGTATTTAGGCGTTTAATAAATTAAAGAACTTTAAATATTTACCAATTGAAAAATAATAATATTCGACTTGTACTTAAATAAAATTCTATAAAATTGTCAAAAACGTTTTTAAAGCTGAAATATTCACTGACTTTCATACGTAATACGTGCCGGGGTGGTCTAGCGGTACAACGCTCGAATTCGGACCTCGGTGGACATGGGTTCGGATCCCATCGCCGGCACTAAAATGCGGGCCCACGTTTGGCTTCGCTGAAATGTCCACTGCTGAAAGGCATGTTTCTCGTAATACATTCAAAGTAGAAAACATAAAAAAAATTAATTTGGCCTTTTAACAATTTGAAAAATAAATTTACTTTTTTTTGATAATGAGGTAAATTTGCATAAAGATATACAGCTACTAGAATGAAAGTTTTGAATTATTTAATTGACTTGTTGTTGTCTTCAGAATAATTAAACAATTTAACCTAAACTTTAAGATGCAGCAGATCTACTAAAATATTCAGAACGACTTGTGTTGCTGATACTAACAAGATATTGATTGATATTGTTCGGGGATGCAGTTGCGAACTTATTATCGTTTAGATGGAATGCATCAGTGGAATTTGTATTGGAAAACTCCCTAATTGTATATAAAACATTGGATCAATCTTTTTTTGATTACATTCTTTAATATAAAGTATTTGTTTATCATTTTGGTTATTCCTAAACATAAAATTTATGCTTTGGTTCAATGTGGTAATATATGCTTTGTGTCATGTGTCATAGTGAGTACGTAATTGTTCAACATTTATCGAATTCAATACTTGTTAATCTGTATTTTTTAGTAGTTAAATACTTAATCCGTATAGCTATTTATCAACTTAAATTATGAAGTAAGAAAACAAACTGAAACTATAAAATACAAAAATAGAATTTTTACGAATTTTACTAAAGTATTTAAGCTAATAGTCATAATAATAATGAAAATAATTCATAACAATCAATAATTTTATATAGTGTAGTATTGTTTAGTGCCAGTTAATTAACGTAATTGTTCTTAATATCTTTAAATAACGGTGCATGCATTAAAATTTAGTATTTATATAAAGTCATATAACATACATGAGAAAAGCATTTTTGATTAGCAATACTCAGTATTCAACTCAGAATAACTGTAGTTCAAGTCATTATTGCGTATCCAGTAATTGTGGATCTATTCATTATTCCTAACTCTAAACTGCGTAAAATATAATTAAACATTAACTAGAAAAAATATAATATTTCTCAACGTAACAGACTACAATTTTCTGTGTCAGTTGCAGTGATAAAGAGTCGAGGAAATTAAATAACGTTTTTAGCAAATACCTAAAATATTCTTAAAAAATTAATGTATTTACTAAATTGTATTAACAAAGCGTGCTGCATTTTTATTTGCATTTGTAAACATTTCTAATATCTTATATAAAAACTAAACTTAAATGTTGGCAAAATTAATTTTGTTGTTGTTATTTTTTTGTTAGAATAATTTATTTTTGTTTTTGCTGGTAAAATTTATTTTTTATTTTTACATATTTTATGTTTGCTACTTTGAATGTTTCAGCAGTGGACATTTTAGTGAAGCCAAACATGGGCCCCATTTTAGTGCCGGTGATGGGATTCGAACCCATGCCCACCAAGGTCCGAATTCGAGTGATGTACCGCTAGACCATCCCTGCAAATAATTCTATTATTATTATTATTATTATTATTATTATTATTATTATTATTATTATTATTAGCTTTAATATCTCGTTTTGCTTACATTATCTGTACTACTACTTTTTTAATTTTTGTTATTTTTGTTATTTTTGTTATTTTATATATTGATGATGAAAATGCATTTTACGCTGAATGTATCTCTAGTGAGATATTAAAGCTTAGTAATAATAATAATAATAAATAATAATAATAATAATAATAATAATAATAATAATAATAATAATAATAATAAATAAAGAAATCGTAAACTGTGAGATGAATTCATCTCATATATTTTCGTCAGTCACAAACATAAAATTTCAGTATATATATATATATACAAAAATAAATAACGTAGGTTTGATAGTGTCTCCCGTGAATTTTTTGCATCTGCTAAATGTATGTAGAGCCTTCTATGATTTGTATTAATTTCGATTATTTGAATTACGTTTTTGATAACATTGCCAACCGTTGTATTCAATTTTATTTGTTTGTGCTCTGTAATTTCTTTGTTAAAATAGGTCTAATAATATTAATAATACATATTATTTAAAATCTTGATTTCCACATTCTTTAGACACTAACTAATATTAATATAGATAGTAGTGTCGATCATTCAATTATGTATTGATTTTATAATATTTTTTAAATGCAATTAAATTCAATATGGACTCAACGCATTAAATAGATGGAGAGCTGCAAATACAAAAAGCTTATAAAATAATATCTTTATCTTAAAAAAAGTATGTTGTATATATGATGGCAATAATTTAGCTCCTTTTAACAACTTAGTTTCTATGGCATTAAAAGATAAGTTGTCATCGTAACCATCACCATCATTAATTTGACCATTTTCAATGAAGAACAACAATGTAATGATCCTAAATGATTGAACATGTTAAAATTAGTAACCAAGTGTTTCTTTATTATAGCTAACATATTTTTTTACAGTTTAAACATATGTTTTTATTTATTAATCCAAAATGATTTCAGTTTTAATAAAAATGGTTTTCATTAAATGTTATTTTTAAAAACAGTTTGTATTTTCAATAAAATGTTTTTGTCAATCTTACTGAGGATAGTTGATGAGTCCAAAAAATTGCTTCATTAACAGATTTCCCATACCATATCATCAATATAACATTTACATTTGCATAATTTTGCTCATGATTTGTTACTTTTCATTAAATTATTGACTTGTTTTTCTATTCATACACGACATTATAATCTAACTAATTAATTATTAGATTGTATTTAATATTTAGTTTTCTGCACGTTAGTGTGCAATTCAAATATTTTCTGAAATGCTATTAAGAATATATATATATATATATATATATATATATATATATATATATATATATATATATATTGGGTGATATTAATGTTTATTTGCTTACTTAGTGTTTTGTTTTGTCTTCAGCTTGCGATCAAACTATATTCTACTTAGTCAAGTTTAGAAGTTTATAAATAATCTTCACGTTATTGAAGGTCACAGAGATACGCCTTATGAGATTTTCCTACAGAGATACACAACAATCCTTTTTTGGGCAGTTTTTTCTATTTTACATGTAAACATAATTATGAAACATGTTATTTAAAAAAATATAATATATAATTAGGAAAATAATTTGTCCAACAAGCATCAATTAAATTATTTTATAATTTATTGATAAATAAAAATATTTTAATTAAGAATATATAATTTTTGATTTTTTAAAGTCGATGTATATATATAATTTATTAAATATTTATTTGTATACGTCAAAAGTATTTTATATTAACTAGCAATTAATAGCTAGTAACTTTTGTAATAAAAAAAAACGAATGCAATTACAAATATACTAGAAAGAAACTAAGCAGTCAATTATTGCGCTTTAAAAAACAGTATAAAAAATTAACACTTTTGTGCTTACGCGTCACGACGGTTTTTGTTTTATATATTTAACGTCATATAATCAATTATACTATAGCTGTGTGGATTGCTTTTAAAATCAACGCTGTATAAATAAGTAGCTTTCATAACATTAAGCCTATGCCAATATTACTGAAACATTTTTCAAACATTACTTTAGCAGTATGAATTAATACATTTTATTAAAAACGTTTCGTACCAATATTGCTATCTGATTCTGATGTGGATAAAAAAACCATAGTTTAAATATTTAAAAAAATAAAAGGCAAATAAACAATTTGTTTATATATAATTTTATATTAAAAAAACAATTAAAAATGAGTATTATCTGACTTTTGTTTATGTAAACATTCATAGTTAAACTAAGAAATAATTTTGATTAAAAATACAGTTGCGTATTCCTTTTAGTTTATTTAATTTAGAAAATTTTTAGAACACTACTTCAAAGAAAAAGCGTATAATCTTAATGACAGGCTTGCGTAAATATCGAAACAAACTTATATTTTTATATGTAAAATTAACAACACAAAATTTAATGTACATGGAATAATTTTTTGCTTTATGCGTTTTAGAGTAGAAAAGTTTTACAATAGTAAAATAAGATAATAGTAAATATTTACATTGTTGAAAACCCAATTATGTTTTATGGTTGCAAAATAACTAGCGTGTATTAAACTGCTACAGTAGTAGCAGCAGCAGTAGTAATATTAACAATAATAGCTATAATACTTCAGTATAATTAATATTTAAAGTAATATTATAGTAGCGTTATAAAAAAAATTGTCTAAATTAAAAAAAATTATACTATTATTTTGTTAAAGCATAAACGGGAAGCAATGCCATCATTTAACTATTCAGACTGTCTCTCTTAAATCTATGATTGTAAACACTATATATATATATAACGTTAAAGATTAAAACAAAAAGCACTTACAGAAATTTTTAAAAGTAAAAAAAGTAGTGTCTGTACAAAAACAAACTCTTAGAAATAATAATAATAATTTATTTCTCTATATAAAAAATGGGGTACAAACCAATTTACAGGTTTAGTTACAAAATAAACATATTGTTTATAAACATGTAAATATTTATTGTTGTAGAAGAATGTACATGTTTAAGAAAATCTTGTTTTAATTTGTTTATTTTTCTGCAATAATAAATATGTTAAAATAATAATAATAATATTATAAGGGTTCTAAAAAATAAAAGTAATTTTTTCGCGCGATTTGAACCAGAAAGATATTAAAAGCGTTTGAGATGCAAATGATTTTTATTATTATTATTGTTATTTTGGGTTTCTAAAATTAAGATATGTACAATAATCAAATTAACATAGGAAGTAAGCAATGTATTAAATTTAGTTATAGTTTAATAAGATGCGTCTTTATGTAAAAGGAATATAATAAAATAATTATATGATACAAATTTTATTGGGAACTCACAAAGAAGACACGTTGTACTGTTAAATATACTAGGAAGATAGTAGATATTAATGTGCTTTCTAAATAATTTTTGAAAACTGACACTTTGTATTCTTCTTATATTGATTAATGTTTAATAAAAAAATTAGTTGTAATAATTTTTTATCGGCCAGAGAGATCATGTTGGTAAAACGCTAAACCTAAACTTGTTTTATTTGTCACTTCCGGCACTAAATGCAGAGTTTGGTTTGATTTTGTTAAACATATTCACTTGCTGAAAAATATTTTTTTGTCAAACATTTAGACAATAAAGATTAAAAATAGTTTACACAAAGTGCACCTCCAGTAAGGCTTTATCTTATATATTCTCTTTTTTATCTTTTGAAAATGATTACCTTGTTTTTGAGTTTTAATATAAAAGGTAGTAATGTTTTTATATATTGATTATTTTGCCTTCTTTTACAATGGGTAAGTTTTTATATTGCATTATATCTTTATTTTTCATTTTAATTTCAAGATGTATTCCGCTACAAGTTCCTCCTTTACCCCATGATCCATTTCTTTTTTCCTCTCGACAACTCGAGATATATTAAAACTAAGAATCAAAAATAATTTCTCTTACACAACTCGTGCATAAACTTGTAACTTGTATTAATACATTTAAATATACCATTTTTTAAACATTTATAGACCATTATATTTTGTTTAAATTTTTTGAGTTACATTGCATTATGTATTTATTATTTTATAAAGTTATTATATAAATAATTTTATATATTATAAGTTTAAATAAACAAGTTGTTAATAATTAAGTTTATTAAGTACTCGTTATTTTATAAATTGTATATATTTTAAAATTTAATAATGAAGTTACAATATAAAATAAATGTAAATATGTGTAAAAAATTTAATAACAATTAAAAATAATTAACATATATATATTTAAAAAATAGTAAAATAAAAGTTTAAAAAATAGTATAAAACCATGTTTATGCTTAATGTAATAATTGATTTTCTCAAGGTCAGTGCTCCCACATGGCTTCGTATTGTGAGTTCTTTAATGGTAACCGGTTTATGTTTAAATTTGATTATATATATATCAGGGTTTTATTAAGTTAAGTTTTAAGGTTGTTTTATAATGGTTTTAATGGCAGGCGTAGGTCGTATGTTGATAAGGCGTGTGTCACGCTACACATCCAGTGGAGCATTATTCATCCTTCTTGCTTTCCTTCTTTTTTGAAGATTATTGCAGTGTTTTTGCATTGTAATAGGCACCTGTTATATTTATTTTTTTATATTTGTAATTTTTGTTCGTTTTCTATAATTGTTAACTTCCATTATCTACCTTGATTCTATCTTGATTTCAAATATTTTTTCTGTGACTAATCCCCCTTTACCTCACCATCCATTTCATATTTTTCCCCGAATCTTACTGATATCATCGATAATTCGAACCGAGGATCAAAAGGAGTTTTACTCCTACTCAACTCGTGTATAAACCTGTAACCTGTTTTGCATTGTAGTACGTAACTTGTTTTATTATTGTATATTTACAATTTTTGCTCTTTTTCTATAATTGTTAACTTCTACTATCTACCTTGATTTTGTTTTAATTTAAAATTTTCTGTCACTAATCCTTTACCTCACCATCCATTTCATATTTCCTCCTGAAAATTTGTGACAATATTTGAACCGAGGATCAAAAGGAGTTCGACTTCTACTCAACTCGTGAAACAACATGTAACCTGTACACAAAGTATAAAGGAAATGAAATATTCCTTTTGATCCTCGGTTCTCAGTATATCTAAAAGTTTTAATATATCTTTTGGAAACATAATGATAATAAAAATACCAACAAACCCGGAATGAAAACCATAAACGGGTAAGGAAAATTAAATAAATTTCAGAAGAATAGACTTATATAGTAGTTTAAATGAATGCAGGGTTGGGGCTGAAACAGTATGTTCGGGGGGTTTGTTCTAAGCAGGGATTATTATGTGGGTAAAATGGTGCGATCTAAGACAAGTCAGAGTTCTAGGCTTATTGAGTTTGAGCTCTTGACCTCTCGGACGACTAATCCTATGACAAAATAATTAGTCAGTCGATTAGTTTTTAGTAGCTGGTAAACTAAGATTAAATCACTTTAGAGTCTCCTGTCACTTAAGAGGAATAATTTAAGAATTTTTAATCTTATGACAAGGTTTATCCTTTAAGCTATTAGGGCGATTAGTTAAAACTATTTGTACTCTCTAAACGTATGTCACCCTTTAGAATAGGAGCAATGACCTGTATGCAATATTCAAGGTGCGGTCTGACAAACAACACAAAGATTAAATGTAAACATTTACTAGGGATGGGTACCAGATTACGTACAAATCATTTAGCTATTTAGAAACATATCTGAGCAGCTCTTATGATGAAGAGAGAAAAAGTACTCCTAAATCCTTAATAGAGTCCACTGTATTTATTAAATGCAAACCAGATACGGAAAAAACCATACGTAAGGATCTTCCCAATGTGACGTGCTTGCAATAAGTAAAATTTAGCGGAAGCATATTTCTACCTGACGAATCA
The DNA here is from genome assembly GCA_025895645.1 of Cardicola forsteri. Classification (NCBI taxonomy): domain Eukaryota; kingdom Metazoa; phylum Platyhelminthes; class Trematoda; order Strigeidida; family Aporocotylidae; genus Cardicola; species Cardicola forsteri. Next base: position 768,205 of record JAKXYG010001430.1, on the reverse strand, counting down.
TGTATATTATTGATATCCTGTTGTAGTAGTTCAAGTTGTTTTTCCTCTTGCTTGCTTTTCTTTGTTGAGATTGCATTTGTTTTTGTTGCTTTTGTGTGTTTACTGTTAGTCAGTGTTGCTTTTTGTTTTATGTACTAAGTGTTTGTTCTTGTTGTTTGCGAGTATTTTTTATTAATTTACTACAGATGACTTCCTCAATCTTAAAATGTGGACGGCATATCTGTGGTAAGGTTGTTAAAACGAGTATGCTCTGTTCGTTTTGCAACTTTTGGTTCCATGACTGTTGCACAGGATTATTTGTTAATAGTTATAATAAATTATTATAAAGCGACAATGATTTCATTTGTAGAGAACGTCTCTACATTCCAGGCTCACATTTAAAGGAAATGATCTCATCTAGCATTGACAATAAATTAGATAATATTTTAAATCTGCTAAAATCTAGTAGAATGACCATTGAAGAAAATCTTCGTTTAGGCGATCAGGCGACAGAACAGAAGCTTGACAATATTTACAATCATTTAATATCATTTGGTGAGGATAATAAACAGATGGAAGAACTTGCGCAAGATATTCGTACATCTTTAGTAACCATTATGGAGACGTATAATGAAAATTTGAATGTTTTGACAGATAAGCGAATTCCAATTGATTGAAGGAGAGGTAAAGTCTCCTGGAAGTATAACGTGTTTATGAGGCCTTGAGAGTTTTTGGAACAACTTGTTCGTCTCAGTAAGAGAAAAGGAAGGTGGTTTATATACCAGACATAGGAGTAGGAATGATGAACAAAAAATTGAGATGTTGATGGTAAGAATATCAAAGTTTAGTGGAGTATCATTAAAAGGGATCTCAGAAGATATAAAATTATTCCTAATGTATACCATACAGCCACTGCAGCAATACTTAGTATACTACTTGGTTGGTCAGACACAACCCACGTTTCAGTGGCCGCTAGTACATGTTTTTTGTATTTATTGCAACTTTTATATGAGGGATTCTCCAGGGGATTTTATCCATTTAGTGATAATTTTCTACTTAGTAAAATATTCTTTTTGTTTGTTAAATGTGTTTATTTAGCATCTATTTTTGCTTCTATTTTATAAAGTTTTTTACCTTTAAGTTCAGTCGATAATTTGGAGTCACGAAGATAATTGTGCTGTTTATTTACAGTATCTGCTAGCGCTTGCTTTAATTTATTCGTTTATTTTTTTATGTTTACTACTTTGAATGCTTTACAGGAAAACATTTTTCAACAGTGGACATTTCAGCGAAGCCGAACGTGGGCCCACATTTGGTGCCGGTGGTAGGTTTCTAACCCAGGTCTAAGTCGAGCGGTGTTTCATAAAAACAGTTCCTACATTTGAAACTCTACTGAATATTTTGCCATTTTAAGGCAGTTTTCTGATAAACCGGTGCAAGCACCATGAAACCAGAGGTTATAACCGAAGGAGAGCATACTTGCATTAATTTTTCACAACAACTACCACGTATATATAGATTGTTAGAGGATATAATAGTGAAAATGAATTATAAAATATAAGAGATAAAGATATTGTGAAAAGTTGGATTGCAAAGTGAAATGCAATGTCATAATTGTTTAAGGAAATAAAGTTATATATCAGATAGCACACGTCACGCTAACGTACCGCACACTTTTAAAAGTTCAAAGATCTGTCTCCAAAATTCCCAAAATATTTTGTAATCTAACTTGCTCTGACCAACTCAAAGCTTTGAAAGGTTTCGGTTATAATTGTTTGAGGATTAGCATTAAAAAAATCAGTCATTGTGTTATTCCAATTCGATGCAAAGTTAATATTGAGTGATATTGTTTTCTATTTCAAGCGGTTTACATATATCTGGGTTTCTCTCAATACTTTCCGACATGATTAACTAACAAAGTTAACTATCGAAATTTCTGGTCGTTGCTCTTCCTTAGAAAGTTTGTAAATTTATTTTGGAGGCAAAAGTATTAATAAGACGTCAGAATTGTAATTTTATCCTCAATGGTTCACACAGGACTTATGCAACCGAAATTGGGAATTTTATTTATTTCGAGATTATGAAGTTTGGTAATTTTGAACATTGTACGTCTCAGAATATGCATAATCACCATTAATTGACTAGATCAATAATTTTCATTCATTATTTCTATATTTATACGGCATATTGACCGATTGATTTCAATGGCTTGATAAGCATAACAAAGTTTCTTGGCTGGTAGGAGACGCCACTGTTCGCAAAGACTTATGAGGTAGCGTGATTTTTTGTCAGGGTTATTTTCCTTAGCGAAACGGCTGCATATGGTATATGTATACTTTAATATATCTTTTAAGTTTCCTGGATCTATGCTTGCACCCACCCGCTAAAGCGGGAATCAAGTTATACTGCTGTGCACTCGGTCTCTGCTGTTATTAGTCTAGATGCATATGTGAACCTAGTCCAGGATGCACCACGTGGGGGACGAACAGTCAGGAATATCACCATTATTGGAAATTGAGACTTTATAAACATTACTTTAATCCTCAGGATTATTAGCATTCTAGACCAACAATTTGTGATGATTTCTGTTTTAAAAAATGGAAACAGATTGCATTGGTTTGAGCACTTTCCACGTAAAAATGTTGGTGCATTTTTATGTCGTAACATTAATATTTTTAAAGACCAACTGGAAGAAGAAAGAAGATAGTAACATATTTGCTCTGGACGATCTTCACTCTATTCTGATCATGAGCACAATTCTAAAAATAATGATCAAGTCAATGTATCAAACCATTTTTGTACACTTGAAAATTAGACTGGAATTATATGAGATGCTTTCCTAGTTTGGAAGGAGATATTTTTGGCATCAATGGGCGTTGTCCATGTTAAAACAAATTAAATAGGCGATACATTTTTGAAATTTCAAACAGCTTTTGTCGTTTTTGAGATTTTAATTGTATCTACTGACATGTTTAAACAATAGTAATATTTGACAACAGTTTACCCTAAATTTATTAATAGTTTAAAAAAATATTTTAAAGGGTTTTTCAGTTTTATGAAAATTAATCCATCAAAGGCATTCCATATGCGATTTGTGCCAAACTCGTTATTTAACCGCAATCCGAGATGCAGCTTTACAACTTCGTCTACATTGTACAATAAATCGAAGAGAATTAGAATAATGACGGGCACTGTTGAAATGAGTGAAAAGTCGAAAACAAGGCGCGATAGGACGAAGCAATTGATGGTTTTAGCTAATCGAAGCAAATGGGAAAAAGAAATGAGTCAAATGGCATCTTTGGAGGGTTGTAAACCTACTCTACCCATCTATTTGATGTCTGAATTTGAAGTTAAAAAGTTTGCCCTGTCTGAGGCAGTGCAATGCTTGTGTGAAGCAGGTCAACCAGATATTCATGATTGTCTTGACAATCCTCTACGAATAAAAGTATGCATTTATTGTACAAAATATTTATAATCTTTACGTACATTTCATACATAACATAACATAAGTTGGTGGCCCAGCTACCTCTTCATTAATTCCAACTTTGAATAGCTTCTCGAATTTCTATACAAAAAGGTTGTCGGATGCGAATTGAATTTGGTGGGATAAATGAAGTTTTTTGACTAGAAGATCGCTTTCTTGCAACGACGTCAGTGTTCACGGGAATTGACGAGGTGATTTTCTTTAGGGTTGACGCCGGTTAACGGACCTAGGAGCTCAACCGGCTACATATGGTAAATAGTTATCTTGAGATACCTTTTAAGAATCTCGGGTGTATGTTAGTACCCATTCACTGAATGGTAATCCAGTGAAAGTCCCGTTATACCGCTGTGCACTAGGTCTCTACTGTTATTAGTCTAGATGCCTGTTAGCACGTAGTCCAGGGTGCATCACATGGAGGATGAACAGTTAGGAATATTACCATCATTGGAAATTGAGACTTTATAAGCATTACTCAAATCCCCAGGATCATTAAGATCAAATTATTTAAATTATTATTTTTTCAATATAAGTTTTTTGTACAATTTTTTTCAACAATTCTAGCTTACATTAAATATGGCCACAAAAAAGAAAACAAAATTTTTGCAGGAGTTTAAATGTCGAATCACACTGCCTCATCCATTGGATTTTTTACCCAAGTGTCGCATACTGGTTTTATGTGAAGTAAGTTATTTATTCAAAAATTATACTAATTTTAATGACTTTAATTATTAAAAGTATTTAACAGATTTAGATTTTGCAGATGATATTGGTCTACTTAGTTAAACTCCATAAATGATACAAAATATGACAACACGTCTCAGTGATATCAGTTCTCGTATTGGCTTACGGATTAATTGTTCAAAGACAAAAGTGTTGTGCACTAAGTCAAACAATGATTTACCCATCAAAATTAGTAGACAAAATTTTGATACTGTTGATTCCTTTACATATCTGGGAAGCATCCTTGGTAAAGATAGAAAAACCGACAGTGATGTTAAAGTCAGACTTGGAAAGGTAATGTCAGTCTTTCTGAAGACAAAACTTTGTTTGTACGCATCAATAATTATTCCTATGGCGATATATGGGAGTGAAACGTGGAAGCGAACGGACAGGATTGTGTCTTAGATGTATTCTAAAGATTATCTGGCGCGAGCACATTTCAAATGATGGGATCATAAGAAGAACTGACTCCCGTTCACTACATGACATCGTTACAATTAGACGAAGCAAATTACTTGGTTAAATTCTACTTTTACCGCCCGAAAGACCAGCAAGAACGGCTTTGGAATGGAAGATTGAAAATGGTAAAAGAAAGGTTGGTAGACCACAGAAAACGTGGCTAAGAACTATTCGGGAAGATTTAATTGAAACGAATATTTCATGGGATCAAGCAAACCGTTTCGCAGAATGTTCAAATACATGGAAACATTTTGTTATCTTATGTTCTCTTTGAATTACGAGACTTTGTTGTTTTTTGCTGTAATTGTTGTCTTATTACCCCATGCTTATTTTTAAAGCAAAAGGGTTTTGTATAATATATATTTATGTTTATTTCACTGTTTTTAGTTTATACTATGACTGATCTTGAGCTTCGATATTTAAATTCACATTTATCATTTTAAAATACAAATACTTTTGCTAATTTAAATTTTTTTTTTTTAAATTCAATAATTTCATTGAATTTTGGAATATAAGATTGATATTTGTGCGTATATTTTGCAGTATTTGACTAGTAATTAGCGCACTTAAAAGGATTGCTAATATATCGTATTTTTTCATCTATGCACGCCTCCAAATTATTCGGGATGCTATGCCAAACTTGGAATTAATAAAGAGGTACATCTGGCACCAACTTTTGATGTTTATTTAGATTTTATTTGGCTGTTACTAATTCAAAAATTTTACGGAAGACATTTGTCAGCAGGTAGACAATTAACGAAGTTGAATGGGGGGGGTCATTTAGTATCGGCGCTGGTAATCGAATGCATGCTCACCCAAATTCAAATTTAGCACTGGATTACTCCGCCATACGGTTTGTAATTAGTCGAACGACGTTTTTTTTGAAGTTTATTCGAAAGTGATTGGGAATGGATTTTGATTATTTCAATGTAGGAATTTAATTTAAAAGGAATTGTTATTTGTATAAAAGGATTCGGACAATTCAGATGATATTTTGTCGTTGGGTGTTTTGGATGCTGGCGGACAATCCTTATTCGGTCGTTTAGAAACTGGGGCATATCACTTTGAAGAATTTGATAAAGTAGTGGCGCACACTTGTTGGGAATCCAAATTGGGAAAATTGCGCAACGTGCTTAAAGATAAAATGCCCAGATCGAAAGGTAATACATGAAATGGTTATATATATATATATATATATATATATATATATATATATATATATATATTATGATAATTCTCATGCAGAAATAATTACAATTATGTTGAACTAATAATGGACAATTTTCATGTTTATATATATATATATACAATTAGTGAATAAATTAGTGTTGAAAAGTCAAAAGAAATTAATCTAGATTAATTTGTTATCTTTTAATGTTTTTCTGTAAAAATAATTATTGAGAATTTTCTATAATGCTAAGTATTTAATAGTTGATTTATATTTACTTAGAAATATTTATTTAAAAATTCCGAGTTGGCCGAAAAAGCATATTTTAAAAATAACGCTTATATAAACGGAATAACTAAACGGAATTTACACTTTTTAAATAATACTTAATAAATTTTTAATTAATATGCTTAGAATCATTATTCAAAAATACATTTTAATACCTTAAGTTTACGTTTTTACAACCACAGACTTTACGTTGTTATTACATCGTAAGAAAAATCAAAATTAAAAAATAATTAATTAATTATTTTTCAATATTTCAATATTAAATAAGTAATTTTTAAAGTATATTTATACTCAAAAGTTACCATAGTAACCAAAAATTTGAAATAATTTAAAAACCGGTTTTTGTCTAATGTTACTTCGAAAACGTTGCTTCGGTTTTTACTTTAAGATATTGATTTTGTTGTTAAATTTAAGTTAAAACGATTTAAAAATTATAATAATGTTTTTAATAATATTTTGAGTATTGTCTTAAAGACGTTAAAAATTTATTTTTTTGTTTGTTAAAAAATTATTATTTAACATAAAAGCAATAAAATACAGTATTTTGTTAAATTATAAAATATAATTAGTACAAATTTAGTTATATGCTACTTAAGAGAACAACATATAATATGTTACATCTTCCTTATTGCAGGAAGTGCCGGGGTGGTCTAGCGATACAGCGCTCGAATTCGGACCTCGGTGGAATGGGTTCGAATCCCATCGCCGGCACTAAAATGCGGGCCCACGTTTGGCTTCGCTAAAATGTCCACTGTTGAAAGATGTTTCTCGTAAAACATTCAAAGTAGAAAACATAAAATAAAATAAAAATAAATAAAATTACAAAATTAAAACATCAGAATTATGTTTTGTAATAGTAAAATAAAATTGTTTTTAATACTAATTGCTTTTAATTGTAGCTAATAAGATACTGACTTAAAAGGATTATGTTGGATAATAAATAAGTTGCTGTGTATAAACATTTTTGTACAAACTTAAAATTTTACAGTTAGAACAATATATATAAGCAACAAATATTAAATTGGTTTTATAAAAAATATTGAATAACCCTTATGCAAGAAATTATATTAACCAATTTAAACAGTTGTTTTTTTCTAGTAAAATATATCAATATTTTTAAAGCTAAAATGTATTTTACCTATACCAGGGTTACAATTGTTTATAAAAATAATTTGTATTGTAATCTTACGAAATTAATTGCAATTGTATTTAAATTTATCTAGATAAAAAACTTAATTTAACCATAAAACGGGCTAAAATAAAAATAATTGTATTTTTAAAAATCGTTTTTTAATAGTTCTAATACGTTACTTATTTTATTTTTTTGTATAATAAAACAACATGTATAAGTATATTTAAATCAGAAAAATATTTGTCTAAATCATTTTTTTGTTAAAGTTTAGATTACATAGAACTATATCAGCATTTTAACCAAAAGCATATCAAAACACCTAAGCCAAGTGGTTACAAACACGAACCATCTCATTTATTATTTAATATTTTAGAGTAAATTATACAAAAAACAATTTATTAACCCTAAAAATTAGATATGTTTTGCATTTCTAAATATATTAGACGTTATATTTTATGTTGGTAATTTTACTCAATCTTAGATTATGAGTCAGTTAATGTTTTATGTAATTTTTTTATTAGTTACAATATATATTTATAAAAGTATACTTGTATTTTAATTATCACATAATATTGTACGTTTTATAATTAAAATGACGTCTTTATTGTATGTTATGTATTGGATGCTAATGATCCTGAGGATTTGAGTAATGCTTATAAAGTCTCATTTTCCAATGACGGTGATATTCCTGACTGTTAGTCCTCCACGTGGTGCATCCTGGACTAGGTGCCCCTAGGCATCTAGACTAATAACAGCAGGGCCCGAGTGCACAGCGGTATAACTGGGCTTCCGCTACGGCGGGTGGGTGCGAACATACACCCAGGATACTTAAAAGGTATCTAAAGGTATATGTATACCATATGTAGCCCTTGGGCTAAGGGAGATAACCCTGACAAAAAATCAGGCGGCCTCGCCAATCTTTGCGAACAGTGGCGACGTCACAAGGATGCCGTCTACCAGCCAAGAAACTTTGTTATTTTTTCACGTTTGTCTACGCTTGTCAAGCCATCGAAATCGATCGTTCTACATGTATAAATATGGGAAATAATGAAGAGGTGATCACGTTACCAACCAAAATGAATGAATGAATGTTATGTGATTGCTACAAATGCATTAGTTTTATAGCTACGTTTTCAACACTAATTAGTTTACGTAGTATATATATATATATATATATATATATATATATATATATATATATATATATATATATATATATATATATAGTGATAATTCTAAAATAATTACAATTATGTTGAACTAATAATGGACAATTTTCGTGTTGAACTATATATATATATATATATATATATATATATATATATATATACAAACAAACAAAAAACAAACAAACAAACAAACAAACAAAAACAAATGTTGGTAAAGCCACCTCTGTTAATTCCATACCGTATATTATATATAAACATGATAATTGTTCTTTATCAGTTGAACATACTTGTAATTATTTTTGCGTGAGAATTATCACTAATTAGAGAAATTTTACCATAATTTCAAAATAATTCATTTAGTATTTTCTGTATTTAATTATTAACTTTTAAATTTTTATTGCATAATTGCAGTTCAGAATAGGTGCAATTAATATATCCAAGATCCTTAACAGGTATCTCAAGATATACGCATACTGCATTTTGCTCAACGAAACAATTTTAACTTTTTTTAAAATTTTTACTACTTTAAATGTTTTACAATAAATATTTTTCAGCAGTGGGCATTTGTGCGAAGCCAAACATAGGCCCGCATTTAGTGTCGGTAGTGGCAATCGAACCCATGCCTACCCAGGTTCGAGTCGAGCGCTGTACCACTGGAACACCCCACAGTTGGAGTTTTCTATACAAGTAAATAAACAGTGGGCACTTGTTGAGGGTATTCTGTAACTTATAAAGATGTGACGGTATCATCAACAGAAAAATAAATAAAATGCTTTATAGCAGTTTCATAATAGTTCAAATGATGTATTTAACCCGTATATTAGCTAAATAAAATACTTTGCATTTTAATTTGAAAAAACTTTTCCATCTTATTGTTACTTTTTTCACTATGAATACAACAGATGATATTGGATCTAATGTTCGGGAATTGGTCGAAAAGTGTATAAATGGAGTTGATGTGGCAACGAGTTCAATTGACGGTGTACCTGAAATTTCCTATTTGGACGTAGTTATTGGCCAAGTAAGAACGAGATTTGTAAATGATGTTATGTTTGCTATTATTAGTATTACAATATGATGTATTACTGGAGATATATATACAATTTTACTATAAAAAAATTACAACAGAAAATAGGAACAAATTGAACTATAGGAAATTATGAATGTAATGAATACAGTCAACCTCTTGTTAGAAAAAACTCATAATGACTATACTTTGAATGAGTTATTATAAAATAGAGTTGGAGTGGGAAGTATAAACTTGTTTAAACAAGTGCTATTTTCCCGATTTTCTCCATTTGGTTCTGTATCAAATCTGCTGCCAACTCTCCTCCTTTATTTAGGCTTGGGACTGGCTAGATCGGTTCATATACGCAGGATACTTAAAAGGCATGTTAAGGTGTATGTGTACTATATGTAGCAGTTGTAGCTAATGTAAATAACCCTGATAAAAAATTAGGCGGTTTGGTCAATCTTTGTTGCAAGGATGCCGTCTATTAGCAAAGAAACCTTGCTATTGTCGAACGTTTATCCAGCTATCGAATTCGACCGTTTGATATGGAACATAATGAGGAGGTGATCACGCCATCGATCAAAATGAATGAAAATGATTGGTTAATACTGGGGATAGATATAACACAGAATTTGTATTGATTGGTACGGCGCGCACTAAATGACTGACACAATTTCGGTTTTACAATTAAAAGTTGATATCAGTATGTATTGATGTTTATTCATTTTTTGCAACAGTTGTCATGGGATGTTGAACGATTGGAAGCCAACTTGAAAACATGTATTTCACATATTGAGGCTGCAAAGCCTGCTAGAATTGTAGGTGAGTTTGTTTTCAATTATGGTCCAATGTAGACCGACGTACGTAGTTGTCATTTGTTTTGTTTATCGGTTTGATGAACGATTCAAGTAGTTTATGTGTTTTCACTTTAATTAGCTAGTTAAAGTTCATTATAAATAATGTTTGTCGGTTTATCTTTCTTTTCGTTTGCCAATTTTTAGACCTAATTGTAAAATACTCAATGATGATTGAGATTTTTGAATTTACTGTAGTGGATGCAGCAGTGACTGATAATGGTTTGTAGTGGTTCATATAAAACCTTGTTACAAGTGTTCTAACAAACACACTTATATTTAAGTTTTCATTCATTTCATTTTGGCTGGTGACGTAGTTGCTTCTTTGTTATTCTCCATATTTGTACAACATATTAAACGATCGACTTTGATGGCATAACAAACGTAGAAGTAGAACGAACTTTCTCCATTGGTAGACGGCATCATTATGATGGAGCCACTGTTCACAAAGATTTACAAGGCCGCCCAATTTATTGTCAAAGGTTATCTCCCTTAGCCCAAGGGATACCTTTTAAGTACCCTGGATGTGTGCTTGCACTCGTCCGCCGAAGCAAAAGTTCACTTATACTTTGCACTTGGTCTCTGCAGCGTTAGTCTAGATGCTTAATAATAAAAGTAAACGAATGAGAATGAAGTAGTGTAGAGTGATCCACATTTTTCGATTGAATGAGATGAGGGAGACGATGTTAGCCAATGGAATATGAGCAATTCTGACTTCTGACGATGAGAAAGTAGGCAAAAGTGTAAAGTATTTTTTTAATAAAAAATGAAATTAATTCTTCTTAATTAAACCTTAATGAAAAATAGAATAATGCATTATCGTTAATATATGTAAAGTTGTAATTATAATGTAACCTATCCTTATTAACTGACATAATGTCAAATGAAATGAGTGTCATAAAGTCGCTAATTTATCTGTATTTGTTAGAAAAGAAACGGCATTATACCTTATTGTTATATTTGCAAAAATGGCTTTAGGCGAATTCGTTAATTTTGCCCAAATCCGTTGTCCGCCTATTCCTGACAAATGGTATTTGGACTTGACGTCATACAAACGGAATTTGGACGACGAAAAACCCGAAGACGATACAAAGTTGGAACATTTGCTGTCGGACAAAGCGGTCGATGGCAGCGCAACGATTGAAACTACAGCGAATTGTTGAACATTGTTTTCAAAATTTGAATTTTATTGTACATAATACCATTGGCGATTTTCAACCAATTGTACATTTAGTGTATTATTTATCATACTAGCTGTTATTATTAATCAAGCTAAATTATACTGCAAATACTTTTATTTTTTACATTTTGTGTTGCAATTTTTGAAATATTGTGGTAGGAGCTATAGCCTGCGGATTTGCAAACGAATTCCCGTTTATCAATATTGCAGTGCTGAATATATGTGGGACAAACTAGTGGTGTATTTGATTTTATGCATCCTCAACTCAATTAAGGCATAGAATTACGAGATCTTATTTAAGGATTTATTAATTTATTTACGTAAAAGCCTTTTCAAATTTAGGTGAATATGTATGTTAGTATGAATAAAACGTGTCTGCTTGAGTACTACTAAAATATCCATAAAAAGTAATAATAATAATAATAATAAATTTCAATATATGCAAAGTAGCTTGATGTGGGCTATTAATAAAAAAACACGAATGAAAACAGTCAACAGCGCTCAAACTATTGTGTTACTACGAGATGCGTGTGCAGTGTACCACGAAACATGTTTCAACATGGCCTTTTGTTAACAGCCAAAAGCTTCAAATTTTGTTTTTAAAATCGATTCTTCAATTTGTCTGTCAACCTACGTTGAATATGTTGAACGAAAATTGTGTGTTAGTAATTGGAAAAAATTGGGTGTGCCTCGTCCCAAATTTTGGCTTTAAATGGCGATTAATGTGAACAGAAATATGGCGCTAATTTAGCGAGGTATTAAATGTGGATAATTTTTAAGCCGCAGTTACATATCTATTAGGTCGTTACAAAAATAATGGCCGATTTCAGATACGTACTTTTATTCTTGAAAAATGAACAATAGGAATGGTAAAATTAATCTAAATACGAGACTTGCGCAACTATGCATTTCTGCCATCGATCTAAAGGATTATTTATTCCTCGTTGATAAAAGCTATTGGCTGTGATGCAACAAAATTATTGAAAGTTGATTCCACCTCTTCTTTGGACCGAAAAGTTTTATCATTTAAAATGTGCTTAAGTGCTTAAAAAATGAGAATCAGAAGGTGAAAGGTTTGGAGAATATCACGATCAAGCCATGGACCAGATCGTTTACGATTATCATAAAGTTTCCACTTTTCATCACAAGTGACAATTCGGTCAAGAAAGGGATTATTGGTGTTACGCACACAGCATTGAACAGACTCCAAATCTCCTAAGTTTTTGATTCTTATTGAGCTCATGAGAGACCCATTTACCAAGTTTTTCACCTTTCCAATGCTCTGTAAATGGCGTGAAACTGTTGCAGTACTGACGCCAAGTGTCAGACATTTTTCCGACACTGACGAGGATTTTGCTCAACAACTGCTTGCAATTGTTCGTCGTCAAGACTGCATGTTCGTCCTCTACCTTCTTCATCTTCAAGGCTCTCATCTCCACTGCGGAATTTTTGGAACCACCTTCGTACTGTCCGATCACTTGTGGACCCCTCTCCCCATGCTCTGTTGATATTGGCAGAAGTTTCGGAGGCATTGTGCCCAAGTTTAACTCATGCAACATAAGAAGGGGAAGGTCACATTTTAGCACATTCATCATTGAGGGTCTTGTATGCTTCAAAAATATATTTTGCATAAAAATAAATTACAAATTATTACTGAAAACATTACTTAGTATACAAGCCAAAATTTACCCAAAATGAACTACAAATTATGTATTAAAATGACGTTTCAAAACCCAGTACTTTAAATGGCCATTTCTGTAACGACCTATACTATACATTCAATAATATTGCTATCTGCACGCAAACCTTTAGTATCCAATTCCTCTTCGTTATTCAAACAAATACTACAAACTTCATAAACAGAAAATGTCAGCTAATTGTGTATTTGCACTGTTGAGGTGGTAGACCTTATGACCTAGATTTTGGAAAGTAAATGGGTTCAAATCCCAGTACTTGCACTAAAAACATGTAAAATGCTTGTGAAGCATTCAAGCAACCAACTTAAAAGGAATTTTCGGTGAATTGAATTAAAACAATGTTGATGGCTATGAGTCATAATGTTGGCATTTCTTATAAAAACACTTTCATGAAAGTTTCCAGGTGGAGGTGGCATAGGGTTTTTTATTTTTACAATAGAATGATGACATTGTTTATGAATAATTATTCAAACTAAGTACTTATGTTAAGGTTAGTTTAATATTATTGAAATGTATGTACATTGTGTATTTTGTTTAAATAACACACAACTTGCATCTTTTTAATTTTTTTGAATATTTCTTAGTCACTTAATTTTATTAATCAACTACTATAACAAGTTATATTCACCCTAGTTTTCTATAATGGACAATTAAAAGAGAACAGTAATAAAGGCCGGTAAATAATACGTACAAAACATATCTAAGATGCCAAACAAATTTGTCAAGATGAGGAGGACACTTACAATACATACATGACCACACGAGTTAGAATATAGTCACATTTTTTTTGAACATAACGTGTCATGTTAGCAGTAAGGGTGATCTTATTAACTAAATGTATGGGTGACATTGATGCATTTCATACATATAGATACCTCTATATATATATAGCAATGGTCGATATTTTCTTCCTGCCAGGTTATTTACGGCCAGCTGATTGGTCGAAATTTATGTACATGCATAAATTGGTAAATTGGTAAATTAAACGACCTTGATTTTCATTGGTTGGTGTGTTAGTTAAACATTCACTCGATCGATAATGCAAATAAATATATACAAAGACGAAAAATAAGTGTATAGTTGTTTTTTTTTGAAAATTCTCCGATGGGATTTCTTCACTGAGCTCCAAGGGATTTAATTATGAATGGTTATATTGTCAAAGGGACTGGCAAACGTGGCCGAAAACATCCAAAGCGATGTACATTGACGATTTATCATATAGGCGCATTTCTGTTACTGATCGGAATAATTATTACACTAATTGGTATTATTATGCCAAAGTTGTTTCACGTTTACATTTATGACCATCGAACGCCTGCCAAATTTCATCAAGTTCAAATTCCGGTTGGATTATTTTCCGTCAGTGTTCAAATAACATGGTTAAACATGGAACAAATTACACTTGAACACAATTTGGAAATAAATAGTAAGCTTGTAACTCTACTCACCCTTTATTGCGGAATTTTAAATATTTATTTAGAGTTGTCGATTAGATCATTTAATTTTTAATTTTATTATTTTTCATATTTTATGTTTGCTACTTTAATGTTTTACGAGAAACATCTTTCAACAGTGGACATTTTAGCGAAGCCAAACGTGGGCCCGCATTTTAGTGCTGACGATGGGATTCGAACCCATGTCCACCAAGGTCCGAATTCGAGCGCTGTACCGCTAGACTACCCCGGCATGTATTCGAGTTGTTTTATTGTTCCTTGTAATTTATTTATAAAAACGAGTGATTTGTGTCACGTTTCATACTGTAGAGTAAAAATCATGCCTATTTCGAATGATCATTTTTATATGGGTCGAATATACACAAGAATGAGGACATTTTTAAAATTAGAACTATTCTTCGTTGTCTGTGACTAATTATTATGAACAATAATTTTTGTGTTATATATATACCACTGGTTCCTAGACCGAACTTCTCATTCGAGTGTCTTGAAGTTGAATGAAAAACAATTCGAGTTACCAGTTGGTCGTACATTCATTCATCATTCATTTTGGTTGGTGACGTGGTCACCTCTTCATTATTTCCCATATTTATACGACATGTAGAACGATCGATTTCGATGGCTTGACAAGCGTAGACAAACGTGGAAGAATAACAAAGTTTCTTGGCTGGTAGACGGCATCCTTGTGACGTCGCCACTGTTCGCAAAGATTGACGAGGCCGCCTAATTTTTTGTCAGGGTTATCTCCCTTAGCCCAAGGGCTACATATGTTATACGTATACATTTAGATACTTTTTAAGTATCCTGGGTGTATGTTCGCACCCACCCGCCGTAGCGGAAGCCCAGTTATACCGCTGTGCACTCGGACCCTGCTGTTATTAGTCTAGATGCCTAGGGGCATCTAGTCCAGGATGCACCACGTGGAGGACTAACAGTCAGGAATATCACCATCATTGGAAATTGAGACTTTATAAGCATTACTCAAATCCTCAGGATCATTAGCATCCCAGTTGGTCGTACCTATATGTATAACTCTTTAAGGCTCTAATACTACTAAGTGGTCGAAGTCAATACAGGATGCAATGTTAAAAAAACTTGACCCACTTTTAGTTCGGAAGTAGAGTTTTTATCCATGGGTCACTGGTACAACACCATTCATTCAATTAACTTATCATCTTTATCTATTTTGACTGTTAAATATATAGAATCTATCGGTTTGGTGAATTTGTAACTTAAATATTATCCTAAACTAGATAGTCGGCGCATATAGAATAGTGATACAAATGTTGTGTAGCTGGTAATTCAATGTTGATTTTACAGGGAACACGTAACATAGCCTACTGCATGCATTGCTGTATTTTGGTTTATATTGATTGTCTCCAATTTATGTCAATAATCTGGTTTTAAACAACGTTTGGATATACACAATTGTCAGTCAGTTAGAGGATTGATACATTCAAGTCATGTAAACATGTAAAATGATACCATACAGCTGGTGCACTCAGGATTGATTGGCATTAAATTATAATTTAATCTAACGTGCGTTAGATTTATACAGTGTAGCAATCTTTTAAATTGTTTGTGCAACTGAAAAATAAGTGGATTTGCATTGTACAATGTTTGTTTAAAAATTTTAAATTAGCTATATAAACAGTATATATATACAGAGAGAGAGTGAATATGTGCACGCACCGCTTAAAAAATCAATACAGTGTGAACGATTAGCTTTCATAAGACGATTTAATTGCAATAGGGACCTGCAACTTTTAATGAAACATTTCTTAGACCTTACCTTAGAAGTATAAATAAAAAGTCACATTAATAGATATTTTTTTATCAAAATTGTAACTGATGCAAAAATGCAAAGAAACATTAAAAAAAACTAAATAACAGATTATTTTCTTAAAATTGAATTATATATATGTATATGAAAAATATATTAACAAAATATTACAATATAGATAATATTTATTGCTTTCTAAAGTTTTCCGTAAGCGTTTAAGTTAAAGGTTCTTCGGTTTATCAACCTAATTTTGTGTAATTTTATTCTATATTACATCGTTACATCATTTTCGTCAAATAATGTTTTAAACGATGGATTACGATGATTAAAAATTACAATTGCATTAAGATTCCAGCTGTTTGGAAGCAATTGTATAAATATAACGTTTTTGCTGGTCAAGAATTTTGCACTTTATACCATTATTGTTTCCCAATGCTGCAGTTTAGGTTTAAATTATTCTCTAAAATTTTAAACAAATTTAATGGTACCGAGGTATAGCATTATACCTTTAATTATGAAGATGTCCAACTTATTTGCTAGATGTATGTGTAGTAAATTCTCGGTTTAACTACCAATCTGTGGTTGAACGTTTGTTGCATACGGGAGACGGGATGCACTATAACGAAATTTACTGTTATTATTAATATTATTATTGAACTTTGATACCATATTAAAGGTACATTGAGGATATGAACACATTTTTATTATTGGTTATAAAAATACAACAAAAAATGGTAACAACAACAGGAATACAATGAACTGTAGCCAAAACGTTTTTAAAATTATTTAAATTTATATGGGTACTGCATGCATGGGTGTGGCTAAACGTTTTTAGAATTCTTATATATTGACTGAGCAACCACAAAATGTTATTATGGAAAAGGATGTATATTATTATATTATAAGTGTGATAAACATAATACATAGGTGAGAAAATACACTGCTTTGCTGCTTGGATAGGTGCGTTAAAAGTTTAATCAAGTTTAATTCCGGATTGATTAATACTCTGAATAAATATGGTGGCATAGATCACATAGTTATCTTGATTCGTTTTGATTTCTATGTGTAGTTAGGATGGAGAACAAGGTAGCTTTTTCTTTCGATGGTTACCAAAAAGTTGTAACAAATTTTCATTTTTCTCGTTGATTAAAATTTAAACTGATCAATGAGTTTGCAAATCAAACATCAATAAATATAATGTTAAATTTTCCGCGGTACTGTAAATATTTTTCTAACCTTATTTTTCATTCCTATGTGTATTTTTAAAATTAAACAATTCAATCAAAACTAACCTTGAGCTGATTTTTAAAAAAATTATTTATTTGTTAGTACAAATTGAATTTAGGCGATAAATAGAAAATAAAATAAATGATTGCATTTACTTGAAGCAAAGCAACATTTTTGTCCAAAAATTAATGCAATTTTATTTGAAAATTATTGAAAATTTATAAATAATAATGCTTATTTTTATTTCTACTGCTTGAATGTTTTGCGAGAAACGTTTTTCAGTCTCACGGGGGACCGCATTTAGTGGGTCGGTGGTGGGGATCGAATCCATGTCCACCTAGGCCCGAGTCCAGCGATGTACCACTAGACCATTCCTTACATTTCTTTATTCATTGTTTGTAAGTTGTGTAAAAATGAATTGATGATTTGTTACCTAATTGCTTGTGAACATAAAGTTGGATATGTTGTAGTCTAAGTGTTTATTTTAAATATATGATCAATTTGTAAGATAATGAAATCCAATTCATGCCATTTATTTTTGCTAGAATTTGTATAGCATAAAAATAAATATGTACTTTGAGAAAATAACTTCTATTCTAAAATTAAACACTTGTTATATAATGTTTAACAGTAGGTTACGGTTGAAAGCTCAACTATTTAAATAATTAATAACATACTAATTGCCAAATTTTCATTTTTCATTTTCAACTCAACACATGTTTATATTATTTTATATTGTATGATAAAATTAGATCCTCATTGGCTAGTCGCCAGAGCTACGACAATTTTGGGTTTGTTAGCTGCCCTGATAGCGATGATAGTCCATGTCATGTTTCACATTTGCAAAACGAATCGGAAATGGACGTATGTGCTTGTCGAAGTTTGTTGCATTCTGGTCGCAGGTAAATGTTTAACCGTTAAAAACGATTATGTAGAAAATATTTATAAGTTATATATATATATATATATATTGCACATGTTGTTTAAAGTAAGGAGAATTGATAATAGACAAAATCTAAAGCATTAGGTTCCCTTTATAATTCCAAATAAAAATAATAGAAATAAACTGTGAGATGAATTCATTTCTCTTTGGTCACAAACATAAAGAATTAGTATATATAGAAAAAAAATATGATGTAATGTGATATAATTAACTTAACTTTAATAACTACACATTATACACATACACAACATGCCTGTGTAGTTATTAATGTTCAATGAATCACGTATTACATCATATTATATATATATACTGATTCTTTATATGTTTTAGATATTATTGTTATTTCGTTTATGTTAAGATAAAAACCGTGTTTGTAGGAGTAATTTTTAAATTATTTAAAAAGTTTTCTGTTTTTACGACAATTCCAGCATAGTCATTTATTTTACGTCTGCATCATTAATTATACAGTCCTTGTGGTGATTGTGAAATGTTCTAACAATGGGGATTGATTAATCAACTTTGGTGACTCTGCACAACACAGCATTTGAACGTGGGGGCCCGCATTTATTGGGTCGGTCTTGGGATTCGAACTCATGTCCACCCAGGTTGGAGTCGAGCGCTGTGCATCTAGGCCACTTGGGTATAAATAAATAAGCAAGCAAACAAACAAGGCGGTTTTTGTAAATTACTTTTGTTTTGTCATTGATCCAATCCTTTCCAGTAGGGTGCAATTGATAGGCAGAAAAATTGAATTTTGTCAATTGTTCCAGAGTGACGGACATGGTGGAGGTGCCAGCTTTGTAGCTAAGATTACAGTTTCGATATAGGAACTCAATGCATGTCTTTGTTTAATGACTAGATTCATTGAATGTCTAATTGTTTGGAAAATGTTTCGCATCAAACATTTAAGCAGTGTCGGCGGGTGGTCTAGCGGTACATCGGTCGACTCGAACCCGAGTGGGCATGGATTTGATCGCCACTACCAACTCACTAATTGTTGAAAAATGTTTTTGATAAAACATTTTAAGTAGTAAAAAATTAACAAAAGTAAAAAAACGAAATAATTTAATGTTCATATGTTCATGTGTTGCATTTTGCAGTAATTTCCATCCTCATTGGACTGAGTTTGGCCGAAACCGAAATCGAATACATCCACGATTATGGCGACTTGGGTCTAACCGCCTTGTTGGTCAAAAACGGACTGCTCGATTCGGCGACTTCCAACTCGAACCAGACCGATCCGACTGGGATGGCTTTGGCGCTCGAGTCGGGTGTTGGTTTGGTGTCTGGATCGAACGATTTCGCTCTGTCTCTTACGCCGCCTTTGATGAGTTTCTTTCTGCTTATTGCAGCTGACTTTTTGTACTTGTTAAGTTTTTTGGCTGTTCTCATCTATTTCGTTCGCATTTGTGAAAAGGCCGAACAGGAGCGCAAGCAGTTGCGTCGCGCCCAAACGGTTGCCGATCCTTAACTCATTAATCAATATTTTGTTATATATATGCACACACACACACACACGTTGTATTATCCAATAAATTATAGCCTTTTTATTTTGATTTGCCTATTTTGATAAACAAGGACGAGATTGGTGCTTTTTTCTTTAAACAATATTATGTTTTTTTTATATTATGCAAACTTAATATTGCTTTAATAAATGTGTAAATTGTGTTTTACGTTTAAAATATAAAACTTGTTTTATTTGATAATTCACTGATGTTTTGTTAAAGGGTGGAAACTTGTCCACAGGGGGGACGAATAGTGGAAGGGTTTTGGACAATAAAGGCTTTGTCAGATACACAGTTGTGGACCAAATGGATAGTTACGTGGCTACAATTATCGGTACCAGGCGGTCCTACTTAGGAATATTATTGTCTACTTGGCATAGAGAGGAGGTGTAGAATAAATGGTTTTTAAAGTGTTCGTCTTTGTACTGGAATTGTTGACTGCGGTTAACTGGTCTCTATATAATTTTATTTTTACTACTTTAAACGTCTTACCAAAAACATTTTTAACAGTCCCTAACGTGGGACCGCGTTTAGTGCCGGTGATTTGACTTGAGTGCTGTACCGCTAGACCATCCCGGCAATACTTGCCGTCGTAACTCCTACACAAATGGATGGAATGCCAAGGTACTAATGACCTACTTCATAAAAATATCCGCTTTAGAATTAAAAATAGGCGGAATGTGTTTCACAATGCTACTGTGTACTTTGAAAGTTCAATCTCTTAACTACCTACAAATTTCTTTTTTATCACAATTTATTTGCCTCTCGTAACTGATTTGTGTCAATTGAAGACGTGTCAACTTTCTTTGGTTTTAGTATTGGAATAAAAAATTGATTATTGAAGTACAAACTGTTAGTTAAAAATTTCGATTTTAACAAATGTTCTCGAGTAAACTTGAATTCATATTTATTAAGCAATTTGCACGAATTTAGGAGATTTTAAAAGAGCATTTTTTAACACATTAATTTTAATAGCAGAGTAAAATATAAATAATGGAAGCGGTTATAAATTACAACTTTTAAAATAATTACTGGAAGAAATGAAGTTATTAAACTAAAATATCTCTAGCATACACTGGATCTAGAAAAAACCCATTTTAATCATACTATATACAATAATATATCATAAGTAAAATAAAATTATAATTTAATAAATATATGTTGTTAATAATATAAAACAAGAGGATTTGGAGAGACGGTTAGAGCAATGGAGAAAGACACTGGAGGATCGAGGCTTAAAATTAACAAGAAAAGACAGTGTATATGTGTACATTAAAAGAAAATGATAGGGAAATCAAAATGGAAGAACAAGAATTGTTGAGAGCCAAAAGGTTTAAATACTTTGGTTTATCGCTAGAAGAGAATGGAGATTTGAATGCAGAGATAGCGCAAAGAATACAAGCGGATTTGTGTAACTGAAGGAAACTTACGAGAGTTCTGTGCAACAGAAGGATAACAGCGAAGACACAACGCAAAATGTTTAAGATCGCATTGAAACTTGCCTTAATTTACGGATTGAAAACGCGGAGTATTAAAAAAACCTAAGAGAGAAAACTGAACTCAGTAGAAATGAAAATGCTTTGATGGTCGCTGGGAGTGTCCAAATTAAACAGAATGGAAAATGAAGTTGTTAGAAGAAAACTGAAAGTCATCGAAGTTCATAAGAAAATTCAAGATAAAAGGATTGAGGTGGTACAGTCGCATATTCTACGTAGAGAAGAAAACGACGTTACGAGGCGAATAATGGTAATGGAAGTGAAAGGTAAAAGAAACCGTAGTCGACGAAAGAGAAGATGGTTAGGTTGTGTGGAAGCCAATATGAAGGAAAAGGGACTAACAAAAATTGACGCTACAAACAGAACCAAATGGAGAATGCTGACTAGAAACAGTAACCTCTCATAAAAGAAAAACAAACTGTAAAGAAAAAGTTGATAATATTTAAAAAGATTTACATAAAATTATAACTTGTTTACAATAAAAGGTTGAGTAAAATTATGTACATAAAATATAAAGCATGTATTTGCTAAAATATTATTTAGTAACTTAACTAACAGTTTTCATTTTATCCTTTATTTAATACACAAGAAACAGTTATAAACAATAACCTATATAATTAATTAAAAAATGGTTTAGAAAATGCAAAAATACGCAAGTGATTTTAAAAATTACAAAAGACAGTGTTGGGCACTAGTGGCTTAACATGGGAAAATGTTGGAACACGACACAACAAGCACAAGTTTTCTTAAAAATTGATCTATTTTACATTAAGTATTCCTTTATTTATCAATTTTTACAACTCTCATTTGGTTAAAATACTAGATTCGAACATGAACTTAAAGAGAGAAGCTTTTTTCAGTTCCAGACACAATTAAACCTTTTGATTGCTAATAAGTTTAATTAATAACTGTGTAAACCGGTTACTAGATAATAAAGCGGTGTATAAATGTTTTAAAGCGATGAACAAAGTATTTTACTATTACGTAAAAAGTGTCTACTAGTTTATAATTATAATTGTCTATTTCGCTATATGCTTAGATTTTGCATTTAAAAGATATATTACTTACAACTGAAACAGTAGTTAAAAATAAAAAAGAATTTACCGCCTAAAATTGTGCGTTTTTACATCATAATTCAAATAAACATTATTTCTTTATTTTTAAAATTTTTATTTAAAATTTAGCACAAACGTAATAATTAATAGTTTGTATTTAATTAATAAACCATTGTGAATATTTATTAATAATTAATTGTTTGATTAATAAATGTAATTTCTATTTTATTACTATTAATTTACAAAAATGTGGTATATGTGCGTTAATTAAAAAAATATATAAATAAGAATGGATAATCAAATTTATTATAAGTATTGTGCTTGGGAGGTATAGTGATACAGCGCTCGACTTGGACCTGGTAGCCATGGATTCAAATCCCACCACCAGTACTAATTGGGTACCTACGTTCGGCTTTTCTAAAAGTCTACTGCTGAAAAATGTTTCCCTCAAAATATTCAAAGTAGTAAAAATAAATAAATAAAATAGTAGATGAATAAGTAGTTATCGTTAATCAATACAATATAAATTACGTTTTCATTATTAGTTACGTATAATAGGCACATTTGAATGTTACTAAAACATTTTCTGACATTCCTTCAATAATATCAATAAAAACATTTCATAAAACGTTTTCTACCAATATAATCCATATTTTCCAATCTAGTCAATAATTATATTTTAATTTTTTTGGAAAATAAAAAATAACTGAAATGTTTATCTAAAAATAAATAATATAATATAATGTATGCAAGTACACAAAATAAACAATTGAAATAAAAAATTTTTTTTTAAATGTTTCGTTGTTTTGTATTTAGATATTATTATTATTATTATTATCATTATTATTATTATTATTATTATTATTATTATTATTATCATCATCATTATTATTATTATTATTATTATTATTATTATTATTATTATTATTATTATTATTATTATTATTATTATTATTATTATTATTATTATTATTATTATTATTATTATTATTATTATTATCATTATTATTATTATTATTATCATTATTATTATTATATTATTATTATTATTATTATTATTATTATTATTATTATTATTATTATTATTATTATTATTATCATTATTATTATTATTATTATTATTATTATTATTATTATTATTATTATTATTATTATTATTATTATTATTATTATTATTATTATTATTATTATTATTATTATTATTATTATTATTATTATTATTATTATTATTATTATTATTATTATTATTATTATTATTATTATTATTATTATTATTATTATTATTATTATTATTATTATTATTATTATTATTACAAAATCTTTTTGCTTTAAAAAATGAGCATGGGGCAATAAGATAATTACAACACAAAATAACAACAACAACAACAAAGTCTCGTAATTCAAAGAGAACATGAAACAACAAAATGTTTCCACGTATATAAACATTCAGCCAAACAATTTGCTTAATCCCATGAAACATTCACTTTAATTACATCTTCCCGAATAGTTATTAGCCAAGTTTTCTGTGGTCTACCAACCTTTACCATTTTCGATCTTTTATTAGAAAACCATTTTTGCGGGTCTTTTTGGGCGGTAAACGTAGAATTTGCCCAAGTAATTTTTTTCATCCAATTGTAATAATGTCATGTAGTGAACGAGAGTCAGTTGTTCCCATGATTTTATCATTTGAAATGTGATCGCACCAGATAATTTTAAAAATGCTTCTAAAACACCGGTGATGAAAAACATCCACTATCTTATCAGTTTTGTCTGTTTGCTTCCGCGTTTCACTCCCATATATTGCCGTAGGAATGATTATTAATGCGTACAAACCAAGTTTTGTCTTCAGGTGAATGGAAAAACATGATCATATTGATTTGAGTTTATGGAAGACTGATATCGCCTTTCCAAGCCTGGCTTTAACATCAATTTCGGTTTTTCTATCTTTACCAATGATACTTCCCAGGTATATAAACAATCAACAGTATCAATATTTTATCCACTAATTTTGATAAGCAAATCATTGTTTAACTTAGTACACAACACTTTTGTTTTTAAACAATTAATCTGTAATATCATCTGCAAAATTCAAATCTGTTAATCTGTCATGGTTCCATTTGATACCATAAGATAAATTATTCATGGATCGAGTTATAATGAAATCAATTACCAGAAAAAACATAAACGGTGACAAAATACATCCTTGACGTACTCCCGTGACAATTTCGAACATATCAGTTGACCACTTTTTGTTCGAACACAGCAACTTGAATTTTGGTATAGCGAACGCACAATATTCACATATTTCAACGGTATTCCGTAAAACTTAACGATTTTTTACAAAGATTTTTGATAAACATTGACAAAAGCTTTTATAAAATCAATAAAATTGATTGTAAGTGATTGCTGAAATTCTTAACTTTGCTCAATAATGTTACGGAGGGTGAATATTTGTTCAATACAGCTTCTTCCTTTCCAAAACCTACTTCTTGTTTTCGAAGGTGTTTATCTACTGCATTACTTAAACGATTTAAAATTAATTTGCAAAACACCTTACTAGGAACAGACAATAAGGTTATTCCGCGCCAATTATTGCAATCATTCAGACTTCCTTTTTTGGGAAGAGTAACAATTACTCCTTGCCGCCAATTATTTGGAACTTGCGATGGAAAGGCCAAGGTCATTTTAAGAGTGGAGATACATCAATTTTATATTCTGGACATGAAGAACATTATATTAATGGGTTGGTATTATGTTGATTAAAAATGCTGCTAAAACTATGATTGGATGAAAACCCGTGAGCAACCATATCATTTCAGCCAGATTCAACACCAGATTTGCAAAAGTAACAATTGTGCAAGTTTTTGCCCCTACTGAGGCTACAGAGAAAAACCAAAAAGATATCTTCTATGATCAATTACAAAATTTGTTGGATGATGTGCCAAGAAGAGACATCAAAATATTGATCGGTGATTTTAATGCGAAATTAAACAAAGACAGATCTGGGTAGTTCTCAAATGTTAGACCACATAACTTGAGGCATAAATTATCAAATTTTTTAATGCAATCCTGTGTAATCCAATTTTTTGTTTCAAGTTATTATTATCTTCCAAGCGGTTAATTTCTCTTTTATGACAATTAAGTAAAGTTTTAGATCAAGATCTGGATTGTATAAAAATACTACTATAAAAGTCGATATTTTTTGTTAATCAACACATTTTTAGTACAAGCAATAAAAATACATTAATTTTATAATCATTTTAGTATGCTACCTTTTGTGAATTATGCATTAGATTATTGTCTCAAACCGCTACTAAATGCTTTAAAACTTCACCATAGTTGGTCCCAAGTCCGATTGAGATATGTGGAATTATACAGAATTGCATAATGATATAAAATACATTAAAAAAAAATTTACTTAATGTTAAGATCATATTTAACAAATGTTTTTTGTACAACTTAGATGTGCTTCTGTTTATTATTTCTCTATTTAAACGGCGTACAAAAACGATTGATTTCTATAGCCTGATATACATACATACATATATATATATATATATATATATATATATATATATATAGGACATTATGCATGTGCAACTACTGTTTTCATAGAAACTGGCGCCACAAATAACCTTAAATATAGTGTCCCTTGCTGTGCTTTTAAGCAAATTCGTCGGTAAAATAACAAATTTTTACAAACACATTAGATGATTTCTATACAATTAAACAAAGTTTACACGTTTTCCTATGTTTCCGTGTTAGTGGAACCTTGTTGAACGCTGCTCTCAACTCAAAATTGATTGTAAGTTATATAAGCCTTTCTTACGTTTTCTACCTTGAGATTAAAGTCTTATTAGCTAAAAATTAATTTTTATTATTAATTTAACAATATGGGCGCTCTCAAATGTCTGTGCTACACTAAATTACATTGTCTGCATGCTTAATATATTTTTAATTTGCCATTATTTTTTATCCACTTATATATATATATAATATATATATATATATATATATATATATATATATATATATATATATATATAAATTATATATACATATAATTTTATTTATACACAGAAATATATTTTATTTTTCTTGCGTAATATATAATAAAAATTTGCTTTAACTAAACTGCATTATTATCGTTTAAATAAAATACTGAAATTAATTTATTATTTATACTTAGTGCCGGGTATAGAGAGATTACGAATGCCCTGACTCCGGGTGGAAGCTCGCCATTGCACTTCAGTTGGTTAAAGCTCGCGACGATTCCTAATTGGGTTCGCTCGGGAGGGCACTTTTGTCAGTGGATAGACCTCATGGTACTCCCTTGCATTGTGCCGGGATGGTCTCGTGGTACAGCGCTCGATTTGGATCTCGGTGGGCATGAGTTTGAATACCACCACCGGCACTAAATTGTGGGCCAATGTTCGGCTTCGCTTAAATGTCCACTGCTAAAAGATGTTTCCCGTAAATCAATTAAAGTAGCAAACACGAATAAATAATAATAATAATAATAATAATAATGATAATAATGGATTTTTTGAAAATATACCTAGAAAATAACATTTTAAGCGCAAAATAAAAATATAATTATAAGATTCTAATTTATGTCGAAAGCAAAAATATTATCGTTTATTTTTTTAATATATGTGTACATATTTTATAATATAATTTATTTTTAAACAGCTAAATTGCTTGTTTTTATTTTTTTTAAATGTCAATATTCTTGTTATTGACCTAAATTAGAATTGCATAATAATACTGGTATAAAATGTAATTTAAAAAAAATTTGCTTACTGTTAAGATAATGTTTAACGTTTTTGTACAACTTAGATGTGCTTCACATGATTAAATAGCCTTTACAAAGACGACTGAATTATACTGTACTAATTTTGACAGCAGCTTGTTTATCTACTGTATATATATATAACAATGGTTTTTAATTTGTAGTATATATAATATAACAGAAAATTACTTGCACTTACAATTTAGGCAATATTGAAAAACTTACATTCATTTTTTTGCTTGGTTTCAATAATTTTGCTAATTAATAACTGATATTACGTAAAACAATTATCGAGAACATTGTTTAAATAAAATCAATAGGTTGTATTGTGTTTCATTTTTGTTATTCGATTTTTTTAAAAATAATGGAACCTAAAAAGCATAAAAAGACAAATTGTTGTATTGTGTTTGATTTGATACATTCAACTAATCAATTTTTAGTTTAGTTTATTGTAGCAAAATTCAAAAGTTTAAATTAATGCATAGCTTTGTAACTTTATTTACATTTGCTAAGTTTATAACATTTATTTCAGATTGAATAAACCTTTTTATGAATAAATAATTTAATTAATTAGGTATGTAGATTAAAATAATCACAATGATAGAATAATTATATGTACAAAAAATAGATGTTTATTAATATAATTCAAATTTATTATTTAAAATGTAAAAGTAATTTAATTTATCACATTTCGTCATTGAATGTTTTATAGATCAATTCGAATAAACGGAAAATTTTTATTTTTATTTATAGTACTATACAAAATCATTAGCGTTCAAAAAGAAACATTAATTCATTTTAAATTTTACTTTATTCGTTAAGTAATTATTATTTGAAATTAAATAAAACATACTATTCCTATATTTATATAATAATTTTAAATGAAGAAATATTAATATTATTCAGGATTATTAGTATAATTATTATTATTATTCCGTTACTGGAGTTGTCTAGCAGTACAGCGCTCGATTTGGACTTCAGTGGGTATGAGTTTGAACCCCATCACCGGCTTAGTAAATACGAGTCCACGTTCAGCTTCGCTGCCAAAAGATGTTTTCCGTAAAACATTCAAAGTAGCAAACGTAAATAAATAAAAACAATAATAGAAGTAAAATATTGTACTTTTTTATGTGACTTTTTGGGAATCAACAAAAAATAATTTTTTAACGACAATATATTGAATACCACTGTAGCTAGTTTCAAGTTCGGTTGAGAAAGAATACACTCTAGAATTGATAGTGTGTTTTTAGTATAACGTACCATTTAATACAGGTTTAATTTATTTAAGCTGCAAAAACCTTGTTGTGCTAAAATCCGACCTCATGCATTTTATTATCTACAGCCCGGATTTAAACGTTAATAATTTTGTTTTGGGTTTTTTTAAAGGCTAGATTAAGAAGTTGTAAAATAAGGTATTACTTATAGAGAATATCATTTATCATATAAAAAACCGAGTTTTAAAGGATTTTATTGGTATCATGATAGTATCAGATTTAAAACGGCTGGCAGAAGTTATAAATAGAAGTGAATGTTACTTGAACTGTTGATATTACAAAGTTTATTTTGGTGAATAAAATTATTTTCTAACAAATTACATGTGCTTGTTTTTTGAGTTTTATGATTTATTGCTAGAACAAGTGCAGTTGTATATTGTAAATACAATGTTGTATTGCGAATAATATAATATATATTTTTTAATAAAATTTTATCTAAGGTTTTTATTAATAAGTGTTAGATATGTCTAAAATAAGTAAAAAGTGGTAAATATTCTTAAATATTATAATAGGTCAATATAGGTCCAGCGCTCGAATTCGGACCTCGGTGGGCATGGGGGTCCGAATCCCACCACCGGCACTAAAATGCAGGCCCACGTTCGGTTTCGCTAAAATGTCCACTGTTGAAAGATGTTTCTCGTAAAACATTCAAAGTAGCAAATATAAAATAATAATAATAATAATAATAATAGTAATAAATTTCGTTACCTACTGTATGCATACACTGTAAGCATATTAGGCGCATTAACATTTTACTAAATTATCCTTAAACATCACTTTAGCAATAGTACTAATTAAAACATTAAAAAATGTTTTTACAAATAGCATTACCAAATTCTTGCTTAGACTAAAAATCTAGAAGTTACACATTTGGATAAGATAAAAATACTACTACATTATTTGCTTAAAAATAAATTATATTATAAAATATGTACATATATACAATATAAACATCATCAATTAGTAGTTCAAGTCTTTTAAAAATATTTTGAAAATGGTTATAAATTTTATCCGATGGCGAACAAGTGAATATGGAAAATTTAGTAATTCCTCTTTTTGTATTTGCTGAATAGGCTTTATTCTGTTTCTGTTTAATTTAGTGATAATAAACAAATAATTTTGTTACAGATCCAGTTCCTGCTGTTCTTGGACGTGTATAATTCTTTAAAACTCTGTATACAGTCCTTGTACTTATCTCAAATATATCTGCAATTTGTTCAATAATTGAACCAAAATTATAGCTATTTTTTATTTGTTCGTAATATTTAGCAGTTAAGAAATAGCTTTCATCATTTAAACACGTGCGATAAATGTTTAAAATTGTGCCCAGGTTGAAGGTTCAAATTAAAATGTCTGACAGATCAACAAAACAAAAATAAGGGTCAAGTATTTAAAAACATTCTTTGATCTTTTCACACCATAATTAATTATATACATACAAAAATTTAAAACTAATTAATTTGTTATAAATAAAATGTATGCAGTAACGTGTGTTAAATTATGTAAGCACTTGTAAAATTATTTAAATAAATAATAATAAAAAAAATTATTGTTGCATAATCGTTTTATATAATCAACTTTATATGTATATAATTTTTTATTGCCATTTACCCATTTGAAGGCTGTTTATTCAAAAACTCCAAGACACTTAAATATATGTAATTATAAAAAAATAAAAAACAATTAACTTCAAGTATTAGTGGCCCATATTATTTTAGCATAATTACTTTGTTAAAAAAAACCTTTCAAAATAAAACAAAAGAAATAGAAAAATTAGAGTTTATTGACTTGTCCCATTGACGACCTTGTATGCACACCATTTTAAATAAATGCTCAATAATATGAAAATTATGAAATAATTTATACTAACATTATAATTGAGTAGAAAAAAATACAATTGAAGAAAGTTAACTTGTAATAATAATGATAATGTATTTGTTTGCTTGAACATTTAATTACTTTTAAAGTGTAAACCTAGTTTTTAATAAGTGTCTGGAAATTGAATTACAAAAAATTTATTGTTTCAGACATTGATTCAATTTAATAATTATACAATTCTCAAGGTTGTTTAACAACAAATTGTTACATTTTTTAGAATTTTGTTTAATTCCTTATAAACAAATTGTAAAACAAATGTGTGATAATTTAATATATATGCAAAATACATATTATATTTTCTTATCTTGTGTCAATTAGAATCAATATGCATTATCTAAAATTATGTTATTATATTAATTTATAAATAAAAATAATGCTACTTATTTATTATAAATTATAATTATTTACAAAAATTTTATATAAAAATAAATAGAAGTTAATACGCTAAAATTATTTTACAATTTTTATTCAGTGTTGTAGTAAAAATAGAAATTATCAGTTGCTTTAAAAATATTTGATAGTTTTTATGTATTCTATCTTAATTATACAAATAATTAACTACTAAATAAATTATAAAATAATCATCGGCAATTTAAAAAAAATATAACATTAATGTTTGATGTAAGATTGGTATATTTTAAAATGATAAGAACAAAATGTGTAAAAAATTACATAAAATTGTCAATTTTTTTAACGCATTGATTTAAATGATACATTATATATATATATATATATATATATATATATATATATAATTTTGATGTTTGTGACTGAAGAGAATATATGAAATGAATTCATCTTACAGTTTACGTCTTCTATTATTTTTATTCAGAATTATAAAAGAAATCCAATTCTTTAAATTTTTAAAACAAACATTTCCTAAGTCAGTTATCTGATTACTGTATAAAATTCTTACCGAGAATTGTCGAATAAGCGTATACCCACAGTTGTTAAAAGTAGATACCTTACCAAATTTAACCAGTTCACTGTTACGAATTGAAATCTTAGAGAATTAAATTTATCCCATATCAAATCTTTTTAAACGCTAATTGTGCCGGGGTGGTGTAGCGGTACAGCGCTCAATTTGGATTTGGGTGGGTATGGGCTTGAACCTCATCACCGGTACTAAAATGTAGGCCCACATTCGGTTTTGTTAAAATGTCTACTGCTAAAAGACGTTGCCCGTAAAACATTAAAAGTAGTAACACGCTCAAAAATGCTGCACCTTATCAGTGCATTATCTATTGTATGTCAAGTTAAGTTTATCTAATTTTCAAGTTACATTTTAAAGATAATTTGTTGTGACATGTTTGTGTAGTTATTAATGTTAATTACATTTTTTGTATATATATATATATACTGATTCTTTATGTTTGTGATTGAAGAGAATATACAAAATGAATTCAACTCACAGTTTACGTCTTCTATTATTTTTATTTGTTATATATATATATATATATATATTCATTTTCTACTGCTTAATTATTTTAAGGAAAACAAGAGGATATTTGATAAAGCCAAACAGAGGTTTGTATTTAATGTCAGTAGTGGGACTCAAACCTATGCATACCTAAATTCCAGTCCATCGTTTTACCAAACCTGTTAAGCAGACATTTTTTTATTAACAAAATACTATATAATAAAATAATTACATCATTCAACAAAACCGACAATTGGAATTTTTTTATCACTTTATTATTATTCAATGTTTGCCGTTGTATGCACTTTGTTATTTTTAAACTTTGTAGACAAATATATTTTTTTAAATCTTCAAAATAGTGTGTATATAAAAATTTGCTTTTCAGGGCACTTGAATAGAACAATGTTTTGTATAAATATTTAGAATAGAAACCAGTTAAGATAAGATTAAAAGTACATTACCGAAAAATTTGTTTTTAAATAAATTGACATTTATTTAATAAAGTTTAAATATTAATATTGTTATTGTTTTGATAAAGCCTTATTTATTTTAGTATATAAGGTACAATTGTAAACAAATATATTGTTCACATTACTATAATTAAATAAACTCACAAATAATTCCACATTCTTTACACATACACCTTAGATAATAACTAAATTAAATGTGAAAACTTTTAATTCTAAAACCACATCTAGAAGGGATTATTCAATTGTTTGATAACACACATTATTTGGGAGTCATTGGAAAATAAGCGCTAATCATATTCACCATAAATAATCGATTTACTGGGTCCGCTTTAGCCACCTGTAACTCAATGGCTAAGATTTTATTTAACTTGACACCAGTTAGGATGTGAGTTCTAGTTCGCGTAAGACTTGAAAGGTGTGCACTGCTCATAATATTAAACAAGGATGAAATAACAGCACAGTGCTTCTAGTTGGCTTAAAAAATGGATTTATATAAATCTAATTATTTAAATATCTCTTTAAAACCTTATAATAAGCGTTATATTGTTAAGTTATACTTGCCTTTTTTAGTATAATATATATCCTAATAAGGATTGATAAAGTTTAATGTAAGTCATTTTACATTACTATAACATCAACTCCTACTAATATTTATTATTATTATTATTGTTATTAGTAATAATAATTTAGTTGTTATTGCTATTGAGATTATTGGTAGCATATATTGATGTGCACTTATGAAGTGCACATCACAAAGTTAATACAAGTGCAAGGTAGATTAAAAATGAAGCGGTTAGGGTACGTTTAAAATTCAAGGGACGTTCTATATTTGCACCATTCCTTTTAATAACTATTGCATCTGTTTAAAAACACTAAATAAAAAAGGTAATAATTTCCAATTATATTACGTAGTAAATCAAATTAACATTTTTTTTTTACAATTAAAGAGGCAAAATGTACCTTTTGTTTATTGTAATCAAGGCGTGTTTTTGTACGATTTATTATTCCATGTCTGTTACAAATTATTGTAGACATTTACTGTTTTCGCATAAAGTTTTCTTTGCAAACAAAAAACGAATCATTATTATTATAAACATTTATTATGATAAGTATTGAATTTGTTTACATTTACACATTAAAATTCATTTTGTGTGCACAAAAACAATTTGTAACTGCATTACACTTGGTTTAGACTTAGAATATAGCATATACTTGCATTGTGTGTGTGTGTGTAAGTGAGAGAGAGAGAGAGATTATGTAGTAATTAATGTCAAAATCAAGGCTTAAATTACATTAGTTTTGTATATATATACACTAATATTTTATGTTTGTAACTGACACAAATATACAAAATGAATTCTTCGCACAGGTTATGTCATCTATTACTTCTTTTTATAGAAATAGATTAAGTTATTTGTTTATATTCATGTCAAAATGGACCTTAACGTTCAATACTAACAACCGTTTATTTTTGTTTCAAAATGTTAAAATAAAAATGTTCGATTGTCAAACATAAAATAAACGTTTTGTAATTTTATTATTTCTGTAAAATATAAATATCGTTTTTGTTACAAATAATTTTAATTGCTTTTTGTGTGTAATAGATTATGTAGCATTATTAATATGTACAAATAATAATTGTATTAGTCATTTATATTTCGTTATTATTTAAATAAAAGTATATTATTTTTATGTAGTTTAAATAAACATATTTGATAGTTGTTAAATCTGTATTAAATAATATAGAGGAATAAAAAATTATAATAAATAGTAAACTTTTACATTTTATGTATTTATCAAATGTTAACTCCGCCTAGTAATTGTTGTAATTGTTGTCTTATTGCCCCATGCTTATTTTTGAAAAAAAAGGTTTTGTATAATAATAATAATAATAATAATAATAATAATAATAATAAAACATGACAAGTTAAAAATGAGCGTTTGCAACGATTAATAAATAACCAAAAATAAATTACTTGTACTATCCTAACAACAATTACATATATATATATATATATATATATATATATATATATATATATATAGGCTTTGTTGATTGTTAACTTTCCAACAACTGTTTCTCGTAAAAGATTTAAGCAGCAAGGACTAAATAAACAATAAAAAAAATAAAAACAAAATTTTAAAACTGGTGATTTTCCTTATTTTGGGACCTTTTATATTTACTTCGCTTAACAGTTTGTATGTTTAACAAATAGAGTCAAATGCTTGGTTCTGTTATTTTAATTTGTTTGTACAGCACTATATATTTTGTTGTTTTTATGTAAATTTATTTGGTAATGTCTTTATTCAGTTTAAACTATTAAAAAAGATTATATTTGTTTTTATACTGCACATATTTATTATTATTATTATTATTATTATTATTATTATTATTATTATTATTATTATTATTATTATTATTATTATTATTATTATTTAAAAAAGTTACTTTTACTGAAATATTTAAGTCAATAATAATAATAATAATAATATTATATTATTATTATTACAGTTATCATTATTATTGCTATTATTATTAGTGTAATAATAATAATAATTATTATTATTACTATTATTAATTTAAGGTACTTGATAATATTTGAAGAAACGTTTTTAATAATAAGTGCAATTATAAAACTGATTAGTACATTAAGCAACCATAAAATAAACTAAATTAAAAAAAATAATTTACTTATCTTTAACAACTGTATTAAATAAACTAAGCAGTTGTTAAAGATCAATAAATTGTATAAAAGTACACTGGAAAATGTTTTTTAAAATGATATAGATGTGTTAATTGTTAAATAAAAAACCCAATTTAAAAAATTAACACTATTTATTTATTAAATAATAATGTTTGTACCAAAAAAATCAAAATATTAAACAATAATGCGATTTTAAATGGTAAAATTTTTAATGTTTTTATATGACAAACTATTTTTTCAGTTATTTTCTGCAATACTATAGTTAACAAAACTCAAGTAAAAAATGACGCATTATAATATTCTAGAATATTTATCTTTTGTTGTTTATTTTAATTATATCTAAATGTAACTAGTATACGTTTCAAAATTGTTTTAGAAATGTTTATTAAAAATATTATTTGCAATAGTAATATTTATTATTAATGTACAATGACCGTTATTCTAACAATCAAGCATACCAATGTATTAATGTATCAATATATCCCTATGAAATGTAAATTTTTATTAGGAAATTAATTTTGTTTACGAGTAACACAAATCCACAACTGTTCAGTTTGTTATAATTTCAAAAAATATTTGACTTATGAATGTAATAAAATGTTTTGGGGGCATTT
The DNA here is from genome assembly GCA_025895645.1 of Cardicola forsteri. NCBI lineage: Eukaryota > Metazoa > Platyhelminthes > Trematoda > Strigeidida > Aporocotylidae > Cardicola > Cardicola forsteri. Next base: position 732,447 of record JAKXYG010001430.1, on the reverse strand, counting down.
AATAATTATTTTGGATAATGTATACGTTAAAACTTTGTAATGTATTTTTACATAACTTACAATTTACTAATGTATATTTGACTTAATTAGATTGCAAAAGCTTTGAAAAACAAAATTGTAACTTTCGTTCAGTTGTGACCTTCATTCAGTTGTTTCCTAAAACACTAGAATAACTGCTTATAAAACCTGTTATTATTTGTAGATAAAATTGATTACTTAATAAAAATGTGCATTTTACAAAAGAATAATAATAAGTTTATATTAGTATAATACTTTATTGATACAATAAAAATTAATGTATATTTTTTATATAAAAATTTTTTTTTATTTAAAAATTGTTTTAATAAAGGTTAGATACGTCATAAATAAGTAAAAAGTACCAACTATCTTAATAATAATAATAATAATAATAATAATAACAATAATAATAATAATAATAATAATAATAATAATAATAATAATAATAATAATAATAATAATAATAATAATAATAATAATAATAATAATAATAATAATAATAATAATAATAATAATAATAATAATAATAATAATAATAATAATAATAATTGCTTAATTTATGTTAACCACTATATATACAACTCGTCAGTCACAAACAACATTTTAGTATATATATATATACAGTTAATATTTGAGTTAGTACAAATCCCTAGCATGCACAAACACAAACATTACGACCAAGCTAAGTTCAATGTAGTGATGTACTGTTTTTGAGCATACAAAATATTTTTCAATGCGTGAATATAAACAGATTCGAGGATTTTCAACATATTCGAAGTTTGAGGTGTAAATAACACTTTAAAACAATTTTTGAAAATGGTTTAATATTTGGTTTGCAGTAAATGACGTAATATGGAGGAAGCACTTCCGTTTGATCTATTATTGACGAGAATGTACGCAATGAATTTATCTCACAGTTTACGTTTTCTTATACTTTTATTTGGTATTATAAGGGAGACCCAATGCTTCAAAATTCTTAAAATAGTTTTCTAAAACATTTTTAATACTTTAAATTTGTGTTTCTACAATACAAAATTTAATGTTGTTGTTACCTCGTAATAAAAATACGGACAAAAATAAAAAAAATAATTAATTTGTGTAAAAAATTAATTAATTTTTTTAAACTTTAGTTTTTTACTAATTATTTAAATATTTTTGTTTTAATACATACTTGTTGTAGAAATAGTTAATTTATATTAGCAGTAACTTCATGATTTAATATTGCTTTGGTTTTGTAGTTAATAAAACGCTGATTTAAAAAGATTTATATTTTGCATATAAAATAAGGTACATTGAATAGTGAACATTTTGACAAATCTGTACAAAAATATCATAATGGATTTGTAAAAATTATAAAATATCAATTATATAGCAAATTATGTTAATCAATTTAACCAGTAGTATTTTTATCTAGAAATACAATAAAATTATTTAAGCTAAAATGCAATTTTTTATGCTACAGTTACAATTGTTTTAAAAAATAATGTTTTATGTTACAAGTTTGCAAAATTAATTTTCAATGTATTTAAATTCATTTCGTTTACATAAAAAATAAATTAACCAACGCATGTTAAAATAAAAGTAGTGATGTTTTTAAAAATTGTCATTTAATAGTTGTAATGTATGTTTCGTATAATTTAATAATACATTTATCAGCATATCTAAATTTAAAGATTGTTTGTTTTAACTAATTTTTGTTAAAATGTAAATTGCTTTAGATATTATCAACATTTTAACCAATAGCATACCAAAGTGCCTGAGCCAAGAATCTACCGAAAGAAAAGATATCGTTAATTATATAATATTTTGTGGTGCATTATAAGACAAATTATTTAGTAATTAGAAAACTTTTCTAGATTTAATAACCGGTACATTATGGCGAGTCATATTCACAGATCAGGCAGTAGTGTTGTAAATCACATTCCGCCTTGTTTGAGTTCTGAGAATGGTGTTTTTTCGCATTCGGCCGTTAGTATTTGCCCTGTTGACCACGGCATTTAATTGATTTTGTAAGAGTTTTGACCCCGAGCATAGGCTAGTTAGCCGAGGCCAGCCATCTTGGTGAGAAGACAAATAATTTTTAAACAACCTTTTCTAGGCCCCTTTCAGGATGGAGTAAGCAGTGCTGTCCCTAAATAGGACTGCTTGTTGATAATATTCAGGGTGACACCAATAACCGTTGTCGCCTTTTTGTCACCACGTTAACAATCTTAACGTTTGAGTATCCGTTCGATTTACAACTGCTTATTTGGTACTGCTTTGCTTACAACTAACCTTTATTGCTAAAGGCCGTTTCACTATCCGCCATCTGTAGACGCGCTAAGTAGGAGTCGGTCTTCCCCCTTAAAATCTATACGGTTTCGCTCGCTGTCCTCTATTAAACGCAACCGTTTAATAACTAATAAAATATTTTAACCATTTCCAAATATTTGTAAGGCACTTAACATTCATTGGCCATGTATTTCTAACACAATAGAAGAAAGACGACTAATACAGATTGGCCATGTTTTACGTCGATTGCCCACTTATCCAGTCAGAATAGTTATAGAAGCCCATCCATTACCCAGATAGAAAAGAAGACCGTGTGGTCAACGGAAAATTTGGACGGACATTGTAGCACGCAAACTTAGTCCTTTTATTTATGCTAAGCCTCTTTGTCCACATTAATTACTTAATTGAGCGTCCGTTTGCTTACCGTTTGCAGCTAATAGAGATTACTATAGGGTTTTAATTTTGAATGTATTTAACATGTAAAGTCAACATACCTCAAGTGTCATTTATTAGGTGCATATTGCAAAAGTTGATATTTTTTGCAAAATTTTGGTAATTTGGACTACCCTGGGCGATAATAACCGGTGGGGGATGTTTATGCCCACTGATGAATGATTAAAACAAATTAGATATGCTTTGCATTTTATGTAATATTTGACGTTATGTTCCATGTTCACAATTTTACCCTTAATTATCAACCAGCTGTAATTTTATGTAATTTTTAATAATGAACAACATACATTGATAAAATTATTATTTATTTTACTTTCTACGTAATATTATGTATATATATATATATATATATATATATGTAGTTGTTAGGGGTGTTTTAGTTTAGTAATTACTTTTTACACTATTTTTTCAATGGTTGTATAATTGTCAATTCTGTTCCCTATATTTTGTTTTCTCAATAATAATAATAATAATAATAATAATAATAATAATAATAATAATAGTCAATTCTGTTCCCTATATTTTGTTTTCTCAATAATAATAATAATAATAATAATAATAATAATAATAATAATAATAATAATAATAATAATAATAATAATAATAATAATAATAATAATAATAATAATAATAATAATAATAATATAATAATAGGAAATTATTTATTTATTTGTATGCATTTTTTAAACAATATTATACATAATTTTAAAATTTAATTAATGAATTTATGTCCGGACTAAAATTGCCTAAATAGTTTACATTTTTTAAAATTTAATTCTTTTCTAAAATTGCAATATATGTTGAAGATAATTGTACAAATGACAATTTTAATGATGCAATTATAATCGCTCAATGCAATAAGTAGATTGTTTGTTTTTACAATAAGAAAATATTGTTTAAACTTTACAATAACAAAACGTTTAATTTAAGAAAAAGTATAAATATTTTTAAACACAACACAAAGTTAAAATAGTAACAATTAGATTTAGATTACAAATTCCACACGTTTTGATCAATACGTTTTTAACGTTCTCGCTTTGTTCAATCAAGGATTAGAGAAAAGCAAGTTGAATAAAACTTGCATTAATTATTTAATGGTTACATAAAAATCAGTATTTATTCTATTTTATTATCAAGCAAAACTATAACGTTTTTATAAATTATTTAGTACCTTTGAATTTTTATTGTTTATTCATTTAGGAACATTGCAATTGTCACGTTTAATAAATTATACATTTAAACGTCGATTTCAAACTATGGGACAAGAAAATAAAAAGTAAGCGTTTATTGCAAAATCAATTAAGACTATTTTACAAACTGAATATGTTAGACTTTTTTGTCTTTTTAAAAATTGTCTAAACATTACGTAAAATGAAAAAGTAGGGGATACATTTTAAATAATCTAAAATAGTATTTTTTATTTGTTACATAAAAGTGCATTTCGCACATAGTACAATTATTGGTGTTGGCAACAATTTACTACAGTTTAATGTTAATTATTTAGTAATAATCACAATATTTAAAGCATTTGGTTCCCTTTATAATTCCAAACAAAAATCATAGAAGATGCAAACTGTGAGATGAATTCATTTTGTATATTCCCTTCAGTCACAAACATATAGGCATATTGCGTATATGTATGTATGTGTAGTTATTAATGTTAAGTTAATTACATCATATATTTTTATGTATATATACTGAGTTTTTATATGTTTGTAATTGAAGAGAATATACGAACTGAATTCATTTTACAGTTTACGTCTTCTATTATTTCTGTTTGGAATCACAATATTAATTAGCTCACTGTACTTAAAAAGCTTTTTCTGTTTTAAAATGTAGTATTAAAAATAAAGTAAAAAATTTATAAAAATTAAGTTAGATTTTAGTCAACCAGGAGCATTGCAGAGTTGTTTCATCCTTATTTGGAGTTATCGGTAGATGATAAAACCAACCAAGGAAAAAAGTTGCAAAAGAGGGAGCCAATAAGAGTCAGATAACCTTTTGTGTGAGTGCGTGATTACTCGGCAGTTGGGAATAGAAAATTTTCAAAATGTGTGACCAAATTTGCACAATGATGCAATACAAATCGTGTAGTGCTATGTAAATATTGATTTTTCCACATTATATACATTTTTAAGGTCAAACAATCCCTTTTTGATAGAAGGATGCACCAACGTGCCTCACACTCACTCACGGAGGTTGACCATTAGGATTTTTTTAAATTAAAAAAAATAAATTCCTATACGATTTGCATTGAGTCACGCACTCACACAAGGTTATCAAACTCTTATTGGCTCCTTCTTTCGCAACTTTTTTCCTTGGTTGATTTTATCAGCTACCGAGTCATCAATAGTGCATACCTTTTAAGTTTTACATACACACATACACACACACACACCTGAATTTGAACCCACGCCCTATCTGGTATTAAGCTAGGGATGGTCAAACTTGATCCCGTAAAATTATTATTTATATTTATGAACTTCTGATTATTCCAAATAAGGATAAAACAGCTGTACAGTGCTCCTGGTTGACTAAAAACCGAATGAATTTGACAATTCTAAATCAAATCAATCCCTTAAAAACCTATTAATAAACTTATAAAAATGTTGTTAAAATGCATAATAATAATGGTTGTACTTGTTTAAAGTTAAACATACAGTTAAAATCTTGTCAAGTGTACTTTTAAAAATTATTTACTTGTAATTATTTATTTACTGTTAAATAATTTCTACTCTCTCTCTCTCTCTCTATATATATATATATATATATATATATATATATATATAGAGAGAGAGAGAGAGAGAGAGAGAGAGTTAGCTTCTACACATTAGTTAGTATTTTACACGTTCTCTATATATAAAAAACCCAATATATAGAGTGTTTATTGTCATTTATGAATATATATTTCCGGCAACAAAATTAATTGGTTTTAAAAATATTTTTAGGTTGTTTTTATTGCATGTTTATGATATCAGTATGCAATAAGCACTAGTAAACAGTTTGTATCGAAACGTCAGTGCATCTGCTATCATTTTCTTATATCAGTACCAAACTACATTAGCTTATTGTCGGATACAAGATGTATGTTTAAATTAAAAAGTGTACAAGTAATATTTAATAAACCATAATTTGTTAGATAAATAATAAACTCTACTTAAAAAGGATTGGAAATAAACCGATTTTGCCAATTACAAGTCTAGATATAGGAGGAGGGTTTGTAGCAAGTGGGGTTTCCGGCAGTAAAATAAAACATACAAGAAAACTATTTGATTTAGTTGGATACAAAATTAAATGGAGAAAGCTAACTAAAAATAGTGACTTCCTGTAAAAAAGGGAAAAAGAAGAAGAATGTTAAATAAAAAAAGAAAATAATAATAATAATTATTTTTACTATTATTATTATTATTACTATCATTTTTATTATTATTATTATTATTATTATTATTATTATTATTATTGTCATTATTATTATTATTATTGTCATTATATATATATATATATATATATATATATATATATATATATATATATAATAGAAAACCCTTTTGCTTTAAAAATAAGCATGGGACAAAAAGATAACAAGTACATCAAAGAACAACTACAAAGCCTTGTAATTCAAGGAGAACATGAAACAACAAAACGTTTCCACGTATCTAAACATTCTGCCAAACAATTTGCTTAATTCCATGAAACATTCACTTTAATTAGATCTTCCCGAATAGTTCTTAGCCAAGTTTTCTGTGGTCTACCAACCTTTACCATTTTCGATCTTTTATTAGAAAACCGTTTTTGTGGGTTTTCGGGTGGTAAACGTAGAATTTTCCCAAGTAATTTTTTTTATCCAATTGTAATAATGTCATGTAGTGAACAAGAGTCAGTTCTTCCCATAATTTCATCATTTGAAATGTGATTGCGTCAGGTAATTTTAAAAATGCTTCTAAGACACCGGCGATAAAAAACATCCACCATCTTATCAGTTTTGTCTGTTCGCTTCCGCGTTTCACTTCCATATATTGCCGTAGGAATGATTATTGATGCGTACAAACGAAGTTTTGTCTTCAGATGAATGGAAAAACATGACCATATTGATTTGAGTTTATGGAAGACTGTCATCGCCTTTCTAAGCCTGGCTTTAACATCAATTTCGGTTTTTCTATTTTTACCAATAATGCTTCTCAGGTATATAAACAATCAACAGTATCAATATTTTATCCACTAATTTTGATGGGGAAATCATTGTTTGACTTAGTGCACAACACTTTTGTTTTTAAACAATTAATCTGTAAGCCAATACGAAAACTGATATCACTGAAACATGTCATATTTTGCATAATTTCTGGAGTTGTACTGAGTAGACCAATATCATCTGCAAAATCCAAATTTGTCAATCTCCCATGGTTCTATTTGATACTATAAGGCAAATTATTTATGAACTAAGTCATAATAAAATCAATTACCAAAAGAAATAAAAACGGTGACAAAATATATCCTTGACGTACTCCCGTGACAATTTCGAACATAGCAGTATGACCACGTTTTGTTCAAACACGGCAACTTGAAATTTGGTAAAGCGAACGCATAATATTTACATATTTTAACGATATTCCGTAAAACTGAACAATTTTCTACAATGATTCTAGATGAGCACTGTCAAAAACTTTCATAAAATTAATAAAATTAAATGTAAGTATTATTATCAATTGTTTATTTGAAAACCGTTCTTGCTGGCGGTAAGCTCAAAATTTGATTAAGTAATTTTCTTCGTCTAATCAAAAATTGAGTTTCTTTTTGGCTTTCACTCAACCGTGTAAACTGGGTCATGTTACCACTTCTTTGCCGTTGTTAACCGGAATAGTATCTACAAGTTGTTTCTGTGGCGATATAAATTTTTTACGGAGGCCAAGTTGTTAGGCTGAATTCCTTCTCCTTTATTCACACCTGGGACTGGCTAAATTGATAAAATTGCAAAGTTAAAAAATACAATAAAAAGACGTTACGTTAACAAAAACGTGCAAAAACTGTGCTAACAGAATTTGGATGGCATTATTTGATATTATGTTTGATATCGAAACATTTTAACTATATCTACATGGAATAATTGTATTTCTAAAGGTATTTTTAAAATGAAAGGGCATTGTAATAATAATAATAATAATATTATTATGACAAAATTGCACAGATGACAAGGTTGGGTAATAACCGAAAGGAAACTCAAACTTTGATTTGCAGAATCTTCAATGTTGGAACATAAAATGTGACTCAAAATCCAAAAATATGTATTGATGACAATTTGGTAACTGAAGTAATTTATGCAATTCAAAGGTTGAAAAACAATAAAGCAGGAGGATTTGACAAGATAACTGCAGAAGTGCTCAAACATAGAGGTGATGTTGTAGCACGTAAGCTTGCTTATTTACTGAACAAGTTCCAAATGATTGGTGGTAAGGAGTAATTGTTACTCTTCCTAAAAATTAAATTCTGAATAATTGCAATAATTGGCGCGAAATAACCATATTGTCTGTTCCTGGTGAGGTGTTTTGCAAAGTAATTTTAAATCGTTTAAGTAATGTGGTAGATAAATATTTTTGAGAACAACAAGTAGGTTTTCGTAAAGAAAGAAGCTGTATTGAACAATTACCCTTCTTGTATCAAGCAATAGGGCTTCATATTATGATTATGATTATTATTAATATTAACAATAATAATAATAATAATAATAATAATAATAATAATAAAAGTAATAAAAACAATAATAACAATAGTAGTGATAATAATAATAATAACAATAACAATAATAATTGTAATAATTATAATAATTATATTAATAATAATAATAATATTAATGATAAAAATAATAACAATAACAACCATACAACCCTCACAACAATTACTGCAAAAAAGTGATTATTTAACTAAAACCTCTCTAGCATCTACATAGCATACAAGAGAAACGTCACTTCAATTATAAAATATACAATACTATATAATAATTGAAAAAAACTATAATTATATATACATATATATTGTAAGTAAAAAAAATTATATAAAATATCAACGGGTGCAAAATCGGAAATGGAGTAAAATGATTAACATGATTTATAACGTCAACTAACAATAAAAATACAGATTGCACGCAATTTTTTCAGTTACCAAATGATTAAGGACATTACAACGTTCAAAAAATTCAATAATCTATGTGATCGCCTTTCTTTTGAACAACCTGATCCAGGCGTTTTGGAATGCTGTCAATAAGAGTGTTGATATATTCTTGTTTCATCTCATATTGAACAACAAACCGAATGCGTTCACATAAATCCTCAATTTCGGTATGCTTATTGATATTGCGCTTTAGCATACTGAAAAAATTTTCAATAACATTGATATCCGGGCTGTTAGGTGGCAATTGAGCGAAAGATAGCTTTTTTGATTTTAGCCCCTTTACTGTCTAAATGTAAATATAAAGCAAATATAGTGAAGTTAGATGAATATGACGTTACCTTTTTGGACGTATGACATGGAGCATTGTCCTGAAAAACAGTAGTAACCCCCGTGTAAGTGTGCTGCATTTCATAATGAAAAACATCCTTTATAACTGAAACAAATTTTTCACTATTTAAGGTACCAGATATAATTCTCCATTTGATAGGTTGATTATACTTAATACGAAACCAACACATTACTTGTCGAGGGTGGGCTTTCTTTCTAACAACCGGGAGTGAATGTTTTTGAAAACTTGTCCCACACAACACTTTGTTTTTAAAGCCAAATGGTTCATCCCGAATCATTGTTTCATCAGCAAAGTATACGGAACGCCAATAACATAAGTGTCGTTCACTCCATAGTTTACAAAAGGCTAATCGGTCATCCTTTTGTTTTTTGGTAATAAATGGCTTGATCTTTGGTGATTGTAGAGTTAAACCAGATTCGATTGCTCTGTTTCTTATAGTGGAATAAGTAAAACTGTTTAAACTATTTCTTTTAGTTTCTGAAATAGGTTTATTATAATTTTTTTTTAACTCTATAATAATTTTTTGATCATCTGTACTTGTTGTTGCACGTTTTCTTCCAACATTATCATAATTTTGGGGTTTTTGACCGTTGATAATCCGATAAATTGTTGAAAGGTTAACTCTATATAAATCTGCTAATCTTTTTGGTGAAAATCCTTCATTTTTTAATTCTTTAATAACACGGTTTTCATTTTCAGTAAGATGAAAGCATTTTTTATTACTATTCTCCATTTCAAAAACAATGCAATCAGAAAGCAGAATTAGCGGCTGAGCGGAATCTCAAGGTTAAACGTAAATAATAAATTATTAGATTTATTTTAAAATTTTTATTTAAAATTAAGAAAAAAAAATTTTTGTTATTTTTATTTATATAGATTAGAATAATTAAATGTTTATTTTGATAATTATTATGACATCACAATCAGAACAGATTTGAATGTTCGCTTAACATCAATTTTAAGAATTAGTTATTGTTCATTTTTAATGAAATTAAGCACACAAAATAATAATAGGCTAATTATTATAAAAATTATGTAATTTTAACTTATTATCCACGTTAATATAGAAGTAGCTTTTAAAATATGCTATTTTGGCCGACTCAGCCTTCTTAAATAAGTATTTCTAAGTATATATAAAGGATCTATTAAGCACTAGACATTATTTTTAATTCCCGATAGTTGTTTTTACGAAAAAACAATTGGACATAACAAATTAATTTAGATTTAATACCTTTGTAATTTTTTGCGGTAATTGTTAAAATGGGTGTAATAATAACAATGAAAATAGTAATAATAATAAATAATAATAATAATAATAATAATAATAATAATAATAATAATAATAATAATAATAATAATAATAATAATAATAATAATAATAATATTATTATTATTATTATTATTATTATTATTAACAATAATAATGGTTATAATATTAATAATTGTGTTTTGACAATACAATATTTTTAAAGCCAGACTGTTAACTTTGCTCTTTTATCATTCCTTTTTTTATCTAACATGGAACTACTTGCCATAAAGTAAACTTATTGGCATATCTACGTGATTGTTTAATACATTGACATGATATATTTATTAAATTGTATTAAATGCAATTAAACCAACAATGGGTGTAAACAAATCAATTAAAAAAAATTACAAACTTTTATTTCTTTTTTATCGTGTTTAAAAAATGTCTATCTTGCACATTTGTTAGTTAAAATATTTGGTTTTAATGTTTTTGTGCATAAATATGCATTATAATCATTATTCCAAGCAAACACAATTCAATGTTTTTTCCATTGCTAGTGAAATAATAAACCAACAAAAAAAAATTTCAAATTGTCTAATTTTAAAGTGCAATTTTTCAAATAATTTTATTCGCTGTTTGTTTTTCTGGCAATAACATTGTTGTAAAGTAAGACTTGTAATTGTAAAAAACAAAATTACATTTTTCTTAACTCCGCCTAGTTTGGATTAGAAATGATTCAATCTAGCCAAGCCTGGATAAAGGAGGAGGGTTTGAGCGCAAGGTTGGCAACCTGGCCTTTGTAAAAATGTATACTGCTGCGGAAACAATAAAAGATGACGCCATTCCGGCAAATAACAACGTTTATGGATGGCAAAGTTACCAGACGACAAGATTGAGTAAAAGCCGAAAGAAAGCGCAATCTTCGATTTGCAGAATATTTAATGCCAACGAGACTTTGTTATTGTTGTTGTTTTGCTGTAATTGTTGTCTTATTGCCCCATGCTTATTCTTAAAGCAAAAGGGTTTTGTATAATATATAATATATAATACAGGATTAAAACTTGTTACGATGGTAGATAATAAAACCAACTCATGGGAAAAAGTTGCGAAAAAAGGAGCCAATAAGAGTCACACAATCTTTTGTGCAAGTGTGTGATTACTCGGCAGTTGGGGATGGAAAAGTTTTAAAAAGTGTAACCAAATTTGGACGATGACGTAATACAAATCGTATAGTGCTATGTAAATATTGATTTTTTCACCTTATTTACATTTTCAAGGTCAAACAATTCCCTTTTGATAAAAGAATGCACCAATGTGATTCACACTCACTCACGAAGGTTGACCATTAGGATTTTTTTAAATTGTGCTTTCCTTGGTTGGTTTTATCATCTACCGTCACGATATTTCAATTTGTACAGTCGTTATGCTAAACTGTCTTGCACTATTTCAATTTATAACACACACGCATATATATATATATACATATATATATATATATATATATTAAAGTAACAAAAAGTTTTAATTTATCGTCAATTGTAGCTATTTTTAAAAAATTATCGAAACATATAAATATTAAAATTTTTGAGTTTTAAAAAACCATTTGATTTTAAAAATATAAATATATATATATTGACCATTTTTATGTTTATAAATAATTTATTCACAAAATTATCAACACAAAAATTAATTTATTTCAAGTTATGCATATATGTACAATATATTTTGTCTGCAATTTTTATTTTTATTAGAAATTGTTAAAATCTCCTTCCACATATTGTTAGCCCATGTCTTGAATTAAAAGAAATATTGTAAAAAAATTTTATTTGCTCGTTTTTATCCAAAACAAAAAACAAAAACAAAAATTATTTTTTCTTATTTATTTATGTTGCTAAAATCACAAGTTGCAGCTGCTTGTTAATTTCAACTGACTAACTATGTTTTGTATTTAACAATAATAAATAATGTCAAAAATGTAATTATATACTATTTTGTACATTCAATAATTTTAAAACGCATAAATATAATTTTTTTGAAATACCTCGTTCACAATTCACTACATTTTTATCGATATAAAATTATACTACCTTTGCATCTAAAATTTGCTACTTTTAAAAACGAATTTAAAAATGAACAAATTGTCGTAACCATATTTGTGCAACATTGACAAATATTATTTTTAATAATAATAATTACAACATGCTTTCAAAAACATTACATTTTATTAATAATGACATTCTATTTATAAATAATAATTTTACGGGGTCAAGTTCAATTATCCGTAGCTTAGTAGTTAAAGCGCTGGCCTGACACCAAATAGGGTGTGGGTTCAAGTTCATGTGTGTGTAAAACGTGAAGTGTTGATAATTTCAAATAAAGATAAAACAGCTCTACACTGTTCCTGGTTGAATAAAACTAGGTGAATTTATTATTTAAGTGAATCTGACAATTCCAACTAAAATGACATTGCATGTCTGGATAAGTTCGTGTCAGTTCATCTTTGTGCTGAAATGATCGAGTAGCAACAAGACTCATTTATGTGCTTTTGACTATGCCGTAACGTTTTCTCCTGTGTTTGGTTTGGTTGTTTCGGCAGTATACGTTTTTTTATGTTGTCTTCGTATTATTGGTCATTACTAATGGATAATTAATTATAGCACCAAATCAAGGTAGGTTTATATATTGAACAACACTATTACAAACTGGAAAATCGCCAATTGACAAAAAACAGCACGTTAACGTCAATGGTTAAAAAGGGCATTTTAAATTGGTAAAAATTATTTACAATCAATATTAATGACTGCTAGCAATACTGTGCCCAACTCGAATCTGGGTGAACATGACATGGATCCCTGCCACCACCACCAGAACTACTTAATGCGGACCAACATTCGGTTCGGCTAAAACATTTACTGCTAAACATTAAAAACAAAAATTAGTTCAAATTTTAATTCATAATATTGCCATTCCCAAACAATAATTAATTACTTTAAAATATAGATACTAATTAAAAAGATTAATTTATTAAATTTTAGAGATTAAAAATATTTAAGAAACTGTACTAGTCATAAAGTAATTAAACCAAATTTACTTTGTACTTAAAATATTCAAAAATAAAACGTAATAACTTGGAAATTGTTTAATAAAGCATAGTAAGTAGAACAATTAAGTATTTTTAAGCTTGTACTTATCGTTAATAGTAAAATGTTTGTAAAATGATAATAGTAAAAACATTAAGAACATTAACGGATATCCCGTTATTTTAGAAGTTATATATATATATATATATATATATTATTTTAAGTACATTTTAACTATTGTGTTTAACGAAAACATTCTTATAATCGAAACTAAACAAAATAAAAACAACTAAATAAATGTTTACAACTATAACTTGTAAAAAATAAAAACAATGTAATTTATATCCTAGGAAAATGTGATCATTTGTAGAAAATCAAATGTAAGTAAATTTACAATCAATATATAATAAAAAGTATTAATCTACGCATAAATTAGTTTAATTAACTTGGCATTTATTAAAATGTAATTAATTTTAGAGCATTTTACAGCTAATAAATATAATATTCAATTTAATTTTGCATTTTGAATAATTTTCTAATTAACATGTTTTAAGCACACAGATTGTAAATTTGTTAAGTAAAATTGTTTCCAGACAACTAATAACTACTTCTACTACTCAATACTACTAGTACTACTACTAAGACTACTTCTACTACTACTACTACTACTACTACTACTACTAAGACTACTTCTACTACTACTACTACTACTACTACTACTACTACTACTACTACTACTACTACTACTACTACTACTACTACTACTACTACTACTACTACTACTACTACTACTACTACTACTACTACTACTACTACTACTACTACTACTACTACTACTACTACTACTACACTACTACTACTACTAATAATAATAATAATAATAATAATAATAATAATAAAAGTTAGTGGCAAAGCCACCTTTTTATTAGTTCTAAGTTTTTATAGCATCGCGAATAATTCCTTTCCACTGATTACGGTTTTCAGAGGCGTGCACATATGTGTCAGTCCAACGATTTTGCCATTCTTTCCAAGATAAATTCTCGGCAAAAATAGAGTGAAGATCGTCTCAAACAGAATCCATCTAAGTACGTTTTTGACCACCTTGACGTTTTTTCCAATTAGCATTTGGACAAGCCAAAGTTACGGAACGTGAGACTGTATTAGGATGTTTACGAAAAACGTGTCTAAACCAGTGCAATCTACGTTATCGTGATACCAAAAAAGGAAGTTCGTAAAATAGAAAGTCATTTCAAATTTGGCGGTTTCTGATCTTTTTCGTACAATTCCTTCATACAGATGATACAAAATGAGTGCTGTGCCAAATATATCTGAGACATTTTGCCTCCAATTTGTTGAGTTTTATAATCTATATAGCTATTCAGAGTCGTTTTCTGTTTAACCAGTCAAAAGATAAAAAGTAGTCTATAAACGTTACGTATGTAGGGCGCTAAAACTTTACCCGATATTCCAGAATTCGTCAAAGCGTATAAATCTAATTAATGCATTCCAAACCAGGACGAAAACCAGTTTGGTTGGGACGTGTGGTCTTTTCCCTCTCCGGGCGAATCATATCAACTATCGCTGATGTGGCAATTTTTGCAGCTATGCAAAGTAAATTGATGCCCCTGTAGTTAGCAGGTATTTACCGATTTCCTTTCTTATAAACAGAAACAATAGTAGCACAATGCCAGTCTTTAGGGAACTGCTCAGTTGTTCAAAAATCGTTTGAAATACCATAGCGGTCTTCAATAAGCCGTGAGGTGCCGTATTTTGAGTTTACTGTAGATGCGCATAATGTCATCGACGGTTGGAGGTTCTACGAAAATTGGATAAATTGCAGAAGAAACTGTGTCAAGAATAGATTGATCTTGCAAACATCCTGTTGTCATTTCAAGATGGTTTAAAGTCTAATTAATGTAAAGGAACCAGTCTTCGTTTAAGATGTCAGACAATCCAACTTTAACTTTGTTTTACTGCAGAGTTGTTCCAATTTCTTGTATACTTTTCTACTGTCATTATGGCGAGCAGAAACCTCTAGTTCATCTACTATAGAATCCCAGTGTCTTTGCTCATCTTCCTCATAATTTTTTCAAAATTCAGCACGCAATGATCTTGCTTCACTTTTTCTCGTAGTTATCTTTGCTTGTGTATAAAGATATCAAGAATTGGTGGACATCCAGTTTGGCCTTTTTTGTTGATAAATGGAGGAGCACCAAACTAGCTGTGTCGATCTTTCGTTTCAGAATGTTCCATGACTGATTTACTCACATACCACAATATGGAACAACAACTGGAGCTGATAAGTAGACTTTGAAAAACTTATCAGTATAGTCACTGTGTGTCAGTAGAGAATAATCCGGAACAGGAATATCAAAGACGTAAACGAAGCGAGCATGAAACAAGCAAATAATTGGACAACTCAAATGTTAATATAATTAAAATTGTTATTATTATTACTGTTATTATTACAAAATCCTTTTGGTTTTTAAATAAGCAACAATGTAACAGTAACCGCAACATTAACAACAAATCCTTATAATTAAAAAAAACATGGGGCAACAAAATGAATCCATATGTTCGAACAATTTGGAAAAATGTTGGCAAAATGTTCTTCGATCCTCCATAAAACATTCATTTCAATTAAATCGTTCCAAATAATTTTTAGCCAAGTTTTATGTAGTCTACAAACCCTCATTTTCTATAATCAAAACCGTTTTTGCTGTTTTTTTGAGCACTAAACGTAGAATTTAAAAAAAGCAATTGTTTTGTCTAATTGTAATAATGTTCATGTTTTCATACTGACTACGTGTTTGGCACTAAATATTCTGCAAATTAGAGATTGAATATTTTTGGAGATTTTAGTCAATCTCTGCCGTTGTTTGCCGGAATGGCGTCCTCTTGATTGTTTCTGTAGCAATGTCGATTTATCACAAAGGTCAGACTGCTAATTTTCCGTTCAAACTACCCCCTCTTTTATCGAAGATTGAGGCTGGCTAGATTAGTTTATTTTTGATTTTTTTAGGTTTTAGAAATAGAATTAAGGCAAAATAATATAAAAAAACTTGGCAGAATTACATATTTTGACACAATTATTGAGAAAGTGTTACATTTTCAAGAATTATTCGATGGCATTTTTTGGAACAAATATAATAATTATTGGTATAAATTTTTTTACTTTTTCTTAAATATTTATTTTTAAGTAGTTGCTTTCAAATATAGAATTAATAAAAATATTATATGTTAGCAAACATTTATACAAATGCACAAGTTTAAAAGAATCACTTTATTATTAATTTACGTGCTTAAATCTATTAAAAATACATTGCTTAATATTTATAATTGATATTTATTAAATACAACATTAAAAATATAATAATGACCTTATAAAATTAATGCTAACTAAAATACAAAAAAGTTAAATGAATGTAAAAAAGGTTATTGAAAATGTTTAATTTAAATTGTTTACAAAATAATAAAAATTATTAAGTTATTAATTCTAATGATTTCTAGCAGTAAAGTTTTGTTGTTTTGCGAAATAGTACACTTAAAGCAATATTTGTTTCAATAAAGTAAATAAATAATCTAAAGGCATGTAAATAAATGAATATTTTCTGGGAGAAAATATTGAAATGCATATCCAACACTTTATTTTAAAATAAGAAAACATTAAAAATGTTAGTCAAAAAAGCATAAATATATTGTTCTTGATTTTAGTAAAAAATTATTTGTAAAACTTGCAAAAATAAAAAAAATAATTAGGATTTATTTTATTATTAAATAATCTACTTTATTAGAATTTGGTAATTTCTGGTGGGAAGTTAAACAAGAAATATCTTTTATTAAATCAATTACTAACAATTCGTTAAACTGTTTTTTAAATTATTAAACAAAAAAAGTTATGCATTGCAAAATCCAACTAGTATAATTGGTAAGTTTTGGTATTTTATTTTAGTTTGAAAATAGCTATAATTTAAAACATTGACATTTTCAATACGGTGAGAAACTAACTTTATATAACCTTTAAATCAAGGGGTTGCAAAAAATCTATATTTGACAAACTATGTACTAACTTGATATAAAGTGCCAAATAGCTATTATACAACAAAATGTCCCAAATACCATAGTCCATGGTTTTTTATTATAATAGGAAAAAGAAATATTTTAAGCTAAAATGTAAAGCACTCACACAAAAGTCGTTATAGTTTGGATGTCACATTTTGAAAACATTTATGTTGATTGTATTTAAAATCATTTTGTTTATAGACATTCTAAAATTACAACATTAGGCGAGCTATTTGCTTTAAAGGTTTCGTTTAACAATTTATGTAATTTAACGCAAGACTACATTTTTATAAACAAGTTAAAATCAAAAACTTATATGTTTAAAATTACCATTTTGTTAAAAAAGTATATTAAATGAAACTGCATTTAAGTTATAACCGGTGACCAAGGCAGTTAGTTTTAAAAAAGACAATTATATAAAATATGTTAATGCATAATACGACTACCTAACAAACAACTAAAAACTTTCTTTGCAATGTACAATATGTAATATTTAAAAATTTATTTTAAACTAATAATTTTAGAAAATGTTTACTAATAAAACATTTAGTAATTAATGTGTAATATTTGCAACTAATAACTTATATTAAGAAATTAAATATGTAATTGATTTTCAATATTCTGGGTAATATTTACTGCATTCTAAAATTTTCTTAAGACGTTTAATGTAGAATTTTTTAGGTTTGTTAATCTAATATTGTTCAAATGGATTTTGCATTACACAATCAATTGTCGTAACCAAAAAATCTTATTTCTCAAACATTATATTTTAAAATAACTTTCAAAAATTACAATTATATTGATGTTTGTGTTGCTTAGAGGAAATTGTATAAATGTAATGTTTATTTTAATCAAGAATTTTGTACTTTATCTAACAAAAATATATTATTAATTTTAAAGGTATAATCAAAATTATGTTATCTTTTTAAAAAATATAGACTACAAAATTGTTTATATAACAAATGTATACAATTGTAATAATAATGTTGCATTATCGTTTTCAGTTTCTATTGGTGCAAAAATATAAATAATTCAAGCTAATTACAATTAAGTTTATTTGTATTTTGTGGCTTTTGCTATTTATTTTTATTTACAACTTTTTTATAACCTTGAAGGTGTTTCTATAGTAGTCTAACTATGTTTTGTTTTAATCAAAAACACAAATAAACAAACACTTTTCAATAAATTTTGTAAATAAATGTTATGTAAATTATTTTGGCAAATGTACACATAATAGAATAAAATAAAACGTTTTTGTGTATAATTTATAGACATATGCAAACGTGATACAACTAGAACCATTACAACAATTAACGCAAAAATCTATAAGGATATTAATTTGAATTAATTTGTTATATCCGATTGTATTTTTTTGTAAAAATAAATACATAGAACTAAACATCATATAAAGTACTTGATAGTTGCTTTATTTCTAAGTAAATAAACTTTAAAATATTTGTTTAGAAATGTTGAATCGGTATAAAAATTATATTTCTAAAGCTACTTCTATTACAACGGAATTACTAAACGCAATTTACGTTTTTTTATAATTAATAATAAATTATTAATTTATATGCTTAAAATCATTAATTAAAAATATTTTTAATTCTTTAAGTTCATGTTTCTATGACACAAGATTAAACGTTATTGTTCCATTATAATAAAAATTTAAATTTAAATTTTAAAAATTGATTTATGTTAAAAAATTATTTTTAAAATTATTTTTTAATAATTATTTTTTAAATATATAATTTTTTAAATATATTTGTTATTTTAAAATGTTTCTATAGAGATATATATTTTCTTATTCAAAATACGATTTTACCTTATAACAAGGTTTCAAAATATTGTTTTTTTGGTTTTTATTTTAAAATATTAATTTGTTAATAAATTTAAGTTAAAAATTAATATTTGCATAAAAATTTAAATTAAAAATGCAGTATATCTTGTTAAAACGATTTTAAATTATATTAATATTTTTAACAATATTTTGGGTATTTTCTTAGAACTAGTAAAAACTTATTTTTTGTTTATTAAAAAATATAGTGTAACTTAAAACGATAAAATACATTAGGTTTTTAAATTATAAAACAAATTTAGTTCTTTACTAGCTAAGAGCAAAAAAATATGTTCAAACTTTTTAATCACAGAAAGTTTAATTAATTTGTTATTACAAAAAGAAAACACCAGAAGTAAAATTTATAATAGCAAAATATTAATTGATTTTAATTAAAGACGATAAAACACTGACTTAAAAGGATTAATATATTGCAAATTAAAATAAATTATTGTGTTTAAAATATATATGTTAATCAATTTTAGCAGTAATATTTTATAGTAAAATATAACAACAGTTTTAGGCTAAAATATAATTTACTTATGCCACGGTCACGATTGTTTATAAAAGCAATAATCTGTGTTATAATTATAAAAAATTAATTTTAATTGTATTTAAATTTATTTTATTTACATAAAAATCTTAATTTAAACACAGTACGGGCTATAATTAATTATATGTTTAAAAATCGGTATTTAATATATCTAACATTAATGATATTTATTTTGTTTTTGTATAATAAAATCTAACACGAATAAGCATATATAACTGAAAATATTATTTGTCCAAATCAATTTATTTATTAAAATTTAAATTACATAAAAATATATCAACATTTTAACCAAGAGCATACCAAAACACCTAAGTCAAGTAGTTATAAACACAAGTTATCACATTTATTATTAATGTTTTGTAGTAAATTATACATAAAATAATTTAGTAACTTTAAAAATTAGATGCGTTTTGTATTTAAAAAATATTTGACGTTATATTTTATGTTACTTACTTTACTCAACTTTAGATTATGAGCCAGTTAATATTTTATGTAATTTTTCATTAGCTACAACATATATTTATAAAAATATGCCTGTGTTTTTATTATTATATAACTTAGTATATTTAAAATGGCGGTTTTTAGTATATTTTGTGATAGCTGGAGATATTTTAGTTAAATAATGACTTTTTTGCCGTATTTGTTGTAAAGACAAAATAATTTATACTAAACACTATAATTGATATTAATTTAATCAGTAATTTTTTAACAATTATAAATATTTTCCAAATCAAAAATAAATTATAATTTTTGTAAAAATGTATATTAAATGGAACCTTTTTATTTATATTTCTAGCAGCATTTAAATTTTTTAACGTTTTATAGAAGTTTTTCTAATTGTAAAATGTATTATCGGTTAATTATATATGAAAACAAATTAATAATTAAAAAAAAAATAATTAAAACATTTTATTTCACACCCATATATATATATACATATATGCAGTTAAAATGTTTAAAAAAAATTAACAAAATGAATGCATACAAAGTTGAATTAAATTTATAGTAAAAAATAAATTAAAAAATATATTTACATGTGGAATAGCAAAGTAATTATGTTATGCAATATATATTTTTTCAATAAAAGGTTAAATAAAACGCTTTTGTATTTATGCATTTTAATAAAATAAAATGTAAAGTTTATGGTTTAATTAATTTTATTTGTAAAAAAATTACTTTAAAAATTTTGACAAATGTAATAAATATTTAAGGCAAAATATATAAAATAATTAAAAAATTTTCAAAATAATTTAGTGTACATAGTAATTATTAGATTATAGCAAAATCGAAATTGTTATTAACAAACGTAGGTTTGTTTACAGAATAAATAAAAAGTAGATTTATAAAATTTAAATAATTTATGCATATTTCTATACACTTACTTGGAACTTTTCATTTATATATACAAAATATATGTAATAAAATTTGTTAATAATTATTCAGTCAAATGTATGTGCTATAAAATTACTCAGTTATTTAGTACAGGAATAGAAATAATGTGTAAAAATAAGATGTCTATTAAATGCCAATAAAACAATTACATAAACTTGTGTAGTGTTTGAATTTAAATTTTAACTAAATAAAATAAACTAATAAATTTGACGTTATTTAAAAAAAATTAAGTATTGTTATGTAAAGCAAATAAGATCGTCATGCATGTATATCACATATTAACATAAAACTTGAAATTGGTTATTAAATAATAATTTGTACTGTCTAATGTTTAAGAAATAATTTGCCATTTTAAAGGTCTATCAGGTTTTATAGCTACCAAAAATATAAATATTTAAAGTACGTAATTTTTTCTAATTGCGGCAAGTAAGGTTTTTATTTTATTTATATCCAAATAAATAATTTTGTATCATCAATTAATTTTAAAACACCAAGGTATGTTAAAATTGTAATATCTATTTAATCCACTTTGTACAAGAAGCAAACGTTTAAATTTTTAATAATTAAATTAAATTGTCAAATCAAATTATTTAAATTTACTCATTAATACAAAACAACTTGTAAATTATATTTACTAGTATCAAAAAACAGTTTTAATTTTTAATTTGGACAACAAAATTATTTTTACGTTTTTAAATAAGGTTATTATTATTTTATGCTTTATTGTCTTCCAATTACATCATCAAAAATTGTCGGAATGGCTTAGCAATACAGCGATTGACATAAACCTGGTAAACATTTTTTTAATGTTTATTACTTTGAATGTTTTACAAGAAACATCTTTTAGTAGTGGACATCTTAGCGAAGCCAAACGTGGGCCCGCATTTTAGTGGGCCGGTAGTGGGATTCGAACCCCGATGCCCACCGAGGTCCAAATCGAGCGCTGTACCGCTAGACCACCCCGTTACATGGGTTTAAATCCCACTACCAGCTTTAATTAAATATTCACTGACAATAATTATTAAACTGTAAACACTAGAAAAACTATGGTGTGCTTTATAAATAAATACGGCAATTAAATTTAAGCAAATCCTATTAAAAACATTTGTCAATACATACTATATACGTATGTATGTGTGTAATTATAAGTGAATTTAATAGTTTTGAAAATATATTATATTTAAATACATTAATCTTTTAAGTAAATTAAACCTTATTTTGTTCTATGACTATATTTTTGCAAAATAAATTAATACAATATATTATAGTTAATGGTGTAGTACAGTGTTCGATTTGGACCTGAGTGGATTCGAATCCCACTACGGGCACTAAATGCGGGCTGACGTTCGGCTTTGCTAAAATGTCCACAACTGAAAAATGTTTTCCGTAAAACATTAAGAGTAGTAAACATAAATAATAATAATAATAATAATAATAATTGTTATTATAAGAAATTCAAAAGTTTGCAAAAAAGAAAAATAAAAATTTAGCGAAAATAAATTTTAAAATAATTGTATTACTATTTTTTTTAATATTTAAATAAATTAGATAATTTTGATTAATGTATAAAATTTTAAAAATTAAACTATACAACTGACAACGTTTATAACAAAAATTATCAATGTGTAAAAAACTACATTTTATTTAATTATTTATTGTTTAAAATAATTAAAATTTTTATTTGTGACAATACTGTTTTTAACAATTATTAAAATTTCTTGCACACGTGTTTAATTTTTAATTTGCATATTATGTTTACGTCGAGTATATAAAATAATAAACTAAAAATATGAAAAACAACTAGTTATGCATTTTTTAATTAAAAAATATGTCTTTAATAACTCAACATATACAATTACATTAAAGTTAATAAAAATACGCTGTTAAATTTTCTATCTCTCTTTCTCTTAATATATATATATATATATAATCAATGTTAGTAAATTGTTTGAAGAACAATGAAACCTTTGGAAAATGTAAGTCTAAATTAAAAGTAATGTTTGAGTTTAATTTCTAGACAGTTTGCTTTAAATATTATGTCTTTATTTACTAATATGTTTTTTGTTAAATACAATATATATTAATTAACTGTTTAAATTTTAAAACCTAATTACACAATTACATTATTTTTAATAAAATGCCAATTAGCAACCAAACAATTAAAATTGAATACCCAATTAAAATTTTATTTTATTTATTTTTACATATTGACATACATTTCAAATTAGACAAAGTAATTTTAATGATATTTAAAAAAAAATAATTAAAAATAATTGCATTTAATTATTTTACTATATTATAGAATTATAGCAACAAACTGAATTTGAAATTTGAAATTTATTGTAAAGTTTATCGCATTGTTTTTGCATTTAAAAATATATGTTTAGTTAAATAAAAAATTGCTAAACAATATAATCAATAAAATGTAAGTATTTATTATGTGTTGCATTAAAAACTACTACATTTACTTTTTTTCTTGTCTTACATAATTATGCAATTTTGTAGGTTTGATATTATTACTAATATTTATATTTTGTACATAAGTAATTAGCGTTTTGTTTTGTTAAATTTGGCATATTATTAAATATAATAATTATACGTGATTTGATCAAAATATTTTTTCTGGAATAGTTACTAATTGTTTAAATATTTAAAAACAGTAAATACAGTTTTTTATACAATAAAAATATCTTATTAAATTACTATCAATTGCTACATTTATTATTATTATTTTTAAAATATTGAAACAACGTTTAATTTTTGAAATATAAACAAAAAATACATCTAAAGTCAAAATTTTTATGGTTACCTAATGGAAATTGTTTTTACAATTTAAGTGTGTCAGTTGGTACAAATAAGTAATTAGCAAAAATAAGTGACTTATACAATTTTAGGTAATGAAAAAATTAATGTTCCTTCAACATTATCATCAACGTTGTATTTAAAAAAAATTGAAAATTAATTAAAACAATATTAGCACTAATTAAATAAAATAACTCTTTTCTATGAATTTTAAATTTTTCAATTAGATGCAAAATATTAAAAGTTTGTTCAGATTTTATTAAGATTAGTGAATAATATTATCTTTAATTTAAAACTTGCTATATAGAATTGTTTTCCTTATTATTGAAAATAAATTAATACAACTGCTTTCATACAAAACAGACAGATGCTTTCCCATACCATATATATATATATAATTTGCTAAAATAACAGCTAATATTTTATAACATAAATTTGTATTTTATAAAAAATTACAAATATTTTGTACTAAATGGAACATTATAATACGTTAAAAATAAAATGTCAAACTGCCGGTTAGACACATTCCATCGAAAATTTATGAATACATAAACGTCCATTTGTGCACTACAAATTTAATTCAATTTTAAGTAAAATGTTATATTGCAAAAACAAAAACAATAGAAATAAATCATGATGTAGTTTTAAAAATTTAAGTTATAAAAAAATTTGTACAATATGATATTAGGTTGCACAATATTAAGATTAATTATAAATATACTTAATTTTTATTAAATGAAAATATGGCTTAACTTTGTAGATTCTAGTAAGATAATGGGTTTAAAATAAACAATTTCAATTGTGGAAAATATATTTATATTAAATATAGCATATTTCTTTTACATTGATATAAATAATAAAACTTACAAATTAAAAATTAATAAACAACTTGAAATAAAACAAGCGTTTTATAATAAACTTAAATTTAAATTTACCTGTCACAAGTGCAGTTAAGAGTAAGATTACCAATCTCGCTTATGCTTTATGCTCTTCATATATATATATTTCTATAACCAGTAAATTTAAATTTAAGTTTATTATCAAACGCTTGTTTTATCTCAAGTTGTTTATTCATCTTTAATTTGTAACCTTTATTATTTATATAAATGTGAAAGAAATATGATATATTTAATAAAAATATATTTTCTGCAATTAAAATCGTTTATTTTAAACTTATTATCTTATTAAAATCTACAAAATAAAGCAATATTTTTATTTAATAAATAATTAAGTATATTCATAATTAATATTGACGTTCTACAACCTAATATCATTTTACACAAATTTTATTTATTTGTTTTGTTATAATTTAAATTTTTAAAGTTAAGTTTTAAAAATATAATATTTAAAATTTATTAATAGTTCAATAGTAAATTAATAAAACAAAAATTTATAACTTTTGCTTTGCTTTTTATGGGCAAAACATTTTCTTAATTTTGTTTGCATTGGGCGATTGAAACAAATATTAATTTGTAATGATTTATCAACACCAATATAAATACTTTATAGTTTAACTTGTACCTTAGTATGCTTAGTTTAAAGTACCAGTTGACTGATCGTTTACTTCGAATTACAAAACAAACCAAGCATAAATTGAAATGAAACAACAAAAGCGTTTATTCAATGTTCATTAAGTTTTTAATTTGTACCTAGTTACATAATTGTAATTTAAGTTGTCAAATTGATTAAAATGATTCTTGTAAAAAATATCATTTAAGTAATAGAAATAGGAAAATATTAGAAACAGTTGTCTAAATACATAAATGCGTAAAGAAATTGTAGTCAACGTTTGTTTAATATGCATAAAATATAAATTGGTTGTTTGTGCTTGTCTATTTGATAGAAAATTTTACGTTCACCGCCCGACAAACGATTTTAAATTGGACAATTGGTAATAGCAAAAGAAAGGTTAATAGGTTGCAAAACGCTTGGCTAAGGACTGTGCGAGAAGATCTAATTGACATGAATATTTCTTAAAATTAAACAAACATTTTGGCTAAATGTTCGAACACGTGGAGATATTTCGTTGCCGCATTATAGAATTTGGTTGTTGTTTCTGCTGTTACTATTATTTTGCTGCGTCATGTTTTTGTTTAAAGCACAGGAGTTTGTAAATAATTATAATTATAATAACAATAACAATAATAATAATAATAATAATAATAATAATAATAATAATAATAATAAAGTCAAATTTAAAACATTAAAGTTTTACTAATTAATTTTATATTTGCAAATCAGTTAACGATGTACTACCATTTCAAAAATTAACGCAAAAATTTATAAGAGTATCAAATCTAAATTAATTTGTTATGTCCGATTTTTTTTTCGTAAAATTAAATATTGATAATTAAAAATAATATCAAGGATTTAATAGTTCCTTTATATATACTTGGAAATATTTATTTAAAAAGACTGAGTCGACCAAAATAGTATATTTTAAAAGCTACTTTTATATAAACGTGGATAATAAGTTAAAGTTGCATACTTTTTATAATAATTAGTCTATTATTATTTTGTGTGCTTAATTTCATTAAAAATAAACAATAACAATCATTAAAATTGATGTTAAACGCACATTCGAATCTGCGTTATTGTGACGTCATAATAATTATTAAAATCAACATCTATTTATTCTAATCTATATAAATAAAAATAATAAATATTTATTTTTAAAAATGTAAAGTAAAAAATTTAAAATAAATTGATTAATTTATTTTACGTTTAACCTTGAGATTCAGCTCATACGCTCATTTTTCTTTCTGATTGCATTGTTTGTGAAGTGGACAGCACTAATAAAAATGTTTTCATCTTACCGAAAATGAATATCATGTTATCAAAGAATTAAAAAATGAAGGACTTTTACCAAAAGAATGGGCGAATTCATACAGAGTTAACCTTTCAACAAATTATCGGATTATTAACGGTCAAAAACCATGAAATTATGATAATGTTGAAAGAAAACGTG
This sequence comes from Cardicola forsteri, assembly GCA_025895645.1. Lineage (NCBI taxonomy): Eukaryota > Metazoa > Platyhelminthes > Trematoda > Strigeidida > Aporocotylidae > Cardicola > Cardicola forsteri. The sequence goes on along the minus strand of JAKXYG010001430.1, from coordinate 705,251 downwards.
TAACAAGCACTGTGGATGATCAGAAAATTGCTATAGAATTTAAAAAATATAATAAACCTATTCAAAAACTAAAAAAAATAGATTAAACAATTTTACTTATTCCACAATAAAAAACACAACAATAGAATCTGGTTTAACTCTACAATCACCAACAACTAAGCCGTTTATTACAAAAAACAAAAGAAAGATAGATTAGCCTTTTGTAAACTATGGAGTGAACGACACATTTGTTATTGGCGTTCCGTGTACTTTTCCGATAAAACAATGATTCGGGACAAACCATTTGGCTATAAAAACAAAGTGTTATGTGATTCGAGTTTTCAAAACCATTCACTCCAGGTTGTTAGAAAGAAAATCTATCGTAGACAAGTAATGTGTTGATTTGGTATCAAGTATAATCAACCTATTAAATGGAGAATTATATCTGGTATCTGAAATAGTATAATATTTGTTTCAGTTATAAAGAATGTTTTTTATTATGAAACGCAGCACACTTACACCGGAGTTACTACCGTTTTTCAGGACAGTTCTCCATGTCATACGTCTAAAAAGATAACGTCATATTTATCTAGATTCACTTTATTTGTTTTATATTTACATTTGGACAATAGAGGGGCTAAAATCGAAAAAAAACTATCTTTCACTCAATTACCACCTAACAGCTCGGACATTAATGTTATTGAAAATGTTTTCAGTATGCTAAAGCATAAAATCAATAAGCATACAGAAACTGGGGATTTATGTGAACGCATTCGGTTTGTTGTTCAATATATCAACACTCTCATCGACAGCATTTCAAAACACTTGGATCAAGTAGTTGTATATTTTATAATCGAAGTGACGTTTCTCTTGTATGCTATGTAGTTCCTAGAGTTGTTTTAATTAAATAATCACTTTTTGCCGTAATTTTTGTGACAGTTGTAATGTTTTTCTATACAATATTATAATACAATTTGTTCAAACGCAAATTATTTTGATATAAAGTTAATTTAGTGTTGAAAAAAACCCAATTAACAAAACGTATCCATCATACGTAGATAAAATGTCTTCAGTTTATGCATTGGCGAATGTAAATGTTGGAAAACATGCGCAAGTGTTTTTGGCCAAAATGTACAAAACAAATTTCGAATTTTACGTTAGTCATTCGAATGGAATGTTTTGGGGTACCAACGTGCATTGTATAAGGACGTGAACAAGCACACTGATGCATGTATGCATAATCGGTTAATGCACGGAAATGTTAAACAATAGTGTGTTATTCTATCGTTTAGCTAATATGCATGACATTGGATATACAATGTGCGTTTTGATTGGTTTAGACTTTTAAATACCAGGCCTAGTCAACAATGTGTATATAGTATACGTAAATACGGAAAATGTTGCAATAAAACTCATGTCCAATGTTGTGCTTGACTTGGATTCTATTCTAATTTTTTAATTATTTAAAACAATATACTCATTTGACACACATATTGAACAATGTGGTAAAATCCATAGTGATGAAAACGAATTGAAACAAAATTAATATTCCGCATTCAAACATTCTATTCTATTATTGGACTGCAATGCAATTGGCAATTGTATAAAACCGGTTGGTAAAACAATTGGGACAAAAAATGTCCAATATCGAATTTAACTTGATTCGCAACCTGTCGTTCGTCGAAATGCACAAAATGATGAATGTCGATGCCAACGCCACATCGCTATCCAACATGTGGTCTGTTCATTTAAATCTTTTTCTAATTAAACTTTTATCATTTTTGGCAATCGTAACAAATATTACCATGCTGTGCTTAACCAAAAGAAACAAATCAATATTTTCTAGTACAACAAGCAATCCTGTTTTCAGCATTGCGGTTGCTGCTGCTTCTGGCAATACTAATAACAATAACAACAACAACAACAACAAATAATAATAATAATAATAATAATAATAATAATAATAATAATGACGATAATAATGGTTTAAAGCAAGCAACAGGCTCATGTTTCCCAATCCCCAATGGAAATGTGTCAAACCCAACCAATGACAATTCTAGTAGGCAAGTTGCAAAACTGCCTCGGAAAAATTTGCTGCGGTCATTGTCGTCTTTGTTTTACGTTAGTCAAAACGCGCATGCCAATTACAAGTGCAAAACAGACCGATTGAACAAATGCGCTTCATCTGCAACGTTGTTGAAATGCTACACGACCCAATGCTTCAATTGTCCAAATCAGATGTTGAATTTCAACAGCCAGTCGCGACCGGTTGCGCGCAATCGCAAACAAATTCGCTACGTCCGTGGCTTGCTCGGCTTGTCAACATGCAACCTAATTTTGGCCTTCAGTTTGATTAGTTGGAGTTGTAGTCAATACGCCAACTTTCAGTTGCGAAATGGTGCAAATTTCAACTGGCACATTGCACTGTCGATTGTGGGATTTGTTAGCAATTGGATTATTGATTTGGCTCAAACGTTGGAAATAGGAGCCATATTGTGGATTGCATTGGAACGTACGTTGGGCATCAATTGGCACGTCAAAATACGCAACTCGAGTTTTAAAAATCGAAACGACAATCGCATGAATGCGTTGTATCGCAATTCGGAAGGAGCTGTTATCGATTCGTTGGCAAACCGAACGTTGACCGACTTCAATTGTGAAAAGCCAACCAAAGTCCAAAAGTCGACCAAATGGCTGAGTCACGATGACAATATTATCAAATCGACGTTTCAATGTTGTTTTTGTGTGTGCAAAAACTACAATGGCCTAGCAACGAATCCAAAACACATTTCCAACATATTGAATTCAATTTTGTGCGTCATCCCTGTAGGCTTATTTTTAACCGGTTCGATTTACAATGTTGTATGGATTGGGCACCAATTGGAAATGCAAAATTCCAATTCCACTACAAGCCGACATCAAATAAAACGATCGAATTGCAGTTATGCCAACGTTACCAATGCAGGAATGATGGATTATTTGCATACCGTGTGGATTTATGTGCCTTTCATTCCCCTAAATCATAGCAAGTCTCTTCTCATGTACTATTCGAAGCCAATTAGTTTCGCTATTATTGTCGGTCAATTCATCGCTCCTCTCAGTATTTTGATTATTACCAATTTGCTTATTTATCATAAAGTAAGTTGGAATTGTGTGTGTGTGTGTGTGTTGCTATTGAAATGTGACACAAATTAGTATACCAATTTGTTGTACCAATTGTTTGAGTAATTGAAGTGCAATTTAAAATTTATTTATTTTTACTACTTTAAATGTTTGCACGAGAAACGCATCTTTTAACAGTGCACATTTTTGCAAAACCCAACGTAAGCCCGCATTTAGTGCCGGCGGTGTCCACCCGGTCCAAGTTGAGCGCTGTATCGCTAGAATATTCCGGCTAACAAGCGTTTATAAAAATTAATAAAATAACATAAATAAAGTTGTATAAATATGCATATATTAATAGAAATTATTTGTAAATTTATTAAAGATTGAAAAGACAAAATTTTCTTATGTCGTATAATTAAGAACATTGAAGTTTGATCAGTTTTAAAAATTTTGAATAATTACATGTACAATTAAGTATAAACTAACTAAATTAAGGAAAATATATTAACAATAAAAATGGTGAAAAAACGTTTGCATTTAAAATAAAAAAACGAACAAGTAGAAAAAATACTAAAGGAAGCAAAAATAAATTAAATTTAGATATATTTTATTATTATCTTTATTATTTTATCTATGCTTGCTTCTTTGAATGCTTTGACGCATCTTTCAACAATAGACATTTTAGCAAAGCCAAACGTGGGCCCGCATTTTAGTGGGCCGGTGGCGGGATTCGAACCCTTGCTCACTCAGGTCCAAATCGAGCACCGTACTACTAGACCACTTCGGAACAAAATACTAAATAATACGAAACACTAACATAAAAGTATTAAAATAGTTTGCTTTTAAAAGGATTATATATATGTATATATATATATATATATATATATATAGTGATTGAAAAGCTGAAACAATTAACTAATCTTACATATATTGATTGAAAAGTAATATTATTTTAGTTAGGTCAAATATACACATTTATAAAATTACACAGTTATTGTAAACAACGGTTTAATTAATTTTAGTGTATGTCTGTTGTATTTAGTAGACACCCTTCTTATACATACTGTATATAACTATGGAATAATATTTTAATATACAACTTTTATACAATAATTCAAAGGTTAAGACTTTAATTTTTCAATATGATTTTGCAACTTACATTTTAAGCTGTGCCACATGTCCAGACTTAAACAACGGATAGAATTACAGATTTTACACATAAGAAACAGATTACTTTTAATTGTAACTATGTATTAGTAAAGCTAAACTTACTTTTTTTGATTATAATGACAATAATAATAATAATAATAATAATAATAATAATAATAATAATAATAATAATAATAATGATGATAGTTATTATTATTTTTTACTGCTTTAAATGTTTTACGCATCTTTCAGCAGTGGACATTTTAGCAAAGCAGAACGTGGGCCCGCATTTAGTGCCGGTGGTGGGATTCAAACTCATGCCCACCAAGATCCAAATCGAGCGCTGTACCGCTGGGTTACCCCGGATAATAAATTTTTATAAAAATTAACTAAATAAAAAATTGTTTGCATAAAAATAAAAATAATAGTAGTAAAATTAATGCAAAATATTATGTAAATGGCAAATGTTATACATGTTTTAGAAAAAGTTTATTTTTGCAAAAATAATATTTTAGATATTTTAGATATTTAGTATAAAAATTAATTAAACTCATACAATAATAGTGGAAAATGGGGTACTTTTATGAAAAAAATAGGCAAACCAAACAAATCCTACTTGAAGTGTTTAAACATGTTATCAAATAGAAATTAGAGATAAAAAGTTGTAGTTAACATGCTTGTTTTTGAATTAACAAATTTAGATTAACAGGATTGAAAAGATTGCATAACAAACGATTTTGGTTGTACAAAGCTGTTTACTGGCAAACCTGGGCATTATAATAGAAATTTTTTAGTCGTTTAGTTAAATGCCAATAAACAACAAAACACAATAAATAATAATAATAATAATAATAATAATAATAATAATAATAATAATAATCATAATAATAATAATAGTAACGATAATAATACTAATCATGTATATGCTAATAATAATAACTATAATGATAATAATAATAATAATAGTGATAAAAATAATAATAATACTAATAATAATAATAATAATAATAATAATAATAATAATAATAAAGTAATAGTAGTATTATTAACATTAGTGACAACAGTATTAACAATAATAATAATAATAATAATAATAATAATAATAATAGTATTTTTAATGCTGTATTCTTGTTTATTATATTTGTATATTTTATGTACATTAGAAACTTGTTTAATACAGATTAAAGTCGTATTTTCAAAAAGTGAAACTTTAAATTAACATTTTAAATATATTCAAATTGATAATTAATTTTATATAGGTTCAATTTATAAAACTTTAGGTATTAGTTTAAATAAATAATTGAGTATAATTAAATGTTACATAAGATAAGTGTATTTAAACAGTTTTTTCTAGTAATATATATATATATATATATATATATATATATTGAATAGGTAACAATAAACAAACATGTTATTAAAATAAATAGTAATAATATGTCATTGTTTAAAATTATCATTTTCTAAATAACTTATTTTAGAAATGTAAGAATGCAATTAGTATATGTTCGAATAGTTTACTGAACGTGTACCTATTGTAGCTACAATGAAATGGCTAAATTAATTAGCATTTATTAAAAATTTTCCAAATTTGTTTTACAATCAACCAATAATATAAAAATAACATTTATTATAATTTTACTATTAATTAACATAAATAATTTTTACAATTTATAATTAGTAATTTCTTCAACAACCTGCAAAGGTTATTATTATTTAATGTCATTTTTATTTTGTTAAATATTTAATTTAGAAAAAGTGTGCATTATATACTTATTATTATTACTATTATTATTATTATTATTATTATTATTATTATTATTATTATTATTATTATATCAGAAAACCCGTTTAATTTAAAATAAGTATAGGTCAACAAGATAACTATAACGGTAAAAGCAACAACAACTTCCTATAGTTTAAAAAGAACATGGGGCAAGAATATGATTCCGTGTGTTTGAACTTTTTGCCAAAATGTTTGTTTGAAATTCTTTAATGCTGTTTAGCCACGTTTTCTGTGGTTTACCATTCTTTCTTTATCCATTATTAATTGTCCATTCTAACACTGTTTTTGCTGACATTTCGGGCGATGAGTGTAGAATTTAACCAAGTAATTTTCTTTGTTTAATTAATCATTCTGGAAATCGAAAATTGAACTTCCTTTCAGTTTTTACTCAACCTTGTCATCTTAGTCGTGCGATCATTTCTTCGCCGTTGTTTGCCGGAATGGCGTCCTCTTGTTCGTTTTTGTAGGTTTTTTTTGCAAAGGTCAGGTTGCTAACCTTGCGTTCGAATCCTCATCTTTTACCTCAGCTTGAGGATGACTTAATTGGTTCATTTCTGATATTTTCTAGGCGCAATGATCTAATCATACTGAGTCAAAATTTACAATATACAAAACATTCAATGTTTGTAAACATTATGAATTGTATTTAAAACTCAATAATCAATCATATTTATTATTGTAGAAATTTTGTTTATTTTCTATATTTCCATGAATATAGCAAGTTTGTTGAAATGTGTACAAAGAAAGGTTGGTTTTTATGATCATGTTAGTTTCGGTATGAATTTAACGTTAATTTTGGTTTGTCCCATTGTAACAATATTATTTCTCAAATATATGAAGATAGTGATGCATTTATTGTTCAGGAGACTAAGTTCAATTTGTTTTACAAAAAACAACAATGCTTATTTTGTTTTCTTTTTTTCTAACCGGAGTTAGCAGCACCTATTACTTAATACCTGTCAAGTTTAAAACTTTTTAATACATATTTGAAATTGTTTACAAATACAATTGATAATAAAATGACACAAAATATATGTTTACTATCTTATTTTCTTTAAATGTAATCTTTTTAAAATAAAATGTTTTACAATAATAACAAAATGCAAATATTTTAATATATTAATTAGTTTAAATCTTTGTATTTCTTTTAAAATTTTTAAATAAAAAATAAGAAGACTTATAGTATAGTTTACAAACTTATAAATTATATATAAAAAATAAAATTAACATAAAACGAAAAATGTGATGCCGTTAATTTGAAAAGCAACTGGTGAGTTAATTTGACATCAGTGATGCAATGCTGGGTTACGTTTTTTACTGTTTTGTGTACAAAATTAGAAAGAAATTAATCTAACAATTCTGTTATCTGAAAAATATTTGATGGTAAGTATGAAAATTTAGGTAAACAGATTAAAAAAGCTGCCGCAATAATAAGAAAAATATTGCATATAAGGCAGCGGCAGAAAATAATTCCAAGACTGTGTATAACATTGTGAACTAACTGTCGGGAGTTAAAAAGAAGATCAATATTCCAATTGAAGGAAAAGATGGTCGTTTATTTCTAACAGATGATAAGCAATCTTCTAGATAGGTAGAGTATTTTAAAGAAATACTTAATTCGCCTATGTATCAATAATGCTAATTTTTAAAACATAAGGGTACTGTTATAATAATAATAATAATAATAATAATAATAATAATAATAATAATAATAATAATAATAATAATAATAATAATAATAATAATAATAATAATAATAATAATATTAATAATAATAAATGTGCACTTCGTGTGTTGATGTGTGCGTACATTCTTGTAAGTGAATACCATAAATTTTAACATCGAATTATTGGGTATTTTCTAGCCCTTCATCAAAGTTGAACTATACAATAATTATGCTTATCTATTAAATATATATGATGTACTTTATATTGATATAAATAGGCATATAAAAACCATCCAATAATAAAAATACCTATTTTACGCACATTCATTGTAAAACTAATTAATGCAACATCTTTGTATTCAATACAACTATTATTATAAGAATAAAATAATTCTAATATGTCAAACTACAGTACATGTGTGAACTCTTGTCAAAATTAATGAAATATACTTAACTAGTTTTTGTAAAATTACATAATTATAATACAAATAAAAATAACAAGATGCAAACTGTGGGATGTATTCATTTCGTATATTCTCTTCAGTGAGGCAAAAAGCTTAACATTAATAGCTACACAGACATACACATACGCAATATGCTTATGTTAAGTCCACGCTAATTTTAATAAAATTACGAATTGTTTTTGTGCACACAAAATAGATTTTCATGTGTGAATGTAAACAGATTTGAGTGTTTTTAACATATTAGAGGCTTGAGCAGTTATCAACATTTTAAAGCAACAATGTAAAATTAACTCAGTGTTTTGTTTAAACTAAATGACGTCATATTGACGAAGTGCACCAACGTTCGTATGGATCGGAATTTTTATCGATCCAATTAAGAATGTGTTCTTTGGCTCTTTTAGCTAAGCCACGAGTTATCCGACCAATATATTTGTCACCGCAACTGCAAGTAAACTGGGAGGTGAAGAACACTGCTTTGGCTGTTTCTATGTTGAGCAAAGGAAGACCTGTTGTGGTACATGACGTTCTCAAATGTATCGATTGGAATATCATTTTAATCACATTATTAAGTTTTATTTTTGGAAATTTATGACATCATACCCTAATTATATTAAACAAATTCAAGTTTTATTACAATATTTTTCAATTATTGTAGCAGTACTAATAAATTAATAAATTAAAACAAACATTTTAATCAATATCATAGTCAAACTCTAATTAAGACAAAAAACAATAATTGTTTACTTAGAAATAATTTAGATTGTAAAGTATGCATACATATAAAAAAATTAACAAGATTTATGCTCATTTAATCATTTAAGTAATATTAATCGCTTTCCATAATTTTCAGTTAACGTTAAGTTATAGGTTGTTCATTTTTCAACCTTAATGTTAAATTTTTGTATTACACAATTAATTTTCTTGTTTTTTTTCCATTTTATTCTACTTTGAATGTTTTACGGGAAAAGCGCATCTTTTAGCCTTGGACATTTTAGCAAACCGAACGTGAGCCCGCATTTTAGTACCGGTGGTGGGATTTGAATCCCCATGCTTACCCATGTTCAACTCGAACGCTGTACCGCTAGACCACCCCAGTTATTTAGATTACATTTCCAGATAATCAAAAGAATTAAAATTATCTTAAGGTTTGTGTTGTTTGGAGGTAATTTTATAAATGTGCTTTCTATCTTAGTAAAACGTTGCGCAATTTAGCTGCGTAATATATATTAATGTTTAAATTATAACAAGAGTTATGTTTTTAAAAAAATGTTTTAATTTAATGCTAAACACTAATTATTACGTTAATGTTGTATAATAAATATGAATATAAAAATTTTATTTATGTTAGTGCTGTTTTAAGCGATTACCAATTTACTTTATTTCTATATTTTAAGAATCTTTTTGTAATTAAAACTATTTAAAATGTACTATTTTTATAGAATATTTTAAATAAAAAAATAAATATATAAAAAAAAGAAAAACTTAAATGTTCTTATTGTACGTAATGTAATAATACTACATTAATTTAGCAACTAATCCTTTCTAACACGGCATTTTTAATTGTTAAAGAATAGTAATTACGTGGAACAATTATCATTATTGATAGAATATTTAAAGTACAAATAAATGGTTTTTTATTTTAAAATTATTTAACATTATTAATCTTTTAAACGCAATTACTCCAATAATTGCCACAGTTAGCATAATTATATCACAGTAAACGTAGAATTCTTAGTAGTAATATCTTTTTTAAAGTTGTAACATTGTTAAAATGCTGATGCCAAAAGGCAAATTATTATTTTGACTTAAAAATGGTCGTCAAAACGACGTTTGATTGCTGAATTAATTAATTAAAAATATAGTTGTTGTTTACATGCCTATTTTTTCTCCTTTTTTCTCTTGAATGTAATTTTAATTTTGACTACTTTGAATGTTTTACGTGAAACATGCTTTTCAGCCGTAAACATTTTAGCGAAGCCGAATGTAGACCTACGTATAGTGCCGATAGTGGTGGAATTTGAACTTATAATCTACACAAGTCCAAGTCGAGCGCTGTACTGCTAGACTGCACAAAAGGTTGACGGGAATGGGATATAAACCTAAGCGGGAACCCCCCCACCCCCAATTGACTAGCACTCCAGGCTTGATCCCATTGCTGCCTATTAAAATGCTTTCATTTGACATTTAAAACAACATTATTTTTTAATGCTTTACAAAATCATTAAAAATGACAAAATTATTTAATAATAAGTTAATAATTGTAAAACGTTGCGTTATGTTTTTAAATGTATAACTTTTAACAAGTTACAATAGTTGTATATTGTCTTGCTATTTCAGTATTTTGTACAATTAGCAATCTCTAACCAATAAACATGAAATGAAGTAAACGTTGTGTCCAGAATTTACATTTACTATTGTTAATAATTTTTAACAATTGCTTACATATAGAGTAAACGTTTTAAAACGTTTTCTCTACCTAAATTAGCTATAATAACTTTGGAATTTGCAGTTATTTAAATAATTAAAATATATATTAGTAGAATTTTTAATAAATGTAGTATATATATATATATATATAATTAAAATAAAAATTCAATTTATATATGAATAACGTGAGACTTTTTCCGTCAAATGTGTTGAAAAAGTATACTGTCATTTGTGTACGTTTTAAATTTTGCAAATTCTGTTCATTTGTGTTATTTGAAATCCATAAAAATGTATTGCTATTTAATTATAATTAATATTGAGAAAAATTAACTATTTTTATATTATAAATATATTTTCTTATGTATTATTAATTCCTTTATTGCATTTAAAAAAAATGTATACTCATGCAATTATTACAATTATTCAAAATGTTTAAAACTGGACAAAAAATTAATATATAAAAAGTATTTAATTATGTTCATTTATTAGAGTTAAAAATATTCACTTTTGACTTATTGTAAAACATTATATTATTAAGTTAAAGCAACTTAGCTCAAAGATTATTGTAAATTCTTGAAAAAAATTAATAAATTTTGGCTTAAATGGAACGAGTTTTAGCATATGGACATTTAGTGCCCGTGATAGCACTCAAGGTCGTGTATTTCAATTCCTTTCACGTTGAGTGCTTTATCACCTTGCCTATCTCGTTACATCCTTTAACACAAATCAATTGTGATCAATATCGAGGTGATCTAGCGGTATATTGCTCGACCTGGATTCGGATGGAGCATGGGTTCGGATCCCACCACTAAATGCAATCCCACATTCGACATACAAGTATATTTAATATTTACCATTGTCAAGATTTTATTCTATTAAGTGCAAATTTTAAATTTTTTACTAAATTTAATTCATTATTATAATTATTATTGTTGCTATAATAATAATAATAATAATAATAATAATTATTATTATTATTACTGTTATTAGCTTAGGTATTGTAATGGGAGTACTTTTGGGCCTACCAATAAAAAATCTGGACTATAATTAATTAAGCTAATTTAAGGAAAAATTGATAACCTAAGCTTTTACATAAAATTATGGACATAAACAAATATTATCTAAACTATTAAATATGCACTGTTTTTATTGCCTATTTTTATATGTTTATATATTTTATAATATGATCTGTTTTTAAACAAATAATTAATTTGTTTTTTATTTTTTAAAATACTTAAAAGATGTTTTTCGTTTAAATTAGAATGTGGTAATATTATTAGTGAAAAATAATATTTTATTAAACGTTTTGTTTATACTACTTAATAAACAATGTTTGAAGGGTGTTTGATTAAAAAGTAAATGTACCCAACATAAGAAATTGCTTTAATAATGAGTTATGACAGTATACTGTGCAAATGCTAAACTGAATTTGTTTAAAACACATTAATATATAAATAAATAGTGTTAATTAGTACAATTATTACAATAAATTTATCTCACAGTTTACGTCTTCTATTATTTTTGTTTGGAATTATAAAGAGAATCCAATGCTTTAAATATTACATTTACGTTAAACATAGACAACAAATTTTTTAATATGTTTATAATAATATGCATATACATTTGAACGTAACTTATTTACCCTTTATTCAATATTTTTTGAATATAAAAAACACTTTATTCAATTATTTTTCTATTGTTTAAATATTATGCTTAATTTACTCAGTTTGTATTAAATTATACAGACAATTATTGAAAAATTTTGAAACTTAATTTTTTTTAACTTACACAACAATTTTTTTTCTTGTATTTTTAAACAATTCACAAATAATATCTGTTAACTTGGTTATAGTTACATTTATTTTTCTATGTTAAACATTACAACCGTGGCGATAAGTTCAATATATTATATAATAAAGTAGCAAAATGGTAATAATTCAAATACTAGGTAGAGCATCAAATTAGCCTAAAAATTGATTATCAGACTAACCGACAATACCTTTATTAAAATTAAAACATGCCAACAGTTTAATCTTTGTAATTATTCTAAAAAATAGTGGACTTATTAAAATTTGTGTTACTAGATTATTATTTAAATTAATTTTGAAATAACAAACGTATTTAGTGCATGTATTTTGTTTATATTTATTTTATTAAAGAAACGTGTGTGTTTACAACAATTTGTAACAAATATACGTAATGATTTTAAATGTGCCGAGATAGCCTAGCGTCCAACTTAGACTTGAGTAGATATGGATTCAAATCCCATCACCGGCACTAAATGCGGGCCCACGTTTGGCTTCGCTAAAATGTTCACTGCTGAAAAGCATATTTCCCGTAAAACATTCAAAGTAGCAAAAATGAATAAAAAATGTAAACAAGTTACATTTATTTATTGTATCAATGTGATCTCGTAGTACATCTCTAGACTCAATAGTTCGAATTCCACTACCGGCACTAAATGCATTCCCCCGCGTTTAGCTATGTTAACTATTCTTTTGTTAAAAAATGTTGGCTGCAAATGAATACTGCAACCAAAATATAAATAACTATTGATCAAACTTTTAGCTTCACTATTGTTTACTTAAATCGAGATGCGTTTGAGATATTGAACATATTTGACATTTGTTATTAGTAACCCTGTACTTTTCGGTAACTGTATCATTGTTGTTATTGTGGTTCGTTTAAATACATTAATAATAACAATATTTGTAACATTGCATGCAAAAGTTAATTAATTTTTAATATAAACACAAATGCGTATTTGTTTTGTATTAATTAAAAAAGTAACAAATAATAATAAATTAATTAGTTAACTTTTATTTAAAAAAATAAAAATTATGCATTACAATAACAATAATGACACACTTACATATAAGTAGAAATTTGTTACTACTAAATGCTGGTACTATCGAACGTTGCTAATGCACCATACTTTAAATATGCAACAAAACTGAAACTTTAATTAATGATTGTTTGCAATTTACTTGTATTATGAATAAATAAATGTAGCTTTTTTATATTGAAAACCTATACTCTTATAAAAGTTACACAACTTGTTATAAACACAAACGCTAATTGAATCTGATAAACAAAAATAATAAGTTTGTTATTTAGCAATTCAAAGTTCAACCAGTTAACTAAATTGAAAATCGATTATAATTAAAAATAAAATGTTGACTTGTTTCAATTTGTTTAAATTTTTAAACAATTGCAAAAATAATATTTACAAAATAAAGCATAAATAATTTTTTGTAAAAGCATATAAGCTGAACTAAATAAAAAGCAGTAATCATAATGATAAAGTGTTTTTGTTAATTGACATAATTCTATAGTTGTATAGCAGATACACTATGAAGCTTGTTTCAGTTATTGAATTTATGTTAGTTAGTTAGTTAGTTAGTTAGTTAGTTAGAAAATACAATTTCGTTTTGTTAAAAGTGAAAAAACAAAATAATTTTAAAATTAATTTTAACTAGATTAACCAAATTTGCGTTTGCATTAATTAAATTAAGATATTGGCATAGATAATTAAATGGAGCAGTTTAAAACAACCAAGTCATTCATAATTGTCATTTATTTAACATACATTTAAATAAAATATGGTGTTTTATATAAATGCTGTATATATAATAATAAATTACAGTTATTCTTACATTATTTACTTGTGCTCGGGGCTGTCTAGTAATACAGCGCTCGAAACACATCTAGATAGGCATGGGTTTGGTTTTAATCACCGGCATCAAATGCGGGCACAGGTTCGGCTTTGTACAAACATTCACTGCTTATAGATGTTTACGGTAAAATGTTTGAAGTAGAAAAAGAATTTTTAAATGTTGTTTATACAGCAGTAAATAAATATATTTTAGTAAAATAGTGGAAAAACAAATTTATCTCAAAATTAATTAATTTTTAATTTTTGTTGTTCTAATTATTAATATTAACTTTATTGATAATTTTTGTACTTTTAACAATAATTTTTACTAAAAGAAATTTATTTTAAACTGTAAAAATAATAGTGTTTGCTCAACACTGTTAAATAATAATTCTACTGAAGTATCCAAGCCAATAACCATAAATAATAAATAATAAATAATAATAATATATATATATATATATATATATATATATATATATATATATCGTTCAATTGTGCTAAAATATATACTAACTGAAAACCGTTTATTGTGCGGCATATAGTAAATAAACATGCCGTTGTTACTGAGGCCTTAACGTTCCTATTTTGGTTTTAATTTATGTTAATGACGTTTCCCTAAGCAAGTCAATAAGCTACACTAACTTAATTTTTAACTTATTAACGATATTATAAAACGTTTTTGCTTTTTTAAAAAGTAACAATAAATAATATTTAATTGTTTGGCTAACAGTAGTTAGAAATAAGGCTCATATGGAAACAAATAGTTTTTTAGAAAAATATTTGGGCAATAATTATTTGAAACAAAATTGTTTCTTTTCTAAGTAAATATGGGTGTTTGTGTAAATAAAAACACATGTGCTAAAAAAAAATAATATACAATTAATTAGTTATTATTTTATTATTTTGCACTTTAAAAAGTTATTGTAAAACAAATAAACAAAACGGTTTTGTAATTCAAAATGGAAAGTTTCATCTATAAAACCCGCAACCATTTTTGTTAACTGGGAATAGGGCATTAGAAAATGTTTTTTTACTTAATTAACTAAAATGACTTAACGTGAAATAGATTATTAATTAGTACAAATATAAACACAGATAAATTTTTGTAATATTTTGTACAATATAAAAGATAAAATTTAATCTAACTTCCTAAAAGTTTTCTTAACCGGTAATTAAAAAAAATTTTTTTTAAATAATTACGGAAAGCTAATGAAAAGGATTTTAGCTGTAACCATTTAGTAAACATTAAAATCGAAAATAAAAACACAATTGACACTTGAACTATATTTGTTAGTTAAAAATAACATTGCCATAGACTGCATTAGTGAAAGAATAATATGCATTATGTGTTTATATACACGCTTGTATCGATAATGTAAATGACAAAATATGCAATTAATAAAAGATATACAATTGCTACCAAATAGTTTAAACGATAATGTTATTTAATTTTTTAATTACAATAGTACAAAAGTTTTATTGTTTTGATTAGTATGGTACAACAGGATTATTCCATGTGATTAAACAGTTTGCAAAAAAACTCAGTTTGATTCAATATAATATTGATTTAATTGAAGCCCTTATCAAGTAGTTTTTAACTAGATTTGTGGTTATCAATCAGCGTTCGTTTTTTACTGTATAGTATTTTTTATTTAAAAATAAATGTTTTGACTTGTTTTTAATGGCACAAAAACTTATTAATCCAAAGATTTTCTTTAATGTTTAACATAAACCTTGGCTTAAGTCTTCTTTTGTTTTGCAACCAGACTTAAGACTAGTCACGGTAAAATTATTTTTATTAATTCATAAAATAATGTGAATAGTTTAAAAATAAAGTTTTTATATAGCAATCTTTGTTTCTATAATGCAAAATCAAATTCCTGAATACCAAAATAATAAATCAAATAACTTAAAAATATTACTCACAAAAAATTACACAAAACAGAATACCAATATTACTTAAATTAATTTAAATATGTTGTTTATTTTCGCATATTTTTGAACACACATACATATTGCATTCAAAAGCTTGATCAAAATTATTGTAATATTTTTTTAATTAACAAAAGCATTTATTAATTATAAAATAATTTAAATATATATTATTAAATTAAAAAATATAAAAAAAACAATTTTATGCGTGTAAATATTAAATGTTAATGTAAAAATATACGAAAACATAATTACTATATATATATATATGGGGAGAGAGAGAGGGATTTGGATATTTAATTTAAATAGAACAAGTAACAAGTAACAAAAATACCTAACAATAATATCCTTATGTTTAAATTTATACTATAAATGTTTTTAGTTATATATTCAGTTTGGTTATTTTATAAAATTAGCCGGGGTGGTTTAGCGGTAAGGCGCTCGATATGGTTCTGGGTGGACATGGGTTCGAATCCCACCACCGCCAATCAATGCTGGCCCACGTTCGGTTTTGCTAAAATGTTTACCGTAAAACATTCAAAGTAGTACAAATAATTAAAATAAAATAATTTAAAAAAATATTAACTTAATTAAAAATATTGAAAAAAACGCATATACGTTATTCATTAAAAGTGTAAAATCCTTAAATACTTTTATCTATTTTACTAAAATATTTTGCTCGATTACTCAAAATAAATAGATGGTACCTTAATTTTATATTAAACATGTTCGTTTATTTGAGTAGTTATTGTAATTTAAAAATTTAATAATTAAAAAATTATATATATATATATATATATATATATATATATATATGTTTATATAATATTTTTTACACAATATTTTATATTAATAGAAAGAATTGCATAAAAAAAAATTAAATTATAAAAGTTGATAAAAAATGTATATTTTATAAATCTATATTTTTAAAAATTTATTGTAAATTTTGCAATTCAATATAAAATTTATATCAAGTGTACATATCTTACATACCGGTATATATTTTTTAAATACAAAAATAGGTTCGCTTTATATATTTGATTTTATCATTATCGATTTGACATTATTTATGTGCCGAGCGTATAAAACATACATTAAAGACTAAATATTACAATTGTATAGGTTATTAAACTTTGTTTTTAATCATATACTTAGATTAAAATTACATGTATGAATTTGATGAATTGATGATGTAACAACATATTAAATATTTATAATTACAATGTGAAATTTATCAAATATAAACATTGTTTTAAATGTTTAAATTAAATTTGCGCTGTTATTTTTAACAATTATTTGTGTTTTGCTAAGTAAACTTTAAAACGTTATTTGCAATAAGGGTATGTTTTGATTTATAAAATATAATTAGCAAAATACTTTATATTTACATATTACAATATTCAGCTGTTATTCAAATTGCCAAGTTTATCAAATAATAAAGGTACTTGGTTTTGACTTACTACCAAAGGTACTCTATAGTTGTTGTCAGCGGCATTTACCATTTATGTTACACACAAACTCAAACAGTTTTTTCAGTTTTTAAAGTCTCTAGACTATTTAAGATGCATGGACTGTTAATAATTTTTTACAAAACCGTTGTATTTATTTTTTTTGTTGTTTTAAAGTAACTATTTTAATTAATTGGTAAATGTGACAATTTTTATTATTAATACGGAGTGGTCTGGTGGTACTCAGACGTGTTGGGACATAAATTTGACTTTCATTATGTGAACTAGAATGCGGGTCTTCGATAAGATGTTATTTGCTGAAAAGGTTTGTATGTTAAGCATTATAGAAAAAACTAGATTTATTTAAACTTAAATGTTGCCTTGTAATATAAAATTAGTGGGCAATAATATTTTAAGAAGCGCAGTTTGTTAGTTAAATGTCCATGTTAAAAGAAGCTAAATGTAGTACTACGTAAACAAATTTTATATCCAAATTAATTAATTTATGTTGACAGTTAAATACTGGTTATTGAAATTGGAAAAACGTTTTTATAAAAACATTATATAGAAAAATATGTAGATAACAGTATATTACCAAACCGATTGTTAGTTAAAAAGATTTAAATAATTTAAATAAATTTTATGTCAAAAACTTACAAAAAGTAATATACGCCAATCTTAATTTATTGTAGTAATAAAGAATAATTTAACGATTTATTAAAACTGAAAAAAAACTATCATAATTTATTGAAACAGAAACAGAACTATAAAAAATGTACATATAAAATATATGCAATTTAAATTTAAAAATTTAAATAATTTAAATAAGCTTAAAGGTTTTTATAGTTGTTTAAGGCCGTGATAGATAAATGCCTATTTACGTATTAATATAATTATTATAACTTTGATTTTTTTCCTATAATCAATTTATTTTCTATATTTTTTCCAATTAGATAATTTCATGTTTAAAACATTTTTAATAACGTTTAGATTTAAAATGCATACAATCGGTGCAGGGTCAGCTGTATATAATGTATAAACTTTCTTGATTTTGTTTTTAATGAAAATAATTTGTTTTTTACAACAGAAACGTTAACCTTTATTAATCACAATTAGTAAAATAAATTATTGTTTTTATAAACAAAAATATTTACGTTTTCGAAAATTTAACTGTTTAGTTGAAAATGGTTGCAATTGAATAATTAAAGTACAATAATTACAGATTGATAATCGTAAAAAAATTATCATCATTTATTAAACGCCACTATATATGGAGTAAAATAGTTTGAGCGCAAAATTAACAACCTGGCTCCCGTAAAAAACAAGTTGTTAAAATGATAACAAAATGATACAACTGTATACAATTATAGCAAAAAAGTAAAAGCAGCATATTTTTAATAACGGGGTTGATCGAAATAAGAATAGAGTTTCAATCAGTCATATGCAAGATGTAATGTACAATTACATGAATTAATCTTGTTGGCTCAGTCTTCAGAGTAAAAGGGTTTTGAAACAAAAAAAATATTACTATTATTTATTAAATAAGTATTACAAAAAAGCACACGTTAATTAAAAGAAAATTATAAAAACTAAAAAAAATTATGTAAAATTAAATAAGATGCCTGTGTACTTTAAAATATTATAATTGTTTTTTATTAATTTATTAATTTCTATTTTCGTAACGTTAAAGACAAATCTCAATGAAATATTTGTTCAATTACGTAATTTTAACATATGACATATTTTTAAATTAATAAACATTAGAAAAACGAATAAAAATGTAATTAATGTAATTTAATTGTTTAAAATAATTGTCGATGTATTTCAACTAAGTATGTCGTTTTGAACAATAATAAAAATTTAAAAACAATTGTAATTTAATATACAATGCGAGATATTAAACGAACTAGTAATTTCATCATTATAAAAATCAAATTTATTTAATTATTAAATACGTAAGCAGTATTTAAAAAATAATGAAAAATGTTTTACACTGCATAAATAAAAAAATAAAAAAATAAGATAATTCAAAACATAAAATAAAGTTTATAAATTGAAATATTTTTAAGGTAGAAGAATTTCTGCATATTGTAAAAAGTAAAATTTTAAAAATATAAAAAATAAATTTATTTAAAAGTTTTGTTTTTATGGCTAAAATTATTTCAAAACCTGATTTGTTTTAAAAAATATTAAATTTTAAATGCGGATATCTGTAATATTATCTAAAATAATAGTATAATTTACATTATTATTTTAAAATTGAGGCATTATTTTAATAGTCAACGTGGTCTAGTGATACAGCGGTCGACTTGGATTTAGATAGGCATCGGGGTTCAAGTCCTACTACCGGCTCACCAAATTTGGACACACATTTGGCTTGGCTAAAATGTTTACTACTGGAAGATACGTTTGCTGTCAAAGCATTCAAAGTAGTAAAAATTAGAAAATAAATAGAATATTCTTAATTGCTTTCAAACAGTTTAAACGTTAGTGCAATTTCATTTTGTATATTAAAATAAAAGTTAATGTTAATGAACATTTTCAATCGATTCAAATAGTGTAATAAAATGTATCAATTGTAAAACGTAGCATAAAGTCATTTAGCATTAAGTTGGTAAGCGGAAAACTTATAATAAAAACCATTATATATAATTGTTATTCTTATTAAATTTAAAATGTATTGTTATTATTACATAATGTTTGCATGCAAATATTTTGCAATATATTTTGTTTTAAACAAATTTATTTACTTGTGTGTTGTATAAAAACGCACTTTAATTATTATGATTATTTTTTAAAGTTGAAATTTGGTACAAAATGTGTTTTTGTTGTGTGTACCTTAATAAAAGTGCCAGTAATATTTGGATGTGTTCAATGTAATTAAATTATATTGTAAAACTCAATTATTAATGTTACATTATTTTCGACTATGTTTACGTGCAACGTATTTAAAAATAAAAGATTAATTTTTTCCGTCACTAACAGTGTAACCCAACTTTGAGAAAATTAGAAATAAAACCAATCCAGTCAGTCTCAAGCTTTAATTAAAGATAAAGGTTTCAACTCAAGGTTAGCTACCTCAACTCTGTAAAAAAATACTATTACAGAAACAACAAGAAGACACCGTTCCGGCAATAAACGGAAAAGTAGCAATGACATAGCCCACATGACAGTGTTGAGTGAAAACCGAAAAGAAGCGCAATTTTTAATTTGCAGAATCCTGGATTGAAAGCAAAATATATATTGTCAAATTCTAAATTTATTTCCCGAAAGAACAGCAAAAAAAGGTTGGGATAGACGACATACGACTTAGCTAAAAATACTTTGGGTATGAATGGTATTAACTTTGAGGATTTGAGTAATGCTTGTAAAGTGATATTTCTGACTGTTCCTTCTTTATAAGGTGCATCTTGAACTAGGTGCTTAAAATATATAGACTACTAACAGCAGGATCTTAATGTATAGCGGTATATCTGGGTTAGTACAAGTATACACTCAAGATACTTAAAAAGTATCTTAAGATATACGTTTACCATATGTAGTAGTTGGATTAAGGGAAATAACTCTGACAAAAATTAGGCGTCGTCGTCAATCTTTACAAACAGCGGCGACGTCATAAAGATGCCGTATATCAGCCGAAAAACTTTGTTATTCCTCTACGTCTGTTGCGCTTATTAAGTCATCGAAGCCGATCGATTACATGTCGTATAAATATGAAAAATAATAAATATGTGACCACGTCATTAACCAAAATGAATAAAAATCTAATTAAAATAAGTGTCTTAAAAGAGTTTAGAAAAAATGTTTGAATTTATTAAATCATTTTGTAGCTTCGTGTTTGCTTTGAATTATGGGATTTTGTTGTTGTTTTTGCTGTTACAGCTATCTTGTTGCCCCATACATATTTTTAAAGCAAAAGTGATTTTTGTTTATACTACTACTACTACTACTACTAACAATAATAATAATAATAATAATAATAATGGCAGTCTAAACGTTTCAAGCACGGGTTTAATAATTATTTTTTTGCACTAGATTGTTTGTAAAATAAAATATTTATTAATCGATAAAAAGCATGACGTAAAGTTGTATGCGTTTATCCCGACAGTTTTCGCAGTTGATAATTAAAGTGAAATTTTTGAAAAAATAATTATTGCAAAAAATTGATTGCGTTAGTATAACAAAATAAAATTTAAAAATGACAAAATAACGTTTGTGTGCAAAAATAATTATTAATTTTAAACAACAAATAATGTAAATTTTAAAAGACAAAAGTAAAATTATACAAAAAAATTAAAAATATATTTATTCTGTTAATTGCCGTTATAATATTTTTGTATTTTTAATTGCATTCTGTTTTACAATTAATTTGTATAAAACGTTTGAATTATTAAAAATATGTATTGCAAATTACAAATAACAATAGTTAAGTGTTATAGTGCAGAATTTAAACTTGGGTGGATATTAGTCTGATTCTCATCACTACAAGTCTTTGTTTGCATTGGTTCAAACGTTTTCATTTCCGACAAGTGTGTTTTTGTAGAGCATTAAAGCAATGTTATAAATACATACAATACCGCAGTGGTCTAGTAATACGATGCTCCACTCGAATCTGAGTAGACATGAGTTTGATAATCGACATCGGCGCTAAATGTGGGCTTTGCTAAAATGTCCACTGTTAAAAGATGCTTTTTGTAAAACATTTAAATGTAGCAAACATTAATGATGAAATAATGAAATATATAATTTTAACAAACAAAAATAAAGATGTAAAATTATATATTTATTTATAAATTGGTGAATATTATGAAACACGTTGTACATAACTGCAAATTTGATTAATCTAGAAACTTATAAATTTTAATAAAAATTAAATTATATAAATTATTGTTCGATACATATTGTTTATAATTTAGATAAAAATAATTAATGTAAATTTTGGTAACACTTGATTTATTTTGAAATAATGTGTGCAGAATATCATGTGATAAACATAGTATAGATATTTGATTTATTGTATTATATATATATATATATATATCAAAACTCTAATTTTCAAAACTAAAAATTTTTATCTAGCCACGCATACTTGAACTAACAGTATAATAATTTATTGCGTTTATTTTATAAAATAGTAGCGTATGTTTATATATTGCTTAATAAATAGCTGATTGTTAAATTATAATGTGGAAAACGATTGATTAACAAAAGTAATTATAATTATCATTATTACAGTCAGATTAAATACTTAAATTGTATATATTTTTAAAATATTTAAATTAAAACGTATTATTTATACCATACTTGTATAAAATATTAACCATAAAAATTTTTATTAAAAAATATTATTATTAAAATATAAAACAAAATTTAAAATAATTTAAAACAACTGGTTTTATTTATCCACACGTTAAAATTATTGCTTGTTAAAAAATATCAGGTTTCGACAAGGGACAAGCGGTTTTTTTCCCGACAATCAAGCAATACCAGTAAAGCGTCTACCAATTCCAATTTTCCATTATTTCGCATCAACAAAACACCAACAATTCCCGTCTATTGTGTATCAACAAATAGTATGTCCGAATGCAACTTGAACAAATCGAATTCGCTCAATTTTCACAACACAACGTTGAATTTGTTGAATTCGGTCAAAGTCAACGAATTGGGCAAGAAACAGGTGTACAGTGGCTTCAATGTTGGCCAAGCCAACGTGACTAGGCCAGTTGTGACCAAAAATCACAAATTACAATCGATGCGTCGCAAGAGTAGCACCGATGTGCTCAATTCGCGATTTCAAATTCGGGCAGTCGACCGGTCGAACGAGGAATCGGTCTTCCTGCAAATGATACGCCGACAGCATCGTCGAACGCTGCGCAAGTTGATTACTTTGTTGCTGGTTTTTGTTTTGTGCCGTGCTCCCCGATCGATTGTACTGCTTTTCAAATGGACAACCCTATCATCATGTTTTAATGCCGATACAAATAAACGATTATACATTTGGTTGCACTATACGAGTTTAATTTCCTATACGAGTGCCATATTAGACACAATTGTTTATGGATTTTGGGACAATCGAAATTCCAAATTACAATTAAAAAAATGGTGTTTAAATTGTGCACTTTTTAAGTCTATGCCAAATAACAAATAATTTCAACTATTTGTACATAATTTGCTGCAAAATGTGTTTTTTACACTTAGTTTAAACATGTTTTTGTAATTTATGATTTTATAAGCAGTACTTTATAATAATTAATATATGTTTAAAAATAATACTCTAATTAAAAAAAATGAGTTATTTAGTTGTCATTAATTGTTTTACAATGTATCAATAAAACAATGCAACCCTTGTATTATAATTAATATAACAATTTATAATTAAAATTTTAAATTGTACATTTATTATTTTGTGCATAAAATGTAAACAAAAAAAAGATTAATTTACAGTAGAATGTTTTTCATCAAAATGAATCTAATGACATACAAACATGTTTCCTTAATTGTTAAAATTTTAAGTTGCATTTACATACTTAGTAGATATGTCGGTTGGTC
This sequence comes from Cardicola forsteri, assembly GCA_025895645.1. Classification (NCBI taxonomy): domain Eukaryota; kingdom Metazoa; phylum Platyhelminthes; class Trematoda; order Strigeidida; family Aporocotylidae; genus Cardicola; species Cardicola forsteri. Next base: position 681,088 of record JAKXYG010001430.1, on the reverse strand, counting down.
TCAAAATCAATGCAGTATTATTGATTAGTTTTTGTAACATTACCTAATTATATTATTTACATTTAGGCTTTACTTAGCAATATCGATACAAGAATTAAAAATAATAACCATTTTGTGAAATTTTAATTTAGATTAAAAAGGGAAAGATAAACATTTTATAAAAAAGTAAAAAAACAGCAAATTACTTTTTATAAAATAGATATTAAAAGCTATAAATTTTTATAAATTTTATAAATTTTATTTTGAAATAATGTTTATTGCTTTTCACAATTTTCTCTAAAATAGAGATTCCCCACTTTTTTAACCTAAAATATAATTTGATTTTGCATCACATAGTAAATTTTTTTAATTAAAAAAATATTTTTTAAGCTATTTGCATTATGTTTTAAAAAGATTTATAATATACTTTAATATTTTATTAATTTATTTTTTTTTAATAAAAAAATATAAACTTTAAAAATATTTACACTACAATTAATCTTAAAATACAGTTCAATATTTATGCACTACAAAACATACTTTTGTAAATAAACCTTATCTTGCAGAACGTTTTAGACAATTGTAACAAAAAACAAACTTTTTAAATATTATTATTTTATTTTATAATAAAACGTTTGTAGACGCCGTTATCAACTATAAATTAACTGATTTTCTCCTTTTTTAATTATACAAATTAAATGTTTTATAATGTAAATACTTCATTGAACAATTACTAAAATTTTATTTTTCTATTTGAAAAATTATTATTGTTAATAATTTACGCAGAATTGCAATTGTTTTAAATTTATTATATGTTTAAACATGAATGCTTAGTTTAGATTTTATCTTTAAAACAAATTCATTAAAAAATCTAATTAAGTTACATTAATTTTATTGTTTTTAATAAATTTTAGTAATTAGAATTACATTAATGCAGATATACAAAATAGCTCGGTGAATATATATATATATACGTTGCCTACTGTATATATATTTTCGATGTTTTAGCTTCAAGTTGACAAAATCTAATAATGCATTATTAAAACGAAATCTAATTTTTTAAGTACAAACCGTTCTTGTCTAATTATTTACACTATAAATTATTTAAATTTTCCATATTAAAAAAAATTTAAATGAATTATTGTAATATACACTAATGCTATCTGGTACACATATTTTTGTTTATATACAAACTTAGATTTTAATAAAGAAATAATTATTTTGTTTAAAATTATAGTAGCATAATTATTTTACTTATTTTATTTAATTTTTATATAATTTTTTATTTGAATACAATTTCTAAACTATCCTAAATGCAAATAGTTTTAGTGTGCAATAAAATAATAAAATAATAAATTATAATTAATAAAATTATAAGCTATTGCAATATAATTACTTCCCTAAAACTCAACTTTATTAGGTTTAATTAGAACATGACATCTGCTTTTGTTTCGATTGTATAATTGTCTTATTGTACACCAACTGTTACTAAACTTTTATTTTATTTAAATACTAGAAAGCACTCTCTTTTTATAGAATTAATAAACAGTATTCAATTAAAATAATTTTTAACAAGCATACAAAACGTTTTTCACGGCATATCTTGGTGCTAATTTATTTACGAACACATTTTATCATTTTATTGTTTTTAATTACAACATATTATTTTATTGTTTATTATTTTCATAGATGTTAATAAATACTCACATTGTTGTGGATGTGTTTAGTAATACAACACTAAACTCAATCCTGGGTACGCATGACGTCGACTAAAACCATCTGCATTAAATAGAGATGCTTCTATAACTTTTGTTTAATAAACATTTCTAGAAATATTTTTGTAAAGCATTGAAGAAATAATAATGAATAAAGAACAATAACAATAACAAATCCGTATGTGTTTCATAAAAACTGTCAAATTAATTAGAAAAGAAACAAACAATTTTATAAAAAATACAAATAATCGAAAACATATTCACATTTATTTTTGTTATTAAACTAATATAAATAAATTATTTATGTAAATAAAAACAATTAAATAATCATTTTGTATTTGTAAAACATTTATATATTAAATAATTTCTAAATTACTTTAAATAATATTTTTTATTTACAAATAGTTAAAAATAACTAGTACTATAAGTTATAAATTTTAGAGTTTAATAAAAATAGATCAATAAATATAAGTGTAATTTATAACATATTTGTTTATAATTATAAATAAAATACAAATAAAATCTGTAGCATAAATTGATGCATTGCATTATTACTAGTAATATGTATTGTTTAAAAACTAGTTAATTAATTTAAATCAATATAATAATTTATGCCATGTAAACGTAAACGTATAAAAATGCAAAAATAATTACACATTTTAAAGTTGTAATAATGTTTTTTTTAATTTTTACAATTTTAAATGTTTTACTGAAAATATCTTTGAGCAGTAGACATTTTAATCAAGCCGATTGTAAGCCAGCATTTGGTGCCGGTAGTGGAAATTAAACCATACCAAACCAAATTTGAATTGAGCGCTATACTGTTAGGCCATTTTATTGCGTATAAAAATAATATATTTTTTAATTGAAATAATTTGCCTTAAAATATTTATTAGAAATAGAATTAAAAATATTTAATTTCTAAATAATTACTTTTAATATTTACACTTTAGATAAATAAAATAAAAATAAGTAACAAAAATGTGAATTTCATTTATAGAAATATTAATACGATTAGACTTTACTGAAAAACAATTATTAAAATAAATAAAGTTTAATTTTTTTCAATAATAAGGAATTTATTAATAAAAAATACAATTGATTTTGTTTGTTTGTACATACTTTTCTGTTTAGTCATTATTTAATTCAATGAAACTTTACAAATATTGTGTTATATGTAAATAGGTTTTTAAAAAGTGAAACAATTAATAAACAGTTTAATTAGGAATATTGATTGTATGATTTTTTAAAAGCCATTAATTAAAACACATGTTTGTTTATTCTAACATGTTATTAAATAAATAAAAATTATAATTAATTATTTAGCTACATTTTTATATTACTTGATACATTTAATATAAATTAACAATTTTTAATATTATAATGTAAACATCTCAAAATAAAAAACGCATTAAATCGGTTGTTTATTTACTGTAATTGCAGCTAGAATATACACAAAAATAAATTTTAAACCAGACATTTCAATTAAAAATCATAGTAGTTATGCACTCTTTTATACATTTTTTATTAATTTGTCTAAATAAATCAATAAATATTAATTACAAATTTACAATAAATAATGGTAGTAATTTCTATACTTTTATATTTACAAATATATTTAACCTAACAACAACGATGATTTTTATACTTTTTATCTGTAACCTGAAATGATAGATTGATATAGTAAGAAAATATTTTGAATAAATTTTTATTGTTTAAATTTTGTATAATAATAATTTTAACTTTTTAATTCTAAAAATTGCTTTAATAATAAAAATAATATAAATTATTTTAAATTGTAAATAGCTTTTGATTTAATTTAAATCAATTCTTCAAATATTAGTTTATACATTAAAATATAAAGTTTTGTGTTTCTTTGAGTCGCTTGGATACAAAGTTTATTACTGAAATACTGCATTGACTTCAATAAATGTTTACTAATAGTAAACAGGTTTTGTTAATAATAAAAATAAAAATTAGAACAATCAATTTACTAAAAGCATTTTTTGCCAAAAAGAAACAATTAGTATCGTCAAAAACTTTTCAATTAGTGCCAGAAATAATATTTAAACTATATTTAATCAGAATAAATATTGAGCATTCCAGCTGCTGTATAATTCTAAGATATTACATTCGGAAATTGAGACTTTATAAGCATTACACAAGTTTATAAATAATTAGCATTTTACACACACACACATATATATATATATATATATATATATATATATATATATATATATACAACCCTCACAACAATTACTGCAAAAAAGTGATTATTAAACTAAAACTTCTCTAGCAATTACATAGCATACAAGAGAAACGTCACTTCAATTATAAAATATACAATACTTATAATAATTGAAAAAAATTTACAATTATATATACATATATATTGTAGGTAAAAAAAATTGTATAAAATATCAACTGGTAAAAAATCGAAAATAGAGTAAAATAATTAACATGATTTATAACGTCAACTAGAAATAAAAATGCAGATTACATGCAATTTTTTAGTTACTAAATGGTTAAAAACATTACTAAGTTCAAAAAATTTAATAATTTATGTGATCACTTTTTTTTTGAACAACCTGATCCAGGCGTTTTAGAATGCTGTTGATGAGAGTGTTGATGTATTCTTGTTTCATCTCATATTAAACAACAAACCGAATGCGTTCATATAAATTCTCAATTTCAGTATGCTTATTGATATTGCGCTTCAGCATACTGAAAATGTTTTTAATAACATTGATATCCGAGCTGTTAGGTGGCAATTGAGTGAAAGATTGCTTTTCTGATTTTAGCCCCTCTACTGTTTAAATGTAAATATAAAACAAATATAGTAAACTTAGATGAATATGACGTTACCATTTTGGACGTATGACATGAAGCATTGTCCTGAACAACAGTAGTAACCCCCGTGTAAGTGTACTGCATTTCATAATAAAAAAATATCCTTCATAACTGAAATAAATTTCTCACTATTTAAGGTACCAGATATAATTCCCCATTTGATAGGTTGATTATACTAAATACCAAACCAACACATTACTTGTCGAGGGTGGGCTTTCTTTTTAACAACCGGGAGTAAATAGTTTTGAAAACTCGTCCCACACAACACTCTGTTTTTAAAGCCAAATGATTCATCCCGAATTATTGTTTTATCAGCAAAGTATACGGAAGGCCAATAACATAAGTGTCGTTTACTCCATAGTTTACAAAAGACTAATCTGTCATCCTTTTGTTTTTTGGTAATAAATGGCTTGATCTTTGGTGATTGTAGAGTTAAACCGGATTCAATTGCTCTGTTTCTTATTGTAGAATAAGTAAAATTGTTTAATCTATTTTTTTAAGGTTTCTGAAATAGGTTTATTATATTTTTTTAAATTCTATAATAATTTTTTGATCATCCACAGTGCTTGTTACACGTTTTCTTCCAACATTATCATAATTTTATGGTTTTTGACCGTTGATAATCCGATAAATTGTTGAAAGGTTAACTCTATATAAATCTGCTAATCTTTTCGGTACAAATCCTTTATTTTTTAATTCTTTAATAACACGGTATTCATTTTCGGTGAGATAAAAAACATTTTTTATCACTATTCTCCATTTCAAAAACAATGCAATTAGAAAGCAGAATTAACGGGTGAGCGGAATCTCAAGGTTAAACGTAAATAATAATTTATTAGATTTATTTTAAAATTTTTATTTAAAATTAAGAAAAAAATTTATTATTATTTTTATTTATATAGATTAGAATAATTAAATGTTTATTTTGATAATTATTATGACATCACAATCAGAGCAGATTTAAATGTGCGTTCAACATCAATTTTAAGAATTAGTTATTGTTCATTTTTAATGAAATTAAGCATACAAAATAATAATAATTTAATTATTATAAAAATTGTGTAATTTTAACTTATTATCCACGTTAATATAGAAGTAGCTTTTAAAATATGCCATTTTGGCCGACCCAACCTTCTTAAATAAATATTTCTAAGTATATATAAAGGATCTATTAAGCACTAGACATTATTTTTAATTCCCGATATTTGTTTTTACAAAAAAACAATTGGACATAACAAATTAATTTAGATTTAATACCTTTGCAATTTTTTGCGTTAATTGTTGAAATGGGTGTATATATATATATATATATATATATATATATATATATACGTTTCAACATTTTACAATAAACATTTTTTAGCAGTGGACATTTCAGCGAAGCCAAACGTGGGCCCGCTAGACCACTTTGGCAAACATTAGCTCGGAGCAAGTGACAGAGGCTGGCAAAAAGTTCAGGTATTTGACTTTTGGTCAACGGCTCTTACCATGCAATAAATCACACGAGCAAAACCGTGACGGTTAAACCCCAAATGCCATGCCCAACTAACACCCCAACACATCCCCAACATGCCCGCACCAATTTCATTTGCAAACCAAACCACATCCTTCTATCCAAATCGCACTACCCTCGACCAACTCAATTCCATTCATCAACCACATGCTCAAACACATCATTTCACAATCGCATTTTGCATCAACACTGCTAAGCGTCCAACCACCTTTTATCCACATTACCCAAAATCACACGAGCAAAACCGTGACGGTATATATATATATATATATATATATATATATATATATATATATATATATATATATATATATATATATATACAGCCATTTTAAAAATTAACGCAAAAAATACAAAAGTATTAAATCTAAATTAATTTGTTATGTCCAATTGTTTTTCCGTAAAAATAACTATTTAGAATTAAAAATAATGTCAAGAACTTAATAGTTCGTTTATATATACTTAGTAATATTTATTTAGAAAGACTGAGTCGGCCAAAATAGCATATTTTAAAAGCTACTTTTATATAAACGTGGATAATAAGTTGAGGTTACATAATTTTTATAATAATTAGCCTATTATTATTATTATGTGTGCTTAATTTTATTGAAAATAAACAATAACTAATCCTTAAAATTAATGTTGAACGAACATTCAAATCTGTCCTGATTGTGACGATATAGTAATTATTCTAATTTATATAAATAAAAATAATAAAAATAATTTTTTTAAAATTTTAAATAATAATTTTAAAACAAATCAAATAATTTATTATTTATGCTTAACCTTGAGCTTCCGCTTATCCGCTTTCTGATTGCATCGTTTGTGAACTAGACAGTAGTGATAAAAATGTTTTCATCTTATGGAAAATGAACATTGTATCATTAAAGGATTAAAAAAATGAAGGATTTTCACTCAAAAGATTGACAGATTAATACAAAGTTAACCTTTCAACAATTTATTGGATTATTAACGGTCAAAAACCACGAAATTATGATAATGTTGGAGAAAAAACGTGTAACGACAACTACAGATAATCAAAAAATCATTATGGAATTAAAAAAGAATTATAACAAACCTATTTCAGAAACCAAAAGAAATAGTTTAAGCAATTTTACTTATTCCACAATGAAAAACACAACAATAGAATCTGGTTTAACTCTACAATCACCAACAACTAAGCCGTTTATTACAAAAAACATAAGAAAGATAAATTAGCCTTTTGTAAACTATGGAGTGAACGGCACCTTTGTTATTGGCGTTCCGTGTACTTTTCCGATAAAACAATAATTCGGGACAAACCATTTGGCTATAAAAACAAAGTGTTGTGTGGTTCGAGTTTTCAAAACCATTCACTCCCGGTTGTTAGAAAAAAAATCTATCCTAGACAAGTAATGTGTTGGTTTGGTATCAAGTATAATCAACCTATCAGATGGAGAATTATTTCTGATACCCTAAGTAGTGAAAAATTTGTTTTAGTTATAAAGAATGTTTTTCATTATGAAATGCAACACACTTACACGGGAGTTACTACTGTTTTTCAAGACAATGCTCCATGTCATACGTCCAAAAAGGTGATGTCATATTTATCTAAGTTCACTATATTTGCTTTATATTTACATTTAGACAGTAGATGGGCTAAAATCGAAAAAAACTGTCTTTCACTCAGTTGCTACCTAACAGCCCGAATATCAATGTTATCGAAAATTTTTCATCATGCTAAAGCGCAACATCAATAAGCTTACTGAAATTGAGGATTTATGTGAACGTATTGGGTTTGTTGTTTAATATGAGATGAAACAAGTATATATCAACACTCTCATTAACAGCATTCTAAAACGCCTGGATCAGGTTGTTTAAAAAAAAGTGAGTACATAAATTATTAAATTTTTTGAACTTTGTAATGTTTTTATCCATTTAGTAACTAAAAAATTGCATGCAATCTGCATTCTTATTTCTAGTTGACGTTATAAATCATGTTAATTATTATACTCCATTTTCGATTTTTTACCAGTTGATATTTTATACAATTTTTTTTACCTACAATATATATGTATATATAATTATAATTTTTTTTCAATTATTATAAAGTATTGTATATTTTATAATTAAAGTGACGTTTCTCTTGTATGCTATGTAGTTACTAGAGAGGTTTTAATTGTATACATATATATTATATTACACTATTACTCGTCTATAATTAATCATTTTATTTTCAAATGCTTACAAGTTTGTAATTAAATTTTATTCAACAATTATATTTATTTATTTTTAAAAATACAACAAATTTACATAGCATTCCGAATTCCTATACAAAGAGGTTATTGGATGTGAATTGATTTTGGGGAATAGGAATCAATGAAGTTTCCTTGCGACAACGCCAGTGTTTACGACAATTGACAAGACGATTGTCTTAGAGAGAACTAGGAATTAATACTTGTTGACTAATTTACAAACCTAACCGGTAACATATAATAAATGGATACCTTGAAACACCTTTCAATCATCTTGGGTGTTTCCTAGTTTCCATATACTGAGCACACGTTTTGTAAAAGCCCAATTATACCCCACTGTGCACTTGGGCCCTACTGTTAATAATTAAGATGCTTGTGGGCAGTCGGTCCATAATGCATGACGTAGACGATAAACAGTTAGAAATATCTTCATTGTTGTAAATCAATAATTTATAAGGATTATTTAAATCCTTAGAATTATTAGCTTTCATTTAAAAAAAATAATAAATTATTATTTAAAATGTTTACGTTCTACAAATTTTTTATTTGAATATGTATAATTTTATCCAACAAAATAATAAATAACCGGTTTAATAGTATATGTTTCAACAGTATCCGATTATAATAATTTTATTACAAAGCTCTTTTATTATAAAACTTATTGCGCATAAGGTTTGTACAATGTAATTATTTATTCAATTTTTAAAATTATAAATCTGCAATATCAAAAATTGATTTTTTTTCTTTTTCATTCATATTTAGCGCATTTTGGTGATTTCTGACGATCAATTTATTTTGCTACTTTGAATGTTTTAACGGAAACGCATCTTTCAGCAGTAGAAATTTTAGTTAACTTAAACGTGGGCCCGCATTTAGTGACGATGGCGGGATTTGAACCCCCATGTCTACTCAGGTACAAGTCGAGTTCTAGACCATTTTGACGCAATTTTTGAAAAGGAAACATTTTAGGTCTACAATATACTGACTGCGTTTGAGTTAACTAATGTCACATATAAACATATTAAAGCATATTTACATGCTTTTGTAAGTATAAAAACATATGTTAATAGTGTTGTTAATATTATTTTTATTGTTTTCAGACATTATAAATTATATTGTTATTGTTAATGTCTAAATTTAAAAAATTAAATTATAAAAATTGTAAATGTACGTAAAATTTAGCATTGTTAATATTTTAATTATAGATTGAAATATTTTAACAATTACTAGTTGTATGTGCTGAATTATACATTTATATTGCATAAATGTATATAAAACATTTAATGTACCAATTGTTGATTACAAATGGAACGAAGAGACAGTACGATAAATAAAAATGACAATCTTGCAAATAAACGTTAATATAAGTTTTAGTATACTGTATATATAATGCAAAATAAAATAATAATGAAATTTGTATTAAACTTTTCTATAAATTATTTTACTATTTTTACCAATAAAATAGCGCCTAGCATTTTAATTATTTATATTAATATAAAATGACATAATACATTTGCTTATTCATTATCAAAAAGCGTGTAAATAAAATTATTCAAATTATTTCAAAATCACGTGGTATAAACCAGATCAAAAACTATTTAAATAAATAGCATGTAAATAAAAACTGATTCAGTGGTTTTCCTTTTCAGGTATGAAATGTAATAGCATGGCTTTGTTGACAATTTTATTATTAGCTTTAATTAAAAATTGTTTTGGTAAGTGTATAATTCATTATTGATACATTTTAATGTATTTTGATTATATATATATATATATATATATTCTTAAAAATTAATTAATACTTGATACAATTTAATGTAAAAATATTAACTTTTAAGATAAACCATTATATACAACACTTCGATTTTAAAAATAATTTTTATTAATGTAATTAACTTCAGTAATTTACTACAAGTACATACAACAATGTGTGGGAAACACAAAAATATGTTACACCAATGGAATAAACAAAATATAATTAAAAACAAAATTAAAATTATAGCAAAAACAAAATAAATATAAAGATGTTTAAATTAATAAATGTCTTCGTAATAAAACATAGTTTTATAAAACCATCAAACCATCAAAAAATAATAGCAAAAAATTAATAGATGATAATAGCGAAAATAGAGTGTTTATTAGGTTGAAAACGTAACAGTAAACACAAGTTAAGTTAGAATAGAATTGTCAGATTCATATAAATAATAAATCTACTGGGTTTTTAAGTCAACTAGGACAACTGAACAGCTGTTTCATCCTTATTTGGAATAAATTTAGAGGGCCAAGCTCAGTGATTTAAGGCGCTGGCTTGACATTAGATAGAGTGTGGGTTCAAGTTCATGAGTGTGTGTGTGTGTGTAAAACTTAAGAGTTATGCGCTGCTGATAATTCCAAAAAGGATGAAACAGCTGTACAGTGCTCCTGGTTGAATTGAAAACCCAGTGGACTTATTATTCAAATGAATTTAATAATTCTAATTTGACAATTGTAAAATAAGTAATTCCTTTAAAACCCATTGATAAAAATTGGATTACTCAAAACAAAGCAATCCCAATAATGCAGGCATTGAAAAAACATTGATTAATATTTCTTTTTTTTCTATTTTGCATTAGTTAGCAATCTTCTTGAATACAAAATACATAAATTATAGTACATCTTTGTTCTGTGTTGGATGTAGATATATTTTTGCCGGTTTCATTTAATGCGATCGCTTTGTTAAAGTTTGGCACGTAGTTACTAAATTGCAGTTGTTTATTCATTTTTCAATTAATAAACAACTCTATTTTTTAAATCTTACTTCATAATTTTGTTAGTAATATTTAAGTATACCTAGCTGTCATCATGGTATATCTGTTTTAAAATAAGAAAATGTTTGTTTATTAAACCGAAAAATGTTACGGAGAAATATTATAGAGTTATAGACAAACAGTGGTAAAAATACGTTATTTTTATATTTAAGAGTGATTTCAATTGATTTGAATAATACCAAAAATTTATAATTTTTATAAAAAATAAATAAACCATTTTATTGTTTAACTAATCGTCAGTATATTTTACATAAGTTTATCTAAAATTAGTAAATAATCTATGTTTTAAACATATTATTTTGTAAAAATATAAGAAAACGTAAACTAGGAAATAATTATTTTTTAAATATTCTTGTTAGTCACAAAGATAATATTTTAGTGTATATATATTAAGGAAGGTACAGTTAACATTTGAGTTAGTACGACCAATAAGACACTTACCTAATCGGGTTAAAGAACACATTCCCAACTGGATCAATAAATGGTCAAACGGAAGTGAACACTCGTGCACTTCCTCCCTACTACTACAAACCAAACATCAAATCAACTTCAAAAATTGTTTTAACGTGTCAATTACTTCTCGAGCTTCTAATTTATTTATATTCACACATTGAAACCTACTTTGTGTGCACAAAACCAGTTTGTCACTACATTAAACTAAGCTTAATTGTAATATTTGTGTTTGTGTGTGCTAGTGATTTGTCCTAAAAGATGTTTTTTCTGTACATATATATATATATATATATATATATATATATATATAAATTTTATTTGTGACTGATGAGAATATACAAAATGAATTCATCTCACAGTTTACGTCATTTTATATTTTATTTAGTATTATAAAGGGAACCCAATGCTTTAAAATGTTATTTTGAATTTGGTTTGACAATATTTTAAACATTGTAACCAAGTGAAAAACTGCGAGAAAACATTGTACTTTCTGAGGTGTTATATCTATATATTTATATATTTATATATATGGGAGCTAAACTAAGACTTGTCAATAAACTTTTATTTTTTAATTTTTTATTCAACAAAGTAATTATGCTAAAATATTATGGGCTGTCAATACTTGAAGTTAATTGCTTTTTAAGTTTTATATAATTATAAATGTCTTGGAGTTTTTGGATAAATAGCATTCAAATTAGTAAATCATAATGGTTATACTTAAAAATTGTATAGATGATAAAATAATTACATAGAATGAATACGCAACAATAATTTCAAAGAATGTAATTTTTTCGTTACATAATTTTACAAGTGCCTACATAAACTAGCAAGCGTTACTGCATACATTTAATTTATAATTCGTTTTAAAATTTTGTATGTATATAAAATTTAAAATTAATTATGTAAAAACATTAAAGAAAAATTATAAATACTTTACACCTTATTAAAAACATAAAAATATTAGGTTGGAACACATGAAATGTCCGATTTTGATTAAATTTTAAATACTTCTTTGTTGAACTTGGTGTAAACAAAAGTGCTTCACTTTTTGGCAATGCAAACTGAAATTTGACTTTGAAAAAACTTCAGATTTAATTTATAAAATGTGTGCGTCATATGAGCATCGTTTTATTTCTTTTAATAAACACTATCTGATAAACAATTAGGAGTGCTATTCTTATATGAATTTAAGTTGGGCCATAATGAATCACAGGTAGTCAACAAACAATATGGTAATGGTTTACGAAATTCCGTCCTGGTAATAAAAAACTTCATAATAAACCTAGAGAAAAACCACCCTTGATTATATACATGGATTAGCTAAAAATATTGATGGAAAAATAACTGTGGACAACAATTTAAGAAATTGCAGCAAACATGAATGTTTCCCAAAATACTGTTTCTCGTCATTTTAAAATAGTTAGAAAAAAGTAATAAAAATGAACAAAAGGATACCGTAATAGTTGACAGAAAATCACAAATTGCAGCGTCTACAAAATTTCCAAATTACTGTTCAATTAAAAACCGAAGTGATCCTTTTATGCACCGACTGATAACTTGTAATGCTTCGTTTTTGTGTTAAGGATGAACAGTTACTGCTGACACATACTGTAAAGAAATAGATCATATGCATGAAAAGCTGAGAACCAAACATCCAGTAGTCATCGACAAATGTAGATTTATTTAACTTAGAACAGTGCAAGACTTCATGTTTCTCAAAACACTATTAAAAAATTAGCAAATCTTGGATATAAAATACTGTTATACCTACTTTATTCACCGGATCTGCTTCCAACATATTATTAATATTATTTTAGACATTTAGAGCTATTACTAAGGAATAAAAAGTTTTAAAACCGTGAAACTTTTGAGCTATTTATAATTTCAAAAAACAAAGTGTTTTTTGATAAATGGTATTTATTCTTTGGCATCTTATTGGTAAATGAATTCTGAAGCCAAAGAAGCTTTTTTAATTAGAAATTTTTAAAATTTGTTAATTTTTTCATTATTTTTTCCCTATTTATAAAATTGAACATTTCATGTGTTTTTCTTATTGATTACTTTCATTTCAAATTATCTTGTTAAAATTTATGTTAATCTATTAAATTTAAAAAAATAAAATAAATACATTAATAATAAAATAGTTTTGCTTAAATTATAATAATTAAAAGTTTATATCCGAACAATTTTTTAATATAATTTTATTTTTATATTTAATAAACTTAATGTATTTTTTATAGTTTTTATACAAGCTAATTAATTAATAAATAAATTAATTCACAAAGTAACTGATATTCATTATTACAAAAACTGTAATTCAAAACTTAGGTAAAACATATTTGGGGAAATTTTGCTTTACCTATAGCGACAAAAAAAATGCTAATTTAAAACGTTTTTTAATATTGGATTACATTAACTACGTATTTTTATAATTTTGTAAATTTAGTAATTATTGTATTACAGAAATTATATTGATTATATGTATATATATATATATAAATTTTTGTAATTTCATTTATGCTTGATAAATTTACATATTTTAAATAATCATGTTTCCATTTTTAGGGGGAGGACCTGATAGTAAGTTTACTGACTCATTAATAATAAAAAAATTGTCACGTTATTTTAAATAATCAACTGCATTTTATTGAAATAAAATGGACTTATGACATTTTTATTTAAAATTACATTTACAACCTACTTAAAATGTCACAAATATTACTTTCAATGTTGTATTTAAGACTAAATTAAAATTATAATTTTAAACTAAAATAACAAACTTAAAGAAAAAAAATAAAACATTATTTAAAAAATGTAATATCAAATTTTTATGTATTTTTAAAATAAATAAAAATGTAACATATATAAAAAAATATTTTTGACAGAAATGTTTTACAAACATTATATAACATCTAATACTTGTATGCAGTCCAATGCCAAAACTTTAATTATTTTTAATCAAAAAATGTTAATTGTTAAAATATTTATTTTATTAATCAAATTTATTAATTTTTACTAACATTAATATTTAATAACAATTTCGTTTTAAATAGCTGTTTGCATAAACACATAATTTTACATATATTTAATATATTCATAGCTACTCTATTTTAAAAAATAATTAAATACAATAAATTGAACGATAAACCCATTTTTAAAAAACTTACACAAAAGAATTGAGCAATGTAAGTACAAAATTAATTTTTTATCCCTTGCAAAAAAGTCATATTTTTATTGGTATTATTTTAAACTACAAAGTCTATGCTAATATTTGAGAAACATATTTTTATTGTCATTCAATTTTTGTTAAATACAGTAAAGCACAACGTTTTTTATATACATGGTGTAAATGTTTATAAAATTTTAGAAATATATAAAAAAACATGTCTAGTGAAAAAATCATTTTAATAAATAATCATTTACAAGTAAACTGAATAGATTTACAATAATAAATTTTTAAAAAATAAACAAAAATATTTACAAAATGCATTTTTAAAAATGCATAAATGTGGTACATTTGGTTTTAAAATCTGCTATAAATAATGTTTCATTTAGCTGTACATAAAGATTTAAATTATTTGAGTTCGCTTAAAGTGTAAATGTTATCTTCTATACGTTAAAAACTAAGATTTTATTGGCTTTTTCAAACGGTAGGTTAACAGATTATAAAATAACGTTTTACACATAGGAAACATTATTTATGACCTAAAAATAATTGTATTTTGCGGAATTGTAATGGTTCATTGGTGATTGACAAATGTTTAATGTAACTGGTAAAAGTTATAAAAAGCAGCAATCATTATTGACATTATAATATTATATATTCATATATCTTAGTCAATTTTATGAACTAATTACGTTTGTTTGTTTTTAAGTTTTGATAAATTAAGTTTTATCGCTAGGACTAGAAATTATTTCTAAATGTAATATTAAAAAAATATTTATAAAGTACTACTTAAAACGTATATGCTAGATATGTCTAAAACAATCAAAATGTACTTTACGATATTAAAAATGCGACCAACAGTTATTCAACATTAACCATAATCTAAAAGGATCGTTTGTCATCAAACGTAGGAATTATATCTTGTGGAATGTGTTTTATAAAATTAAATAATTCATTTTCTACAGATTTTTACTAATAAAATGTACATTTAGATTTACAGCGTTGCTTAATTATTTTAAGCAAATTACACAATGTATACTTAAACAATTGTTTAATATAGTGCCCTAATATTTCAAAATTTGTTTGTATTATATATATATATATATATATATATATATATAATACAAATTCTTTTCGCTCCAAAAATAAGCATAGGGCAATAATACAACGATTACAACAACAATAACAAAGTCTCGTTGGCATTAAAAATTCTGCAAATCGAAGATTGAGCTTTATTTCGACTTTCACACAACCCTGTCATTTGTGTAACTCTGTCATCCGGATACGTGCGATCACTTCTTTGCCGTTGTTTGCCGAAATGGCGTCCTCTTGATTCTTTCCGTAGCAGTATAACATTTTACAGAGAGCAGGTTGCTAACCTTGCGCTCAAACTCTCCTCCTTTATCAAAATATGTTTCAATAATTATTATGCATTTAACAGCATTTTTTATTATTAAAAAATGTAAATTTAAAAAAAATTAAATTTTATTAAGTGTTTAACATATTAAATTATATAATGTTCTTATCCATATTAATTTATTTTGTTTAACAAAGTTTTTCAGCTGTTTAGTGAAAAGGAATGTCATTATATTTTTAACAGTTACAAGGTTGTCTAATTGCTCTATTGTGTGTTAACAATTGAGTTTCATTGTAGATTTCTCCCAATCCATAATGACAACCTCTCTTTATTGTTACATAATAAGATGTTTTGTAAATAGATGCCGCTAATTTTACGTTTTAATTCTTCTTTTTTTCAATTCAAGATAAAATAAACTATAAAAAATTATATATATATGTAGTAACTGGTCCCAAGTCCCAAGTATGATGGTATAAATTAAAGATACAAAATATTATAAGTATTTTATTTCTTTTATACATTAATAAAACAAAGAAAAAACTTTTTTTTAATTTTTGTAAATACAATTTTATAGGTTATAAATACTTTGTAAAATTAACAATTCTATTAAAACTAATAATATTTTTTATTATTGTTAGAAGTAAAAACAATTAAATACAATTTTATAAAGTTAGATATAATGATATTATATATATATATATATATATATATATATATATATATAATTCTGGTATTTATGTGTTATTTTTATTTATAAAATAAATGCATTTAATTAAAATTTAAAATAAAACAATGTTTTTCAATTTTAATTCTTAAATGTCTTTTTGACAATAGTAAGATATACAAAATCGAAAATGTAGCAAAGTGAAATAAGAATTTATTTTGAATACCAAAAATCAAAGTGATATTCCCTAATAGCTAAAGTGAAAGTCAAGATATTTAGCTACTTTGATAATAATTTTATCAAACACTGTTACCGGTGAAAATATTTAATTGTAAAATATATTGAAATTAATGGAATTCCTTTAATATTAATTTTAAAAATACAATTGTGCTAAGTTCACACGGTTATTGATATATATTATATATATATATATATATATATATATATATATATATATATATATATATATATACATAATACCTTAATTAAAAATATATTATATTTTTTCCAATATAGCTACAACAGTATTACCAACTACAACTGATGAAATATGTAAGTACTAACATTAAAAATTAAAATAATTATTGTTTAATCCTTTGTTTTAACTATCTATAAAAATGTATTTGTAACAACATCCACTTTATAACTATGAATTTAATAGAAACTTTGGAACAATTTAATAAAAATTTCAGAATTTTTCTTTGTTTTAATTCGACGCCAATATTAAATTGAAAATACCATTTTACATTAATCAACAAAACATAAATTTTTTAAAAATATTTACAAAACGCGTTCATACAATTTTGGTAGCATAAACATGTTACATATTAATGTTGTTTAAAATATATTGATTAATATAAAAAGGTTTATTGTAAAACTCTTGTATTAAAAAAATATATTTAATGTACAATATAAAATAGCAATCTATTCATAGCGTTAAATAATTTTATTTAATTGTAGTTGTAACTGATGACACATGTAAGTTCAATTTTTAAAAATATGTAATTTATAGCAATATAAAGTAGACTAAGTACATTGAAAAAATTATTAATACAAACAAAAAAAGTGGTTTATGAAGTCTTATATATATATTTTTAATTCTTGAGCTTCCAGAAAAATAGTACAATTATACAACAACAAATAAATCAATAACCGTGTGAACTTAGCACAATTGTATTTTTAAAATTAATATTAAAGGAATTCCATTAATTTCAATATATTTTACAATTAAATATTTTCACCGGTAACAGTGTTTGATAAAATTATTATCAAAGTAGCTAAATATCTTGACTTTCACTTTAGCTATTAGGGAATATCACTTGATTTTTGGTATTCAAAATAAATTCTTATTTCACTTTGCTACATTTTCGATTTTGTATATCTTACTATTGTCAAAAAGACATTTAAGAATTAAAATTGAAAAACATTGTTTTATTTTAAATTTTAATTAAATGCATTTATTTTATAAATAAAAATAACACATAAATACCAGAATTATATTATATATATATATATATATATATATATATATATATATATATATATATATATATATATATATATATATATATATATATATATATATATATATATAATATATATATATATATATATATATATATATATATATAATATCATTATATCTAACTTTATAAAATTGTATTTAATTGTTTTTACTTGTAACAATAATAAAAAATATTTTTAGTTTTATAAGAATTGTTAATTTTACAAATAAAGTATTTATAACCTATAAAATGGTATTTACAAAAATTAAAAACAGTTTTTTCTTTGTTTTATTAATGTATAAAAGAAATGAAATACTTATAATATTTTGTATCTTTAATTTATAGCATCATATTATTGTTCGTGGAAAATGGCAATATCATCTGTCGGAATAATAATTATTTTAAATTTGATAGATTGTTATATTTAAACTTATTTATTTATAATAATAAATTATGTATTTTGATATTCTTAGATAACATGTAAAAATTAAAAATGCCACTATTATTTTACCATAAATTATTTGTAAAAAAATTTACCAAATCCATAATAAAGTGAAAAAATATTATTTAATATTAAAAAAGTATTTTTATAGCATTTTGAAACTCCTAAAATTAATTTTATATGATATCTATATATTCGGATTGTTGTATATTATTTATTTGTCAGCATTTAAAAAACAAATATACTTAATTTATATTTTTAGTCTAAAATAAATTAAATTTATAATTTTAACTACTTACTATGCATATAAGTAAGTAAACAGAACAACAAAAAATATACAACATTATTAACAAATAAATTTTAATGATTCCAAATTAATATTATTTGTTCAAAGTCTTGATGATAAACCTATCATTTTATGGTATGAAAATGTTTACTAATTTTTTATTTTTATAAAATTAAAAAATATATTACAATTTCTGTTATTTTGTATACAATACGTCAGAATATTTTCAGTTTCATTAAATAAAATTTGTATCTACATTAGTTACCGAAATAGAAAATGTGTACATCAGTAGACATAAAAGCACTAAATGCAAACCTTTGTTTAATTGTGCTAGACGTCTACATTTAAAAATAATTCTAGTAATTAAATAATTTAAAAAAATTTTAATCTGCCTGTTTATTATATAGTAGAATTGTAAATAAAATTAGGTAAAATTAAAAAAATCACTTGTACTAACTTATTTAATTTTTAATTACCTGTGTTGTTTAATAATAATTTATTTTTAAACTAATTGTCTTATTTTATTTTTAAATTAAATTTATGTTAGTTAAGCTTACCTACTTCTATATTTTGTGTACTACCTAATCTAATACTTTTTTCTTGTACCCCTTTATATGAATATATATATTGAAATATTTTGATAAAAAGATATATATATATATATATATATATATATATTTATATAATATTAAATAAAAAATAATTAAAATTTTTGACTCTAAACTAAGTGAATAATAAGTTAAATCCTACCATCAGCATTATATTTGAAAGTTTATTTAATCTTTACTAAATATACATTTATTGGAAGGTGATATTTGAAATACATTTAAGCAATAAATCTCCCTTTTTCTATATATAATAAAACAATTTTAAATTGTCTATAATTTTGATAAGAGTAGTAATAATAGTTGTTATGTATACAAATAAAATTATACCAATTTGTTTTTAACATCAATATTGACATTTGACATTAAGATATACAATTTATTTGACTAAACGCAAGTATTGTTTTTTTGTTCATTTAAATACAACAATTATATTTAAATAAAAAATAATTAGACAACTTATTGCACTTATAATACTACTAATAGTAAAATTAAATAATAAATTATAATAAAACAAGTATTTTTTGGCAATAATTTAAATTGAAAGCAACATTGAAAATATTGGGTTAGTCAGTAGATATAGCACTCAACTTGGATCTGGGTTGGAATAGAGTAATTCCCACTACAGCCACATTGAGCTTTACACAAATGTCTACTGTTAAAAGATACTTGCGGTAAAACATTGAAAATAGGAAAAAAATATAAATATACAAAAGAGAATATTTACATTTAAATGTTATTCTATTTTGATATACATTATTCATTAAAACAAACGTTGTTTGAGATGCGTTTCGCAATCCTTTGATCAACGGTTTATTAGTTAAAATCAAATTCTTTTTTGTTTTAATTAATAATTAATACAATTGTGTATTGAATAAAATATTTACATTCAAGTACATTTTTTATTTATATGTTTTATAATTTCTTTTCCTTAATTTGTGTAAAGTAAAATTTTCAACAATTGTTGTTGAATATTTGTGTAATTCTAATATATTACTTTTAAAAACTTTATAATAAATATAACTGAATCATGTCGTATTAAATTTGTACAGTATGCCAAAACCTCTATAGTAAAAACCATAGTAGAAGTAATTATTTACTTGCTTGTCAGCGGTAGTAAAGTGCATGATTTGAAGACATTGGATAATTACCATTTTTATTAAATTGACTATAAATAATAATTTTACACAGCCTGTTTTAACTACCCGTAGCTCTTTGGCAAATACATTGACCCAAGAATATTAGGAGTAAGTTTATAGTCCTGGAACACTTTAAGCATATGTATTGTTAATAATGTTTAACAAAAACACAACACTTGTAAAGAGCACCTTGTTGACTCAAACCAAGTAAATTTATTATTTAACAAATCTTACAGTTATAACATATTAGCATTGAATATTCCATAATAAAATGCTTAATCTTTTTAATGTTTTTATAGCATTGCCAAATAATTTGTAAAATTTTACAAGTATGAACGACTTATTAAAAACATAAAAAAATAATATCTAGCAGTACAGCGCTCGATTTGGAACTGGGTTGGCACAGATTCGAATCCCACTACCGACACACATTGCGAGCTCACGTTTAGCTTTGCTAAAATATTAACAATTTAAAAATGTTTTACGCAAAACATTCAAAGTAGTAAACATAATTAATTAATAAAAATTAATAATAATGATTTAAAAAAAAACATTTTCAGTTTTTTTATTGGTGTAACTTTGTTTAATTAATTTTATTTTTGTAAATAATCTACCAATAGTAAACTTGTAGAAGCGTTTAAATTATATATGCTTTCCAGTTTCATCACTGTTGGTACTATTTTTATGCAAACTAAGAAAAAAGATTGCACAACAATCTATTTAACATATAAACTTTAAAACTTATCAAAAGTTTCTTCAAAATACATATTAAACGCACATGTTTTACAAAAGAATTTTACAATAACACATCCAATGCTTTTGTCAATAATATTTTAAAAAATTGTAAAAATATTTAATGGCACAAGATGTATAATCAAATGGTTTTGTAAATTACAAAATCTTAAATTAAATAATGCAACTTTCGTTTAAATTTATATTAAAAAAATAATAAAACTAATGGAATTATACTAATTTTGTAATTGTTCTATTGTTATTGTAGTTATTCTGTAATGACAGTGCCTTACTTTTAATAGATAATTAACAAAAAATTAATAATTAATAACTACATAAAAATGTAAATTGTAAAAAATATTAATTTATTAATTTATTATCCTAATATTTTTAAATGCTGATTTAACAAAAATAGGTTTTTTTAAATTAAAATATAATTAAAAAATAGTTTTTGGTATTTGCTTAATTTACTTTTTATGATACAACATAAAAATTAAAAATAGTTTATATAAAATATGTTTACTTTTCTAATGTTGCTTTTAAAAACGGTTTAATGTTTATTTTTAATAATTAACTTTTTAAAAACGAAAGTGTTGTTCCGAATAACAAATGGTTATTTGCCTATCAAAATTAGTAAACAAAATATTGATACTATTGATTTTTTTACAAATCCCGGAAGCCTCATTGGTAAAAACGGAAAACTGAAATTGGTGTTAGACTTAGAAAGACAATGTCAGTCTTTCATAGACTTAAATCAATATGGTCATATTTTTCCATCCGCCTAAAGACCAAACTTTGTTTGTATACATTAATAATTGTTCTTACAGCAATATATGGGAGTGAAACGTGGAAGCAAACGAACAAGATTGATAAGATGGTTAATGATTTTATCACCGGTGTCTTAAACTTATTTTAAAAATTACTTGGTGCAATCAAATTTCAAATAATGAAATTATGAGAGGAACCGACACTTGTCTACTACAAAACGTTCGAACACAAAAAAACATTTTGTTGTTCCATGTTCGTTTTGAATTATAGAACTTTGTTTTTTTTTTGCTGTAACTGTTATCTCATTACCTCGTGTATATTTTTATAGCAAAAGAATATTGCAATATAAAATAATAATAATAATAATAATAACAATAATAATAATAATAATAATAATAATAATAATAATAATAATAATAATAATAATAATAATAATAATAATAATAGGAATAATAATAATAATAGTAATAATAACAACAGTAATAATAATAATAGTAATAATAATAATAATAATAATAACAGTAATAATAATAATAATAATAATAGTAATAATAATAATAATAATAATAATAATAATCATAATAATCATAGTAATAATAATAATAATAATAATAATAATAATAATGAATAAGTGAATAAGAGTCCAACTGACGCTCATTTATACGTTGCTACATGTTTACTTGCTGAAAGATTTTTTCTAAAATAATAAAACAATAACGATTTATATAATTAAAAATTATTTTACAGAAGTGTTCCATTTTTGTACAATAATTATTATTATATGCTAAAATTTAAATATTTATTTGTTATTGAACGTTTTAATGTACAAAAAATAATAAAAACTAATCTAAATTAAATCTTATTTCATTTTAAAATCAATAAACAGAAATTGTTTTTAATTTAATTTTTAATCAAAATTAATAAAAATGTTTTTGTTTTGGTTTAAAATTATTCTTTTGTGTCAAGAATTAAAGTTTTAATTTTTTACATGCATTTAAATTTACGTAAATACATTAATATAATTTTTATGTATGTTGTTTTGGTGTTACCATTTATGCGTATAGTCTAAAAAAGCGTAAATGTTTTCCAACACAAACATTACAAAAACAAGCAATTTTCACTAATGCAGGTAAAAATTTTAAATAATAATAAAGTCTTTTAATTTTAGAAATTAAAAATTTTTAATATATAGGAGAATTAAATAGAAAATTGTTTATTATTTTACATTACATATATATGTACATTAAATTTTTTCTTTAAATTAGAATAAGTATTTAATAAAAATGTTCATATGTGCAAAAATCAGCTTATAAGCTGTGTAAAATTCAGAATTTAATTTACATCAAATGATGTTTCAAAAACATTTTTAGCTTTATTGTTAAAAATAATTTTGTTAAAAATTTAATTGAAAAACATTGTCCATAATTTGGTTAAAATTTGTATCAAACATTTTTTACTTTAAAAAATTTAATTTTTAAAATTTGTATTACATTCTATACCTATTATACTTTTCATATGACTTAAAATTAACTATATATATAATGCATACAAAATGTTAAGAATAATTTTTCGTTTCTTCAACACCATGTTTAACTATAATTGTGGTCCACTACTTGTGCTGTTCGTAATAATTTGTGCAGTAAATTTTATTGAAGGTACATATATATATATATATATATATATATATATATATATATATACATATATTTATATACATATTTCTAAATAGTCTTAATGTTAAATTAAAAGTGCACTTTGTTAACAATTTGCATTATTTTTTATTTATTTCAAGCGGGATGGTTTAGCTCAAAAACAGGTAACATTTGTTAATAAATTATTTTTTAACAATTACAATTAAATTCTTTTTCGAATTATTTATACTTAATGTTTTCCCATGTTTAGAACAAGGCAAGTTTAAAATATTTTATAAAATGTATACAATTAAAATGAAATACTTTATTAAACGTATATAGCATTATTAATTAAATGCAATAAAAAATAATAAAACATTGCAACAATAGATATTAGAATGTTTATTTTTATATAATTAATAAAGATTATATAAATATATATATAGTTATTATTATTATACCATACACGTTATAAAAGTGGTTTTAACTTTGAATAAGTACAGATGAACAATAAAAATACGTCATGTCAATGAATATGTACAAATAATAATTAGGTTTAAATTTCATATGTATATGTTCATATATATATACATATATAATCTTCATTAATTGTATAAAAATAAACATTCTAATATCTACTGTTGCAATGTTTTATTATTTTTTATTGCATTTAATTAATAATGCTATATACGTTCAATAAAGTATTTCATTTTAATTGTATAAATTTTTGTATATATTTATAAAATATATGTATATATATATATATATATATATATATATATATATATATATATATATATATTATTTTTTGTATTTTGTTATTTGTTTAGTTCAACCTCGGCCTAAACCTACAAGTTAGTTTCATGTACATTATATAAGCAAAAAATGTTAAATGATTGCATTGCTCAGTGTTTGTTTTTTAGCTTTGATACTTTATAAAATGAAAAAGAATGTTGAATATTCATTAATTTTGAAATTATATATTATAAATTTATAGTTAATAAAATTAATCATTTTTAAAATTATTTATACAAAAAGCAACCGCAAGTAAACTATTATTTTTTTAAATACCAATATATTTTTATGTAAAAAATTATATTTAGAAATTACATTTGTTTCAATTATAGCATTTTAAGTATAATGAATTAAAATGCATTTTGCACTAAAAATTAAAATTATTTAATTAATTTTTGTATGTACAACTGACACCTAAAAAATAAATGAATTTTAAATTACTGTTCTACGTAACATGTATATTAAAATAAATACTACTTGGTTAAGCATAAAAAAATCTATAGTTTTATTATTAAAGCATTAATTACTATTCATAAATTTTTATAAATTCTGCAAAATATATTTGTTCATAACTTTAATACTTATGTGTATATATATATATATATATATTTAAAATTGTTAAATATATTTGTCTATTATTAAAAATATATTCAACAAAGTTTACAATTAAATTTGTTTTTTTTAAATATGCAATATATATAAATTAATAAAGACAATATAAATTTAGTTAACTTTTTAAATAAATTAAAATAGTTCATTTAAAATACTTTTATATACTCAAATAGAGTTGCATTATCGTTTTTTAAATTAACCAATATTAATATTACAAAAACATTTGGTTTCAACAATTACATTTCCTTATATAATTTTTTTACTTTTAAATGTGCTGTTAAAATATTAATTTTAGTAATGTGTTATAAATAATATAATATATTTAAAACATTTTGTATTTGTATATGACAACATATTAATTTATTTATTCCGCATTAGAACCAAAGAAAAGTGGTGTTGCAGGTAAGTTAATTCTTGTAATTTTTATGACTATAGTTTCATAAATTATAAAAAAAATTGTTTTTTAATTAATTTTTGATTAATATTACTAGTATATAGTTTTATATTAAAAAAAATTAATAATTAGAACTATAATGTTTTAAAATAATTGTAAAAATAAAATAAAAACAAATATATTATTAAATTTAAAATAACATTTACATACGCACCAGGAATAGATTGTCAAAAAAAATGACAAATTAATTTTTATAAAACAATTTAAATTTCTAGTCACCCATTTATAATATGACCCACAGTTTTTTGCTTATGAAGAATAAGTATATTATTTTTATACATTTATCTAAATACAATTTTATAAACCAAAATATGATTGTTATATAAATTATCATTAAATATGACTTTTTGTTTTATTTTAGAACTTTTGTTCCAACCCAGTCTTATTGTTTGTTCACTTATCATAACGTACTTGGTCGGATCAAAATTTAATTAATATCTATTTTCACTATTATTGTTACAAATATTTTGTTTAAAATTATATATGTTCAAAATAACCAATATAAGTTTAACGTTTTAATTAATATAATTTTTAAAATAAAATTTTATTTTTTATGTTTTATATATATATATTTTTGATTTAATAAAAGCAAAAAAATTGGAATAAAATCTGACAATTTATTTTATATTTTTTAATTATTTTTCTACACCAAGTTATGCATAAAAATTTAAACTTTAGAAAATATTATGTACATCAAATTTAAAATAATAATAAATGTATTTATATATTTTTAAATAAATGTTTATTATAGATATAGCTAGTGGGCAAATTTATAATATTATTTTATAATTACTGGTAAAACATTTTATTAAATATATAATTAAATTATCGAATAAAGCATTTTAAAAACAATTTAATATTTTTAAAATAAGTGTTACATTATTAAACGTTTTTACTATGTGCAAATGTAGAATAACAAAAATATAAAACAATTTTATTAAATATGTTTGGCAACTAAAAATACTTAAAACAAATTAATTATATTAGAATATGTATTTATATAATATTTTTATTAGTTACATTTTCAGTTTATTTTATAAATCATGTTGTTTATCTAAGGCATATTTTTGAGTTTATTTATTTATTAAAAACTAAAAAACAAATAATTATTTTCTTTTAAATTTAAAGCAATGGAATCTAACAATTTAACATTTTTATTAGAAATTATAATTTCTTTTAAATTTTAATTGTAAAATTATAGTTAATACTTTAAATTATGTAGAACTAAAACACTAAAAAATATACAAACCAAAAATTGAATACTAATTTTTTGAAGTAGTTGAATTTAAACCTAAATTAATATTTTGTGCAAAAATTAAGTAAAATAATTATTAGTTTTAAATAAAAAATATATATTGGTTCAACTCAAATCTTTTATTATTAAAAAGTATTTGATGACATAAACATTTACAATTTCCAATTTTATTATTAAATAAAATTTTTGTTACATTTTTAATTGCACAAAATTTTAATATTTTATTTAGTTTTTACAATTAAAAAAAGCATTTTTATGCTTGTTTCATTTGTAATGTTTACAAAATTATTGTTAATTTATTATTTATTATTATTTATTTATTATTACACAAATAACGTCTTGTATAAAATGAAAAATAAATGCATTACAATGTTTGTATTAAAAATCATTATTTTAACGAATTATAAGAATTTTAGAGTTAATGACTTTCAAATTTTTTTTTCAAATTAAAAGTTTAAAAAAATATATTTTTTACTATTTTTATTTTTACTATTTCAAATAGTTTACGGTAAACATCTTTCAGCAGTAGACATTTTAGCAAAGCCAAACGTGGTCCCGCATTTAAAGCCAGTGATAGTATTCAAACCCATGATTACCGCGTTCAAATCGAGCGCTGTACCGCTAAATTTGTTTATTATGAACAAAATAACAAAATAATAATAAGAACAATAAGTGATAAAAATCAAAGATAAAATATAGAATTAATTTGAAATGTATTTTTGCAAAGTAAAAACTCGCGTTTGTAATTTATTTTAACCATGTAGAATTTAGTGATTATTGTAACAAAACAATGGAATATTATTTGAATAAAAAAACAAATACTAAAATAAAAATCTAATTAAATATTAATTACAGTAAAGTACTGCGCGAGTTAATTTGGTCACTTTTTGTATCTTTTCAAATATTTAAACAAATTGTTATCTAAACACAATTTTTTATGTTTTATAGTTATTTTTAGTAAATTTACATTGTAAAATTATAGTTGTAATTAAGATTATTTAACTTTCTATGTTTATTTAGATATTTATGTTCTACTTATTATTTACCAAAAATTAACATTATATTTATAGTACTTACTCTTGTTTTAAGTAGTTTTAAATTATAATTGTAATTTAGTGAATTAAAGCCAAAACTACTTAACGAACCAAAACGAGCAATCTGAGCTTAATTCAATATGTTTATTAATAAATTTGATATTGTTTAAAAATTTTTTAATTAATATTTGTTTTTTACAAAAAGATTTGGCTTGCATACACAATGTAGGTTTAGGTAATTAAGATGATTTAAAAAAGTAAATTAGACACTACCTTAGATAACTTTTATAATTAAGGTTTTAATTTTTTTTTTAATAATGCAGACATTAAAATAAATGTTTTGTTTTAAAAAGCTTGCCTAGTATGTTATTATTATCATTATTATTATTATTATTATTATTACAATTATCATATTTTAAATGTTTTACGGGAAACATCTTTTAGCAATGGAAATTTTAGCGAAACCGAATGTAATCCTGCATTTAGTGTCAGTAGTGGAATTCAAACCCATATGAACCATGACTAACTAAAATGCTGTACTGTTAAGCCATTTCGACAATTCTTAGTATTTTAGATGTCAATTAAGCTTAAGAAATTATATATATATATATATATATATATATATATATATATATATTATTACAAAACTCTTTTGATTTAAAAAAAAAAGCATTACAAAACTCTTTTGCTTTAAAAAAAAAAGCATGGGGCAATAAGATAACAATTACAGCAAAAATTAACATCAGTCTTGTAATTCAAAGAGAACATGAGAAATCAAAGATTGAGCTTCTTTTCGGCTTTTACTCAACCCTGTCATTTGTGTAACTCTGTCATCGAGATACGTGCGATTACTTCTTTGCTGTTGTTTTCCGGAATGGCGTCCTCTTATTGTTTCCGTAGCAATATGATTTTTTTACAGAGGCCAGGTTGCTAACCTTGCGCTCAAACCCTCCTCCTTTATCCAGGCTTGGGACTGGCCAGATTAAATCATTTCTGATCCAAACTAGGCGGAGTTATATATATATATATATATATATATATTGTACTGTAACCATAACATAAATACATTATGCGTAATAATGTCTACTGACCTCTTTTCTGTAAAAACCAAAATATTTTTTTTTACTAACAGTAACAGTTTTGTTTAAATATGAGCACTAAATTAATATTTTTGTAAATAGAAAAACGTTTAAAATACAATGTTCAAACAATGTTGTAACCATTTTACTTTTAAACTGTAATTAATTAAACATTGTAAACATTGGTTAAAAATAAATAAAATCTTAATTTAACATAAAATTTACAGCAATAAAAGAATTAGTTTTTAAACTATAAAATATAACTTCTAAGTTATTTGTTGGTAAAGACTAAAATAAATATTGCTTTATTTGTAAAATTATTATTTTTATTATAAAACCAGAAATGTAACTTATATTTTATATAAATTAATTCTATTATTTTTTGTTTTTTTCCAATACTATATAGCAAATAAAACGCTAAATAAAGATAATTACATATTTTAAACACTTAAAATAAATATCTTTTAAGGTCAAATTAGTAAAAATGTTTACTCTGATGATTCCAAATAAGGATGAAGCAGCTGTACTTTGCTCCTGGTTAACTCAAACCTAATAGATTTGTTATTCAAGTAAATCTGACAAATCTAATAAAAATCCCTTAAAAACCTATTAATAAATAAAAACAGTTGCATTTAATAATGTTATTATTTGGCATAATTAAATGGTATTATATTGTAATTAGTAGTATTTTAAGTAACAATGAAAAAATGTTTTTTAAGCAAAATAGGTTAAAGTATTGGGTTCTCTTTATAATTAAAAATAAAAATATAAGAAGAAGTAATCTGTGAGATATATATATATATATATATATATATACAAAAAAGGGGGGTACAGATAACATTTAAGCTAGTATAACTTACAAACATACATAAACACAATATCATTTGTACCCCATTTTTTTGTATATATATACTAAACTATTATATGTTTGTGACTGACGAGAATACAAGAAATAAATTCATCTTACAGTTTGCGTTTTCTCATATTTTTATTTAGAAAAATATGCTAATTGACTCTAATTTTATCCAAATTTTGTTTAATTAAAATTGTTTAATTTAATATAACAGAGAATAAAATATATGTAATTATTTGATTAGAAACTAGTTGACATTTAATGTACACATTTTTTACTATTTTGTCAAAATATATATTGAAAAAATACTATTTTATTTTATTTATCATATGATAGTGTATATTTGTAATAAAGCAGAGGTTGGTCTTTAAATTATGTATTAATTATAATTTGATCTTATTAGATACTGTTTGAAAATGTTATTTTAAAAGTTGTATTCAATCGAATATAATTCAAAAGTTTTAAAATACAATTTATATGTAGTAACAAAATTATGTTTTTATTTTGTGCATAATACACATTTTTATCATGTATAATAAAACAGCTCTAATTTTTAATTATGTAGCCATTAAAGATGTTGAATAACTACACAACACGCAGAGATTATTTTAAAGCGTGTAATTATACAACTAATAATATTTATAACTATTTTTTTGTATTATTGCTCTACTTAAAAATATTATTTTAATTGTCAAACCACACAACATTTTTTTTATTATTCTACAATTGTTTTCTTTTTTAGTATTACTTAAAATAAATTAATTGAATTATATTTATTTATTTATTTTATTTGGTTGTTGCAATTTAAATGTTTTACAGAAAACAATTTTCAGTAAGTACTAACTACGTTCCGCATTTCGTACCGCATGGGTATTTAAGTTTGAATTTAGTACTGTGCCACTAGATCATCCGGGCACTATATAACACCTACTTTAGATAAATAATCACGTGCCAATGTCAACTACAAATTGGCCTTAAGCAAAAATTTAATGCAAGGTACAAAAGTTTTTATTTAAATTTCTGATGATACACATTTGTTATTGATTATTAAAAATTACATTAAAAATGTTGTTTTTACGTGTGTTTAAATATATTTAATTGTACAAAGAACGAAAAGTCAAATAATTCAATTGTTGAAAAACAATCATTATTTGTTTATACAATTATTTAAGCCTAATCAAATATTTGGTTAAATAATACACAATATCTTTTGCGTACATTAATCCAATTTAATAAATTCTTTTTTAAGAAGTCTAAACTATTCAATGTTGTGTTACGCTTAATACATACATAAAACAAATTATTTCATACTTTAAACAGAATGAAATAACGTTTTTTCTAAAAAATAAGAATTAAAAACGAATTGAATTTTGGCAATTAAACATTTTATTTATTAGTTACAAACAAAATAAAAAATAGTACTAAAATGTTTTAATCAATACATTTATGAAATAAAAATTCAAAAAAAGATTTAGATATTATATTTTTAAATAAAACATTATTTTTCAAAACTAAGTAAAAAATATTAAAAATGAAGGCTAAAACTTAAACCAAAAATCTTTTATTAAAGAAGGTTAACATATGTTACTGTCGTTAAAGTTAAAATTGTAATGCACCATGCAAGTAATATTTTTTCATATTTAAATTTTGGAGCTAAAATAAATTAAAATATATAATTTTAGTAATTTGAAATTTTGAATTATTTATTATAAAGTTTGAGTGCACTATTAGCTTACCAGCCATCGACTTAACAGTTGCATTAACAGCATCTGTTGTATTTGGAGTTGTAATGGGAGTAGTCGTGATAGTAGAACTTAATGTTGATATTGATGAGTTTGTAGTAGTGGCATTGGAAGGTGCTTTTAATAAGTTATTTTATAAATAAGAAATTGTTATTTATTTTCAATACATTTGTAAAAAACAACATATTATTTCCACAATAGGCATTTTATACGTTAATAATGTTTTTAAAATTACAAAAAAAACAATATTTATTGTTAACGCTATGTACATGAAATAGTAATTAATGTAAAATTTACAAAACACTGTTTGTCGTTGCCAAAATGTTGAGTGTTAAAAAATTAAATTTAATATTTATTAAAATAATTTTAATTCAAAATTTAACTACCTGTAGTTACATCTGTAAAATGTTTTAGTAAAAATAATTTAAATAAAAACATATTTAATTAGAAATTGTAATTAAAAGTGTTCCTCTTACTGACAAACGTTTCTGTAAAAAGAAATATATTATACAAATTAATATAATTATTTGATATTAAGAAATGCACAAATTATGTATATATTTTTTATTATATAGTATATACATTGTTAGTCAGTAATTACGTAAAAATATTTTTAATAACTAAATTTCAAAAAGTATTGACATTATTAATATTAATTATATTGTTGATATATTTGTAATAAAAAAATTTATGAAGCATTTTAATTTTTAATAAATAAATAACAATGTTATATTGACAACATACATTAAATAATTGCCGCGTTCAAAATTACTTTTCGAATTAATTACTTACCATCAATATATTGTACAAATACACCACCTAAAAATGTAAAAATGTAACTCATAACATAACTCAAAGAAACAATTTTTTTTAAATTAATGTTGTTTGTTACAACATAAATGACATACTTTGAACAACGTTTAAGTAAAATACGATAAAAAACCAAAATAAGAACATTGTTTTCAAGTATTGTAACATTGTGTTGATAATTGAACAATGTTTAAAGTTTATCAATTTTTACAATTAGTGCATATTTTAATTTGTATTAAATTAGTATATTTGT
This sequence comes from Cardicola forsteri, assembly GCA_025895645.1. NCBI lineage: Eukaryota > Metazoa > Platyhelminthes > Trematoda > Strigeidida > Aporocotylidae > Cardicola > Cardicola forsteri. The sequence goes on along the minus strand of JAKXYG010001430.1, from coordinate 648,352 downwards.
TTTCAACATGCAATTGCACATCTTTTTACTTTGTTTCGAATTGTACATAATACGTGTTAGCCAATTGTATAAATGACTTTGGTTTTTTTTTCAGTTTACTTTTTGATATAAATGTAAATAGTAATTAAATAATAAATTCTATTTAAATTAATGTAAAAATTTATAAACACATTTTGGTTGCTTAGGTCAACAGCATTTTTCGAATTGTATTAATAAACTTTTTTTATTTTAAATTATAATGCATTACATTTTTGAGCTTATTCGAACATTTTGCATATTTTTTGTTGTTGTTGCTTTACATATTACAAATATGTTTAGTGTAATGCAAGTGTACAAATTATGAATTTAGCACATTAAGTCAACGCGCAAGTATAATATTTCAATATGCAGACCAACATAAATCAAAACAAACATTTAAATTGATATTGTTGTTAGTATTAACAACCACAAAGCGAATTCACTGTACTCTAAAATTCTACAAAAATGAAAAAAATAATTTTTTTACAATTTTAACATAAATTTATAAAATGTAGTTATGTAATTTACAAATGAATAGCAACACAGTTATAAGGTCTAACCAAAGCAGCATGTCAGTATTCATCTATATATTTTTAAGGTTGCTACAATTGCTTTCACTCGTGTGCTTACAATTCATGTTTGGCACTAAATATTCTGTACAGCAAACATTAAGCTTTATTCTAGTTGATAATTGACTGCAATGTTTGCCATAAATCATCTTTTTTTAAAAAGGCGAGGTTATAAAACTTTGGCTCTAATTATTCCCCCTTAATAACCCTATTTCTAAATAACTACTATAGAATTGGTATATTTATAAGTTAAATTTAAATATAAAAATTAAAAGTTGTTAAAAACGATTATGTTCTTATTGTGTGATACACAAACAGCATCTTTAACGTTAATAAAAAATTGATTTAAAATTTTTATTTTGGTAAACACTTAAATGCTTTGAATAAATAAACAGTTATAGTTTATTTTATTTAAAAGTAGATGTTTAACGCTTTTACAGCTATCACAACAATTATCGCAAAATGTGATTATTTAATTTAAACAAGAAGGACGTAACTTTAATTATAAAATATGCAATACTACATAATAATTAAAAAAACCTATAATTACATATGTATTTATATTGTAAGTAATAAAAAATTGTAAAAATATCAACTGGTGCAAAATCGAAAATGAAGTAAAATGATTAACATGATTTATAACGTCAATTACAAATAAAAATACAGATTACATGCAATTTTTCAGTTACTAATTGATTAAGAACATTACAAAGTTTAAAAAATTTTAAAGTTGATAAAAGTGTTGATATATTCTTTTTTCATCTCATATTGAACAACAAACCGAATGCGTTTACATAAATTCTCAATTTCTGTATGCTTAATAATATTGCGCTTTAGCATACTAAAAAAATATTAATAACATTGATATCCAGGTTGTTAGATAATAATTGCGTGAAAGAAAGCTGTTTCTATTTTAGTCCTTCTAATGTCTAAATGTAAATATAAAACAAAGAAAGTGAACTTAGATAAATATAACTTTACCTTTTTGGACGTATGACATGGAGCATTGTCCTGAATCATTGTTTTATCGGCAAAGTATACAATACGCCAATAACACAAATGTCGTTTACTCCACTGTTTGCCAAAAGTTAAATAATCACCCTTTTGTTTTATTTTGTAATACATGGCTTAACCATTGGTGATTAAAGCGTTAAACTAATTTTTATTGCTTTGTTTCTGATTGTGGAATAAGTAAAATTGTTTAAATAATTTTTTTTAGTTTTTGAAATATGTTTATTGTAATATTTTAATTCTATAACAATTTTCTGATTATCCGTAGTGCTTGTTACACGTTTTCTTCCAACATTATCATATTTACGCGGTTTTTAACCATTAATAATCCGATAAATTGTTGAAAGGTTAACTTTGTATAAAGCTACCAATCTTTTGGGTAAAAATCCTTTATTTTTTAATTCTTTAATGACACAATATTCATTTTCCGTAAGGTGAAAACAATTTTTATCACTACTGTCCATTTTACAAACGATGTAATCAGAAAGCAAAATGAGCGTATGAGCTCAACCTCAAGGTTAAACGTAGATAATAAATTATTTAATTTGTTTTAAAATTTTTATTTAAAATTAAAAAAAATATATTTTATTATTTTTATTTATATAAATTAGAATAATTAAATGTTTATTTCAATAATTATTATGACATCACAATGGGAGAAGATTTGAATGTGCGTTTAACATCAATTTTAAGGATTAGTTATTGTTCATTTTTAATAAAATTAAGCACACAAAAATTATATAACTTCAACTTATTATTTACGTTTATACAGAAGTAGCTTTTAAAATACGCTATTTTGGTCGACTCAGCTTTCTTAAATAATATATTTCTAAGTATATATAAATGAACTATTAAGTATTTGACATTATTTTTAATTGTCAATATTTATTTTTGCAAAAAACCAATTTGATATAACAAATTAATTTTTATTTAATTACTCTTATAATTTTTTTGCGTTAATATTTGAAATGGCTGCATATAAATAAAATACATTATTTTTACCACGTTAATTACGCTATATTTATACTTTTAACAAGTTTTATATTCCTTTTCTTTTCAAATATCCCCCTTATATGACGAGATGCTATTTCTGGTTGGATTTTTTATTTCCGTTCTGTATTAAACCAATTTCAAGCATTAAAACTATTAATTAGTTGCAAATCCTCTCCCAGGTTTGAAATTGGCAAGATTGGTTTATTTTTTTATTCTAACTAGGCAAAGCTATTTTGGTTAAGTTATATATATATATATATATATATATATATATATATATATATATATTATAGAAACGTATTTTTATTATTTTAACTTCTTTAATAATTTTATACTGCAAACAGAAATCTAATTTTTTATACACTACACAATACTATACACAAATTAAATACTATTATTTTTTACTCTATAAATGACATTAGTATTAAAAAATTAGACATTAAATGTTAATTCAATTTACAATCGCACGTTTGATAACATTATTAACTTTAAATAGTAAACTGTTAAAGAAAATAAACAAAAATTGTTTGTAATTACCAACTATTTAATAAGCAATATGTATGGCTTGTTTTATAATTACTCGGTTCAGTTGTTTCTGTCAAGTTTTTATATTGTCAAATATTTACATTTGTATACTTTCAATTACCAGCGCTTATTAATGTTCCGTTTTATTATTATACTGAAAACAATTTTTATTAATATTTATGTCAAAACTGGTAAATTAAAAAATATGGTTTTTTTTTTATTAAATTAAAAGTTGTTAAAACTTCAATTGAAGGTAAACAAAAAAATAAAGAATTAATTGGACGTTGCACTTTTTCGATTGTTAATTCAAAACATGGTTATAAAAGTTTGATTTGACCTCTGCGTAAACGTATTGCATAGCAAAACATTGTTTTTTTTTAAATAAAATATTTTCTGTTTTAGTTATAATACACTTTATACGACAGCTTACTTTATATATATATATATATATATATATATATATATATATATATATATATATATAATGTTTAATCTTAAATTATTAATTATTTTGCAATAATTACAAAAGTTCAAAAATGCTTTAATTATTTAGTTTATTTTAAAATTATAAACTAAGCATTTATTATGTTTCCTGTCAATAAACGTAATTAAAGTGTTAAACCCATTCTGTTTGTTATGAACATTACCAGCAAATGACTGATTTTTGTATTTTTTGTGTTTTACATCGTCAAAAACTTATTTATTTTCATTTTTAATTTATACAAGCATTCTAGTAACAAATAAGAATTATTTTCCCGACTTCAACCATTATTATTATTATTATTATTATTATTATTATTTTGTGCTTTATTAATATATAAACAATGTGTTGTAAAAATTTGTAGTAACTGCGTACATAAATACCTATTTTATTTACTTCCTGTTGTGTAAAAGCTTTGGTTTTGATCAGTAGATAATTGAATTTTATACAAAAAGATCAATCAGCAAACGTTACTGCAATCGTATCGAAGATATATTAAAAAACATTTTTTTTAAATATTAATTTTTAAATAATTATAATTAAATAATGTCTTATTAATTTGTTTACCATACTTCAATTATGTCATACTTGCGGTTATAATTATTATTATTAGGTCATAAAGTGAAAATATTCAGTAAATATAATCTTAAATAATAAACAATGTTTTATTTATAAAATGATGCATGCAACTCAGTAATACAAATATTGTTATAAAAATTACGAAACTTATTATTAATAATTATGCTTACATAAGTTATACTTGAAATATAAGAAATTTTCACTGTTTTCATCTTTGAAAACAAGCGTTTTAAAACTTTAACAAAACAAATTATATAATAATTTATATTTCTTATTTTCTTATTTTCATACATGAATTAAATAACTATTATAAACACAATACTTTTATTTCTAATAATCATTATATATATATATATATATATATATATATATATATATTCAGGGTGTTATAAGGTTTTTTTTACAAATTAATACATTTATTACTACAGTAGGCAACATATTTCATTCATTTTTTTTTTTAATATTTTTGTTTATAAAATAAATTAATGTATATTTTTAAAATAACGAATTTTTTTTACACATTATAAATATATTATTGATGCGCTACATTTTTTAATAAATATATAACCTTGATATATACGCCGGTAATCCAATTCCCAAACTTTAACTTTTTCTAGTTAAAATTTATTAAATATAAAAATATGTAATTTATTTACGAAAATAATTATTAAAAAAAAATTTTAATTTTATATTCCTTTTTTATTTAAAAAAATAATTATTTCTAAAATAAAATAACTGCTCATACATATATTTACAAAATTGCACTGTATTTTTAAATAGTCAATAAATAATTTATTTTAAAAATATTTTAATACAAAGAATTTTAAAACAATTTTTTTTTCCAAAAAATTATTAAATTATTTTTAATAATTTAAGCACAAGGTCGTTTTTTATTTTGCGTTTCAAAATTTGGAATTTTGATAAAAAGGTTTCTTATTTCCGCTCACTTAATAATTATGGTTAAAGCAGCTCAGCGTCGTTATTTGTCTACGCATGATTATGAATTAGTTCAAAGTTTTTACAAAAACGGCACAAAAGTGAAAACAATTGCCGAATGCATGAAAATAGATGTTTCAACTGTGTACAATATTTTGAACAATAAAACAAGCCCCAGATCACCCACAGTTGGTAGAACACGTTCAACAAGCAAACAAGATGATCAGTTTATAACCATGCAGCTTAAAAAAACACAGAACAATGAACGTTAAACAAATAAAAAATCAATATTTAGAAGAATTTTTATATTCAATTGTAAGAAGGAGGATGAAATCTGAAGGCTTCATTCTTAAAGCGGCTGTTAAGAAACCTCCACTTAGTCGTGCCCATAGATTACAACGAGTGGAGTTTGCTAAAAAGTACAAACATCATCCATCGTCATTTTGGAGATCAATATACTTCACAGATGAGTGTGCCCTATCCTACGAACCATGGACTGAACATTCAAAGGTTATTTATAGTCCAAATTTTCCACTCAACCACACTTGTACTGCTATAAAAGTTGCACATCCTTCATGTGTCAAAGGATATTTTGCAATTAAGTACAATCAGTCTCCAAAATGGATGCGTACTAGTGGCAATTTAAACAGCGCTGAATTTGTACAAATATTCAAACAATTGTTTCATAGCGAGTTGTCCAGAAATGCTACAGGACACTTAACAATCATCCAAGACAATGCTCCTGTGCATACTTCAAAAGTGGTAATGTGTATTTTAACATAACTTACAATTTACTATACTTTTTCTTTATTTAGACCACAAAAGCTTTGAAAAGCAAAAAGCTTACTTTTATTCAACTTCCTCCATACAGTCCAGACCTCAATGTAATTGAAAACCTTTTTAGTATTTTAAAACGTGAGGTTAACCGCATGGAAACTGACGTATCATTGGAAGCGAAAATTAACCATGTTGTAAAAAATTGCATTTCGAAGGATTATATTGGTACGTTGATAGATTCCTACCCCAAGCGGCTTGCAGAAGTTGAACAAAAGCGTGGATATCACTTAAATTATTGACATTATTAAGTTTGTTACCTTTATTTTGTATATTTATGTATTTTAGTAGATAAAACTATTTTTTAAAACCAATTATCTGTGTTTGTTTTTAAGTTTTCATAATGGTGGTATTGTGCTTTATTGCTAAAACGAATGTTATTGTGTATTATATTAAGAATTTTTTTGCAAATAATATTAAATGTATATATATTAGTAAAGTGTTATCTAAGGTACTTATTAACAAGCGTTAGATATGTCTAAGATAAGTAACAAGTGCTACATATATTTCAATATCATAGTAGGTCAACAATGGATTCACTTTTGTCACTATCTGTAAAGCAAATAGAAATTATTACAAAATAACAAGTAGATTATAAAGTTTTTTATTATATATAACACATTTCAATATGAACACCATTAATTATACTAAGTAAATCAAGTAAGTTATTGTGCTTGCTCTAGTATATCCTCATTCATTATAAAAGTGGCATTAGTAGTATAATATTTTAAGTTATTTATTGTTTCCATCTTTTTTTAATATACACCATCCCCAGAATAACACTATAAAATAACGTCTACGACAGTAATATCAGGAAATCAACGTAGTCAAGGAATTGGATCATCCTTTCCAATCTATTAGCTTAAAAACCTTTAATTTACGAATTTACAAACATACATTCCTTAGTGTAATGGTGCACTACTTTAATGTAAAATAATAGATGTAAAATTAATCTAATAAACCTATATTGCATTAAAAAAATTTTACAAAAATTTTACAAACACCTCGTATGTAAGTGCATTTTTGTTTATTTTTTAGAAATGCATTTTTATTTTAATAAGCACATGTCTTTTGTATTGAAGACGGTTTTAAAAATTAATTTTTAAAACACAATTACAACAATTTATATAAATTCTATATACTATTCAAATTATTTGTTAACGTTGATTCAGTTTTATTCGTACGAAAGCATAAGTACATTTAAAAATATAATGTTTTAAAATATTTTGTGTTTATTTATTTATTTTTTCAAATGTTACCGTTTAAATTGTAAATGAATTGTTTACGTTTAAGAAGTTTTATTTTGAGGAATACTATAGACAGCAAAATGCATCAGTATGTACCTGAAAATAAAACGCTCCATGTTAACTTGGTCAAAACGTTAAAACATTTTATGCTTATACCACAAAAATGTGCACAAAATTATTAGAAAACAAAAGTGTTGAATTAAAAGTTAAAACTTTATTGTTCTTACAAAATTACAAATGTTTTTTTACAAGCAAACAACACGTAATTTGTTTTTGTAATTGTTGTAAATAACATAAATTAACAAACATTTATATTTTCGAAATTACTATGTTTTTTTAAATAATTAATCTTAAAAAACATACATGCAACAAAAATGTTAATTAATTTTTAAAAGTAAAATAAATAGATTGTTTATTAGCAAGGCTATTAAATATTTTATCGAATGTTTTGACAATCTACAAGTTATTCAATGCAAAATAATACAAATTAAACAAAGCAATACTTTGATACTTTAATTGCAGCAAACTAATATTTTTTAAAATAATTTTATACAATGTTAATTGCGTAATTATATGAAAAATAATAAGTACAATTTACAACTTAGAGCTGTAAACAAAATTATTTTGCAAAACAAACACTTAAAACCGCAATTTACATACATTTTTCAAATTTGCAATTTAAACCCCTTTTGGTGCAATAAGATTGTTCCATATTTTTGACATTAAAAATCATGCATATCGGAGATATTAAACTGTTTCCTGGATTTTGCTAAACTTAGTCATTGCAATCATAAATTTACTACTTTGTTGTAGCTCTATAAGATAATATTTTATTGTTGTTGTTGTTGTTGTTGTTGTTTAGAAACATGTTTTAAAAATGGCAACTTGTTAACTTTAACTTTTCCTTGAGACCGGCTACGGTAATGTTATATTTTATGTCAACATAAATCCGTAATATTATATTACTTTTTGGCACTGTTTAATAATTAATATTCAATATTTCTAATAAACAATATTAACGTTATTCGTGTCATATTGTTAATTAAGTTTATTAATTTTTATTAAATGTAATATAATTAATTATAATTACATTTTTTTAAAAACATAAAATTAAATTTATAGTAGACTAAATTATACCTCGTTATAGTTATATTGACTTTTTTTAATAAACTTTTTAGCAAAATAATGCATTTATATAATTAAGTATTTATTGAGTAACAGCGTAGTTATATTTTAAAGCTAGCTAAAAAATTTAGAAAAATACCAAACATTAATAAATTGTTAATACAAAAATGTTTTAGATTACGAGATGTAACAAATGCAAAATAATGAAAATTTTTGCCAAACATGCAGTAACGTTTTTTTTGTTTATAACAACACAATTTCAAAAATCAAAACAAACTACTTTTTTGAATTGTAAAATGCAATTATTTTTATTGTTATTGTTTGAATGGATCTGTATTTGGTGCTGGTGATGGGGATCAAACCCATCTCCTTACTCAGGTTCAAGTCGAGCGCTGTACCCCTTGATCACTCCGATACATTTAAAACAAATTTACACAAATTGAAAGTATTTAATGGTAAGGAATAGGCCAAAATAATGTTTTATTTTTTTGTATAGTAAATTATGTCAAATATTGGTAATTGTATTTTAATTGTGTAAATAATTTTAAGCTAATACCTACTGGAAAGTTACAATTGTTATAAAAAATGTGTTATGTTATGTATTGAACGTGTTTACTTCAACTTTTTTAAAATTTATTGTGTTTACAATAATAATAGTAGGTTAAAATAGAAATGGCTATTTTTTGAAAGTTGAGACTTGATGGTACCAACATTTCTTTGAGTATATTAAAACAAAATATACATAAACATAATTAAATTAAAGAATTATTTGTTGAAACCTATTTTATATTAAAAATAAAATTATAAAACATTACATTGACAAATTAGCCAAGATTATACTCAAGTACCTAACCAAGGAGTAATTATATTTTTTATTAAGCATTTTGTAATATATAATAAAAAATACTGTATATTGTGATTTCTTTAATAAATATCATCATATTTTATAAATCGATTATTTTGCTCAATCTTCAGTTATAACCTAATTAAATCTAATGCGACATATTTGTTACATTGTTGTATTAAATGTTTAATTTTTTAATTTAAAACAAAATTGATGCTTTGGTATTTGAGTTGATTTATTAATTTATTGCGTTTCCGAAATCAAAAGTTAACAATATTATAACAAATAAACAAATTAACATTATACTACTGCCAGCAACGTAGGAACCTAAAAATAAGCAAAATATTAATTTTTAAATAAATAATAAAAATTATTATTATATAATTTAAAATTCAAAAATATTTTCACGCGCAAACTTAAAAAGTTTTATTTAAAGTTTTATTGTATGTTTTATATGCTTAAAATCCTTTTCAATATAATAACATACATTAAAATGTTCTTAGAACAAATTAAATATAAAATATCCCAAGCTGAAAGTTAAACCTAATGATATACATTAGCATCTACAAGTAATGTAATTTATTTTGAATATTAGTAAAATTTTTAATATTGTAATTCTTAATGCTACGTTTTAACAATCATGAGTTGTAATTGCAAACTTTTTGCAAAACACTATTTTGTTTTTTCTAAACATATTTTTCTCTCTCTAGCGGTACCGTGCTCAACTTGGACCTGGTAGACATGTCTTCAAATTTTACCACCAGCACTAAATGCAGCCCTGAGTTCAGCTACGCTAAAATGTCTACTGCTGAAAGTTCTTAGCCGTAAAACATTTAAAGTAGTATATATATATATATGCATATGTACAATAACTCAGCCTAGTTTGTATTAGAAATGATTCAATCTAGCCAGTCCCAAGCCTGGATAAAGGAGAAGGGTTTGAGCGCAAGGTGGCAACCCGACCTCTGTAAAAAGATTTAGACTGCTACGGAAACAATAAGAGGACGTCATTCCGGGAAACAACGACAAAGAAGTGATCACACGTATCTGAATGACAGAGTTACACAGATGGCAGGGTTGAATAAAAGTCGAAAGGAAGTTCAATCTTCGATTTACAAAATTTTCAATGCCAACAAGACTTTGTTGTTGTTGTTTTGCTGTAATTGTTTTCCTATTGCTCCATGCTTATTTTTAAAACAAAAGGGTTTTTTATTATATATATATATATATATATATATGTACAATATGTACATAGAATATTTAATAATTAAAAAACATTTTGAAAAAAGTACTTTATGCATACCACTTTCCACTAATTTTGTTGCTTTTAAAAATAAAAACGAAAATGCAAATTATTTGCAGTACTTTCAATTAACAAACATTCTATATATAATTTAGTTTAACTTACGAGTATACGCAGTCGTTGTTACTAAAGTATGAAACGAAAAAGTAGTATAATAAATTAAATATTTTTAAACCAGATTTTAGTATACTCACACGTGTCAAAATTTTTAAAATACACTTAAAGTATTTTTTCAAATAACTATTTTTTTGTTAATTTATTGAGAACGACAGTAGGTATTATCTTCTAATATAAAGTAACATTAACTTAAAAATTAGGTGTATGGACATACCAGAATCTGTGTACATGCATCGATAGCATTAATAGCAGCGTTAACACTAGCATTACTAATAATATACATAATGATACTTTAACATTAATTATGCTTATACTTTAAAACGGCAAGTAATTATGAATAAAAAATATATTTTATTAAAAATGTAATTTAATTAATCAATACATTTTTAATCTTGTTAAATAAGTAGCAATTTAGTACAAAATAGCAACTGAAACTGTGTATTACTCGTTGCATGTAATTATTGATACTAATATATTTTGTTATAAAAATAATGCATAAAAATTAAAATAAAGCATATAACTTTTTATATACATTGTGCTTTTATTAAATGCATTCAAAATATTTTTTATACTAAAAAATTGTATTTTTAAAGTATTGCTAATTGTTTATAACATTGGTTAGTGTAAAGAATTGTATATAAGTTTGAAATAGCAAACCACTATTTTTAAAATATAAAATGCAATTATTATTTACATTTCTAAATATACAATATTTATTGGGAAAAAATGTAAAACAAATATTTTAAAAACATGATTACTGCTTACCATTTAATAAATGCAGAAAATAACCACCTTTAAAAAAATTAAAAGTTTTTTACAAAATGCATTTCAATAAATCAAAAACATATTTACTTATATGTATAATTAGATAAATAGATATTTACCTTTAACGATTTGTAACTTTTTAACAATTAAGACAAAAATGACAGATTCCAAAAAAGTATTCATCGTTACAAAATAAAATCGAACATGTTTACATGTATAAATAGTTTACGGTATTTTTTAAAAATCTTTAGTTTATATTTACTTAGTATGTTTTTCAGTTACTTTTTTACATTCATTTTATAATTTATGCTTTTATTATTTTTTTAAATAATAGTATTTTATTACATTTGGCAATATGTTTTGTAAAATGTAAATAGTACATAAAACACAAATACAATTTGTACAATAATATAATGTTTTATTTGGTTGTCTGGAGAACATTTGGCTAAGAACTATTTGGCAATATCTAATTAAAGTGAATGCGTTTTATGGAAGATCGAATGAACATTTATGGCATAATGTTCAAACACATGGAATCATTTTGTTGTCTCATGGTATTTTTAAATTATAGGACTTTGCTACTGTCTTATTTTAAATCAAAAGGGTTTTCTAATAGTAATAATAATAATAATAATAATAATAATAATAATAATAATAATAATAGTAATAATATAGTTTATATGATCTTTTAATAGCTATTTAATTAAATCAAATGCATATTAGTTAATAATTATGAAGTGTCAAAATATTTTCAAACGTAGAAAGTAGAAATATTTTAATATGGTATCATATATATATATATATATATATATATATATATATATATATATAGAAAATATACATAAATAATGCCATGTTTACATTCAGCACGTAAATATTTAGCGATGCTCTCGATGAGGGTCCGCGATTAGTGTTGGTGTATATAAGGAAATTAAAAAATAATAATAATTTAAATATTTTTGTTAAACTTAGAATGTAAAAAATATTTGTAACATTTATTATTATTATTATTATTATTATTTAATACTTTTGTTTTTCTAAATCACGTTTTATAGTATATTTTCAACTTAGCAATTTTCAATTGAGTTCAATAAAAGTGACTATTCATTTTTTCGTTTTTTCTTCTATTTTGTTGATGTGAACTGAGAAACAAATTGACATTACATAGGTTGGGCTTGAATGTGTACAATGATCAATAACAAATACATCAATTGAATAATTCAAACTGACCAAATCACTAGTAGAAGTCAAATAATTCGTGTTTATGCAGCTTCGACTCTTCTAACTCCCTATCCAATTTGAATTACGTTTCAATTCATTTTTATTTTAAATACGGAAAGTAGTTATAAATAAAACGTTTAGTCTATATTTCAACAATTTTTGCAACTTTCTATAAGAAGAAATTTGATTTGTAAAATGTAAATTGTTACAATCCCGACAAAAATTTAAGTCAATGATTGTTTTAGTTTTTTGTTAAACTTGCATAGTTACTAAAATTATAAAAAACAACGTTTATATTTAAGACATAAAATATTATTTTTCTAGCCAGTTTTAAGCCTGGATAAAGAAGGAGGGTATGAGCGAAAGGTTAGCAACCTGGCCTCTGTAAAAAATTTATACTGCTACGGAAACAATAAGAGGACGCCATTCAGCCAAACAACGGCAAATAAGTGATCGCACGTATCTGGATGACAGAGTTACACAGATAACAGGGTTGAGTGAAAGCCGAAAGGTAGCTCAATCTTCGATTTGCAGAATCTTCAATGCCAACAAGACTTTGTTATTGTTATTGTTGTTGTTATTCTGTAATTGCTGTCCTATTGCCCCATGCTTATTTCTAGAGCAAAAGGGTTTTGTATATAATATATATATATATATATATATATATATATATATATATATATATATATATATATATATATATATATATATATATTATATAAAGGTTGAAACTGTTAAAACATAAATCTTACAATAGAATCAAATTTATTTTTGATTTTCAGCTTAATTAATTTTGAAATACTATATTTCCCTTGAAACGGTTTTAAACTCACATTAAAAAAGGAAAGTTTAAATATGTTTTTATTAAATTTATTATCGTACAAAACAAATATTACCACTAAAAATCATAAAACAAAATGATTTAAAACTTGTGGCGTTAGTCAAAAGCATTAGAAGTTGTTCAGTTTGGAAACGTTCAGATAATTCCTAAAATACCTATAGTAATTGCAATGACATGATTTAATTTTCTATACACCCACATTTCAATTAACATAAATGATACTATTTTTATAATATATAATTTCTTAATACTTATACTATCTATTCATTACAATTTGTTTTATTTGCTTTAATATATTTTTTGTTATCAAACAACTTTAATACATCGTTTGTATTTAAACAAACGACTAATTAGCGCATAGTTTTATATTTTTACATTATTCAAAATTTTTATTGAAGTTTACAAATCTAGATAAATGTTATTATCAAAGAAATTCGACCTAGAGAAGGTTACAAACGGATTGATTGAGCTAGTGTAAAAACCTGTATTAAAAAGAAGGATTTACAACAGGAAGGACGATAAAAATCCTTCACCGAAACGTTCTAATAACGATAATATACCAAACTGGTTTAATGAACGCTAGGACGTCTTCCTAAAGCAACGCAAATAATATGTAAGGATTGCATAATCATGGAATAATTGAACTAACAGAGCAGTATACAATATTGGATTGCTACCAAATAAAAATAAAAATGTCTAAAGTGAATCGACCATATTTTGTCTTTCTCTCATAGTGGACAGAAAAAAAAGACATTCGACTGAAAGATTTAAATTGCTCTACAATGGAAACTCGGGTAGAAATAGAAACAAAAAAAAACTTAGTAGACGTAAAAAGCTAAGCAAAATAATGGTTGTAAAATTGAACATAGGTAGTTTGAACGTCAAAATTATTATATAAAGGTATAAATGATAAATTATGCAAAAAACTTGAGAAAAGACTCTACATCATTGCTCAAACTGGGAATATAATGATTGTTGCTAATTTAAATGGCAACGTAGAAAAGGTGTTGAAAGATGTTACGGTGGGTGAGGAATTGGAAATACGAATGAAGGAAGGAAAGATAGTTAGACTGTAGGATCTTACAAGATAGGGCCCTAATCAACACATTCTTTAAAAAAAGAACCCATTGAATGCATGTTGCGACGATGCAAAACAAAACCCCAGTTGCATCCTATCAAAATTGGCAAGAAATTGTAGAGTTACATTTAGAAAAGACGCCATTATAGGTTTGTGCTAATAAAAATGAGTTTTAGTAAGTAGCGGAAAATAAGTAGAAGACTTAGGAAAAAAAATCTTACGTAGACAATTTAGGAACAAACTTATACAAAATTGAGAGTTTAGAAAAGGAGTAAATTATGGGCATTGTACAGAGTGATTATTGAATCAGCTGAGAAGGTGCTAGTGTTGACATTAGAAAATAACACCAGCAGATAAATAATCTTGGAGATAGAAAGTTAAACTCCAACAAGTTGTTAAAAATCAAAATGGGATTTATCTGGATTGGAAACCGACATTTTGGAATATTAGTAGATAAAAAAGCGGTAGCTGTGGCGAAAGGAAAAATGTAAGACCAAGTGCGTAAAAACTTGGAAACATCTGATAGAAAGAAAAGATTACTTTGCATTAGCAAAATCAAAAGTAATACCTCGAAAAACTTCACTCATATTTAAAAATAAAAGTTGAACTATAAGTAGTACTATTGGAAGAAGAGTTAACTAAAAAAAGATGAAAAGTATATTTTGAAATTCTATTAAATAAGGAAGCCTTCCTTGCAGTAATTAAATATGGTAAACCCAATAAAGGTGTAACAAAAAAGTACAAGTAATGCTATTCATGAACCCCCAAACGACACAAAGAAAAACAAAAGGGATTTTATGGTAGATGATAAAACCAACCATGGAAAAAAGTTGCGAAAAAGGAACCAATAAGAGTCGAATAATCTTTTGTGTGATTGTGTGTGATCACTTGTAATTTGGGGATGGAAAAGTTTCTAAATGTGTGATCAACTTGGCACAATGAAGCAATATAGTACTAGCTAAATATTGATTTTTCCACCTTATATACATTTTCAAGGTCAAGCAATCCCCTTTTAGTAGAAAAACGATAGGAATGTGAGGAAAAAAGCGATTTTACAGAAATACGTAAAAATTGTAGAAGATTTGTATAATTATATTTTAAATGTTGGTAAGGCCCAATGTGGAGAGACTTATAAGTACTCACTAAAAGTTGGCCTATAGGATCTACATCAAGCCTGTATTTACTTGATGTAGTTACTGACATAATAACAAAAGATGTTAAGGCGGAATCGCCATGATTTATGCTATTTATAGATTATATTCTTCTCGTATTGAATCTAGATATAAAATTAGAGTAGTGATGAAAGACACTAGAAGATCAAGGTTTACAAATTAGTAGAAAAAACGACACTATATATGTGTACGACGAAAAACATTGGCAAACTTAAAATGGAAGACGAATAGTTTTTGAAAGGTTTAAAACTCTTGGCTTATCACTATCAAACAATGGAGATTTAGATGCGGAAGTAGCCCAATGAACACAAGAAAAATGGCATAACTAGAAAATAGTTGCAGAAGTCTTGTGTAAAAAGGATAAGAACAAAAAATGAAAAAAACAAACACTATATTGTGACCAACCATAAATTACTGATTGGAAATTTGAACTATTAAGAAATCATGGGAAATTAAACTAAACTCCGTATAAGTGAAGATGCTTTTACTATTATTGGTATTGTCCAGATTTAACAAAATAGAAAATGATACTATCAGGAGAAAAATAACAGTTATTAAGACTTATTAAAAAAATTATTTATTTTAAAAAATTTTCGCGTTGAAAAGCATGAAACAACAAAATTGTACATTTATTTTTCGGTTTTGAAAATAATTATGCAACTATCGCTAAGAAATACGAACCATTTTATTTGCATAATTTAATAACAGTAAATTCAATTTATGTGTGTGTAAAATTTAAAGGGTATGCACTGCTGATAATTCCAAATAAGAATGAAACAGCTGTACATTGTTCCTGGTTAACGAAAAACAAGTAAATTTATTATTTAAGTGAATCTGGTCAATCTAATAAAAACAGTAAATTTGCTAAATATACAATATTGAGATGTACATAATGAAAAATGTTCTTATTCTTCTCTTTCAAAAATTCTTATATAAATATAATTCTTTTGTATCAATAAATAAACCGATTTCAATAAAATTGTATTACTTGAACAAAGTGTAAGTAAATAGGAAAATACGATTAAACCTATGGAAATTCCAAACAAAACATAATATAGTAGTTATGGCAGTTTTACAACACTTGACATTGTATAGATGTAAACACTTAGAAAGCATTTATAACAGAAACGAAGTTACAATAGAAATAATAGCACACACGGCATTGAGGGAGTAACTCACTAGAATAATAATACCCCTAGAAAATACGACAATATAATAGTTCAGACACTATACTAAAGTAGAATGAGACCTACAAGTAACACAAATCTACTAAGATATTTACATACCATTAGACATAGTCTGCTAAACAACTTAGTGCAACATAATAAATGGATAAATAAAGGTTCGTGTTACCTTAGCACATTTATCACAACAAGCACTAAACCACAAATATTTTATTTTCCAAACTTGCATCATTAAAACAACATAACACCAATTCAAAAAGAGCGGGACGTTACGCATTCAAACATTGTGTTTTCAAAATCAAACAAAATTGTCCGTGTTAAATTATTTCAATATCGTAGAATAAACGTAAACAAGTTTGGCAAATTTATTGATCACACAGTCACATAAAATAAACACTATTACACTTTGGATTCAACAAAGAATCAGTGAATTCTCATCAGAGCAATGGCGAACGAAGTAGCCAACGATGTGCACATCACAAATCCAACTGTAAACGTGTTAAACAGCATTCCTAAAATAACAAATTAAGGAACTTGATTATGTTGAAGCAAATATAATGCACTATAAAATTACATTACAAAATGGTTTTTATATATAATACATGATTTGATCAAATATTAAAAACTTGTAAACCTCACCAGAGCCGTCAGTAGTAGTTGTTGCCACTATATAAATAGAAAAAATCAATAATATTTTATCAACAAGTGCGTAAGGACATTCAGATGGATATCATACAACACATTATTGTAGTAACTGGATAACTTACCTGTGGTTGTAGGTGGTGGAGCTAACAATTAGTATTATATCAATTATAAAAATTATTATATCAAAGTATCAATGAGATCATCGAAAATTTATGTACATTATTGTAAACCATAAAATTAAAATGTATCGCAGAAAATTATAATTAATAAATACAACTAAACTTCCTTAACAAATCTTACAAGTTATACCAAACTGCACACTGATTACTAAATGCCAAACAAGCATTACACTGTTTGTCTAACGCAAAGCTCCACAGCATGTTTATCCTAGAATAACTCACATAATAAACATGACTAATATGTAACATTTTTATTTTTAGCACGACAAATGGATTGGATTTACAACTGTAAACAAATTAACATTAGTTTATTTATATGTATCAAAAGTGCATTAAAAAGCACATCAACACAAAATTATGGTTAGAAATACATGTAATAAAAGTCAGTAATTTTGATATAAATAAAAATATATATATCTATAACCAGTGTGAATATACTTTAATGGTAATTTATTTTTTTATTGTTTGAAATAGGCTAGTAGTTTGTAGAGAGAAAATGTATCTGAATACACGTATATACAATCAAAATTCTCTTATTTATCACATTTATAGCATTTACAAAAATAAGTGTTATTAAAATTTCTAATTTATATAACTTACAACTGAACCAAGAGCCACCTGTAAAAAAGTACAAAAACTAATTACAATAAACACAAACGTTAATTTATCATTTGATAATGCAAACATTTTTATTGTAGTAATTTAGATAAAGTTAACATAATGTGAATAATCCTTACCTTGGACATAATTGTAGGTAGCAATCAGTAAAAAAAGTACAGGTAAACGAACACTTCCTAAATAATGCATGATTTACGTTTAGAAATTGTGTTATCTAAAATTAATGTTTCAAAACCATTAACTTTCATTTTATACAGTTTCCATTTCAAAATGCTCAAATATGTAAATACGTAGGACATTGTCTACACGATCAAATATCCTTTAAACTGTTTGTACAACACATTCCACGCATTCCAAATTTTAAAGAAATGCTTTCAGCTTTTGACGAAATGTAATTTGATGCAAAATTAATTTTGAAAACATATTATTGATTATGGAACTATTTTCAAATAAAGTATCACATTTTCTATAATTAAATAATAATGTCAATTTTATAAATTTGTTTATTTACATTTAACAATGTTTAAAAACAATTGCATAATCAATAATATGTTTTCAAAATTAATTTTGCATCAAATTACATTTCGTCAAAAGCTGAAAGCATTTCTTTAAAATTTGGAATGCGTGGAATGTTTTGTACAAACAGTTTAAAGGATATTTGATCGTGTAGACAATGTCCTACGTATCTACATATTTGAGCATTTTGAAATGGAAACTGTATAAAATGAAAGTTAATGGTTTTGAAACATTAATTTTAGATAACACAATTTCTAAACGTAAATCATGCATTATTTAGGAAGTGTTCGTTTACCTGTACTTTTTTTACTGATTGCTACCTACAATTATGTCCAAGGTAAGGATTATTCACATTATGTTAACTTTATCTAAATTACTACAATAAAAATGTTTGCATTATCAAATGATAAATTAACGTTTGTGTTTATTGTAATTAGTTTTTGTACTTTTTTACAGGTGGCTCTTGGTTCAGTTGTAAGTTATATAAATTAGAAATTTTAATAACACTTATTTTTGTAAATGCTATAAATGTGATAAATAAGAGAATTTTGATTGTATATACGTGTATTCAGATACATTTTCTCTCTACAAACTACTAGCCTATTTCAAACAATAAAAAAATAAATTACCATTAAAGTATATTCACACTGGTTATAGATATATATATTTTTATTTATATCAAAATTACTGACTTTTATTACATGTATTTCTAACCATAATTTTGTGTTGATGTGCTTTTTAATGCACTTTTGATACATATAAATAAACTAATGTTAATTTGTTTACAGTTGTAAATCCAATCCATTTGTCGTGCTAAAATAAAAATGTTACATATTAGTCATGTTTATTATGTGAGTTATTCTAGGATAAACATGCTGTGGAGCTTTGCGTTAGACAAACAGTGTAATGCTTGTTTGGCATTTAGTAATCAGTGTGCAGTTTGGTATAACTTGTAAGATTTGTTAAGGAAGTTTAGTTGTATTTATTAATTATAATTTTCTGCGATACATTTTAATTTTATGGTTTACAATAATGTACATAAATTTTCGATGATCTCATTGATACTTTGATATAATAATTTTTATAATTGATATAATACTAATTGTTAGCTCCACCACCTACAACCACAGGTAAGTTATCCAGTTACTACAATAATGTGTTGTATGATATCCATCTGAATGACCTTACGCACTTGTTGATAAAATATTATTGATTTTTTTCTATTTATATAGTGGCAACAACTACTACTGACGGCTCTGGTGAGGTTTACAAGTTTTAATATTTGATCAAATCATGTATTATATATAAAAACCATTTTGTAATGTAGTTTTATAGTGCATTATATTTGCTTCAACATAATCAAGTTCCTTAATTTGTTATTTTAGGAATGCTGTTTAACACGTTTACAGTTGGATTTGTGATGTGTACATCGTTGGCTACTTCGTTCGCCATTGCTCTGATGAGAATTCACTGATTCTTTGTTGAATCCAAAGTGTAATAGTGTTTATTTTTTATGTGACTGTGTGATCAATAAATTTGCCAAACTTGTTTACGTTTATTCTACGATATTGAAATAATTTAACACGGACAATTTTGTTTGATTTTGAAAACACAATGTTTGAATGCGTAACGTCCCGCTCTTTTTGAATTGGTGTTATGTTGTTTTAATGATGCAAGTTTGGAAAATAAAATATTTGTGATTTAGTGATTGTTGTGATAAATGTGTTGAAGTAACACCAACCTTTATTTATCCATTTATTAAATTGCACTAAGTTGTTTAGCAAACTATGTCTATTGGTATGTTTGATATTACTGTTAGTTATTTTTGTGTTCTGTTTTTGTATTATTTTTAATGTATGTTTTCTAGGACGTCTTTTTATGCATTTCACTTTTATATCCACTTGTGTTATTTTTGGAATTGTTGTTTTATGTTTCAGGTTTGTACACGGGCTAAATAATAGTAAACCCCTTTTAAATTCTCGGTTCAAATTATTAGACATTATATTTAAAGTTAATAGATAAATCCAATAGAAATAAAGTTTTAGTTAAAATTGAGAAGATAGTGTTTGTCATATGCCAATTTGAATGCCTGGAGGGCCGAGGCTAACCCATGTCCACCGAGGTCCGAATTCGAGCGCTGTACTTATAAATGTTATTAATATTCTGTTGCAATTGTTCGGAGTTAGAGCCCCAGATTTTGACATAATCACCATAAAGCAAGATATTAGACTGAACAATCAAAGGCAAGTTGTTAATATAAATAGTAAAAAAGAGGGCTTAAAACCGATCCTTGAGGGACTCCTGAGGTAATTTGACTAAGAGTGAAGGTTAGTGAAAAAGTTATTTATCCATTTTAGAAATTGAAGACTTATTTTGAAAGCTTTTATTTTACTTATCAGTGCTGAATGCGATACCTTATCAAAAGCTTTGCAAAAGTCAAAGTAAATCACATCGACTAATGGTAAGCTTTCCAACATACAAGTAATGCTCTTAGAGAGACAAGATCTCGTTGGCATAAACCCATGTTGAGCCGGGTTTAGTGACAGAACTAACTAAAGGGAACTTAATAATTTTCCCCAAGATTTTACTAGGTTCTGACAAAATATTGATAAACCTAAAGCTAGTTGGTTTGAACCTGGAACCAGATTTATGAATAGGCCAAATAAGCCTATATCTGTTTCCAAATTGCAGGTAACTTTCTTAAATAAATGAAGCAATTAAAAATATGAGTAAGAGAAAAAGCTAAAACACATTATTTGAGGACTTTCGGATAAAGCTTATCAGAACCTCGGGAAGTTGATTTAAGTTGGGAAAAGTACT
Source organism: Cardicola forsteri (assembly GCA_025895645.1). Lineage (NCBI taxonomy): Eukaryota > Metazoa > Platyhelminthes > Trematoda > Strigeidida > Aporocotylidae > Cardicola > Cardicola forsteri. The sequence continues at coordinate 626,731 of JAKXYG010001430.1, read as the reverse complement.
TGGAGACTAAAGAAAACTTAATGTTAGAGCAACCTAAATCCTCGCTACCAATTTTTTGAGCATTTTAAGTTCTTCAACTTGTTTGTTGGTAAAGGCTGTACAAGATGTTTGAGATTCAAACGAATTTTTTATGTCAGAGTTGTTTATCTTGATCTCATTAACAAGCTTGAAGAAAATATCTATTTTTGAATCATCCCGTTGATCGACCAGAGACAGTTGATACAATTAAAGTCAACGTTACTACTAGTTAATTTTTGTAGTAGGTTTCTGAAAAACCCGTACAATTTTTGTGAAACCGGGTGCTGCACCCAGAACAAAACATATCGGTCTTTACAGACTTACTGCACCCACGCCTGCTACAGATTGTAGATTGGGAGGATTTTATTGTAGCTAAACCTAGCTAAAATGACTAATAAATAAATCATAAATCATCCCTGAGAGCAAAATTTTTCTTAATTAAATATTTTAAATTATGGAATAATTTACCAATCAATTTAAGAAAAATACAAAACTTTAAAGCTTTTAAATCTATTTTTTTTAAAAACATCAACATCCATACTGTTCCCAATATCACTAATCAAACAACGTTCGATTATTTTGTTGGTCCATAAGAAACTTCTTTTCATTATATTGTTTACTTAAAAATCGCAATTCGCCCATCTAAATAAAAAATAATACTATTTTATATACATTGTTTACCGTTTTCCAACTATTGTTTATAATTTTTATACATTTTTTTTTATATAACCCCCAGTTTACTAATAATCCAATTATGACCAAACATTTTTCAAATTATTTTTAGTTCAAATTGTGCGGGCAAATACCAACAAACTAAAATTGTTTATTTTATTATTTGTTTATTTTTAAAATGTATATAACATTATCAATATTTATTTTATTTTAATATATATTAATAATTATATATATATTAACACATTAAAAAATTTTATAGTTTGTGATCAGACCTGTAAATTGGTTTGTACCTCAAAAAATGCAATACTGTAAATGCTTTTTTGAGTAATAAATTATTATTATTATTAAAAGCAAATATTACAATGCAAATGCAAAGTAATAATCAGTTTAAAAAATGATAATTTTAAAAACAATTCATACAAATCGTACACGATCAAGCAATTGTGCAACACAAGTTACACAAATGACACAAAACACACTAAAAATTACCAAAACCCAAAAATATAAAGCACGATTTATGCAGATTCTACTAATTCAACCAATTGAGCAACAACAGATTGCACAATTGACACAAAGTCTACAAAACAGTTAAAACTAAAAACAAAACAAAAACAAATAACAATGATACGTATAGAAACGAGCATGAGCAAGACAATAAGCAACTTTTGATCGGCACATCACGCAAGCTTATCGCAGCGATTCAAAAGTGTTTTTGTTATTTTAACCTATGTGTGGTTTCCATCTCGCAGTACTATCCTGTAAGATTTGGCAATAAACGTTTTTATCTTCCAGTTTTTTCGTTTTTATTCATTACTCCACGTAGTCCGTAAAAACGTTAGATATTGGGGGAAATTGCGATTAAGCAAGAATCACGCGACTTTTGACGATAAGCAACGTTGCTTGTTCTATCAAACCGCCCCATCGCCTTAATTAGTGAAACCAAACTACGTAGCTTTTGTTGGAGTTAAGTTCACTAAAAAGTCATTTCTAACTTTTACAATAAAAATAGTATCAATTATTTTTTGTTCCAATTTCATAAATAAATTGTCATTTTTACAACATAAATAATTTAAATTCTCCAAAACGATATTAAATATTATTTGATTTAAAAATAAACACAAATTTGTTTAATGTAAAATGTATAAAATGTAATTACAAAATGACACAACCAAGAATGAGAATAAAAAACAACTTCTACTAACCACAAAATGTTTTTAAACGACCTTTATCTACAACAACCACTAATAATTGAGTTCAGTATTTTATCTAATTTAGCTGCTTAATCATTAAATCAGATGGAATTGTTTTTATTGTTAAAAATGACAGACACTAATTACTGACATCTCAAAATTAATCCATTCATTCATTATTTTCATAGAACAGTTACTCCATGGAATAGACTACCCACCAAGGTAATATCCACATCATCACTTCCATCATTCAAAAAGGCATCGATAACTATAAGCTTTCTAAATTTACATAAACCGATCTTTCTGTTTTCAGCTATCCATTTGTTTCCATTTATTGTTATTGTTCTTTTGATATAATTCCGATAATTAAAACCGAGGATCAAAAGGAGTTTTACTCTTACTTAACTCGTGTATTCAACCTGTAACCTGTAACAGTATGTACGTAAACTAAAATCGATAAGGAATCACTACTGTAATGAATTTTTACTATTGACTAACGTTTCACTGTAATAAAATAAATGCAGTTCATCGTAATTATATAGGTCTTTTGTAGATAATAATAGATACAGTATAAAAGGCTCCTTATAACCTGACATAATGTGTCGTAAAATCAATAATTTATTTGCATTTGTTAGAAAAAAACTGCACATACACAATTCTTAATTACATGTTTTTTTACGTGAGAAACACAGAATAACGTAAAATCGTATTTTTTATAATGTACTATATTATTACAAATAACTAAATTCTTTAATTTAATCTTTATAAGCAATAAAAGGGTTATTAAAACTTTTATTTACCTATGCTAATTATTAACTGAGGGATTGGTTTTATATATTATATTGTTTTTTAATTCAGTGCAATTTTGTATAGTATAACTTTGCTATTTTTAACACTACTTTTATTATTTATATTGTAAAAAAGTTTTTTATTTGGCTTTTGTTAATAATACTCTTTGATCTAATCAACTCGTGTACCAACCTGCAACCTGCTCCTTTTGACGTGAAGCGTGACGTGCACCTCACCTCGTTAACACATACATTGTGCATTTTAATATTTGTTTAAAAATTTAACATTGTTTAATTTTTTGAATAATTATATTAAAATAAATATTTATTTAAAATAAATAATTATATTAAAATTATATTTAAAAGTGATATAAGTAAAAATAAAACTAGTAAAAAAATGAAAAGAAAAAATTGTTTTATAATTTAATTTATATTTTTAATTACTTAATTTTTATATATAACATTTAATATATATGTTTTAATATTTTACATTAAATGTTGTTTTACGATTTCTTAACATGATGCTAATTGTTTTAAACTAATTTACTCCAAGAATATTGTCCGTTAGTTGTTCTCTGTATATGTTATGAGTAGTAGCGACGAAATTTCTTGGATTTCATGGTTTTGTGGTTTGAGAGGAAATGAATTTTTTTGCGAAGTAGAGGATGAGTATATTCAGGATCGTTTCAATTTAACAGGTCTAGCAGAACAGGTTCCTAAATATCGACAGGCGTTGGATATGATAATGGATTTAGAAGCTGGTAAGTGTTTTATTTCGTCTCTTTGTTGGTTTTCCACTATTATAAAAGTTAATATATAATACCACTTAATTTGACGTGAGTAAAATTTGTAATATTTTTTGTATTAGCAAAACTTGCTAAAGTTATGAATAAGAAAATTTATTATAAAACTGCATGGTTTAACTTGAATGTACTTTATTCTATTAGATGTGCTTGTTAGATACATTGTAGGTTATTTTTAATAGTGAGTAGGTTTTTTCCCAGTCTAATGATTACATATTGTATATATACATACGTACATACTTGCACCCATCCACCGAAGTGGAAGCCTAGTTAAACCGTTGTACATTCGGTTCTTACTGTTAGTCCAGATGTCTATGGATACCTAGACGATGATGCATTACGTGGAGTTGGAACAGTTATAAATGTCACTACTAGTGGACAATAAAACTTTCTAGGTATTACTCAAATTTTCAGGGTCATTAACATTCCATTTGATTAATAATCTTTACATAATACGATAAATTTTTAGTATAACATTAGCACGTGATGTGACTTCTATGTAGTTATTGTTTTTCTCAAACTAGGAATTTTGTTATTTCAGCTATTTTACATCCATGGTGGAGTGGGGTGAAGTTACTGATTTGAATTGATTTTTTCTTGTAATTAAGTTAAATTGTGGATGAGACGTCAAATAGACTGTAAATTAATTATACTTAATACGTCTTTTTCTTTAGTAAATTATGGTAGATTTTAATTTATTTTTCACTTGTGATGAAACTAATTGAATTATCGGATTTGTGCACATCCAACTTATTTTCAACTTTAAATTTTATAAACATTAAAAATGTAAACTTTTTTATGTATGTATGACGATTTGCAAAAAAAAAGTTGATTGTAGAGTCATTTTTATTAGTTTCAAGTTGGCACAGCATCTCGAATAAGTATTTTCCACTGTTTACGAGCTGCGGAAGTGTGCTGTGATATTTCGTTTCACCGACTTAACCATTCATTGGTTGGTGACATGGTCACCTCTTCATTATTTCCAAGATCGATTTCGATGGCTTGATAAGCGTAACAAACGTGGAAGAATAACAGTTTCTTGGCTGGTAGACGGCATCCTTGTGATCTTGCCACTGTTCGCAAAGATTGACGAAGCCGCCTGATTTTTTGTAAGGGTTATCTTCCTTAGCCCAAGGGTTACATATGGTATACGTATACCTTTCGATACCTTTTAAGTATCTTGGGTGTATGTATGAAGCTTAACAAATTTGAAGCAAGATGTCTTAGGTATATTTGGCACAATACTCATTTTGCATCATCCATATCAAGAGACTGGACAAAAAAGATCAGTATCTACCAAATTCGAGATGACCTCCAATTCCATGAACTTCCTTCCTTGGTATCGCGATAATGTAGATTGCACTGGTTTGGTCACGTTCTTCGTAAAACTCCTGATGCAATTTCACGTTCAGTAACTTTGGCTTGTTCAAATGCCGATTGGAAGAAAAGGTAAGGTGGTCAGAAACGTACTTGGATGGACGCTATTTGGGACGATCTTTACCTTATTTTGGCCGGGACTATATCTTGGAAACAATGGCAAAGTCGCTGGATTGACATATCTGTGCTCGCCTCCGAAAACCGTGAACAATGGAGGGGAATTATTCGTGATGCTTTGAGAACTTGGAACTTGTTGTTGTTCGCACCCACCACCGACTTAACCATTGTTTTTATCGCAACGCCTTGATTGAAATAACCTAATTATTATCCCAAACAACATTTATACAAATATGTTTTTCTTCACGATTCCTTTTCTTCTAATCGGCATTTGAAAGGGTGGGAGTAACGATATTTGGATTATATTATAATTTATACAAAGAACATGCAAAAATTTATCTCAATATTCGTTGTCACCAGTGACAGAAAATCATAAAATTGGAGGTTGTCTTAAATGTGGTCACTGTTCCCATTACTTGATATATAGTTTTTGTTATTGTTAAACTGAAATATTTACACATTTGAAAGGGAAGGAATTCGAGATGTTATACGAATTTTGAATTAATTAGGAGGTTGCCGTGCTACTATTCATCATTTATTTTCATTGGGTTGGTGACGTATAACAATCATGGAAGAATAACGAGGTTCCCTGGGTAATGGACAGCGCCACTGTTCGTAAAGATTGATGAGGCCACCTAGTTCTTTGTTAGGGTTATCTCCCTTACCCCAAGTTCTATATATGATATACTTATACTTTAAAATACCTTTTAAGTACCCCAGGTGTATACTTACACTCGTCCGCCGAAGCGGAAACACGGTTTTACCGCTTTGAACTTACTCCCTGCTTTTATTAGTCTAGATGCCTGTGGGCACCTAGTCCAGGATGCGCTACTTGGAGAAGGAACAATCAGGAATATCACCGTTATTTGGAATTGAGACACTTAAATCCTTAGGATTTTTAGCATCCCTATTATTATTATTGTAATTTTTCCATTATATTTTGAACCCTTGGACGGGTCATTAGTGAGAATAAAAATGAACCAGTTTAGCTAGTCTTAAATTTATGTAAATGAGGGTTTTGCGATAGGCCATCTGACAGTAAAAAGCTCACATCAAATTGTCGTAATACATAACTAAATGGAGAAAACATACCAAAAACAATGACATTTCATAAAAGTTGCAAGTTGTGATTTTTCTAAAAGTTTTTTAAACATTCATTCATTCATTTTGGTTGATGACGTGGTCACCTCTTCATTATTTCCCATATTTATACGACATGTAGAACGATCGATTTCGATGGCTTGGCAAGCGCAGACAAACGTGGAAGAATAACAAAGTTTGCAGACGGCATCCTTGTGACGTCGCCACCGTTCGGAAGATTGACGAGGCCGCCTGATTTTTTGTCAGGTTATCTCCTAGCTCAAGTGGGCTACATATGGTATATGTATATCTTTAGATGCCTTTTACCCTGGGTGTATAAATTCACTCGTCGTAACGAGCCCAGTTATACCACTGTGCACTCGGACCCCGTTATTAGTCTACATGCCTGTTGGCACCTAAACTAGATGCACCACGTAGAGGACTAACAGTCAGGAATATCACCATCATTGGAAATTGAGACTTTATAAGCATTACTCAAATCCTCAGGATCATTAGCATCCCTGTGTGGCAGAGACACTTATTACTTGTATATTTTTAAAACAGTTTAGCTGAAAGTTGATCATATTTGAAAAATGGTTCTTTATCAGTTTTGAGCAAATTGAACGTATTTTTCCAAGTAAGGAATTTTTGTTTAAATTAAATACATTGGACTGAATAGAGTTTTAAACGAAAGTTTGGGTTTATTGTGATATTGGTACTAAAATGTAACCTGTTTTGTTATTTCATTTTACAACACAAATGCTACGTCAGGTTTTTAAGTTTTATTTCATAATTTTTTGTAGATCCTTCAAGCGATGCAGATAATGGTGATCTTATTGAACAAGCTTCTGAAATGCTTTATGGATTAATACATGCGAGATATATATTGACAACTCGAGGGATTTATATTATGGCGGCCAAATGGCAACAGGGTGATTTTGGATACTGTCCCAGAGTAGGTTAAATTTAGCTTTATCTACGATTTTTGTATATATATGGTATTTATTTTCTGGTCTTATAATATATATATATATATATATATATATATATATATATATATAAACTTTACAGGTTTATTGTGAAACTGAACCGTGTTTGCCTATAGGCTTATCTGATGTCCCAGGAGAGGCTATGGTTAAATTGTATTGCCCAAGGTGTCAAGACGTATATACTCCGAAATCTACACGTTATCATCATACTGATGGAGCATACTTTGGAACAGGGTTTCCTCATATGTTGTTCTTTGTTCATCCAGAGTATCGTCCTAAACGAGCTACTAAGCAGTTTACTGCTAGGTAATATTTATCTGTTATGTGTAAATTACAGCTGTTAGTTTCTGTTTATGTATTGTATTGTAATTTCGTTAATTTATTTTTATTCGAAATTTTATAGTATCTTATTGTATTTTTTATGTTTAGGCTATTCGGTTTCAAAATTCATCCATTAGCTTATCAATTGCAATATCAGGCATCTGCAAATTATACAATGCCCATACGCACAAGCATATTACAAAAACGTATTTGATGTCATGTTATTTTAAACTACAAAAATTGATATTTAAAAAGCTTTTATTTTTGCTAGTTATTGTTGTGGTGGTAAAATGACTAGTGATTTTTGATATTTAATATATTGTTATTATTACTATAACTATAACTACATTAAGCTTTAATATCTCACTAGAGATACATCCAGCTTAAAATGCATTTTTACCATCAATATAAAAAAATAACAAAATTAAAAAGGGTAATAGTACAAATAATGATATTCGCAATGCCAGCGTTTTCATACAGTCTGTTAGTAAGATTCTTAAGTGACATATTGTGTATTTACCAAAGAAAATGATCCTTTATAAGTGCTTGTCATTTTTTGTAAAAATTGATACTTAAGAAAGCGATTTTATCTGTTAATTTAGCTAGTGGTTTTTCTAGCAAAACCCATGTGATATAGATTAGGGACGTAAACATATGTTCTCATGCGAATATGCATTGGGAAACCGCATAGAGTACTGACTTAGGCTATTATGTCTTACGATTAGTGTTAATGTTAAGGAATATCCACTATTCTGAATTTTTACACGTGAATAATTAGTATACACTTTGCCTAAGAGCTCTTTTTGTTCACTTCAAACAAGTGTCTTTATTAAAACAATGACAATGTCTTTACAGATCGAGATCACTCATCATCATCGGGGATAAACATTCCCCGCCGGTTATTATTACCTAGGGTAGTCCAAAAACCAAAACGTTAACTTTCATAGTATGTACTTAAAGAACGACGCTTGAGGTGTGCTGACATTAAATGCTAATTTGCATCCCGAGTTAAACCCCTCCAACGATCTCTGTTGGCTGCATAGGGAAAACAAACGGAAGCCCATTTAAATAATTCATTTGGACAAGGGGGCTTAGCATAAATAAAAGGACAGTTCGCACGCCTCCAAATTTTCCGTTGGCCGCCTGGCCTTCTCGATCCGGGTAATGGGTGGGCTTCCATAGCTATTCAGGCTGGACAAGTGGGCATTGTGATTACTGAAAATGTTATTAGAGTACAAATGCGGTATAGATTAAGCAGTATTCGGGTTTTACTACTAATGTTTTTTAATGTTGTAAAGGATCCGATTAAACCAAAGACGAGAAATATTAAATTGAATACTTTTCTAGTTTTCATGTAATTCATATTTGTATCTCTAAGCAAGTAGTATAGGATTTTAGCTGCAAGTCCTATTATTCGTCATGCCAACGTGAAATCCCATGCTAGGTGCATCTAAGCACATTTGATGTGCACAAATGACGCTGGATTGATCCGTGACCAGGATGATCAATCTACTATCCCTGTTTATGCTTATAAGGGCAGTCTAATGTAGTATACAGATTTAGAAATTTTTATTTGGTTGGCGATGTGACCACCTATTATTTTTCGCTTATTGTCGCCCACGGTAATCTAAATTACGAACAGTATAAAAACATGAACTTTTATATTTTGTACTTCATGAACGACACTTGAGTGTATACTGTCTTCAAACGTTAATTGCATCTCGAATTAAGCCCCCCCAGTGATCCCAATTAACTGCAAACGGACGCCCAATTTTATAATTCATTCGTACAATTGATCTCAGCATAAGTTTGCGTGGTGCAATGTCCATCCAAATTTCCCAAACCTGGTCTTCTCTTTCACCCGAGTAATGGAATGGCTTCTATAGCAATTCAGTGTGGATGAGTGGGCAACCTAACCAATCCATTTTAATAGTATCTTATTTTGTTAGAGATAATGGCTAATAAATGTTGAGTATCTTACGAACTCCTAGAAATTGTCGAAATAATCTATCAGTTATTGGACGGTTGCGTTCAACAGAGGACAGCGAGCGAAACCACATCTATCTTAAACACCTCAAAATGAACAAGCTTCTGTATATCCACTTTGATGACAGTCCAAGTTTCGCAAGCATAAAGTAGAACTGAACTTACTTTTAATAGAAATATTACTTTTGTCCCATCAAGGTTTACTTAAACGTCCAAGAGCTCCAGATGAGAATGCGTCACAGAAAAGCCGAATCCGTTATCTGTCCTAGCCTAGGTACGTAAATTTACCAAACACCGAGTGCTTTGCCGTTAACAGTGACTGGATTTCTAACAGCATCAAATTTAATAAACCCATTCTAGTTAAAGATGAATAAAAACAAAATATAAACAATTTCGAAATGCTGATATTCACATTCCCATATCATCATCCACAGATACACGAATGTCATCAATTTTTAAAATCATTTTGCACAACTGAACTGCCAACATGATTTGTGCTCGCTTGGAACTCAACGTTTCCAAAACACTCTGACTTTTCATATCATTCGTACCTAAGTTTAGACAATCCACCCCAAGCCGTGGGTTGACTTCAGAGAGCTGACGAGCCTTCAGTTCTGCTACCGTAATAATAGATGGCAAACCAGAATTCTCAGCCAGTGCCATTGGAATATTTTCCAAAGCGTCTGCAAACGCACGCATAGCATATTGCTCCAATCCTTTAATACTGTCAGCTTCGTTAGTAACTGCCAATGAACAAGCAATTTCACATGCACCACCGCCAGCTACAACACGAGAATCGCGAACCTAAAACAAAATATACAATATTGATTAAAATATTTTTTATTACAAATTACTCATAAAAGGTTTTAAGCTTTTTAAGCACTAAACGGTTACTTTAGTTAGACAACCGTATTTCTATATAAAATCGTGGTGGATATAGAAAAATTGGGTTAACTACATAAACAAGAATTAGGAATGTATTCTGTACCTAGTTTTAATGTGAAAATAGAAACATTAATAATAATAAAAGTTGTTGGTAAAGCCACCTCTTTATTAGTTCTAAGTTCTCAAAGCAACTCGAATAATTCCTCCACTGTTCACGGTTTTCGCAAGCGTGCACCGATGTCAGTCCAACGCCTTTACCATCGTTTCCATGATAAAGTCCAGGTCAAAATAAGATAAAAATGGTCCCGAATAGCATCCATCCAAGTACGTTTCTGACCACCTTTCCTTAGTAGCTTAAAATTACTAATGTTCAAGATCTACTACCCTGCATAGCAGCCAGCAAATGTATAAACAATTTTCGTTAATCCAAGCACTAATAAAAACGATTTAACTTATATAGATTTTTATGTGGGTTAATTAGAAACAACTGTTCCTAGTTGGATAGTACATATATGACTGTGACACTACACTTAATTGAAAAATCTATTAATCTAAAATGTAACTTATTAACCTTTACTGACTTACACTGTTCACCGCCTACAATACAAAAAGAAAATTTCAGTGACAGCAAAATACGTTCTCAGGTAACTTAGATAAAAAATAACCATCTACTTAAGTAGGTGAAAAATAAAAGGTTACAATAATCCTTAAAATTTAAACGATGCTTAATTTTCAAGTAAGTTCGTCAATATGAAATAATCGCTCAAGATTCTTAGCAAAAGTGAAAAAATGGAATAACCGTTACTAACCAACAGTTAGAGATATCACCATAAGTATTACTTTAATCATCAGGATCTTATAATCAAACTTACTAAAATGTTATGCCATAAATTCACTTATTCAGAAGTGAAATTGTAACAATATACGAAGATGCAAATTTATAAAAGCTCAAATGAACAAACCGTACAATAGATGAAAAAGCTCACCAGATTTCGAACTACACATAAAGCATCGTGAAGTGATCGTTTAGCTTCATCCACAATCATGCGAGAACTTCCTCTGATAAAACATGTTACTGCTTTGGAATTTTCACACTGTTCAATGACAAGCATGCGTTCCTTAGTCGTTCCAAAAGTTAATTCGCGCACTATCCCAGCTTTTCCCAGTTTCTCCTTAGTCAGTTCTTCAAAACGTGGTACTATTCGTCCACCAGTAGCAATTGCAATCAATTCGATTTCAGGACCACCGACCCAACGGACAGCGGGCAACTTTTCATGCAGTAATAAGTAATTGGCTTCATCATCAAATCCCCATTGACAAATAACCAAATTAGCACCAGTCTTTTTAACTCTGTTAAAAATAATCGTTTAAATTTAACGTAGTTACACTCCAATCAAAAGTATGGCAAAAATAAATACTTAACAAAATTTACAAAACCAATACATTAAATGTTTAAAAAACAATTAAAAATGTGCGATAATCACTGAAAACATAGTTGTTTCAATTTCATTGCTTTTCCAAAACCAAATCGAGCAATTTATGTAAAATATAAAAAAACTATATTCATTTCTTTTTCATTTACAATCTAAAAAGTTCACTTCAGTTTAAATCTATTGGATTTCTAACGGGTTTTAAATTACACTTTTTGTGATACAAAAATACTGCTTCATTTCGCCTTTATGTTGCTCAACAAAATCACATTTAGTCTGATCAAATCTAAACCATCCTACAAAAAATTCATTTTTAATCCAAACTGCACAAAACATTCTAAAGAACTCACTTCTCTATCATCTCGCTAAACTTTTCTTTTTCGTATTGCTTCAACTTATTGTAATCGCTGACAGATTCGACATAAAGATTATGTTTAGTTTTCGGTTTTGGTGGTTCAAACGGACACGTCAATATTGCCAATCGAGCGTTTTCAACCAGTCTGGGCATTTGCGGATGAGAAAAATCTTTGTCGACTATAACCCCTTTAACCATTATGGAATCTTCCAATCTTCCACCAACTTTACCTTCAACTTTAATTAACTCGAAATCCACATCTCGTCGATCGAGATCAGCAACAGATAAAACTGCATCAACAGCTATTTCTGCAAACATTCTTTGACACCGGTTAACACTACAAAATTAATAAAAAATAAAAGACAACTTACATTTTTGAACCTAAAGCAGTCATTGCGGTTTTAACCAGAGGTTCTTTATCATCTTTCGAAAATGTGAAATTGTCACTAATTTGATCTAATACTGTCAGACAACGTTTGGCCGCAAGTTCATAACCATCAGCTATCCGTATTGGATGTATTCCTTTATCTAACAGCTGTTCTGCTTGTTCTAAAAGCGCACCAGCTAACACAACTACACCAGTTGTGCCGTCACCAATTTCGTCATCTTGAGATCTACTAAGTTGCACTAGCAACTTAGCTATTTCATGCTCCATATCCATTTTTTCCAAAATTGTACGTCCATCATTGGTCACAGTTAAATCTCCATCAGGACTAACGAGTAATTTATCAAGTCCCTTGGGACCTAACGATGTGCGAAGTGTCTTCGCTACTGTTTTCGCTGCCATAATATGAGACTACACAAAATAATGCATAATATTGTTTACCTTATGAGCATCAATACCACACAATCTTTTCTTTTTCTCTTGATCTTTCAATATTATAAAAGGTCGACCATACTCATCAAAAGCAAGTTGTCCCTGAGACCTTGGAGGAAAAGCAAGCATGCCACCAGAAGCCATTCTCTATTTTCAAAACACGAGGCTAGAGTCAAGGCACAGAAAATAGAATTTATAGAACATTCAATAAAATTAATTTGTTAAAACAAGAACAATAAATAATTTTAGTAATTTTTAAGAACTAAAATATGTATTTAACTAATACTAAAAAATAATGCTAATATACAAAGTGTAATTAAAAAATATTTATTAAAATATTATTTTCAAGATTTTTTAACTTACGTACTGGATACAGGATACAAGATAAATCACGAGTTCAATAGGAAAAACATTTTTTAATCCTCCGTTTTAAAATATTAAAATATCTAGGGTGGGAGAGGATTAAAAACGGGGAGAAATTAATATTATAATAAAATAAAACTAAATTAAATTAAGGAGCATATATGTCGTAGCCCTGCTTGTAAGAATAAAGGGAAAGGGCCGACACAATATGAGACGGCAGATTATTCTATGTTGTAATAACTCTAAAGAAAAAATAACATCCGCGGAGACGAGTATGTGCTCTAGGCTTTAGAAACGTAAACTAATGTCTCTTTAACGAGTCCTAGGAAAGAACAAAATTAGACCACCACGGCCTGAACTAATGAGTTAGTAAACTAAAATAAGGTCTTATCGGAATATTTTATTGCATAAAAGAAATATTTTTAGTAATTTTAACCGATTGATGTAATCTATATTATGAAAAATCTAAGGTAATTTGGAGGCTCTTCTTTGAACTTGATCTAAACGATGGATATCTCCTTTTAAGGATGGGGGATGTAATTTGAATGTAATATTCAAGATGAGGCCTTATATAAAACATATATAGTAAACGCAAGCAGTTAGAAAAAATATTACATAAATTACATTTTAGAAAAATGATAAGTCTAAAACCCTTTTGTGCAGCTACAGTGTGATGTACTAAGAATAGGAGAGAAGGATTGAAAATTACACCTAGGTATTTTATAAATTAGACTGAGGTGATAACAACATCACTTGAAATAAATTCTCTAAAAGTGTTTTTTTTTAAATTCTAAAGGAATTTAAACTATCCAATAACAATGTATTGGAGACTTTGCCCAAAACCTTAGCAAAGTTAAAATATATGGCAACAACTGAAGTTAGTCAAACAAAATCGTTGTGGCATAAAACTATACTGTAAAAAACTGATAAGATTATTATTAGGAATAAACTCTGGTATATTGACTATGAGTAATTACTGAAGAACCTTTCTTGGGATTAAAGAGTTAGAAGATGGTCATATTAATTGGAAACGTTCAGTTTACTCACCGGCATCCCTCAATCTCATATTGGTAAATGGATTGATATTTGTAGGCAGTAGACTATAGAATCCAAGTTTGATAATAATTTTAACAACCTTATTATTCGTCCAACAAGACATGTAACGGAATCGATCATTAAAGTTTACCATGAAATGGAAGGTTAATTGGGACTAACACACGTTTTAGCTTTGATTAGAAAAAGCAGAGTTGACGTAAGGTATATCCTTAATAAGTGCGTAACGTGTCGCAATTATTTACTAAACTTGAGTGAGCAATTGATGGTACTTTTGCTAATAATATGTACTGAAGCACAATATTATCTATTTTCAGTAGTAGGTATAGATTATTTTGGCCCCGTTTATGTAAATCGAAGTCGAACAAAAGAAAACATTATGGATGTTTGTTTACATGTATGCACATTAAAGCAGTTTACATAAAAGTGGTGCATTCAATGTCTACAGATTCATTTATTATGACCTTAACTCTCTTTATAAATAAAAAGGGCAAGTTTCTATACATGTATAGTGACAACGGTTCTAATTTAGTGGAAGCGGAGTCAAAACTAAAAGGATAGTTAGAGTCATGATCACAGGACATAAAAAGCAATAAATTGACTGGCTTAAATATTGATTGGAAAGGACAATTTGATCAGTAAAGCAAATATTGCGGGTACTAGTGTGTGAGCAATCTATTGATAATGAAACGTTGCTGACATTATTAACCAATATTTAAAAAATTCTTAATGACTACCCACTTATGCGATTAATCAACGATGCTTCAGATCTAGAGCCTCTGACCCTTAATAAGCTGCTATCACTAAAACAAAGTTGTAATAGTTTAAATTATGTGCATTCGGTAAATGACAAAGGAAATCAGGGCCGAGATCTCAGTGAGATTTTAAAGATGCTAATAGGTCTATAACTATTAAGGACAAATTTATCACTTGACTTATAGATAGACCTCATAAACGCTTGTTTCCAAATTAGAAGAAAGCATCCATTCTGAAGGAAAAACAAAAAAATTTGTAGGATAACCGGGGCTAATATGTTGGAACATTCTTTAAGACCTCTAGGGTAAATACTGTCAGGACCGCAAGAAGAGGATGTAAAGGGACATCCTAATAGGTTCCTAAATAACGGTAACAAAATGGGAATAGGCAGATCGCATGTACCCGTTTTGAGAAAGATTCTAGTTAAAGTTGCTTAAATATGATTTTAGCCTTACAAAAATCTAGTATAGGATTCCTAATCAAATTATACGCACAATTAGAGAAGGAGACAAATACTTCAAAATAAAGAGAAGGTAAATAAGAAATAAAATTAATTTTTAAGGGGCCATGCGTAGAAACTACATTTGGACAAGATGGAACGGTGCCAGACTTGTATCTAGTAGGGGATAGAACATGCTGAGTAAAAGCATGTTCAATACTGGAATTTAATAAATTGGAATCAAAAATCTTGGGGGAGCTAAGTGGATTCCAATTGATATAAAAAACATTAAAATTATTCATAATAATAAAATGCTGGATTGGTAAAGTAGTTGAGGAATAAAGCTCTTAAATAAGAACTTTATCAGATTGCTTAGGAAAAGAAAGAATTGAAACACTACTACTAAGAAACACTGGTACACGAAAAAAATCGCACTCATACAGATGGTCAAAGTTAAACAGAGAAACAATTGAACAATTAAAGTTATTTTTTATATAGAAAAGAAAACCATTGCATCTGCCTTTTCTAGATTCTAGGCGCACACTATTGTAGCAGAAAAATAATACCTCACGGAAAATTGTAGGGAACATTGTAGAGGTGTGTAATTCTAAAGCGCCTAGGGAAAAACCTAAAGATTAACGGAATTGAGGGAATCTAGATTTAAACTAAATGGGGTTAATTTAACAACAGGGACAGCTGAATTAGTTTATAACGGATCTTTAGATTTCAAAACTTTACACTGTATGTGCGAAATATTATTTGTTAGTCTAATCCTTAGATACTGGGGACGTATAAGACGTATAGGTAATGTCTTCTACAGTTGTTAAAAAACTGCAAGTGACAACAATTGGGGGGGGGGGTAATAGAGCTTACAAGATATACACAAGATTTTAAAATTAGATGCAGTTGGGGAACAATTCTTTACTATGTCTGTGACTAGTTCTCTGAAATTAAGAGCGGACTCGGGGATACCTTTTATAATTGTACTAGAAACCCTTCTAACATCAATACCAGGCCGTTTTGCACTTAATGATAAATCCTTCTGTGAAGGCCTAATAGCAGTTTGAGTCACAGGGGAGTGATGAAAGCCTAACGGCAGATTCCTTAAACCTATTAAGCTCTACTAAAATAGTGCAAAGAAAATCTTCTAATTTCTCTTCACGACCCTGTATATTGAGTATTACATTATTCATTTTAATAATAACAGAATTATTGTTATTAGTCGAAGATAAAATGACATCTAATTTTACATCTTGAGCAATATGCACAATCGTATTCAAATTCGCCTTTATAGAGGAAATATCCACTAAGGCAGTTTCTGTATTTAAAATCAATGCTACAATGCTACACACATATATATATATATATAAGTTATAAAAAATCATGGTTATTTATTGACCTACTGAATTGGGATAATTAGTGATGTCTATTTTGTATATATGTACATATTTTATAATATAATTTATTTTTAAGCAAATAATGCAGTACTATTTTCATTTTGTCAAAATGTGTAAATTTTGGGTTTTTAGTTTAATCGAGAATTTGGTAATGCCATCTGTAATTTTTTTAATTGTTTTAATTATTAGTATTGCTAAAGTGATATTTAAGGGTTATTTTAGTAAAATGTTGATGTACTTAATATGCTGAAGTGATATGAGGAAAGTCGATCGATTTTAATGCGTTAGTTTTAACAGGGCCCAGCTTAGTCCGTATATATAATTGATATAAATGTAATATTAGTCTTATTACACTTGACAAACTTTTAATAAACAACAATTAATGTACATAAGCCCTACAAAAAAGTCTCTTATGTAAAAGTACTAAAACGCTGTGAGAACGGGAAAAACTAAATAATTTGTTTTAGTTAGCAAACATTTTTTACTGCAATTAAAATTTTCTACGCATATCATGTAGGAACTTTATTCTGTTTTCCTTTGGTTTGACTTGATACGAATATTTACTAACACCCCCAGCTAATTTCAATTAAAACAAACTCTTGTGTAGTCTAAAATATTATTCTGCAATTTACTGTTACAAAATAATGCAAATTTATATACTAATACTGTTTACCAAATGGAAAAAATAGGACGTGATACTACTCACAAAATCATAATCACGTCAATAACACACATAATAAATTCAAATGCAAAATGAAATAAGCGTTAAAAAAATTTCAAATAATGCTAAAATTACTTAAATGTACAATAATATAAAAATTGTAATTAAAATAAGAAAAATAAAATTTTTAATGTTTCTTGTCTATATGAACACAGGCTTTTAAATTACTGTTTAATTTACATGTTTTTATTTTGTCTGCTTCTCAAAGTCTAAATCCGGTATTACTGATTTATACTACTACTTACTACTTACTAAATATTATAAAATCTATATTTTTAGCTATCTAAATTAAAATTTGTAAGTTTAAACTATAAATTACCTCATTATATCTTCAAAATTTGTAAAACATTTCCCATTTTCCTTTTTATTTCAAAAATTTAAAAGATTTTTTACTATCCAAAAAGTATATTACAAAGACTGACTCCAAATGGAATATCTCGATAGTCTTACACACACTTTTAACTCTTCCAAAGTTTATACTAATTTCATTGTCCAACTTTTTCTTCTACTGTTCCAAAGCCTGTTTTCACTAAATTTACTATTCACCCAATATTGTTTCAGCCTCAACTGTTATATAGGTTACATACATTAATATTTCTAATATTCTCAATATAATTTTTAGTTTAACTCACCGCCTGATTTCTTACTTGCTACACATTATTACACTTACGAAAATATGGCTTTTCATGGACCTGTATAATAATGAAATTGATCTACCATTAATTAGATTCTTCTTTGGTCAAGATCACTCTTCGTAAGTGTCTTATTTAGTTGCTATAACCTCTTCTATATTAATGTAACTCTATTTCTAAATGCTATCATCTTCTTTAATTTTACTTATTTACCCCCCTCTTATTCTGGTCTTATATTTGTATATAATAAAAGCGTCAGTCTGACAAGTGATTGTAGACTGTTTTTAAATAAATAAATATCGGGATACAATAAGTAATTTATTGGATATTAGATAATTTAAAATTTATTTTTTAACTTTTTTATTATACTGAAAATGGTTAAAATAATATTTATAAGTCTATAATTATTTACATCATTTTAAAATCTACTTTTAAAAATAGGAATAATGTGCTATAGCTTTCAAGGTTCTATTAAACTAATTGCAATAAACAGGTTACAAATGTAAAAAAAATAACCAAGGTTTTTCCATTGTAGAATGAAGCTGTGAGGTATATCTTTTTCAATTTTAATAGAATGTTTGTGGTTTTATATACGTTTTCTGTTCATTAATTACAAAAAAATATTCTCATTACTACTCCAATGTTTTATCTACTTAAAACAATCTTGTTATAATGTTAAAAATTTTGTTTTTCTATTTTTTATCTAGCGTTCTTAATTATGATCTAATATTAAATCGTGGGTGTTATAATACTTGAGAGTAGAAAACAACATTTGAACTGCGTAGTTTATGTTTGCAAAATTTTATTACCGTTTCGATAAACGTTATTGGATATTGGGATAATATTCCAAAAATTATTTTGTTTTTGTTTTAATTTGTTTAATGAGACATGAGATTATCTATCCTATGTTGTATAAAAAGATTGCGAATTCAAAACAAATGTAAAAATATTTAATGCACATCTATAAATAAAATGTAATTATTTTTAGCAATGTACATTAATTATTATTGATTCAATAAAAAATATATATAAACAATATATTTATGTATAATTTAGTCTTAAAACGTTAAAAGCAAAGGTATAATAAATTACATAAAATTTCTATCACAAACTAACAATCCGAAATTCTACTCTATATGTAAAAGTCAAAAAAGTTAAATACATACTCCACATAAAGACAATATATATTCAAACCGTATATTAATTATTTATATTTACATAAACAAATTTAAACAATTATGTCACTTATGGACTGCAAGCTGTTAGTTTAGTCGTATCATGCAAACTAAAATAAAAAATAAGTTTCTGAACATGTCACTCCTATGTGTTACCAATATGAAACTACATAACCGAATGTTTAAATTTACAATAAAATATAAAGCGCTATTTTAAATCTACTTCTACTAAAATACACTAACAATGACAAATCCTGTAAAGTACAAACCACGCAAACCTAAAAGTACTACTAATAACATACAAGTAACACTTTAGAACTAATTGCTTAAATTTTTAACAAAAAACAATTTTAAACAAAAGGATATGGTGCTATAGTCTCTTATTTAAGTAACTACAATTGTTTAAATTTATTATTATTATTAGCTTAGATTTTGTTTTCAACAAAACTGTTCAATTTTCTCCTCTCTGATACTATTTTATTATTCTATGCAAGATGATTAAGCCAATCTTGATGACATATATGTATGATATATATATATATATATATATCATGAATATAAAATAATTAAGTATAAAAAACGTAAATTTATAATCAATAAAACTCACATAAAAACGTAAATAAATGTAAAATTTCAATTAGCATTAGTTCGATAATTCATTATAAAAAAAAATAATTACATATTTAAATTATTCATATAAATTACTAATTTGTGGAGTGGGTGTATTTTACGAATCAAAATACAGTGATGCATATTTTAATAGACACGTAAGTAAATATTTATTTTAACAAGTTTTCATTGGTTAATGTCAAGGTTGATTTAAACAAATGTAATTGGACAATTTATAAACGATGACTGTAACCTGCTTAAAATAGCAATGCGTTGGTGGTTCAGTTTTCTAATAGGTTAATTTATTATTTTTTAAAATTTCGCTCTGCATAAAACGGTGCATAGATAGTTGTTAGCCATACAAATTGTAAATAAATAATATGATTCTGGACATAGCACGGAATTCTATAACGCTACCATCAGACATAATAACGGCTTTCAATGATGTTCCAACTGGATATACTCCAACTTGTGAGATTGAAGAAAATTTGAAAACCATAATCAAATGGGAAGATCTACTTACTCCTACACCTTTAGACAAATATTCGACAACTGAATATCACATTTATCCCCCAGCAAAATCAATTATTATACCAGGTAGATATATATATATATATATATATACAAATTAAAAATCAATTTTTATTACTAAAACACTTATTAATTAATAAACAAAATTTAACTTTTTCAGGCACTTAAATGTTTTATTAAATATACGTGTCTCTTACATTGTATTAGATCTATTTATAAACATTATTATTAAGCATTTATCAGCAGTTTCAACATTATATGTGTTACCATAACCTAAATCTTATCCTTTTAGAACTTTCCTCTCCTTTATGGGAGGTGGCTGTTTCTGCAACGTTTCTCCACTTGGTTCTGTATTAAAACAATTTAAGGTACTATAATCATTAAATAGTTCTGGCGTATTTTTTCTACTGCTCATTGTCATTCCTACTGAAAAACCTCTTCTTTTATCTAGACTTTAAACTGGCTACATCGGTTCATTTTCGGTTCTCACAAGACGGAATTTTACCACAGCCTAAATGTTAACATAACTTTCTATAACGGCCAGTAATGTAAAGCCGTATTTTATCAAAATAAACATCATTAATCAAATAGTCAAAACTTGCACATATTTTTAAAATTAAATCTAATCAGTAACACAAAATTCGACCCGAAACGGCAGCAATTTGTTCAAATTGGACATGAATGCAAGTAATCATGACACTAACGAAATTGAGTGGAATCTTTCGGAAAGCCAAAATGATCAACCTTATTTGCCCCAAATTACGGACATTGGCACCACTACTTATTCCGATTTCTGCTCTACAGCAGCAAGCGCCAAACCAATAGAAGCAACTTCTAGTGAACTTGGTCAAACCAATGTTTACACATTGGCAAATAGAAACAATCCTCCTTCGTTTTTGGCAATTAGTCCAATGCATAACAATGAATACAAATCCGAACCCATGTTAAATATGTTAATGGAAACGGATAACAATTCAACCATATACGACCACATCAACTGTAATCCTTGGTTGTCGCCGTGCATTTCTGAAAACCAAATGAATCCCCACTCCAATATTTCATTGTTCAATAAGCTCTCCAATCATTCAATAATCTATCCGTCGCAGGACACTTCATGTTCCTTGTCTTCAGCATCATTGAACACCTTTCCCGAACTAATGCAATACAATTCGCATCATCAGTCTGCCAGTCAGCACAAACATTCGTTTTTACAATCGCCATATACTACGCCCATGTCAAGCTGTTCGACGTCGTATGCTTCATTGCCGTCCAATCTCGAACACAAACGCACAACAGCACATGACAACATACTGACTAAAAGCACTTGTAGCTCCAGCAACAGCACACAGACAATTCGCGACAAGCCATTCGTTTGCGAAATGAACAATTGTCAAAAACGATTTGTACGAGTTGACGAACTCAAGCGACATCAACGTACTCACAGTAGTATCAGACAATTCGTATGTGATACGTGCACAAAGGGCTTTACACGAAGCGATCATCTTATGACGCACAAACGCACGCACACAGGCGAACGACCCTATCCGTGTGAATACTGCGATCGCAAATTTTCGCGCTCCGACGAACGCAACAGACACAAGAAGACGCATTTTCGTGAAAATCCCAAACGTGGCAGAAAACCCAAATTGGCCAAACAATCTGAGCCCAACGTCGTTCCGTCTTCGAGTACAACGCCGCCAACGTTGGAACAAACATTTAGCCAAGTACTGCCAACGTACAGTGTCGCACCCTACGACGTGTTTAATATTACCAAAACGTCGCAAAGTTAACTTTCTTTTATATTAATTGTATCATGTAAAATTAATCAAAAACATATGATGATCTTCGTCCACGAATACAAACATAATCAGAGTTCCATTATTTTCCTTATTTATAAAGTTATGTATACAGAAAATTTTGAATAAAAGCGAATTGTTTGTAAATCGAATGTATTCTATTTTATTTCCATTTCATACAATTGCTAAACTGACACGCAATTTTAACACATATACACACGCAAATCGATAATAATTTGCAATTGAATAGTAACTAGTATTTCGCTTTTTAGATAACCAGCAGTTCGATATTTAGTTCAGTCTTTCTCCATATCGACAGATTTCACATTTAAATGTGTAAAATATTTCAACAAATTTTAATTCTTTAATATTACTAAATGTTAATTTTATCCATTTGTGAAGATTTTGTATTTGCACCTTGTACAAATTGTAGGCCTATTTCAAGTTTCATCTAAAATTGACGAAATTATTTAGTACCGTTCAACAATTAAAACAATTTGGAGCTTAATTTTCTTACACACACACACACACACAATACACCATTCTGAACATGTAATTTAGTATTACAAGGATGAGAACATTTATTCAAACAGTACATGTTTACATAGCTGTGAAACATTAGATAGTATCTACAAACGTGAATTAAATATATATTTATAACATCATTAACTTCCAATTTATCATGTGTAAATAGAGTAAAATGTTAATTAAAAATAACTCGTATTGAAAAAATTCATTCTAAGCGTATCAATTAGTAAACACCCAATTACAATTAACTAAGTTACCTAAAATATATTAAAAAATAATTATACTAATGGTTATGACGTAAATTTTCGACAAGCTTTCGTAAACACATAGACAAACACACAATTGAACTTCAATGTATGATTACATTTGTGATTAATTTCAAAGAATTTGATCGGATTCAGTTATTGAACACTAATAATATGAGTAATGAATGTGAACTAAAAACTTCATTCTAGCAATGCTATTTGTAGTGAGTAATGAAACATATCAAAGGATTATGCGTCTAATCACGTGTATTGAAATGAAGTTTCCACTATAATTGGTCACTTTCTACATTTATATTGGTGTATATTATTATTATTATTAGTGTCGACCATTAAGTTTGAATTTGAGTAACGTCATAGAAACACACTTGTCTGAAATTTAAAAATATTATTCAAATCACTGTTTTAAAAAACCATGTGCTACTACTTTTTCATTTTTGCATTCCTATCAAAAATAAGGTTAAAAATAAATATGCACGACTTAACTCAATTTGTTGACGTAAAACCACAAATACGATGATGGCATACGTATGTATACCTGATTTTTAATGCTTGAGTATGATACGGTTAACGTTTTCCAGACAATAAAGATTTAAAAAATCCATACAAGGACTTAATTCGTACCAACCCAGATACCAGTCACTTATGCCACCTTGGCAGGATAGTTAACAATTTTTTAAAACGTTTATTTGACTAAGGGTAGCTATTAATTATGAGAATTTGATCAATTCAATTTTCTGACTTTTACCTCTGAATAGCGTATATACTAGACTAGGTGCACCCAGACTAACACAACAGAGACCGAGTACACCGTAATACAATCAAGCTTCCGCTTCGATGGATACAAATAGGGTACTGAAAAGGCATCTTACGATACAATATGTGTAAAAATAGAAATAATGATGGACTGACTACATTACCAATCACAATTCAACCAACATAGTACAACAAATAATTGAACCAAACTAATTATATTTGATAAATACGTTTTAAAATAATCCATTTATTTATCAAAAATATAAATGTAATTTTTTCGTACAAAAGTATTCTATTGCAAATATTGATCACAAATTCAAAGTATTGTCCATGTTGGGAACGCCTTGAATCCAAATTTCATTCCAATTTTGTTTGCGCACTCGTTGAACAATGGATTCAAAAAATCCTCGATTTCCCGTGTCCAACATGTCCGTCAATGACTAAAAACGAAGGCAAATGGTCAACATCAAACTCATTTGGATTTATTCATGTGATCCTGACAGTGAACAACTTGATTTTATGCCTAGCCTCGAACAATCTGGTATCAATGTAATCTTTAAAAGGAATTAAGTATGAGTGGCAATATACGCTGCCCAAACGTCCTAAGATGCTGATGTTGGTTGAGGCGTTGACCTGACACCAGATAGGGTGGGTGGGGGGGTTCACGTTCAAATGTGTGCTTGTGTGTGTGTAAAACTTGAAAGGTATGCACTGCTGATCATTCCAAATAAGGATGAAACAGCTGTATAGTGTTCCTGGTTATAATTATTCAAGTGAATCTGACAAATCTAATAAAAACCCATTAAATAAAAAATATATTTGCCAATTAAGCGCTTTACATTATTGAAAATATAGTTTAAACGTTCTGCAAATATTGAAGTATAGACTTAGAAATTCCCTAATTATGGATTGAATTTGCAAAATGTACAAACTGTTCGAGGGTTTAAAATTTGTCGAGAAATGTGCCGGGGTGATCTGGCGCTACAGCGCTCGACTTAAACTTGGGTTCGAATCCCACCACTGAACCACTAAATGTTCACTGCTCAATGATGCGTTTCTCGCAAATACATTTAAAGTAGTAAAATAGTTGAAACAACTTGAAACACGTCTTTTGTAATTCGAGGTTGATACATTATGAATATTCCTTCTTCTTCGTATTATTATTATTATTATTTCCTAAATGCTTGCCAAAAAGGATTTAACAATAAGTAACTATTTAGCGATGTGAATTCAATAAACTACTTGTAAAATGGTCTGTGGATAATTGGGGTCTTTGGTCTGTTTGGGCGCGTTGATGCGACACAATAAGACAATGGCCGTATCGACCCCCGTGCGAACCGATCCGTTCTTGTCTTTTGTTCCGCTGAGCAAAATTGCCAGAAAAGACGACAACCACGATGCGACAGGCAATTTGACGCGGGCACCCACGTGACTAGCAGCCATCGTCGACAACAGACGCACGTCGATTGTGGTGTGTTCGAAACCCTACATGAACGGACGGACAGCGGGAAATGTATGTTGGAAAAGTGGATGTGAAACACATTCAAAACGTTTTTATTAATTCATTTGGCACTTTAAACAATTGCTTTCTAGAGTTTAATGCAACGAAAAGAATCTCGCAAGCACATAGAAAAACGTTTTTTTAGCTAAAAAATAGTAGCGTTGTGACACCGCCACTGCTAATAATTTTATTTTATAATAAAGACCCTCAGTCAAATGACTATACGTATACATATGTAACATGGACATGTTAAAATACTTTGGGTGTATGCTTGTTGCCATAATATCTATGTAGTACCTCTACTTGACATAAATGAAAGTAAAAGAGAGAACCGAGCGCACAGCAGTAAATTATCTGTGCTTCCATTTTAGAAGATGGATCCAAACATTAGAAAAATATGGCATAAAAATAATAACACTTCATATCACATGATAGTCAGTCACGTGCCAAGCGCAATTTGGCATACGAATTTTCTCTCTCCATCTGTAAAAAATACAACTTGATTTAAAATACACTTCGCCGATAGTCCATGTTTTTAATCATTTTACAACACACACACACACACACATATTTATATATACGCACTGCATATGCCATTCAATATCGAATCCAAAATGGAACAAATTTTTGACCCAATAAACATATTACAAAAATTGCCAAATTGTTCATATCTTTCAAAAATAAACAAAATTAATGGGACTACAAGGACATGCGATCATTGACACAATAATATGCAACAAACATTGCAAAAATATTGTTTAATAGTTAACTTTTACAGCATTACCGTTATAATTAGATTATAATATATTAACGTAAACAGAAATATTAAAAAATACCAATATGTATAAAGTACGTTTTCATACAATCTTAATACGATTACAACAGCGATTGCTGACTGCAGTTTTTATTTTGTACATGATACAACTAAAAAACTATAAGATTCAAACTTCTATAAATAGCTAGATTGATGATTCAACATGAATTATTCAAACTATTTTACATTTTGAGAGATAAAACGGATGAAATAATGAGGATCGTAGTCAAAAATACCACAATACAATTGTTCTTACTGGAAAAATTATGCAACAGTTAAAACCGTGTTGTTTCGTTATTGCAAAATGTGATTAACAAAAATGGTCATTTTCTAGTAGAGCGAAAAATTGTTTTACGATACAAATCATTAAAAATTGGACCGTTTTTTGTCGAAAAACATGACAAGTTAGCGGCACAGTCGCCTCTTCATCAATTCCAAGTTTGAATAGCTTATCGAATTCCTATACAAAAAGGTTGTCGGATACGAATTAAACCTGGAAGAAGAAATAAAGTTTCTTGGCTAGAAGACCGCTTTCTTGGGACGACGTCAGTGTTCACAGGAATTGACGAGGCGATCTTCTTTAGGATCCACAAGTCTAACCGGTTATGTATGGTACAAAATAATGTTGTGCTCACTAGAAATCCATTTCAAAGTGATTAGTTATTGGTCGAAAAAGGTAACTAATACAAAAACTAAATACCGACAAGTACTTTTATACTTTCAGTACAAAAACAGAGACATAGTTAAAATTACACACATTAAGAGTTTTGTTAAATAACCAAATGGATAACATTTGGTTCATGTTTATTGAATAAGTGCAATTTTGAATTGACTTCATTATTTTAATATATCAATTGTATCGTGTACTATTCATACAAACAATAATAAATACACAAATCGACAGACACATTCATTTGACCATCTAATCAAAAGTAATACAAACCTTTGTTAATAAAGATAATAAGCAATGCGTGTCGTAGTTCAGTGTGGCGTTTTCGGCAACAAATCCCAAAAAGTAGGACAAACAACGATAGCCAAGTTGGTATATAGCAGACTGAATAGAATAAATTGGGAAAATACAGTAGGCAATATAATTGAATTGGACAAGTTTTTAACAAATATATTTGTTTTTAAAATAAATTATGGTACATTTTTAAAATAACAACATTCTTTACACATTATAAGAATTAAATTAATGTGCTACATTAAAAAAAAATTATACAATGTTGAAACATATGCTGATAATGCGATGCCTAAACTTTAATTGTATCTAGTTAAATTTTTTTAAATATTAAAATACACATTTTATTTATAAAAATGTACTTTAATTTTACATCTTTATTTTTAAAAATAAAATAAATATTCTCTTTTAAAAATGATTTAATACAATTTTTTATAACAAATGTTTTTCCAAAAAAATATAAAAAAACATTAAGCGTGTTCAGCACATTTTCAATTTTTATTTTAGGTTGGATTTTGCTACATTTACCTCTTATTTTTGCTCACTTTATAAGTATAATAAGTAGAAGGTAATTGTTGTTACTTCGACTCTGGCCAATACAAAATAGAGTTTAAACATATTTTGTAAAATAAGTTGAATATGTGGCTTGTCTATACAGTTGTGTTGTGATAAAATGTCTCAAAATTACATAAATAGATTTATACTAACCACCGTTAAAAAAGAAATCTTTTTAAAAAAAATCTTATTTCAGTTGTTATTTTAACAATTTGCTTCATAACAGTGAAAATATGGTCAAAATCATACTCAAGGATACACTTTAGAATTGGTAATGTATTTTTTTAGTATAACTATAGGATTAATTTATTTAAACTGCAAAAAACTGGTGGAACAAAAAGCCGACCTTCGTACAGCCCGGATTTAAAGGTTGTTAATTTGGGCTTTTTTTAAAGGTTAGGTTAATAAATCGTAAAATAACGTATTACTTATAGAAAATATCATCTATGCTATGAAAAAAACGACTTTTAAAGGATTTTATTGATACCTTGATAGTAACAGATTTAAAAGGGCTAGCAGAAGTTATAAATAGAAGTGAATTGTTACTTGAATTGTTGACATTACACAGTTTGTAACTTTTTATTTATACATTAATGTATTTTGGCCAATAAAATTCTTTTTTTTAATAAGTTACATGTTTGTTTTTAAGTTGTAATAAAAGGAGGTATTATGATTTATTGCTAGAACGAGTGTTGCTGTATATTATAAATACAATGTTTTTTGCAAATATTATATATTAGTAAAATATTACATAAGGTATTTAAAAATAAATGTTAGATATGTCTAAGATAAGTAACAAATGCTGAATATTACCAAATATTTTAGTAGGTCAATATAGGAATCAATTATGTAAATATCTGTAATAAATGGGCATGTACAATATATTTCTTCTTTGTAATAGGTCTAATAAAAATGTAATATGCAATTCATTATTAAATGTGGCCAAATTCAATTGCATTGCTTATTAAAATTTATTACCAACATTGTTGGAACTTTAAGATTACTCTAAATTCATGCAAAACAATCCTCACTTAACTGATTATTACGCAAAAACTGTACAATATGTTTGCACTTCAAATGAACACAGATCAAAACGCAAACAAGTTATTTTTAGGTACAATGCTCCTGTTTAATAAGCGAACCCCCTCCATATATATATATACCTCTGAAACTGTAAAACCACTGTGTTGAAGTTTTTCAGTTATACAATGTTTTTCAGAACTATAAACATTTAAAAATATTTTGACTTATCATAAAATAACTAATTAACAAGTACAATCAATAGTAAAAATGCCAAAAGTGGGAAAATACAAACAAATTACCTGTTCATCTGCACATAATTGGGCAATAAATTGCTCTAAACGTTGACTGTACTCTTCAAATTGATTGTTGCAATGAATAACCAAATGAGGACTATGTCTGAGAACGATAAGCAAGATAATTGCTTGGCACTGCACTAACGTCCAAGTAGAGGCTTAAATGACAAATGAAACCATTTAGAGAACCATGATTATAGAATATTATAATATCAATTCGATTTAGCAGAATCATACGTACAAAAACATTTTAAGGCTAAAAAACACGAGTTGTTACACGTTTGCGTACTGCAAATTTATTACACAAATAACTATTTTCTAAAAGGCAGTTGTAAACTTGTGATAAGAACAATACAATAAATTGTACTAAAGCATAAAATAAATTAGAAAAAAAGGTGTTTACATTGTAACCGCCTCATTGGTGTACCATCATTATCATCAGTGATAAACACCGCCCCCCACCGTTTATAATCGTCCAGGGTAGCCCAAATTACTAAAATCCTGAAAAACATCAACTTTAACAACGTGCGCTTAATGGACTATACTTGAGGTATGCTGATTTTATATGGTAATTACATCCCGAGCTAAACCTTTCGAGTGATCTCTACTAACTGCAAACGGCAAGCAGACAGATACAAAATTTAATAATTCATTTGGACGGGACTAAGCATAAAATAAAAATGCCATAAGTGTATCGCATGCTGGAATTAGTGAAGTGTAGGATTCGAATCTAGGAGAGTGTGGGTTTGAGTCCTACCGCTGGCACTAATTACAAGTTATCGTCTGATTTTGCTAAAACGTCCACTTAGTATAAAAATATTTCCTGTAAAACAATCAATCAGTAACACATAAATAGATAAAACGGAATTTGTAAATATTATTCAGTGGGGCGCTGTAGATTTGAGTAATAGTTGTAAAGTTTCAATTTCCAATGATGGTGCTATTACTAACTGTTGTCTCCATGTGGCGAATCCTGGACTAAGTGTACCCTAAATTAACGCAACAGGGACAGAGTGTACAGTTATATAACTTATTGCCGCCATAGTGGATTGGTGCAAGCATATACCAGATGTAGTCTTTGGGACGAAAGATGGGGCCGTCTATCAGCCTTATACTTCTACGTGTGTTCGCCTTATCAAGCCATCGGAGTAGATCGTTTAATATGCTGTACAAATATAGAAACAATAAAGAGGCAACCTAGTCACCAACCGCACAAAAACAACTTTTTGAAATGTTAATGATCCTGAGGATTTGAGTAACGTATATAAAGTCTCAATTTCCAATGATGGTGATATTCCTAACTGTTCCTCCTCCATATGGTGCATTATGGTCTAGGTGCCTATAGGCATCCAAACTAATAACACCAGGGACTGAGTGCGCAGCGGTATAACTGGGTTCCCGCTTTATCGAGTGGGTGCAAGCATACATCCAGAATACTTAAAAGGTATCTTGAGGTATACGTATATCATTTGTAGCCGTTAGGCTAAAGGAGATAACCCTGATAAAAATCAGGCGGCCTCGTCAATCTTTACAAACAGTGGCGACGTTACAAAGATGCTGTCTACTAGCCGAGGAACTTCTTCCACGTCTGTTACACTTATCAAGCCATGTCGTATAGATATCGAAAATGTGGAAGAGGTGACCACATTACCCACCAAAATGAAATGAAAATAAATGACCAACTCCCTTTACTTTGCCTTTTGGTCAATTTGACAAACAAAAACGAATCCAACAACTTCATTGCACTGCAGTGCGCTTGGTCGATGGCACTTTGTTGAGCCGCCAATTTGGCGATGACCAATCCGACACAAGCCGAAACAGCAACACGCACCGCTTCGACAGATACTTGGGGATGCCTTCTTGCGGCATAATTGCTATCGTTGTCGTCATCGCCGCCGCCGTCGTCATCAAAATCGTCGACGTATTCGTCGTCATCGTCGGCTGTTGTCGTGTCGATGTCGGGAAGCCAAATGAGTGGACTTAATATGTCCAGCAGAAATTGTAACGCTGCCTCTGTTGGAATGCGATTGACGCGTTCTAAGCACAATCGAAGAGCTTGCAAAGTGGTATCCCTAGGAGAGAGAATGTGTGTGTGTGTGTAAGCGTGTAAAGACACGTGTGTTGATAAAATAATAGTAAATTGTTTGATACATATACATTGAAATATATAATCTTGATACACACATGAATGCTGAGATTAGATGAGAATTAGTTTTTAAAAATGTATCCTTTAGAAACAAAAACGATTTACTTTATAAGTTGTGAAATAAATTCGTTTCACTTATTGTCATCAGTCACAAACACAGATGTAGCTACGAACTGTTTTGGTACACATAAACAGATTCAAAGATTTGCAACATATTAAAAGCTTGAAAAGTCATTCGTTTTAGTTGGCAACGTGATTACCTCTTCATTATTCTCCATAGTTATTCGGCATATAAAGTAGTCAACTTCGATGGATTGATAAACGTAAAAAACGTAGAAAGATAACGAAATTCATTGACTGGTAGACGGCATCCTTGTGACGTCGCCATTGTTCGCAAAAATTGAAGAAGCTGTCTGATATTTTCTCAAGATTACTTCCCTTAGCCCAAGGGATATATGTATAACTTAAAATACCTTTTAAGTACCCTGGGTGTATGCTTGCACTCACCCGCCATAGCGAAAGCCCAGTTATACCGATGTGCACGCGGACCTTGCTGTTATTAGTCTAGATCCCTAGGGTCATCTAGTCCAGGATGCACCACGTGGAGGACGAACAGTCAGGAATATCACCATCACTGGAAATCGAGACTTTATAAGCAGTAATCAAATCTTCAGGATCAGTAGCAAAAAAACAGTTTGAATAAATTAAATTCGGCATCATATGGGCCAATGGAAACGTTTACTTGTAGTCCAATGTCATCTTAGCAACAAAAGGTAAATAGAACATTCTCTTTTAGCTATACTGTAGCCACAATCGCATGATCAAATCTAACAATCAACGTCGAGTAATCATCGTTATTTTTTAAAAGACGAACAAATCCAACATACGGATATTTTGACATTCCCGCCAAAATGTGTGGTGTTGCCGCGACAAGCGACCCAGCTTCACTGGCAAGCAATTCTTCCACCCGATCCAAATCGACACTGATCTGGTGACGCCAATAGGCAATAGACGTGCGGACAGACAGTTTGCCCAAATCCAAAATGAGCAAATCCAGTTTGGGCGTAAGCGAGGCAATAGCCGCCAAAGCCTGACCACTGAGCAACCGCATGGGTTTGTGCTTATCGCCCAAGCATTTGAGAAAAGTGGCTTGAATTTGTGTTACAAACGGTTTGATAGGTTGGGGACACTGGATGAAAGTCGTGTAAATATGATATAGGCGTAACATGATAAATTAAAATAAGTAACACATGACATTTGACAACATTAAAACAACATTGGCACATTACATCGACGAAGAAATGCACATTCATTTCTACGTACACACGATGCGATTTGCGTCTAGTGCATATTGATTTTGCATTACCAACAAACTATTCACAGGTGGACATACATCGTACATACATAACATGTCTTATCTGGTTTTGAAAAAAGTAGTAAATGCTACCAAGCAGTAGGTACATAAACACGAATGCTTACAAAATATTGATACACAAAACAAAACTTATTAAGTTATAGGCTATCAATAAACATTACTCAAAATGTTTGTAATTGAAAATAACTAACTTTAACCAAATCAACTATTTAGAATAGAATGCGCAATCATATATATATATATATATATATATATATATATATATATATATATATATCGTTCACCTTTTAAACTGTAGCCATCACGTTTTAGACTGTCAAAACAAAATATTTCTGTCTATGACGTAAATTTGGTTTTATGTTCAAACTGTAGCGCCACAAGTGCATTTATGTTAACATTATAATTGAAAAAACATCGACGAGCTAACTCACTTTGGTCACCAACAACATGAGGGATTGGACTACCGCCATTCGAACAACATTGGTTTGGCGCTCGCCCAACAGACGAATCAAAGGACCGATGACCTTCATGGCACACTTTTGCAACGCCTGATGACTCGCATGAGACATGCATTCGAATATGCCTTGGGCTGCCGAATCTTTGATGCTCGAATGACCTTTCAACAAACAGTCGGCGTACATTTTGACCAAATTGACGAGAGGCAAAGACGGTTCGGCGAATCCGGGCAGACAGAAGGACTCGGTACTGATCGGCACGACTGAGCCAATTTTTGAATAATCGGATAGCGCACATCGGATGCCTTGGCGTAGATCGCTGATTGCAGTAGTTACTGTTTCGGGATTCCAACGCTTTAAAAATCAAATGGTGTATACAAGACTGTTTAGTTTCCGTTTCGTGCAACTTACATATCGATGAATACGCATGGAAAAGCTAACAAAACGCTTTATTCTGATTCGTATCGATAGGGATCAAAATGGGTTTAATTTTATAGAGCCAAATTGTCTACTTGTTGCTAAATAAAATGATTAAGTGATAAAACTAGCCAGTGACATAGTTATGACCCTTACTGGAAATAATTTCAAATCTTGCTGCTCAAACTAAATGCGAATCCATTGTGCTAAAAATGTGGTACGGCATATAAAAACGATCAACTTCATTAGCTTGATAAGCGTAAATAATAATGTTTTCTTAGCTAATAGACGGTATCCGTATAAAGGCGTGACTGTTCGCAAAGGCCGCCTAATGTTTTGTCACGGTTATCTCCTTTAACCTAACAGCTATATATGGTATACATATCCTTTAAAATACGTTTTAAGTACCTCGGGTGTATATTTGCAGCTATCTGCCGTAGCGGAATCCCAGTTATACCGCATTCCGTCACTGCCGTTATTAGTCTGGCGCCCGATTCAGAGTGATCACGAATTCCATGATCCTGGATCGAGACTCGCCATTGCACTTCGGCGAATTGAAGCTCGTGACGATCCCTAATCGAGTCACCTCGGGCGCGCAGTTTTTGTCAGTGGGAAGACCTCACTTTTCTCCCTTGCTTTTTGTGCCGGGGTGGTCTAGCGGTACAGCACTCGAATTCGGACTTCGGTGGGCAACGGGGTTCGAATCCCATCACCGGCCCACGTTCGGCTTCGCTAAAATGTCCACTGCTGAAAGATGTTTCTCGTAAAACATTCGAAGCAATAAACATAAAATAAAAAAATAAAAAAGATGCCTAGTGGCACCTAGTCCAGGATGCACCACGTGAAGGACGAATGGTTAGGAATATCACATTGATCAAATCCTTACGATCATTAGCATCCTTTGTGCTAAGCTTCCAATATTACTAAAAAATGATTTCAGTAAAACATGGAACCAATACAATTGACAAATTAACATGTTGTACGACAAAAACGGAGACCTGTTATTAAGTCTAGGAATTTCCCTTCAAAACTGAAATGTTCGCTTATTGTTGGCTCATAGAACGAGCTGCACAAGATTGTGTTGCTGCTGACTATAACCATCATAATGTTAATATTATGTGTTCAAAAAACCCAATATTCAGGAGCTTTTTCTACCAGTTTACCCTCAGCATGAACTTTTAGGCCTTGTCAATGTGATGTTTCTGGACCCGCTAAATTGCATCCTCAAGTGCAACGGAGGCTCTCATTGAATGGTGCCCTATTAACAAAACATTGGGAAAACGACGCGATTGAAATACCAACTTTCCATCATAACAAAATTGTTTTGCAACAAATGCTACCATGTCATATAAAAACCAATCTAACTAATTGCAACCCGCAACAGTTACCTTCATTATGACTTCCAAACAATTCCACGTTTCAACAAGCAGCACTTTGTCGTCCAAGACCAAAAGTCGACAAATATTGCGCATCGCAACTGGATAAACTTCTTTCAACACTTGGTTAATCGTTTCCTTGGCGTCTTGACTCTCTTCATCGTTATCGTCATCTTCCTCATCGTCAGAATCGAAATAATCGTCGTCCACGTAATGATCATCATCATCATCCTCTTCCTCATCACCATCGTCAAACTCATCATCATCGTCATCATCATCATCATCATCAACACTCTCTTCTCCGTTCGCTGCAGTCGCCTTGGACTTGTCGTGCAGACCGAGTGAAGCAGTTTGTTTGTCCAACGGTATCGCAACGTCTTCCAGGCCCATCTCGAAACTGGCATCTAAATAGGCTGTGAGTAGTCGGAGCGACGCCAGACGTTGGGATGCCGATGATTCGTTTTGAACCGATTCGGTGTTACGACCGAGGCCAGATAACAAATCGTGAAATATTTGACGAACACCAACGATGTCGTAAATGCAAATCAGTACCGAAGCACAGCCTTGCAAATCCTGGCAAAATAAATTTGAAAATACCTTGCAATTTTGACCAATAAATTGATGTACACATTTCAAATGATGCCAAATCAAACTACTAATGAATACCTTATTTAATGTGATATATCAAATTAAATAAAGTTATGTCTACAATTGTACAATTAACAACAGATGCACTGGTTTGGACACGTTTTTCGTAGCGGTACAGCGCTCGACTTGCACCTGGATGGACCTGGGTTCGAATCCCACCACCAACCCACTCAATGCGGGCCCCCACGTTTGGCTTCGCTAAAATATCCATTGCTGAAAGATCTTTCCGGTAAAACATTCAAAGTCGTAAAAATAAATAAATCCTGATGTAATCTCACGTATCGTGTAACCCTAACTTGTCCAAATGCCGATTGGAAGAAAAGGAAAGGCGGTCAGAAACGTACTTGGATAGATGATATTTGGGACGATAATTATAATAAAGGACATAAAGCCTTTGCCCGTTATTTTTTCCATATATTACTAAAAGTCCGTTAATTATCAGTTTTTAAGAACTGCAGTCAAGTTAGTGAAGGGGGAAAAATGAAATGAAAAATGTAGTTTTAGAAGTTGTAAACAATTTCTATTGAGATGATCAGCTGATATTAGTACTCATTAAAAATTAAATGAATTACCAATTTAAACAAAATTCTTATTTCTTGATTCAATTATGAATGATTGTACGGACAAACAAACGTACATCAGTCAATATTCATTTAAAATAAGTAAATTAATTACTTTTTAAAACTGTTTATATAGACAATGAAAAATGAAAAATCTGTTTTATTAGCCCATTTTCAAATACTTCACTAAAATGTCTCAACATATAACGAAAATAGCAATGTAAATAAAAATGTTATACATTTGATTGGACTAATTAAGAAAATTGCGTGTGATTAAAGTGAACACTTACAAGGAGTATGCAGGTTGCAAAATAATTACACGTCTACGTACACTACTAAATAGCAAACGAAATTACAATTGTATCATATAAATAAATCGCAAACCATTATGTAATGTTTACAGAATACTTTTAAAAGATATACCATTTTTTCTATTGTATAATTT
This sequence comes from Cardicola forsteri, assembly GCA_025895645.1. Classification (NCBI taxonomy): domain Eukaryota; kingdom Metazoa; phylum Platyhelminthes; class Trematoda; order Strigeidida; family Aporocotylidae; genus Cardicola; species Cardicola forsteri. The sequence goes on along the minus strand of JAKXYG010001430.1, from coordinate 590,312 downwards.
AAAAAGGAATGAATTCGGTTCATTTCAATTTGGGAACAAGGTTTATTAAGACTATACTAACATCATAACGTAGACAAAAAGCTGCAAAGCGTTTCAATGCATAAAAGGGTTCTATATACCAAATGTCTATGATCAGAAAAGATCAGTTTAAAAAAGTACAAATATCAAAATGGTTTGGAAGAAACCGAATTAAACTAATTAAAACGTACTTCTTTGTGCGATTCTTCGGAGAAATCCAATCGGCACACCGCCTGTTTGAGCGCGGGCAAAATCTGGCCCAACTGACGGGTTAAGGCATCGCCAGCGACAGTAGCCAAATAAGCAAATGCCTTGACATTGACTGTCGGCTGAGTAAGCTTCATGGACAAACAAACAAAAAAAATGGATGCCAATACAAATTCAATTCACATTTACATTACTGGGGTGATCCGGCGGTTCAGCCCTCGACTAGGACCTTGGTGGATATGAGTTTGAATCCCACCATCGGCACTAAATGCGCGGGCCCACATTCGGCTTCGCTAAAATGCTGAAATATGTTTCCCATAAATCATTCAAATTTATTAACATAATAAATAAATTAGGCCAATAGTAAAATATGGGCATACCTTGGGAACCAAATAAGGCATAACCGCTTTGCCTTTGACAGCCAACAGCTCTTTCAAACCGTCCAACACGTGTTCATTAGACTCCTCGTCATCCAGTTTGGACAACATATCAGGCAACACGGTGTCCAAGCATTGAATACCAACCGCATTAAACAACAATTCGAATGTACGAGCACCACACCGTCGGACTTCGGGTAGCGGATCGCACAAGATTCGCCGAATTGGAACGAGTAAACTGTCTGCATATGTACCGATCTGTTCATAAAATACAACAGCAATTATAATTATATTGTAAAAAAGACACGTTGATTATTCAAAAATTATTTTGTTCGTGTTGGGGTGGTTTAGCGGCTTCGCTAAATGTCGCTAAATGAACAATGAACACTTAAAGTAGTTCAAATATTGATTTGTAGCAAAAGTTCAACCATTCTCATTTAATTATACTCACAATAAGCAAAAAGTTGAAATAGGTATTTATTTACGCACCAATTCAATAGAGACACAAGTCAGCCATTTAAGTAAACACTTAGTTGAAAATTTAATATTGCAAGTGTATAATCACTTCAATAGTATGTAGAAAGCCAAATGTGTTCGATTATCAAAACAGTAAAAAACAATGTCGGAAAATAACACACAGCATACACAAACAGAACACATTAGTCAATAATTAAGTTCAAAAAAGAAATTGAAATATAGAAACGTAAAGCACATTAAACATATGTTGCACTACCCTTGCCACACGAAGAGGAAATAATTTATATTGTAGGAAATAGAACAACTCAAATGTTTAGATGACTCTTACCATTATATAATAACTTGAATTCAACTCATACAGTTGCAATGCTTATTATAGGTACAAGTATTCCTGACTCATAACCGAAAGGTACGCACGATACACAAATATTTATATTACTATAAAAATTAGATGCTTCATTTGTTAGTCATCATTACAAAATCAATTGTAACTCAATTTACATGTGCATATTCATCTTTCAGCAAACGTAGTATAGGTTTTTACCAACAAACTATCTTGGATTTGTTTAATTTCATCGTGATATAGACATGTTCAATTGTTTATTATTACATTGGGATTGCGTTGTAAAAATACTATCGCTCAAGAAATACAATTTACAAAAAGGTACCTTGGTGTAAAACGTTTTAAATTGGAAACTATTGATCTATGCGAGTTCATCACCTTTTTCACAAGTGCTAGTCATATTTAAAAGATTATTCGCACCCCTGATATCCCAATGTAGTTGAACAAAAAAGGAAAAGTTTTAGATTTAGCTAATAATAATACTCCATTATTACGTGATTGTTGAGCCAACAGCTTCCACACAAACCTAAGACTTTAACCAATGATTGAGAAAATGCTGTATGTTCCAGTAGAAAACGATCCAATCAACATGCACACAATTCACTAGGTATAAAAGCAGTCAAAATGACATTATCCATATTCATCCTTAAATTAATTATACGCGTTGTCTACGGTTGACAGACACTGACACACAGGCCATTTCATCCCCCAAATGATTTCTCCTAATGTAGACAAATAATGACATATTTTGCCGGAGTGGTTTAATTGGACTAGGTACAGAGGTATAACTGGGCTTTCACTGGACTCCCGCTTAGTCAGTGGGTGCTGGCATACATCCAAGATGCCTGAAATGTATTTCAAGGTATCCATTTACTATAAGTAACCGGTTAGACTTGTGAATTCATCAACCGAAATCAACGCCTATTTCCCCCAAAGAACATCGCCTCCTTAATTCCCGTGAACACTGGCGTCGTTGCAAGGAAGCGTCTTCTAGTTAAGAACCTCTTTGGATGAGAACTTGGAACTAATGAAGACGTGACTATGTTACCAAATAATTGTTGAAAATATCTAATTTAAACAATAATTATAATAATTTTATATTTGTCAAAATACACCATAAACGCTACAATTTATATACTTATACAATTACATACTTCATGTATGCTGCGCAATGTAAGATAGATTTTACAATAAAACACTATTTTACAATTATTCATGTATTCAATGAGATAACACAAAATTAATTAATTAATCCATATTTTGAATTCTCTTCATCGTTTAAATCCGATAAAATTTAGTTGAGTGTAGGTACAATCACATTTAACCCCTAATCAAAGATAATGAATCTTTTACTCAGGGTCAATTGAAAAATGTTTGTTTATTGACGAATGTGACACTGAATCAAATTTTAAAAATATGGGTTTTTTACTAATTAATACTAACGATTAGATGTCAACGAAAGAGAGAAAATGCTGAATTAGGTTAACCATTCAAACATAAATAATCACTGCTTTTTTGTACAAATGTGTAACTTTCATTATTGCTACTTTGTTGTTAGGCCATTGCGTAGCCATCGACAATGAACCAGTCATCATTTAAAGTTAAATGTTAACCGAGTCGCTACAAAGATACTCGTTTTAAACACACCGCATAGAAAAAATATCCGTATATTGACCAAAATCTTACCAAATCACGATGACAACTGCGAATAATTTCTGTCAGACCGGTGCAAACTCCACGCCGTTGGTCTGCGATGGACGAATCGAGACCCAAAATAAGCAAAGGAATTATTTCGGGTAAAATACGTTCGCCCAACTTGCGAACGACGTCGCCTAAAGACCGTGCAGCGACCTAACAAATGTCAAAGTTATAGATGGCATTGAAAGAGACAAATAAAATGCAATTCAATGCAAATGTAGGGTATCAAAACCAATGCAATAAAAAACAACAAAAATGTGAAATTACATGTTATTTTTTAGATCTCACAAGAAATCTTTCAACAAGTTAGTAAATGAAAATCTGCATTTTTTTTCCAGCGATAGGATTCGAACTTACGTCCGCCCGTGTATAAGTCAAGTATCTATAATACCCCTGCCACGTCAACACATATTCAAAAATGTCTGTTTTACACAGACCGTTAGGAGAAAAAGAGTTACTACAAGTGGAGTCTTTTAAGAAAAATATTACCTGGGTGTATGTTCTACTAACGTGAAACACAATTGCAAAAAGATATTAAGACTTACTAGTAGTATAACAAGTAAAAACATAGAAAAAACAGTGAATACCAATCTACCATTTTCACTACTATAAAACGTTCAATATAAAACGAAGGTGGGTGTAAAATTTTAGACAAAGCTAAAATTCCACTGAATATTTTTTTACTTAAAAGCAAACGTGGAAGTCATAATTAAGATGGCAATTTAAATAAACATTATTTTGTGTGCCTAAAATAATGGTCATATATTAAATTCTAGCAATTATTGATTGAATCACAGTGCACGTGTAGCATCCAAAGCAAAACATACCTGCTGCTGTTCGCGAGTGGTCGAACCCAAAGCGTCCAAAAGTAGGGGAATAAGGACGGGAATGATTTCGCGCAACGTGCGTGGAGTGTTGGGCACGACAACTTTCCAAATGTGAATGGACACTTGGCGGACGAGCAAGGTCGAATCCGACCGAGCCAGATGCAGACGAGCTAAGATGAGGTTGTGACGCTCGATTCCCATAATTTCACGCAACCGATCGTATGCGCCGGTTGTCCCAAACGTATCGTCTTCATTTGTAGTCTTCAAACAATACGAAATAGTAATTATAAAAAATTGAAAATAGGAAGACAACAAGTAGAAAATTTGATTCTTTAAACCGGATTTTTCGAATTGGATTTTATGTGAATGTTGACCACAAAAAGAGAAGAAATTTTTAAACCATCTTTTCTAGACTCGCCTCGGCGTGGAGCTGGTCGGTGATAAGAGGTCGGGGTGACACCGATAACCGTTGTCGCCTACTTGTTAATAGATCAACGACCTTCCAAGTGGGCATCTTGACTATTTCGAATCAACAACACAAGGACACAGCTGCTATCGCAAACATATAACCGTTTTATTCTAGTTTTAACTTGAAAGAATTTTTTAAATCTAAAATAATCCTTAAGTATTCAAACCAATTAATTGTAAAGTCTTTTTTAATTAAAAATATGTATGTTTTTGAAAGTCTTAAAATAAATAAATATTCAAGTGACTGGATAGAAATGGTTACACTTACAAACTATATAACGATTAAGTACATCAGGTATAACAATTACGCAACGATAATTTCAAACACATGCACTACATACATTAAATATATAACAAATTAATGTTATGTATAATATCTTAGCTAATAAATTGAACAAAAAGGTCAAGTAAATAAGACACAAGAATTGGCTATCTTAACGGTAGATGATAAAGCCAACTCATGGGAAAAAGTTGCGAAAGAAGGAGCCAATAACAGTCAGATGAACCTTTTGTGTGAGTGTGTGATTACTAGTAGGGATGCTAATGATCCTGAGGATTTGAGTAATGCTTATAAAGTTTCAATTTCCAATAATGGTGATATTCCTGACTGTTCGTCCTCCACGTGGTGCATCCTGGACTAGGTGCCTATAGGCATGTAGACTAATAACAGCAGGGTCCGAGTGCACAGCGGTATAACTGGACTTCCACTACGACGGGTGGGTGCGAACATACACCCAGGATACTTAAAAGGTATCTAAAGGTATATGTATATCATATATAGCCGTTGGGCTAAGGGAGATAACCCTTACAAAAATTAGGCGTCCTCGTCAATCTTTGCAAACAGTGGCGACGTCACAAGGATGCCGTCTACCAGCCAAGAAACTTTGTTATTCTTCCACGTTTGTAACGCTTATCAAGCCATCGAAATCGATCGATTATATGTCGTATAGAAACCGTCCAATGTGTTTTTTTTTGAGATCAAATTTTACGGTATGAATTGTGGACAGTGTATTCCAAACTTATTTACAGTGTTGATTTTTCTCATGATAGCACGTGCACAACTAAAACGTTCCACACCTATAATTGATTGAACGACATTATGTAATTAAGGTAAGGCAATTATCAAAACGGAGCCCAACAATAATAGTGCTAAATTTGTTAAAATATAAAAATATATATATTACAGTCTAAAATACGACGAAACGCTTTAGAGGGTTTAGAGTAGTTCAACACATTAATTCCATTTTAACTACAATTTTAAAATATACATATTCTCTATTGGCCAGATTAAAAAGTTCCCGACTAGTGAAAATAGCCAATAGCCTCGATAGAACCCAAACTTTAATATAATCGAACATTTTCTAAGTTGTATTACATGATTAGAAAAACAGTACAAACTTCAATAAAATATAGTTTGTAATAAAAAAAAATAAAATGTCATCGGATTCATTGATCCGTTTTTATCCAAAGCGTTTAAAAGAAGGTAATAAAAACAATGGATAATCCTTTAATATACTAAATTCGTAAACTTTGTGTAGCTTTATTTATATAATTTGCTCAAACAAACAACTCAGTAGATACTGTATTTATCAAATGTTTGGGGTCATGTATCTCAGTTACAACTGATAGTAAAACTACTTTTTCATCGATACTAGTGTAGTGTTTAGAACGGGACCGAGTAAAGAGCGGTAAAACTGGACGTCCGCTCCGGACGATCGGTGCAAGCACTCACCCAAAGTAAGGCACATGCATACCATATGCAGGCCTTGGGCTAACATGAAACCAGTAACAGTTGAACTCACCTTGGTGGAGCCCTTGCCCGACAATCCCGACAGTCGGTAGAGCAGTTCGCCCAGCAATTGAACCGATGAATGCCGAATGCGCCAATTCAAATCATTCATGCCTTGTTCGAGTTGGGGCAACAAAATGTCGATACACGATTCGGCAAACATTTGCACAATGCGTTGAGCTGCGTGCAGCGCCGTTTCGCGTACAAATTCCGTATCATCTGACAACGACTAGTATAGATAGAAAGGAACAATTTGGCATGCAAGTTACAAAATAAAATTTTAAAAATAATTGATGACAGAGCCATTCATTCCAAGATTGTGTAGTAAATCGAATTCCTATACAAAAAGGTTGACGGAAGGGAGATAGATGAAGTGTCTTGACTAAAAGACCGCATCCTTGCGACGACGCCAGTGTTCACAGGAATTGTCGAGGTTTGACGCACAAGCCTGCCGGCTATTATTATTATTATTACAAAACCCTATTGCTTTAAAAAAAATAAGCATGGGGCAATAAGATAACAATTACAACAAAAATGAACATCAAAGTCTTGTAATTCAAAGAGAACATGAGAAATCGAAGATTGAGCTTCCTTTCAGCTTTCACTCAACCCTGTCATCGAGATACGCGCGATCACTTCTTTGCCGTTTTTGCCGGAATGGCGTCCTCTTATTGTTTCCGTAGCAGTATAAATTTTTTACAGAGGCCAGGTTGCTAACCTTGCGCTCGAACCCTCCTCCTTTATCCAGGCTTGGGACTGGCTAGATTGAATCATTTCTCATCCAAACTAGCCGGCTACATATGGTAAATAGATAACTTTTAAGCCTATTGGGTGTATGCTAGCACCGATTTACTGAGCGGGAATCCAGTGAAAGCTTAGTTATACCGGTGTACACTCGATCCCTGCTATTATTAGTTTGGATGCTTGTTGGCACCTAGTCCATGATGCACCACATGGAGGAGGAAGAGTCAAAAATATAACCAACATTGAAATTTGAGACTTTGTAGGTATTGCTCAAAATAATTAGCATCCCTGAAATGTCACAAATAGTAGACACAACCCAGACGACAGAAACCGATTTTTATACAACAAAATGTAAATGTAATGTGAAAATTACCTTTAGAATTGACGGTATAATTGGTCCAATAAATTCGATAAAATCGTCTTGAAATACGGATGGCAAATAGATGAACAACATCAAATAGCCATCCCGAACGTGTGGTTGCAATTTGGAGTCAGAAGCAGACGTACGAATCAAATCGGGCAGGACGGAACGCAAGCGCCCAACACCCATGCCGCCGAATACTTCTGCAAGTCCTTGTGCTGCACCTGACCTATCCACAGACGAAGATTCGGATGTCAGGGTTGATATTAACCACGGAAGAAGTTCCTAAATTACAAAATAACCAATTAATAAAAGTTCAAGTATTATATATATATATATATATATATATATACATATATATATATATATATATATATATATATATTACCATAAACAAAGATTCGCCCATTCCACGAACGACTGCACCCAGAGCAGCTGCAGCAGCTGAGCGCACTTCGGGTACGGCATCCAAAAGGCAGGTTTTCAACGAAGGCAAAATGGTTCCCACGTACGGCATCAATTCCTACATTTGGTGCAAAATATAAATGCATATATGCATAAAAAAGCAGTGCACAATGAAGAAAGTAAAAGACCTATAGATAACAATTTGCCTCAATAGTCAAAAGTCTCACTTCTTTTCGAGCCAGGCTGTGCAAATTGCCAAATATTTGCGCGGCCATTTTTCTAATTTCGGTAGAACGATCGGCAAAGGCGCGTTGAATGATGGGCAAAATGAAGGCCAAGCTTGGTGCATCCAACACATGCACAAAGCACGTATCTCTCAACGCAATCAAACATGGCGTCTTGTCCTCTAACGGCTGTTGAAGACAATCGATAAGTATGGGAACCAGAGCTACACAATGAAAAGAAAAAAGAAGAATAGTTTATCGTGTTTATTGTCGGTCATTAAACACAGTTGGATAACATTATGTGAATTACATGACCAGTCGTACTCTATAGCCATCAACTAACATCAATAAGACCAACCTGCTGCCAAAATCAACAAACCGAATTGTAATTCATTTTTTAAAACGTATCTTTTACAATTTATAAAATCGGCCAAACGTCATAAAAACAATCTTAATTATGTTCAACTTGTAGACCGGTTTTTTGCAATTAAAAACCCGGTAAACAATTGTTACATTTCTTTTATAATTCCAAGTAAGCATAGTGAAAAATGTAAACTGTCACATTCATTTACTTTGTATATTCTAGTCAATCACAAAGATACCATTTAGTATACATTATGACATGATAATAAGTGAAATTAATTCATCTCAGCGCCTTCCAACATTGACATTTGATGGAAATTTAATAACTGAATAATCCATGTCAGTCAGCAATTGAATTACTCGGCTGCAAAGGGAAATTTTAGATCCTGAACGTGTCTAACTCTGGACAATAACTATTAAACTTGTTACAATAATCAACCAATAGCGAGCAAGAGTAATTATGAATGGACAAAAATATGCACAAATGATTCACTGATCAAAATTTTATATTTACCTTGAACTTCGGGGTTGCGAATTACTTGTCCTATTTGATTGAATGCGCGTACACCCGCTTGTTTGACCTCGTCCTGAGCGTCGACCAACACTTCCAACAACCGTGGAATAATTTGGGGTAAACAAGACGATAGCTGTTTGGGGGCACATTGAGTCATTGTTGCCAACAAGTCAACAGATTCTTTCATTGAAAAATAGAACAAAAAAAACACCTGTTGACAGTACTTTTGAATGATGTGCAAAGAATTATGTAACCAATCAAACAGTTCAAAAATCCTATTTATCTATAAAACGAGTTGACTAAATTTATTCACTTATTCACACATAACATAATGTAGTAACGCTGTCGAATACCATATATATATATATATATATATATAATCACGCAAATGTAATGATAAAGGAAATTATTTCCTAACTTAATATTGTTTATTGCACAGAGACTGGCATCATCCATCAAAAAAAGTATGTATCAAAACGAATGTAACACAAAATCCTGAAGAGCTGTATCAATAAATAAAGCCTAGGTAGATAAATTTATAAACTATCAAAAGCAAATGATCGTTTTTGTGATAATTCGGTTTTGAAAAAAAACATTTACAAAGACTTATTTTTTCATCATCATCGGGGATAAACACCCCCCCCCACCGGTTATTATTGCCCAAGGTAGTCCAAATTATAAAAAGCTTGCAAAACATCAACTTCCACAACATGCGCTTCATGAACGACACTTGAGGTAATTCCTTTCGACAGGGTAGGTTTACCATAATTAAAAAGACTGAGTTCGCGTGCTACAATGTCCGGCCAAATTAATTAATTAACCAGCCGGTCTCCTTTTCCATCCATAGCTATTCTGACTGGATGAGTGGGCAATCCATTTTAGCCATCTATCTGCTATTGTCCAATGAATATGAAGTGTGTGTTAGACTTTTTAATAAAAGCGCCCCCTATTTTTCTCAAATTGAGTGAATGTTGTGTTTTTATACAAACAATAGAACCAATGCTGCAGTCTACATCGTTAATGCGAGCAGCCAATCGTTTAACAATAAGGCTTACGTGCTTTCGCTCGCCACGATTGTTGATCGTCGATTGATTTGAGTAGAGCTGGCAAAATTAATTTCACACCGTGTGCGCTCAATTTGGTCATGACAGCACGAGCAGTATTTGTTGCAGCCTACAAACATGGTGTGTGGAAGTAAATTGAAAATTAAAAAAAGAAACGTTTGACGGTAAGAAGTTGAATCGTTCAAATTAAATTAAATCATTGCACACACACATACACACAAGCGCTAATTCAAATTGAAGTGAACATTGTTTTAGAACCTTTTGTACAATCAATTTAAAAAAAATTTATTTGTTTATTTTTATTTTATGTTTGCTACTTTGAATGTTTACGAGAAACATGCCTTTCAGCAGTGGACATTTTAGCGAAGCCGAACGTGGGCCCGCATTTTAGTGGGCCGGTAGTGGGATTCGAACCCATGTCCAAATTCGAGCGCTGTACCGCTAGACCACCCTGGCACATATAATTATAATGCTTTACGTAATTTAAAAAAATTAAATAGAAACTCTAATTGAATCAAATTTACCAAATAACAGTTTTAAAATAATATCATATATTATTAAAAAAAACCTAGCAACCAATAATCCCAAATTTGAAGGCAATAAAAAGCAAAATAATTGTTTATTAAAAAAACATACTTCGCGGACACTGGGATTCGGATCGCTGAAGGAATTTAACAAAACCGATATCAACCGAACCGCATAAGGTTCGAATAATCGCCCCATTCCAAGTGACAATCTTTCCATTGCCATCAAAGCACCTAAAAGGCAAATTTGTTAACAAAATCAGAAACAAGACGTGTTAATGAATACAGGATATAAAATTTTTACTATTGAAAAGTGTTTACAACAAAATAATAAAATTATAGATATATATACAGCCATTTCAAAAATAAACGCAAAAAATTATAAGAGTATTAAATCGAAATTAATTTGTTATGTCCAATTGTTTTTTCGTAAAAATAAATATTGAGAATTAAAAATAATGTCAAGTACTTAATAGTTCATTTATATATACTTAGAAATATTTATTTAAAAAGGCTGAGTCGGCCAAAATGACATATTTTAAAAGCTACTTCTATATAAACGTGGATAATAAGTTGAAAATACATAATTTTTATAATAAATATTATGTTTGCTTAATTTCATTAGAAATGAACAATGAGTAATTGTTAAAATTAATCTTAAATGCACATTCAACTTTGATCTAATTGTGATCTCATGATAATTATCAAAATAAACATTTAATTATTCTAATCTATACTTTAAAAATAATAAAAATAATTTTTAAAAGATTTTAAGTAAAAATTTAAAAAATCGAGTAACTTATTATTTACGTCTAACCTTGAGATTCCGATCATTTGCTCACTTCGCTTTCTAATTGCATTGTTTGTGAAATGGAAAATAGTGATAAAAAATGTTTTCATCTTACCGAAAATGAATATCGTGTCATTAAAGAATTAAAAAAGGAATGATTTTCGCCCAAAAGAATTAGAGAATTTATTCAGGGTTAACCTTTCAACAATTTATCGGATTATTAATGGGCAAAAACCAGAAAATTGTTAGAATTAAAAATATATATAATAAACCTATTTCAGAAACTAAAAGAGATAGTTTAAACAATTTTACTTATTGCACAATCAGAAACACAGCAATCGGAATTATTACTGATTTTCAGGACAATGCTCCATGTCATACGTCCAAACAGATAACGTCATATTTATCTAAAATCACTATATTTGCTTTACATTTACATTTAGACAGTAGAGGGGCTAAAATCGAAAAAACTGTCTTTCACTCAATTGACACCTAACAGCCCGAATATCAATGTTATTGAATTTTTTTTAGTATGCTAAAGCGCAACATCAATAAGCATACTGAAATTGAGCATTTATGTGAACGTATTCGGTTTGTTGTTCAATATGAGATGAAACAAGAATATATCAACACTCTTATTGACAGCATTCCAAAACGCCTGGATCAGGTTGTTCAAAAGAAAGGCGATCACATAAATTATTAAATTTTTAGAAATTTTTAATGTCTTTAATCATTCGATGATATTTTTCTTATACGTTATGTGGTTCCTGGATGATTTCGTTAAATAATCACTTTTTGTTGTGATGGCTATACATACAACTCTCACAACAATTATCGCATAAAAGTTATTATTTAACTGAAACAACTCTTGCACCTAATAGCATACAAGATAAACATCACTTCGATTGTAAAATATACAATACTATATATAATTGAAAAAAACTATAAATATATATACATATATATCGTAAGTAATAAAAAATTGTATAAAATATCAACTGGTGCAAAATTGAAAATGGAGTAAAATGATTAACATAATTAATAAAAAAACAGATCACATGCAATTTTTTCAGTTATCGAATGATTAAAGACATTAAAAATTTCTAAAAATTTAATAATCTATCTGATCGCCTTTCTTTTGAACAACCTGATCCAGGCGTTTTGGAATGCTGTCAACAAGAGTGTTGATATATTCTTGCTTCATCTCATATTGAACAACAAACCAAATACGTTCACATAAATGCTCAATTTCAGTATGCTTATTGATGTTGCGCTTTAGCACAATAAAAAGTTTTCAATAACATTGGTATCCGTCAATCTTTGCGAACAGTGGCGACGTCACAAGGATGCTGTCTATCAGCCAAGAAACTTTGTTGTTCTTCTACGTTTGTATTATGCTAATCGAGGATATCAAAGTCAATTGTTTAACATACCGCAAAAATAGAGGTGACCACGTCACCAACCAAATGGATTGAAAAATGAATGTCAAGACATGTCGACACAACATACCTTCTCGGTGTTTGGAAACTTTGGTGTCGTCGAGAGCCACAATCAATTTGTCAATTATTCCGTGATGCTTGAGGGACATAATGCCCAAACCCCGAACAACTCCAGCAATACCATGTGCAGCTCCATGCCGTTCCGCATAATTGTTCGATCCCAGCAGCGTTGTCATCAGTCGGTTAATCGTTTTCGTCACGTGATCGTCGGGCAACTTCTTGATCAACGAAGCGAAACAATCTTCGACGGCTTGTTGAACCTAGAAAGAAAATAATGCACATTGTCGATTGGTGGATAACAAGGAATGGGCTTGTTTTGAATGTTTCAATTAATGTGCAAATACGATCGATATATAAAAGACATATATTCCTTTTCAATGAAAAGGTTACAACGATCGACAATTAGGCAAAGAATAAATAAAAGAGGCAAATCGTTCTTATTGTTTCTAAAGGATACATTTTTAAAAACTAATTCTCATCTAATCTCAGCATTCATGTGTGTATCAAGATTATATATTTCAATGTATATGTATCAAACAATTTACTATTATTTTATCAACACACGTGTCTTTACACGCTTACACACACACACACATTCTCTCTCCTAGGGATACCACTTTGCAAGCTCTTCGATTGTGCTTAGAACGCGTCAATCGCATTCCAACAGAGGCAGCGTTACAATTTCTGCTGGACATATTAAGTCCACTCATTTGGCTTCCCGACATCGACACGACAACAGCCGACGATGACGACGAATACGTCGACGATTTTGATGACGACGGCGGCGGCGATGACGACAACGATAGCAATTATGCCGCAAGAAGGCATCCCCAAGTATCTGTCGAAGCGGTGCGTGTTGCTGTTTCGGCTTGTGTCGGATTGGTCATCGCCAAATTGGCGGCTCAACAAAGTGCCATCGACCAAGCGCACTGCAGTGCAATGAAGTTGTTGGATTCGTTTTTGTTTGTCAAATTGACCAAAAGGCAAAGTAAAGGGAGTTGGTCATTTATTTTCATTTCATTTTGGTGGGTAATGTGGTCACCTCTTCCACATTTTCGATATTTATACGACATGTAACAGACGACGTGGAAGAATAACAAAGTTTCTTGACTAGTAGACGGCATCCTTGTGACGTACCAATACATTTTTGTCAATAGGAATATATAAAAGGCAGTACAGAACATAACAAAACTCATTTTGCAAAGTACAGGTACTATTTTGAAAATATGACTTACTACATCGGACGGAAAATTTAGCGTATTCAACAACCGATTGAACGTGCTGACAACTTTCGGATCGTTGGCTTCCAAATGTTGCGACAAAGAACCAGTAAGAATAAGTACCGACTGACGAACCCCGTCCAGTTCGGCTACGTTCGGTGCTTTGTTCACAAAGTTCTCCAAAATGGGAAGCAATTGTTCGATGTAATTCTATAAATCATTGTTCATTAGATATGTAAAAAATTATTAAAATATTTGACATGTATAGGACAGCAAAATAATTCCATTTGCCGAACATAGAGGTATAGAGGTATATATATATACAATATATATATATATATATATATATATATAACATTTATTAATAAATACCTTAGATAAAACTTTATAAAATATTATTCACAATAAAACATTGTATTTATAATATACAACAACACTCATAATACCTCATAATACCTCCGTCTATTACAATTAAAAACGAACACATCTAATCTGTTAAAAAGAGAACTTTATTGGCTAAAATGCATTAATCTATAAACAAAAAGTTACAAATTTGGTAATATCAACAATTCAAGTAACATTCCACTTCTCTTTATAACTTGTACCGGCCATCTTAAATCTGATACTATCAAGGCACCAATAAAATCCTTTAAAACTCGACGTTTTATAACTTAAATGGCCTTTAGAAAAGTCCAAAACAAAATTTTTAACGTTCAAATCCGGGTTGTTAATAATCAAATTTTGCAGTTTAAATAAATAGTAAATAGTAACTTATACTAAAAAACATACTACCAATAATAAAGTGTATTCTGGAGCATATATATGATGCATATGTATATTATAATTATAATGTTTTATTGATAAAGTTTTATCCAATGTATTTATTAATAAGTGTTATATATGCCAAAGATAATTAAAAAGTGGTAAATACTCATAAATATCATAGTAGGTCAATATAGGAGTCTGTTTTATCACTATATATATATATATATATAGGGTCTAAAATGGTACTTGTCAATAAGCTCTTATTATTATTATATCAATAATTTGGTTAATTCCTATCCAAATCGTTTAAAAGAAGTTATAAAACACCATGGTTATTCTTTGAACTGCTAACTTTATAAAATTGCTGATGTCCATTATCTATATATGTACATATTTTATAGTATAATTTATTTTTAAGTAAATAATATAGTAGTATTTCCATCGTGTCAAAATGTGTAAATTGTGGGTTTTTAGACTAAGCGAAAATTTGGCAATGCTATTTGCTAAAAAAATTTTTTTTTTGTTTTAATTATTGGTAATGCTAAAGTGACGTTTAATGGTTATTTAAGTAAAATTTTTAAGCGGTGCATATATGCGAAACTTGGATTCTCACCCAAGTGGATAAACAAAAGCTTGTTCATTTTGAACAAAGCTGTTTAAGATCTATATGGTTTCACTCGTTGTCCTCTATTGAACACACTCATTTAATAACTAGTACAATATTTCGACCATTCCCAGATATTTGTAAGGCTCTTAACATTTATTGGTCATGTATCTCTAGCACAATAAAAGACGATTAAAATGGATTGGCCATGTTTTACGTAGATCGCCCACTCATGCAACCAGAATAGCTATGGAAGCTCATCCATTACCCGGATGGAAAAGAAGGCCAGGCGGACAACGGAAGATTTGGATGGATATTGTAGCATGCGAACCGAGTCCTTTTATTTATGTTAAGCCCCCTCGTCCAAATGAATTATTCAAATGGGCGTCCGTTTGTTTACCCTATGCAACCAACAGAGATCATTGGGGGGGGTTTAACTCGGGATGTAATTAACATTTAATGTCAGCACACCTCAAGTGTCGTTCTTTAAGTACACATTACAAAAGTTGGCGTTTTTACAGAAGTTTTGTTTTTTGGACTACCCTGGGTGATAATAAACGGTGGGGGATGTTTATCCCCGATGATGATGGTGATTTAGTAAAATGTTGATGTGCCTAATATGCTTAAGTGATGTGACGAAAGTCAATCAATTTCAATGTGTTAATTTTGACACTACCCAATTTAGCCCCTGTATATAACAGCGAGTAACAAATACCATTCATTAATCTCAAAAACACTTTTATATAAATAAGCAATCAAATTTACATACAAACTAATTTAACAATAGTAATATTGGTAGATAATAAAACCAACCAAGGGAAAACGTTGCGAAAAAAGGAGCCAATAAGAGTTAAATAACCTGTTGTAAGTGTGTAATTACTCGTAAGTTGGGGATGAAAAAGTTTCAAAAAAGTGTGACCAAATTTGCACGATGACGCAATACAAATCATATAGTGCTATGTAAATATTTATTTTTCCACCTTATAAACATTTTCAAGGTCAAACAATCATCTTATGATAGAAGAATGCACCAACGCGACTCACACTTGCTCACGAAGATTGACCAATAGAATTTTTTTTAATTCTTTTTACCTTGGTTGGTTTTATCATTTACCGTAATGGTAGATGATAAAACCAACCAAGGGAAAACGTTGCGAAAAAAGGAACCAATTTTTCTTACCAACAATTTTTTCATACATGAATACACGTGCGCACATTTATTTGTGCAGTGGAAAAAACATTTCAGCCAAATTAAACGTGAGCCCGCATTTAGTGCTAGCGGTGGGAATCAAACAATCCAAATTCGATTCAAGTACCCCAGCTTTCAAAAGATTATTTTTAAATATCTATACTATTATATATACAACATAGTTGACGTTTCAAATCCCACTACCGGTACTACACGCAGATCCACTAAATGTCTACTTGGCATCAAAACACACACACACGCACGCAAAAGGACAACGCACTTTGCCAAATATTTCAATCGTTTTTAGACCCGCCTTCAGCATTTCGGCGGCTACTTTGGGATTGGGATCGTTGAGAGCGTCGTTTACCAAAAATCGAAACATATTCAACAACCACATGGGCGCTGTATTCGCCTCATTGATTTGTGCCAAATCGACGTTTGCTCGAGCGCTCAGCAGCCGACTGTCATCACAATTCTCCTGATCATCGTCGCCATCATCATCGTCACTATTGGCCGTCCGTTGGCGTTCGTCGCTCGTCGTCGCAAACTTGGGCATGTGCGACATTAAGTAGGCCGGCTTCGCCGATTCGGCCAAACGGCACAACGCCATGGCCAGTCCAAGACGTTCGTTCCAAAGATCGGCCGATTGGGCAACCAAGACGCGGCCCATGCTGTCTTTCACAGCAGGCTCGCGCTAAAACAATGGGCAAAATACAATGGGTTTTAACAAATTGCCAACCATTCCGATTGATTGCATCGGCGCCTGTTCTCAAACAGGAAAAGAATCAAGACAATATTAGTCTAAATAAATTCTACTAACTTTACCATAGCCTGGTTGAGTAGGGCAAAGGATTTGAGCAACCTGGCCTCTGTGATAAATTGATAATGGTAAAAGAACAACAAGAGGATATCGTTTTATTAAACTACGGCAAAAAAGTGACAGGATTGTTATTTCGACGATAGAGTTCAATGAAATCCGAATAAAGGTCAACATTCAATATACAGAATCTTCAAAATCAAACATAGAATAATCTGATCTCCCCATGGTTTTCAGAGCAATAAAGAAACAAATTCTATTGTCAATATCATAATAAAATAACTGCAAATATTCGTTTCTTTATATTATATAATTTTTATAACTTTTATGAATATTCAATATTCAATCCTTTGATCTATTTTCTGCAATAACTGTGTTTAGTGTATAGCAAAATCAATAATAATTTTCATACTGGTTGTTACTCCCTAAGATCACTTATAATGTACACCTAGTACATTTGACTACGTGTTAATCTAGTATGTGCAGAAAAATCATACATTTTCGTACACGACTATGAAAAAAAAAATTAAACAGTAATTTATATGCACTCAGCTACAAATTAAAAAATGAACAAGTTATCCATCCTGGCATATATATATATATATATATATATATATATATATATATATATATATATATATATATATATATATATATCCTAAGATTAGAGTAATGCTGATAAACTCTCAATTAACAATTATAGTGATATTCCTGATTATCTCTCCTCCATTTACTGCATCCTACACTAGTTTCCGATATGCATCTAGACTAATAACAGCAGAGACCGAATGCACCTGCTACGGCGGATGAGTATAAGTATCCACTCAGGATACTTAAATGGTTTCTTAAGATATATCTATATCATATGTTACTGTTAAGCTAAAGGAGATAAACCTGACAAAATATAAGGTGACCTGTACGAACAGTCGACCCGTCACTAGGATGCCATCTACTAACCAAGAAACGTCGTTATTTCATCGAAGTCGAACGCTTAATATGCCGTATAGATATAGATGGGATGCTAATGATCCTGAACATTTGAGTAATGCTTATAAAGTCTCAATTTCCAATGATGGTGATATTCCTGACTGTTTATCCTCCACGTGGTGCATCCTGGATTAGGTGCCAATAGGTATATAGACTAATAGCGACTGGGTCTGAGTGCACAGCGGCATAACTGAACTTCCGCTACGGCGAGTGGGTGCAAACATACACTCAGGATACCTAAAAGGTATCTAAAGGTATACGTATACCATATGTAGCCCTTGGGCTAAGGGAGATAACCTTTACAAAAAATTAGGCGGCCTCGTCAATCTTTGCGAACAGTGGCGACGTCACAAAGATGCCGTCTACCAGCCAAAAAACTTTGTTATTTTTCCATGTTTGTTACGCTTATTAAGCCATCGAAATCGATTGATTATATGTTGTATAAATATGGGAAATAATGAAGAAGTGACCACGTCACCAACTAAAATGAATGAATATATATATATAATAGGCAATAAACATCGCCCAACCAGTTTTTATCACCTAGGGTAATCAAAATTACCGAAAGTTTGCAAAATATCAACTTTTACAACGTGCACTTAATGAACAACACTTGAGGTATGCTGACTTTCAATTTTAATGACTTCCCAAATTAAACACCTCAAGTGATATCTATTAACTGTAGCGAAAAGCAACCGGACGCTCATGTAAGTAATTCATTTGGATGGAGGAGAATTAGCATAAATAAAAGGTCTGAGTTTGCATCAATCCATTTGAATAATGGCCTGGATTCCATATCTATTCTGACTGGATGACTGGACAATCTTCGTGAAACATGGCTAATCCATGTTGGTAGTCTTTCTTTCCGTGCATAGCCAAATAATGTTAAGTGTGCTACAAATATTTAGAAATTGTCGAAGTATTTTATTAGTTATGGTGTTCTTGCATCCAACAGTATTTCTAAAAATGTCATTTTAATTATAGTAAGGTAACATTAAATCGAAAAATTAAAAATATATAATATAGATAATTATTGATTAATTATTTTACAATTACTAACATTTTTTACATTTTCGTTACAACTAATATATTGACGTAATTACAAGGTTTACATTGAATTCAACAAATATCAATTTTCGCCATAAAACAATATTTTTAAAATGTAAAATTAAGCACATGAATTTATAATTATAAGAATTATATAAATTGCAGTTGACAAGCACGTTTATATAAGTGTCGACATTAAAATTTGCATATTTAAAATCAAATATATATATATGAGATACTTTATACTATTTCTTTTCACTTTTATTTTTTATATTCAATTTAAAAACTCATCAAAAAATAAAGATTAATTTAGATATAATATTGTCTTAATTATAGTACAGGAAGTTTTCCAAAGGTTCTATAGCAATAAAACTATTTTGTAAATTTTATTTTTTAAAAACCATTCAACATTTTATTTAATCAATACTCAGATTCAAACAATAGAATATTAATTTTTTCATTGTAATACTCGAGAACCTAATTTTTATATTTATTTTGTTTATGCCATATCGAATTGATGCTAATACTTGTGTTGCTTGAATAATGCTTATCAACACTCAATTTCTATGGATAGCGATAATCCTGTTTCGGCAATTCCATGTTATGCATCGTCGACTCAAAACGACGTGCATTGGGAACCAGGGACTATCGCTTTGGCATATATCTATACCACATGTAGCCTTTGGAATAGGGAAGATGACAAATATGAGAAAGCCTCGACAGTCTTTGTGAATAGTGGCACCGTCACAAAGATTCATTCATTAGCATCCCAATTACGTCCGGGGCGAAGTAAGAACCCTAAGCTCTCGACTCTCTTTAAACCTACGCACAATTGCGCATTACACAAATGCACTCTCCCATCACCCCTGGCAGGAACTGTTATCCGCGAGCGGACAAGAGACCACCATCTGAGCATTAGATAGGATAGGCACCCCGAAGATGTCATCTCCTAAACTTGGTACTCTTATCTAAACCATTGAAGTCGATAATTCGATTTACTGTCCAATTACAGAAATAGTGACAAACGCTAACCCCGACACCAACACACACTGGCAGTGCAATTTAACACGAGAATTCGTAAAATTGAATAGTACCATTACATACATATAGCATCAGCTGATAGAATTGTACAACCATTTGCAATGCGACAATTAAATCTTCCGACTTGTGTCCCACCAAACTGAATCCAAAAGCATCCGCAACGGCCAATTGAATGGGTATCGAAGGTCGTGTAATTTCGAGCAACAAGCGTTGGGCCAATTGCATTGAACCCAACAAGTCACTCAGTTTGGGCTGATCCAACAGTGGCCCAACTGGCAGTCGGACTGCGTCGTCGTCTCCTGGGACAGGAAGCGTGCAATAATTGTCCAAGCTCAGTTGATTCCACAAGCTGTAATTGGAAAAATGGAACATCGTTTCAACGGTAGATGATAAAACCAACCAAGGGAAAAAGTTGCGAAGTCACTTACAAAGGTTGACCAATAGAATTTTTTAAAATTATTTTTCCCTTGATTGTTTTTATCATCCACCGTTTCGGTAAGTGAGGTAAAAAGAATTTTTTAAAATCCTATTGGTTAATCTTTGTGAGCAAGTGTCAGTCACGTTGGTGTATTCTTCTATCAAAAGGGAATTGTTTGACCTTGAAAATGTATATAAGGTGGAAAAATCAATATTTACATAGCACTATACGATTTGTATTGCGTCATCGTGCAAATTTGGTCACACTTTTTTGAAACTTTTCCATCCTCAACTTACGAGTAATTACACACTCAAACAGGTTATCTAACTCTTATTGATTCCTTTTTTCGCAACGTTTTCCCTTGGTTGGTTTTATCATCTACTGATTTTTCCACCTTATGTACATTTTCAACGTAAAACAATCCCCTTTTGATAGAAGAATGCACCAAAGTGACTTCACTCACTCATGGAGGATGGTTTTATCATCTGCCGAAAACATAATCAAATGCTTTTTATAAATTGAAATTTTTCCACATAAAAGTTAGGTACTAAAATTTAGAATAATCGCATATGTAAAAAGATAGGAAATTTCAGTCATCTTTCATTTTGATTGGTGACAGTCATCTTAAGATATCTTTTTAGTGCCCAATTATACCGCTGTGCATCCGCTCCCTGCTGTTATTAGTCCAGATGCCTGTTAGCACCTACTCCATAGTGCGCCACATAGAGGAGGAACACTGTCATTGGAAATTAACACGTTATAAGCACTACTCAAATCCTCAGGAATATTAGCAACTATCATTCGCACTGTACCCCCATGTTACTATTATGCCTTTCTTTCAACAATCTATTTAACCAAAGTTATCAAATAATTTAAAAAACATTACACATACAGTAGTTTTTGAAAAAAGCCTATTTTAATCACACACCACTGTAAGTACAAACCATTCATTTGACTGTTGTCGTTAACAAAAGCCTAATTAATTAAGAATGAATGTCCCTTTTGACTCCAATACAACATGGACAAATCTAAGAGCAAAATTTACGTCTTCAATCAGTATCTATTTAAGAACGATCCATGCAATCGAAAGAATGATTTATATCATCTTCAGAAGACAAACATTTGCTGTACAACATGCATAATGATGTACCTTTCAAAAAGACTATTTATTCAGTTTTTATCATGTACGTTTTCAATAATTCATTCATTATTAAGAATATATATAAATATATATGCTAATGGTGCTGAGGATTTGAGTAATGCTTATAAAGCTTCAATTTCCAATGATGGTGATATTCCTGAATGTTCTTCCTCCATGTGATGTATCCTGGACTAGATGCATCTATGAATCTAGATTAATAACAGCAGGATCCGAGTGCACAGCGATATAAGTGGGCTTCCGCTACAGTAGGTGGATACAAGCATACACCCAAGATACTAGAAAGTGTATTAAGGTATAAGTATACCATAAGTAGCCGTTGGGCTAAGGACGAATACGTTGATAAAGAATCAGGCAGCCTCGTTAATCTTTACAAACAGTGACGATGTCATAAGGATGCCGTCTACTAACCAAAAAACTTTATTATTCATCTACATTTGCTACGCTTATCAAGCCATCATAATCGACCTTTTATATGTCGTATACATATGGAAAATAATGAAGAGGTGACCACGTCACCAACCAAAATAAATGTGTATATAAATAGAGAGAGAGAGAGAGCTCCAATATTTAATTTCAACACAAACTCCCGTATTTTATCAAAATAATCTCCGATTGCGTTCCATTATTAGCAGTATAAAATAGAAACACTACCAATGGACATACGTTTTGGTCGAATTAATATGTTGCATTTATGGAAAGTCAATATCAATATATTCATTCACTCTTTCCTGATGGGGATGGGGTGGCAGTAGAATATCTTGAAGCATTAGAATCGTAGCTGAATGAGCGTTGATTAAAGTCTTACTACCAACATTCAATTCAAATCCACCGCCTAGACTTTCACTAAGGAGACAAACCGACACCTACAAGGCGAGATACAACTGGCTAAAAATGTCTACAATTTATAATAGAAGCGGCAAAAAAGAAAGAACAAACTAACGTGTCGGCCAACTTGGAAACATTCAGCGATTGATCGAATCGTGCCACCCATGTGCGCACTTGAATGTGTGGCCAAATCTTCATGGGGGGCCAATAAAGCGGCGATTCGTAGGGCTTCGTCGATGGAATCAAGTCGTGTACGTTGTGCTTCTTCACCACGGCTGCTGCCGATTGGGCCAAGCGCTTTTGCTTGCGTTGATTCTTGTTCAACTTCTTTTTAACCCTATTCGGTTCGTCCGCATCCAAAGGCTTGTTCTTCTTACTGTTGCCATCATCATCGCCGTCGTCGTCTACGTCGCCTCCATCGGCTTCACAAGGCAAACCATCGTCCAAAGACTTGTTCGTTTCTGCAACTGTCATGTTATTGGGGCGTTTTTCGTGAATTTCATTCAGAATCTTGATCAGATTGGGAATCGCTTGAATGAAATCAACCAAACACTAGATGGCGAAATATGGAGAAAAAATGGAATGCGCAAAGATTTATAAAAAAAATCCATTAAATCATGTAATTAGTTGACCTTAAAATCGTGTTACCAAATAAAAAATAAAGCATTTTAGACCAGTGCATCCCATCATGAGAAACAACCACTGGAAATAGTACGAACAGAAAAGTTGTTTCGATGACCAGATATCACCTTACCGACGAATACAGGTTGCCAACACACGCACATTGCAACTTAAGCACCATTTTTTTACTACTTTCTAAATGCTTTACCCAAAACATCGTTCAGCAGTGGACATTTTAACAAAGCCGAACGTAGGCCCGCAAACCCACCCAGGTCCAAGTCGAGTGCTGTACCGCTAGACTACCTGGGCACAATTAATTCATTCGATAGACTGTAAATAGCGCCAATCATACACAACCTTGTTGCAGTTGATGGCTTGTCTGCGTTTATCGCTGACATTAGTCACTGTCAGGGATGCTAATGATCCTGAGGATTTGAGTAATGCTTATAAAGTCTCAATTTCCAATGATGGTGATATTCCTGACTGTTAGTCCTCCACGTGGTGCATCCTGGACTAGGTGCCAACAGGCATCTAGACTAATAACAGCAGGGTCCGAGTGCACAGCGGTATAACTGGGCTTCCGCTACGGCGGGTGGGTGCGAACATACACCCAGGATACTTAAAAGGTATCTAAAGGTATACATATACCATATGTAGCCCTTGGGCTAAGGGAGATAACCCTGACAAAAAATCAGGCGGCCTCGTCAATCTTTGCGAACAGTGGCGACGTCACAAGGATGCCGTCTACCAGCCAAGAAACTTTGTTATTCTTCCACGTTTGTCTACGCTTGTCAAGCCATCGAAATCGATCGTTCTACATGTCGTATAAATATGGGAAATAATGAAGAGATGACTACGTCACTAACCAAAATGAAAAAAAAATTAGTCACTGTCTGAATAAATGGGCAATTTTGTACAAGCCACTTGCGAAACACAACGCCAACTTACGCCAATCGAAACTTCTCTAGCCTGATCGGCAACCGAAACCAAACTGTGCAAAAAATCGCAAATTATCGGCTCGACTCGTCCAACAACAAATTCACAATCATTTTCCAAATCCAAATCCTTCATATAGTGCAACACCATCGTGGCCGTTGAACGAGTCAATTCGACAGCCATAAGTCCGATTGATTGGTGCTCGACGTCGGCGCCTGATCGATTTACATCGTTCTTGTGCAACAAAGACGGTTCGTCAAGTGGATCGCCTTCGTATTCGTCCAAGTCATTCGGGAAATCCAACGTTTGGCGATGGTTTCTTTGAGACATACAGCCATTGATTAATTGTCGCCATAGCTAACAAGTAAGCATTCAACACCAATTACAAGTATATATATACATATAATATTAACACAAGCTTTAATATATCAAGTATATTCAGCATATACATACATACATAATATGTAATTAGTGCCATCAAAAACAATAAAAAATAAAATTATCAAGTAAACATTTAGACAAATTAACCAATTTATATCATCATCATCAAATGACAAAGTTATCATAATTAATGTATTAATTTAACCAGGATACATGAATTAATATAAAACAACTGTGTTGACATAAATTTTGGCAATAACTAATAAACGCAACTCCTAAATTATACCAACAATAGATGTTGCATTAAAAGATAGTATTAGTGACAGTGACATATTTTCAGGTAAAGTTGATTTTAAAACATATTCACGTTTAAAATTATTTTATTTTTTCATTTATGCTTACTACTTTCAATGTTCTATGGGAAACATCTTTCAGTAGTGGATATGTTAGCAAAGCCGAACGTGGGTCTGCATTCAGCGCTGGTGGTTGGATTCAAACCCATGTCTACCAGGCCCAAATTGAGCGCTGTACCGCTAGACCTCCCCTAATACTTTATTTTTATTTATTATTTTCATATGATACCTGATACTTGGAACAGAGTATTAAAAGGAGTTTCCTATTTAATTTGTGTACAAAACTGAAACCTGATATTTTTGTTTTATAGTTAACATGGAAAATCCGTTGTTAGGTGGCAGTTGCAATGTGGTTCAGGTAACTGGTGTTTAATTATTATTTACGTTTTAGTTTGATTCACTTAATGAGTTATTAAAGTTTATTTTTGAATGTAAAAGCGGTATATTGCAACATGAAAAATTGGTAAGTTTTCAATTTTGAAACATTTTATTTCCCACCGTACTTTATTTATTATTTTTATATAGTTAACCGAGATGCAATTTTTTGTTTATGTAATCTAGAAAATTATTGACATTTTGTGTATTCGTTTACTGTTTTTTATTAATGGCATTTGTACAGTGCGAAAGATATACGCTAACAAAACTAATATTTTATTTAGTGGAAACTTATTAAAGTATTTAGGTTGAAGGCTGTTACACAAATTAAGTATGATGAGAGCCTTTTGGTTTGGTTGTTTGTTGAATTTTGGAAGAAAGTGAAGGGTGAGGTAGAAAGGAGTAAAGTTTTAAAAATAGAAATAATTTGGGAATCACCATGAGATGCAGAAAAATATAATGGAAATGGATTAAATGAATAGTTAGTAAAAGTAAATGAAAGAAAAAGAGGTATAACAAAATTTGTATTATGATACAAATGCACTACAGTAATCTAATACTCTAATAGTATATTGGGTGTATGTCAATTACGCATTTATTAAGTTCATTTTAAGAAACTAAAATAATTATTTGTAATTTACGTATATTAGCTAAATATACAGATATACTTTGAATCTTACAACCAATAAGTAATAAGGATAAGAATATTGCGTCCATTTGTTTACCCTATGCAGCCAACAGAGATCATTGGAGGGGTTTAACATGGGATGTAATTAACATTTAATGTCAGCACACCTCAAGTGTCGTCCTTTGAGTACACACTACAAAAGTTGACGTTTTTGCAGACGTTTTGGTTTTTTGGACTACCCTGAGTGGTAATAATCGGTGGGGGGTGTTTATCCCCGATGATGATGAGACCACCCCTATGCAATGTTGCTTTTTAAATACATTTCCAAAAAATGTATTAGGTACAAAACAAAAATTAATTCTACTATTCAATTTTATTGCTAATACCATAAATCTGTCAAAACAAATTCTTATTACTTATTGCACAATAAACTCCGCCTAGTTTGGACCAGAAGTGATTCAATCTAGTCAGTCCTGAGCCTGAATAAAGGAGGAGGGTTTGAGCGCGCTGGGGTTAGCAACCTGGCCTCTGTAAAAAATCTGTACAGCTACAGAAACAATAAGAGAACGTCATTCCGGCAAAAAACGGCAAGGAAGTGATCACACATACCCAGATGACAGGGTTGACTGAAAACCGAAAGGAAGCTCGATGTCAAAAACTTGACCAATGTTGGAACAAATATATACTATAGCATAAAAAATAAGTTTTATATGTAGTCATGATAAATCAGAGTAGCGCAGCAATAAATTACTGTGTAACAAATTATAATAATTAATCGAAAAATGTGCCGGGGTGGTCTAGTGGCACCACTGGCACTAAATGAGGGCCAGGTCAGGCTTCGCTAAAATGTCCACTGCTGAAAGATATTTCCCGTAAACATAACATAACATAAGTTGGTAGCAAAACCACATGTTCATTAATTCCAATTATGAATATCATCTCGAATTAAACTTGAAAAGATAAATGAAGTTTCTTAGCTAGAAGACTGCTTCCTTGCGACGACGCCAGTGTTCACAGGAATTGACGAAGCGATCGTCTTTAGGATTGACGCCGGTTGACAGATCCACATATGGTACATATATACCTTTTAGGTATCTTGAATGTATATTAGCACCCATTCACTGAATGGGATTCCAGTGAAAGCCCAGTTATACCACTGTATACTCGGTCCCTACTGTTATTAGTCCAGATGCTTGTTGGCAACTAGTTCAGGATGTACCACGTGGAGGATAAACAGTCAGAAATATCACCATCATTGAAAATTGAAACTTTATAAGCATCACATTAATAGTTAAAATTTCAAAAATTAAATGAGCATTTAATTTAAAAACTGAAATTCAGTCTACCTTTAAAAAACGTTTCTCTTAATAATTAAAACAACATTAATCTAAGCTTACACATTCAATGGACAATGTAATAATACCATTTTGAAATATTCTGTAGATTGGGTGTTGACACAATCTACTAAATTAAAATAAGAAATTTTAGCAAAGAAAAAACTAAATACTGTCGTCAAGTTTGTAAGCACGATCAAAAATACTCCTACATAAATGTTTAAATTTGTTTTCCATTACTTGAATGCGTTACTAGTAACATTGCACCTATGACATAACAAAACCCTAAAAAAATCGAAAAACATCATTCATCACATTGAAACAATCGTCAAACATTACAACCGCCCTTTAACCCTCTCTAGTCGTCAGCAACAAACATACAGGCGCCTTTGAATACATGTTGACCTACCTGAATAAGCCGATCGAAAGGAACGATGTGGAGTACGGCCACTTTCTGCGATTCCACCATAACCTGTGCATCTCGATTGGACGAAGCCAATTGCAATTGGCTGGAACAAAATTGGACAAAACGTTTGACCATGTCCACGTTGAGCCAATTGTTCGTCAATACGACAACGTCATCGCCGACGTCCGATTGGCCACCGATTGACCAATCGTCTTCAGGCAGCAAACGGGTCCAGTGCGAATTGACAAACAAATGACGAAATGTAGGCAACAAATAACTGAAGAGCAGATACGTATTGATGGTACATGGAGCGGCCTAAATCGATTGACAGTGGCAAACAAAAATACGACATGCACTTGTTTCTTTCATACATGTTGGAATGTTGGGTTTATCGTCAAATTGGAATGGCAGTATCACCCATCTCATTTATATTCGATTTAAACCAATTTTACCATATCCACTTAGGTAGTATTTTAAAAATTCAACCAATCCGCTCAAAAAGCTACTTCTAACTGAAAACTAGACATATCTTTGTAAATCGAATTAAAAAACACCCACACAAATCATGAAACAAACATGATAAAATTACAATACATATAGTTTCTAATTCATGTGTTTGTAGAAACAAAACAATTAACCCGAACACAACATCCAGATGGCAATATTGACATCAATTGTGTCGCACACTACTTGCTTTGGCGGCCGTTAGAGAGAAATATTGGGAATATTTGTAGCACGATAGGCATTTGGTATTATCCTTATCAGAAATGGGAGAAAATTGGTCGGCAAGCACAAAATTCATGATAACATGCACGATTTATAATCTTCGGTCATTGGTGGTGTCACATGAAAGATTGCACTGGCATAAACATTTTTTGTAATCGGTCCTCACAATAAAATCTTACGTATTTGTACACATTAAGCTATTGATAAGCGTAACAAACATAGAAGAATAACGAAGTTTCTTTGCTGATTGACGGCATCCTTGTTACGGCGCCACTGTTCGCAAAAATTGACGACGCCAATAAAACCAAATACGAAAAAAAAACAATTAAAAAAAATTCTATTGGTCAACCATTGTGAGTAAATATGAGTCACGTTGGTGCATTCTTCAGCATAGGCTTTACGCCAACCAAAAATAATTTTTATTGGTTAATTTTATTGATTGTAAGTGTGGGGAACGTTGGTGCATGTGTCTGTGGTTAGGGCTTGAAAATGTGGCTTGTATGTAGGATACAAATTTATGAGTACACTCCAATGGAAATTTTTAGAGGCGCTCGTTATGCAAGTTGGGAGCACGTTGAAGTTGGAAAACAGCACAAATTGTTGTTTTTCAAAACAGAAAGTAGAATTACAACAAGGGGATGATGTTTTTAAATATTTCCGTGTAGTGTTCAACTAATTGTACGAAAGAAACAGAGGTAAAGGATTAGGTTTGCAGTGGAGCAAGTATGTTTTTGTTTAACTATTTTGTAGAAAACGATCTTTACAAGGCCCAGTAACGTTCATTGTAAGATGCAAGAAGGGCAAATACGTTGTTACGGAATGTCAAATGAAGCTCAATCATCGATGAGGACCCTGTTTGGGTAGATAATAAAACCAACTTATGGGAAAAAGTTGCGAAAGAAGGAGCCAATAAGAGTCAGATAACCTTTTGTGTGAGTGTGTGATTACTCGTAAGTTGGGTATGGAAAAGTTTCAAAAAAGTGTGACCAAATTTGCACAATGACGCACGATGATAGAAGAATGCACCAACGTGACTCGCACTCACTCACGGAGGTTTGCTAACACGATGTCTGTTTGATCACTTCAATCGTACGTCAGAAATGAATTCAAAACGGGAATATTCAACCTTGGAAATGTATATAAGGTGGAAAAATCAATACTATACTATTTGTATTGTGTCATCGTGTAAGTAAATCGTCCAATTTTGGTCACACATTTAGAAAAAATTTTCATCCCCAACTTACGATAAAAAAATTGTGATTACACACCCACAAGTATTTACATAACTCTTATTGGTTCCTTTTTTCGCAACTTTTTACCTACATAGCGTTCACAAGAAGAAAAAAATACACATTCGACCAAACTGCCCACTGACCCGATTGGTCAATAAGTCCAATACACGTATTGTGTGTTGCTCAATCGACATGGCCGACCAAGTGAATGACAGCTGTTCACAATAATTGACGGCTTCGTGAGTAATCCAGCAATTGGATTGAATGGACGATTGCTGACGCCAGACCAAACGAACGGGACTCAAAATACGCACCGACCACCAAGCAATGACGGGTGCAAAGGGAGCCAAATTAGTACTACAAATGGGTACTTTGACACAATTGGGCAAAACGTAGACGTTTCGAATAAGCAATTGAATGGATTCAATTTGGCACATAATAATGTATGGCGCTACGAGAGGATTGTGAAGCAAATGGTCAATAAGATGGGACAGATTGACGCAAATGTGGACAATCAAACCACTGACGTCCATTGTGTCTTCGTACGTGCAACATTTTGTCGATAGAGTACGATGTTTGGCACATGCTTTGATCAGGTGAAACAACAAATTGCACAACTTTTTCGACTCTTCGTCTAGCTGACAAAAGGCAATTAAAGGAATTTGTTGTATGAATCAATTCGATATCAAAAACGACAAATTGTAGTAAAATCCATATATATATATATATATACAGCCATCACAACAATTACTACAAAAGTGATTATTTAATTAAAACATCTTTAGCAACTACATAATGTACAAGAGAAACGTCACTTCAATTATAAAATATACAATACTATACAATAATTAAAAAAACTATAATTATATATATATATATATATATATATATATATATATATATATATATATATATATATATATATATATATATATATATATATATATGGGATGCTAATGATCCTGAGGATTTGAGTAATGCTTATAAAGTCTCAATTTCCAATGATGGTGATATTCCTGACTGTTAGTCCTCCACGTGGTGCATCCTGGACTAGGTGCCAACAGGCATGTAGACTAATAACAGCAGGGTCCGAGTGCACAGCGGTATAACTGGGCTTCCGTTACGGCGGGTGGGTGCGAACATACACCCAGGATACTTAAAAGGTATCTAAAGGTATACGTATACCATATGTAGCCCTTGGGCTAAGGGAGATAACCCTGACAAAAAATCAGGCGGCCTCGTCAATCTTTGCGAACAGTGGCGACGTCACAAGGATGCCGTCTACCAGCCAAGAAACTTTGTTATTCTTCCACGTTTGTCTACGCTTGTCAAGCCATAGAAATCGATTGTTCTACATGTCGTATAAATATGGGAAATAATGAAGAGGTGACCACGTCACCAACCAAAATGAATGAATGAATATATATATATATATATATATATATATATATATATGCAAACAGAAATAATTCAACTAAAGTTTACATAACATTTAAAAAGTTTCAGAATTCAATGTAAAAAACTGTATAGTGTAAAACTGAGAAAATAAAATACCAAACATAATTATGCGCGATTTCGTAATTAGACACCTAATAAAAATTATATTATTTTACACATTTAATACTTATAATTAAGATCCAAAAATGGTTGCTCAAATTAGATATAATATTTTAAAAACTTATGTATTTAAAAATTAACTCAATACCAAATAAACTTTTTTATTTAAAAGATATGATTTTTTTAAATGTTAGACCTAACACATTATTTGTAATTATTTATTTGGTTTAAAATACATGCTATATAACTTTTTATATACTATATGTATATTATATATATATATATATATTCTAAGTAATAAAAAATTGTATAAGATATCAACTGGTGCAAAATCGAAAATGGAGTAAAATGATTAATATTATTTATAACTTTTAAAATATGCAATTATGGCCGACTCAGCCTTCATAAACGAATATGTCTAAGTATATATAAAAGAACTATTAAGTACTTAACATTATTTTTGATTCGCAATATTTATTTTTACGAAAAAACAATTGGACATAACAAATTAATTTAGATCTAATACTCTTATGAATTTTTGCGGTAATTTTTGAAATGGCCGTATATATACATATATTGTTGAAATAGACGCATTTAGGGGAGCAAATTAAGTACGAGAATGCAACCTAGGTTAGAAAAAACGTTTGAATATTCCATTTAGATACAAAACAAGCTGGCAATCATACACCCAAACGTGATAGACTAGTAAAGACCAATAAAATTAATATATCTCCGATAAAATTTACCTATAATCAATTCGGCAAATATATAGACAAAATTTATATAGGGAATAGAACAATGGCTTCAATTGATATTGAATCACTTTTCACAAATGTACCGTTAGAAGAAAGTGTAAAATAATTACGTATGTCGACCTACTCAAACAGACGACTTAGTCATTGGCAGTCCTATTGACATACATGCCAATCTAAAATTAAACAATCAATCTATAGATGCAACAATAAAAAATATCGGTTTATACAGTTGATACGTGCATCGTGTATTTGTTACAGCTTACAATAACAACAAGATGTCTATTTACAACAACATTCACCCCAACATTAAAAAACTAGGTAAAAATTTGGAAAGAATGATACAAACCATATCTTATTCCATCATTCTCAATGCAAAGTTCACTAAAAATGTCACTATTTTAATGTTCAACCAATCCAACACACGTACAGTAAGCAATATATATATATAAGCACATACAATTTTGGTTTTAACTACTTTAAATGTTTTACGGAAAACATCTTTCAGCAGTGGACAATTAGCGAAGCCAAACGTGGGCCCGCATTTTAGTGCCGGCGATGGGATTCGAACCCATGTCCACTGAGGTCCGAATTCGAGCGCTGTACCGCTAGACTACCCCGGCACATACATACATTTGAAACACAAGTATATATTAAAAATATTATATTATTTATTATTAAAACTGTTTATTACTAAAGCAAAGTTTTAGTCATGTTTTTTAATTATTTACAATTATTATTATTATTATTATTATTATTTATTTTTACTACTTTGAATGTTTTACGGGAAACATCTTTCAGCAGTGGACATTTGTACAGAACCGAACGTTGGCCCGCATACAGTTCCGATGGTAGAAATAAAACCCAGGTTCGAATCAAGCTCTGTATTGCTAAGCCACTCCGAATAAATAAAAGTTTAAATTGTACTATCAGCACTAATTGCAAAATCTTATGGGGCAATAATAAGCAGTGCAACATTCAATCGACAAGGTTACAAGACCAACAAAAATTACTTTAGCCAAACGTTCGCGAATCGCATCCTCCTTGTTCAATTCGGATCGCACCGAATCCAACTGCTTTTCGGTTAACTGACCGGATAATTTGTCCAAAATCGACATGC
Source organism: Cardicola forsteri (assembly GCA_025895645.1). NCBI lineage: Eukaryota > Metazoa > Platyhelminthes > Trematoda > Strigeidida > Aporocotylidae > Cardicola > Cardicola forsteri. Next base: position 557,124 of record JAKXYG010001430.1, on the reverse strand, counting down.
TTTGTTCGTCGCTATTTCCCACCAAATGCGTCCGTTTTTCTCGTTCCATTTGAACGCGTTTGGCTTCAAGTACGTCCATTTGCACGTCGTACGAATACAGTCGACTTTCGCGTTTCACATTGACCGTATTACTTTCGTATTTGGGCAAACTGATAATCGAAAATGTAACATAAAAAACAAAAGAACGTACAAATACTTGTATTATATATATATATATATATATATATATATATATATATATATATATATATATATATATATATATATAAGGGATGCTAATGATCCTGAAGATTTCAGTAATGCTTATAAAGTCTCAATTTCCAATGATGGTGATATTCCTGACTGTTAGTCCTCCACGTGGTGCATCCTGGACTAGGTGCCAACAGGCATGTAGACTAATAACAGCAGGGTCCGAGTGCACAGCGGTATAACTGGGCTTCCGCTACGGCGGGTGGGTGCAAACATACACCCAGGATACTTAAAAGGTATCTAAAGGTATACGTATACCATATGTAGCTCTTGGGCTAAGGGAGATAACCCTGACAAAAAATCAGGCGGCCTCGTCAATCTTTGCGAACAGTGGCGACGTCACAAGGATGCCGTCTACCAGCCAAGAAACTTTGTTATTCTTCCACGCTTGTCAAGCCATCGAAATCGATCGTTCTACATGTCGTATAAATATGGGAAATAATGAAGAGGTGACCACGTCATCAACCAAAATGAATATATATATATAACAAATTTCAGCAATTTGCATTTGTTCTTTTTCAGTTAGAATTAACAACAATTATGTATCATATATATAATATCACTTGTACCTGGCCAACAATTCCTGATTGAAAAGTTGAGTTTTAGGAGTAAGCATAATTTGAACATCGCTTTGAGTAATGGATTTGTATGTATCAGTCAAAAAACGAGATTGAATGGCATTGAACAATTTTTTGCCAAACACACACGGGGCCCATTGGATGAGTCGTTGTAAAGCAAATCGTTGTGACTGTCAATAAACAAGTAAATAAAATTATTTTTATAAATTGGTACAATATTCATACCGAACAGTCAACAATTTCTTTTAAATTGGAAAAAAGCAGAAAACGGTAGGCGTTGGACGATGAACAACTTTTGAAAATATCAGGGTGAACTGAAAATATACCATGTATGAACACTAGCTGTTTTTTTAAATCTGTTCCATCAGTATATCCTTAACGTACAGTTCAGTGTAGAATATATATATATATATACATATAAATATACAAATTTCAATACTCCCAAACGCTACTAACTTCTTTAACACCGCAAAAAATTTAGAAAGTACTCATCAATTAGCAAACAACGATAATAGTTGGGAAGAAAAATGTACAAAAAAATTAGCTGTTTGTTAAACATATAACATTTACGTCAACAGGTACAACAAAGCAAAAATCGGACTTCGTTCAAACAGGAACTTTGCAACATGTTCTGTGTCAACTTGATCCATTCAGCATCCAACTGCGTTTGGGGCAAAATTCCACAAGAAAAATAAGCTTCATTGAACACGCTTGGTAGATGCATTCGACGACGTATTAGTTCCCAAAACTTGGGAGCTACGGACACTGAAAGAAAGTTGCAATATCATCATTATTTCTCATATATATATATATATATATATATATATATATATATATAATTCTGCATAATAAACAAAATTTAAAGTGTTCTTTAACGCCTAATAGTCAATCAATTTTAATTCAAAGCAATTAAATTCTAGTTTATCAATTTAAAATATTCAAAAATAATCGGTATCAAATAAGAGAAAATTTTCCTTAAGTGACGCATAATAATAATAATAATAATAAGTGAACGAAATCCACCCATCAACAATTCAATTATCCAAAATTAGACATACGGACAAGAGGATGACTGGCCGGGAAAACAATGGCCAAATACAATTGCAGATTGTGAACAGTCGGCATGTGTTTGTCGTGGGCAGCTGAAGTGGCCATAGATGGCCGCACTAGGCGTTCCAACAAACTGTGCACATGCGACCCAATGGCGCCCGTGCGTCGACCGGCAAAACTTTCTACGCCCATCCAAACATTCAAGTTGACGTCCAAATCGGCAGTCGAAGTCGACTTGGATTGACCGGAGCAGCAAGTCGATGCATCGGAATAGTGCGTTGGACCACAATAATTATCGAGCAGCACGTTGAGTTGTCGAATCAAGTCGAGTTGAACAGTGGCCGACTGACGATTGGCAGCCACGTTGACGTCGATGGCGCGCGAAACACCATCCAACGCCGCTTTGCGAACGTGTTCATAGTTTGGATGCAGTGCAAGAAGGAGCAAAGTACGACTGACAGAACTAGACAAAAGGATGTAGCAATGCGTTTTAGTCAACAAAAAATGCACATTATTTTTAGTAATGAAAACAACTCAATTCAATACGCATGATTCAATTGCCAATCACTGCCACTTGATGCAACAAACACCAATATAATGATTGATTGGTTAATGTAAATTAATACAAAATTACAAACAATTTAAACGTATGCTGATGTTGTTGATCTCGTTGCAATCGTCAAATTCACTATTATTTCGAATATCAGTAGTAGTTATATAAGTACATTTTTATCTCGTTACCTATTTGGAATAATCGTCATTTTACACAGGATGATAATAATCATGAGGATTTGAATAATGGTTATAAAGTTTCGATTTCCAATGACGATGAAATTTCTAACTATTCTTTCGTCATGTGGTGCATCCTGGACTAGGTGGCCCTGGACATCTGGACCAATAACAGCAGGAACCGAATGCACAATGAGTGGGTGCAAGCATACACCCAGGGTACTTGAAAGGTATCTTAAAGTATACATATATTATTTGCAGCCCTTGGACTAAGGAGATAACCCTGACAAAAAATGAGGCGACCTCGTCAATCTTTGTGAACAGCGGTGCTGTCTGTTACGTTTGTTACGATTATCAAGCCATCAAAATTGATTGTTCAATATGCTTTACAAATACAGAAATAATAAAGAGATGACTATGCTGCTAATAAAAACTAGTTTCATGCAATGTTTCTTGTTGCAATCGTTATACTGTATTTGAATATGAGTCGATTATAAAATATATGCAATCCGATGGAACCATTTAGTTTGAAAAAGTAATTGCTACTACTACTAGTAGTAGTAGTACTATTACAAATGCTCACTAAATAACATTTGACTGACAAAAACCAAAATTTTGAAAACAATTCCCTAAACACGTACCTCAAAAGATCGTTGGACAAATAAGGACCGAGGGCGAAGATCAGAAGTTCCGTCAAACGACCCAATGCATTTAAAACTGTGTAAAAGATAACAAAGAATTAGGTAAATTACAAAAAGTGTATTAAATTACTGGTACTTCAAGTACAATGTCCTAAACAGGCGTTATACGAATGTACGATGTGCGCAGAGAACAATATATATATATATATATATATATATATATATATATATATATATATATATATATATGCATAATACAACTGAAACCTCAATTGCTTAATTTCTATTATTAATACCATATCTTAAACAGGGATGCTAATGTTCCTAAGGAATTGAGTAATACAACAACAACCAATATCTGTAGCAAAGTCACCTCTTCATTAATCCCAACTTCCCATGACATCCCTTATAATCCCCTTCCACTGTTCACCATTTTTGGATGCGTGCATAGAAATTTCAGTTCACTTTTACCATTGTTTTCAAGATAAAATCCAGGCCAAAATAGGTTGAAGCTTGTCCCAAACAGCATCCATCCAAGTACGTTTCTGACCACCTTTCTTTTTCCTCCAATCGGTACGTGAGATTGCACAGGAATTTTTACAAAATCCAAACCAGCGTAATCTTCGTTATCACGACACCAATAAAGAAGGATCGTGAATTAGAGGTCATCTAGAATGTTACTGAGGATTTGAATAATTGTTACAAAACCTCAATGTTAAATGATGGTGATATTCCTAACTATTCCTCCTCCATGTGGTGCGTCCAAGTATACAGCTAAGATACTTAAAAAGTATCAAAGTATGTAACTCTTGGGCTAAGAGAACTCCGACAACCTCATCAATCTTTGCGAGCAGTCGCGCCGTCACAAGAATGCCGTCTACCAACCAAAAAACTTTGCTATTTTTCTATGTTTGCTACGTTCGTCATCGAAGTCAACCGTTCAATATACCATAAAAATAAAGAACTAATAAAGAGGTAACCACGTCACCGACCGCATGAATGAATATATTAAACAAATCCAAATACCATAAACAGGAGCAAATTTCAAAAAACGTTCGGTAAACCAGGGACACCGGTAGTTGCTAGATTTTGATTGCGTTCCAACTAAGAAGTTCCAAATCGGAGTTGACATAAAATGCGTTTTGACCACATCCTCCGTTATCGGCTTTTTGACATCCAGCAAATAGCGCAACAAAATCAACGAGGCTAATAAGGCTTCGTGGATTGCAGGCGATTGCTGTGATTGACCTAATCCTCGGCCTATCGTGGCACACAATTCGGGTAGAAAAGACGATGGTAATCGACTTCCGACAGATACTGAAAAAATAAGTCAATTTCTATTAAAATATATGCATATATATAAAAACGGTTTTTTTTTGCTTAAAGAACAACTTTAATACACAAATCATTAAAAAATATTAACAAGCGTTTTTATTTGATGCACTGAATTGTATACTTTTTTTCTAATCGGGCTAAAGAACACATTCCTAACTGGATCAATAAGAGGTTAAACGGAAATGAACACTCATCTACATCCTCCATATTACGTCACTTACTACAAACCAAACATCAAATCAACTTTAAAAATTGTTTTAAAGTGCTAATTACTTCTCCAGCTTCAAATATATTGAAAATTCTCGAATCTGTTTATATTCACACATTGAAACCTGTTTTGTGTGCACAAAAACAGTTCGTCACTACATTGAACTTAGCTTGGTCGTAATGATTGTGTGTAAATGTTTGAGTTGTACTAATTTAAATGTTATCTGTACTCCCTTTTTTGTATATATATACTAAAATGTTATATGTTTGTAACTGACGAGAATATACGAAATGAATTCATCTCACAGTTTACGTCTTCTTATATTTTTATTTGGAATTATAAAGGGAACCCAATGCTTTAAACTTTTAAATCAGTTTAACATGAAATACTGCATAGAAAGTCATTTCGGAAAACTGGAGATAGTTTAATCATAAAATCCCCTAAATTACAAAATTTGTGATTTAAATGTACACTTCCACTAACATAATCACATTAAGACTGAAATATAGACTGGTTTGGCAAAATGATTTTTTTTAATTAAAAATTGCTATAGTAACAATAAAACAAATGAAAATATCCAAGCTAACAGACAATAAACTTAATTATAAGTCATACAATAGCCAACTGTATGAATAAGACACAATGAGTCAATAATTATTCTGATTAGTAAGTTATAGAAAAAAGTGTACTAAAATATTTGAATGTATATGACGCAATCAAAAATAATATTTATGATTACTAATTTTAAGAAAACTAATGGTGACAAAAATGTAATAGTCATTATTGCCACGGTGTTAAAAATAGCCAAGGTGCTAGTTTCATAGCTGGATAGATATTAGTTCTTGTCTATAATAGATACTAAATGCAGACCATCACCTAGGCCTTCACTAAATATCCATTTGTTAACAAATGGCAAAAGTAATAGAAAGTATATATATAAATAGAATGTAATCAATCAATTCTTACATTAGATGATTTTGTTAATATGCATAAATAGCTTTACAGAAACATAGTAGACATGTGATGCAATTTACAAAACTATTAGTAGTAAATAATTGTGACTAAAACAATTACTCATAATCAAAGTTTTATAAAATTAAAATAAATTCAACCAAAATATCACTTACAAAAAACACAAATAACTAATTTGAAAAGATCATTGTTTTTAAAAAGACAATAGTAATAACAAAATTGAAAAATTCACAATGACAGTTAACCCAAATAAACAGAAAAAATCAATAAAGCCTGAAAAATTGAATAAAAATGTCTTTCAACATGAATAAGAATTCATTATTCATCTTTCTATTCTACGTATAAATATCGGTATATGCTAGATACTAACTGTCCTTTTTTTGAGTAAATTACACCATCAACCTGTCGAACTTAAATAGAGCGATGAAATCTCACCTTGGTGATACTCCTGACTCTCGCCTCCATGTGGTACATCCTAAACTAAATGCACCTAAGCACCTAAAGAAACACAGCAGGAACTAAGTGCACAGATATATAACTGGTACCTCAACGTATATATACACCATATGTAACCTTCGGTCTAAAATCGGTAATCCTGACAAATAAATAAAGCGGCCTCGGGAATCTTTGCGTACAATGACACTGTCACAAGATAGAGCCAAGAAACCTCGTTATACTTCTACGTTTGTTATGCTTATCAGATCATCGTTTAATATGCTGTGCAAATGTGGAAAATATTAGAGGTGACTACGTCACCAACCATAAAACAAATAAATTATTTTCTATGAAACGATGGCTATGTACCACACACTTTAAAAATATAAACATTGTCTAATTGTACAAAATAATATTCACATTATCTATTCTCAAACATGAATACATCAAAAACTTACTATTAGTAAATCCAGCATCCAAACACATGAGATAAGCCGAACGAATAACTGCAGTCAGTTTGACATTAAATGCACTTGACTAAATAAAATATTTTTAAAACGTTTTGAGTAACTCAATATGCAATGCAGTAAACAAAATAAAATACTACACCTCGAAAAGTATTGATTATTTGAAGTTCAAAAATTAAATTAAACATTACAACTCACACAAAAAAACATTAAACAAGTAACACATTATCCAATAATTAATTTTAAAAAACAGTGCTGCAAAGTAATGAACTTATAAAATACCTTTATAAAGTTAATAAACCGATCGGGTAAGTTATTTTTTAAACGAGTTATCCACTTAACCAATTGCTTGCACGCGTGAATAATACTATCTTCATGTGCTAAGAAACAAAAAAGCAAATAAAATAAAATTTAATCGTACTGTAGTTAGTAGGTTTATGTAAACGATAAAAATAAAAATATTCAAAATAATTACAAGGTAATCTAATACACTACCCAACAATAGGTAAACACCATTCATATTGGGATGCTGATAATCTTGAACATTTGGGTAATATTTATAAAGTTTTATTTTCCAACGATGGTGATATTCCTGACTGTTAGATCCACGTGATACATACTGGACTAAGTGCACCTATATATCTAGACTAATAACACTCACGGTACTTCAAAAGGCTGGGGCAGATAACCCTGACAAAAATCAGGTGACCTCGTCACAAAGATGCCATCTATTAGCTAAGAAACATTGCTATACCTCTCCGTTTGTTGCGTTTATCAAGCCATCAGTATCGATCGTTTAATGCGCCGTACAAATATAGAAATAATGAAGAGATGACTACATCACCAACCAAAATTATTTATTCATTTAAATCAAAATAAATCATTAAACCCACATTCTTTTTCGAGATAGGTCAAAAATAAACTGACAACACCAGTAGTGAGACGTTCGGCGGCTGATCCACGTGCCACTGAATGGTTGGACATTCCACCCAAACAAGTAAGACTGGCAAAACGTGCTTCATGACTGCATTTTATTGAATCCGGACCGAAAAATTGTTGTTGGACCTTGTAATTTAATAAATACGTTTATTACAGTTATTATACTTCCTTCAATATATAATACATCTGACTGTAGCATATCAATAACGTTAACCTTTTATCAAAAAGCAAAAAACCGCCACAATATGCCTATACAAAATTAATTTGTCAATACTGTAAAAAAATTACAGCAATATCAATCTTTAAAATAAATCAGGTAATTTTAGAAAAAATTGAAGTAATTTTTAAAATATAAAACCAGATAAAGTTTGTATTACTCAATAAAAGTATACTTGCTAAAACCTTTTGTACAAGTAACCTCGATGTGTCTAAACAATTTACCAAATTTGCAGAAAAAAATCAATAGTTCATCTTAAATACAATGAAATAAACTGTTTTCAATTATAAATAGATTTCACTTTTAAAAGTTAATTCGAATGTGTTTATATTTATAAAAATGAAAAAAAAAATATTTAACACACTCAATTTTCCTTTAAAGATTTTTGGGAAAGCACGATAATCTTAGAAAACTTTTAATAAAAACACTTTATTACTTATAAGTAGTTCAAGTTTTAAAACAAATTTAGATATTTCCATCAACATATTTAAAAACTTGAAAAAATTTTCTATAGCAGACAAACCCGACTGGTTGTATTTTTTAGTTTTATTTTCTAATAATCACTAAAATTTACTTTTAATAAGTTTAAAGAAAACGACATAAAGGTTTAGATTATACCATATTTGCAGTTCACCCTTCGGTAATAAAACATTTAAATAAGTAAAATGTTGCAGTAAATTTATTTTATAAGCAATGAACTGAGTCAAATGTGTCTGAACTTGAACAGACTGACACACTCTCATAATTATTTATATAATAAAAAAACTTGGAAATTATTTATATACTCAATAATAGAATGGTAATTATCATACTTTCACCAAATATAAATTTAAAAAATTAATAAACTTAAATTTCCTCCTAAAGATATTAAAATCAATACAAAACTGGAATAAAAAATTTCCATTAATTTTCCTACTAAAATACTTTCAATTAAAAGTAAATAATAATCTGAAACAAGGTGACGGGAGTGCTGGACACAAAACTGAGTGAGCATGAGATCGCATCCAACTGCTGACATTAATTGTGGGCGGTTATGATTTGGCATCACAAATAACAAAAGTTGGTAACAGAGTCGCCTCTTCATTAGTTCCAAATTCACATAGCATCCAGAATTCCTATACGAAGAGGATGTTGGATGCGAACTTTTTTGGGGTAAATGGAGCCAGACGGCCAGTTGCCGGATCCACACTCCTAGCCAGCTAAATATGGTATGGATAGCTTAAGATGCCTTTTAAGCATCTTAGATGTATACCAACACTCATTCACTAAACAGGAATCCAGTGAAAGCCCAGTTATACCGCTGCGTTCTCGGTTCCTGCTGTTATTCGTCTAGATGCCTATCAGCACCTAGTACAGGATGCACCACATGGAAGAGGAACAGTTAGAAATATCATTGGAAATTCAGACTTCATGAGCATTACTCAAAATCCTCACGATTATTAGCATTACTAAAAAAACTATGTAATAAAAATCAACTTTAAAAATATATTTAAAAAAAAACAAAGTGAACTTTTCACTGTTGTCAAAAATCAAACAAATATTGCTCGATTCAAACCAGGATAGGATCGCCACAACCGGCACTAAATTTGAATCTACGTTCGGCTTCACTAAAATGTCCACTGCTGAAAAATGCGTTTCTCGTCAAACATTTTTGCAGTAGTAAAAACAAAAAAAAATATTTAGAAACGTACAAGCTTGCACAATGATAATACAATTTCTTGCTCAACGCATTTCTTTGTTATAGTACACAGCAGCAAAACAGCAGCATTGCGAATCTGTTCAGAAGCAGAAGTCAAATTTTTAACTATGTTTTGAGAAAGTTCTACGGCACAAAAATCCAAAGTGAAATTAATATCTAACAAGATGGTATTAACATCTAAAAAGTTTGAAATAATAATTGAAATAAAATTATAATTACGATTAATTTAATTGCAAAACAATTAATAAAATGAAAATAGCAATTAGGTTTTAGATTATGTTTATTAACTAAAACCCTTAATCATCAAAATATTAATACAAACCACCATTCACCCGGAGAGAACATGACTTTATCATGATTTATGCGTTTGTAAGGTATGCTGATTCTAAGAGTTGTGTTGGTTGAAGATTAAATTTTTAATCATCATCATCATCGGGGATAAACATCCCCCACCGGTTATTATCACCCAGTGTAGTCTAAAAACCAAAACGTCTGCAAAAACGTCAACTTTTGTAATGTGTACTTAAAGAACGACACTTGAGGTGTGCTGACATTAAATGTTAATTACATCCCAAGTGATCTCTGTTGGCTGCATAGAGAAAACAAACGGACGCCCATTTAAATAACTCATTTGGACGAGGGAGCTTAGCATAAATAAAAGGACTGAGTTCGCATGCTACAATGTCCATCCAAATTTTCCGTTGTCCGCCTGGCCTTCTTTTCCATCCGGGTAATGGATGGGCTTCCATAGCTATTCTGATTGCATGAGTGGGCGATCTACGTAATACATGGACAATCCATTTTAATCGTCTTTCTTTTACTGTGCTAGAGAAACATGACCAATAAATGTTAAGAGCCTTACAAATATCTGGAAATGGTTGAAATATTTTACTAGTTATTAAATGAGTGCGTTCAAAGAGGGCAACGAGCGAAACCATATAGATCTTAAACAGCTTTGCTCAAAATGAACAAGCTTTTGTGTATCCACTTGGATGAGAGTCCAAGTTTCGCATGCATAAAGTAGAATGGAACACACTAAACTCTAATATATTCTAATCTTGGTTTTAATAGAAATATCACTTTTGTTCCATAAAGCTTCACTTTAACGCCCAAAGACTGCAGCAGAGAGGTAAATACGACGCCGAATCTCTGAAGAGTTGGATCCTTTATTATCTGTGACCGAACCTAGATATGTAAATTCATCAACCACAGAGAGTGGGCTACCATTAACAGTGATTGAATTTCTAAAGGGGACGTTTGCTAAAATCACTGTTTTGTTACTATTCAGATGTAAACCGTAATTCTCTGAAGCTTTTTGAGTAAATTCAACCGCATTTGGTAAATCTTCTTCGGTTTCTGCCATAAGAACTGCATCGTCTGCATATTGAAGATCCGTTATCTTGCGACCATAATGAGTTATACAGCCCTCAAATGACCGGGACACTTCATCAAAGATGTTATCACCTACAAAATTGAAAAGTGTGGGTGCCAAAACACAACCTTGGCGGACACCTAAATTTATGTAAATTGCATCTGTTAAAGAATCTCCATTCCGTATTATTGCGTTTGACGACGTGTATAACGATTTAATAATGTTGACAATCTTGGCAGGAATTCATTTGGCAATGAGAAGATTCCACATCAGGTTGCAATCAATAGAATCAAAGTCGGCTAAATAATCTATAAATGCACAATAAGTAGGCTGTTAGTATCGCGATTGAAGTTCTAACATTCTACGAATAGTGTGGATTTGATCGACGCATCCCATCCCAGGACGAAATCCAGCCTGGTTGGCTGGTGTTCGACACTCTCGTTCACCACGGATCCTGCATAAGATAATATCTGCCAAAATTTTTGAAGCCCCTAAAGTATGCTGATTCCTCTATAATTAGCGGGGTCTGTTGTATCTCCTTTCTTATGGATTGGGATTATAATAACTTTCTGGAGTTTTCTCTTCTTTTCAAATGATAGACGGCATCCTTGTGACGCTACCACTATTCGCAAAGATTGACGAGGCCATCTAATTTTTGTCAGGGTTATCTCCCTTAGCCTAAGGGCTACATATGGTATACGTATACCTTAAGATACCTTTTAAGTACCCCGTGTGTATGGTTTCACCCATTCGCCGAGGCGGAAGCCCAGTTATACCGCTGTGTACTCGGATCCTGCTGTTATTAGTCTAGATGTCTTTCAGCACCTAGTCCAGGAAGCACCATGTGGATGACAAACAGTCAGGAATATCACCATCATTAAAAATTTCAACTTTACAAGCATTACTCAAATCCTAGTGGATCATTAGTATACCCAAAAACAATTAATTAGCCAGTATAAAACCCATATTAACAGAGCAAAACATGAATACTTTTAAAAAAGAATCAAAAACACCAATAAACAAGCTATTTCATTCAAACAAATTGGCTACTTTTATAGAGATTGCTTTCAATTTTTCATTTTAAGTTTCCTGCAACAATATATTATTATTTACAAAAATGTTTTAAATATATATTTCTTACATCCTTCCTCCTTATATAAACGATATTTTATAAAAACCATTTTCCAATAGCCGATGCAAAATTTTGAACTGAAAATTATGTAGTTAAAGTAAAACAGCCAACATTAAATTAAAATTACCAAAAAATATTTAAAACTTACTTATCAAATGAATTTCTGGAGATCTGAGAATACTACGATTAATAAGAGGTATAATCGCTTTAAATTTTTCGTTAGAACATAGATTAATTTGTTCAGAGCATAATTTCTATTAAAAATTAAATAAAAATGATGTAAAATAAACTCGCATACATCAATAATACGAATATTCATTAATTAATCCCTAGATCTTTTCGATGGTGACGTAGTCTGTGGTAAAATATAACTCAAAATACCTTTTTATTACATTAAGAGTATGTATGCACACATCTACATGTACGAAAGCACAGGCTTACTGTTGTTCAACTTTGGTTTAAGTCCATGGTACACCATTTGGATATACGAAATCAGGTCTATTGGGAAAAAGATAATAATATGAACATTTTGTACGTTTTTAGGCTTAACTGCGCACCTTTTTAAAAGGTGTACTTGTTAAGCATATCCTTTAAATTCTCTACATTTTTACATGGGCTATGGATTAACAAGATGATAATTATATTAATACAACTGCAATACTGTTAAGTTGTTAAATTGTAGACCTTCTAGTGTGTAAACCATATCTTTGAGATAAATAAACTAGATTTTTTATTAGGCGGTTTTTCACAGTGACATTTGACTGGTCAGACTTACTGAAAAGTAAATGCATTTGGTTTAAATCAACTAATAGCACGGTGCCTCTTTTTCATCATTGCTTTGAAATTATTCGTCGTGCATACCTTTTAAGTCTTATTCAGACTTGAACTTGAATAAAAAGGTATTTTGAGTTATATCTATACCACAGACTACGTCACCAAAAAAACAGATATTCATTTGACTATAAGAATATACTTCGATATAAAATCAAACTTTATCAATCTTAATAAACAAAAGCACTATGATAAAAAGCCGTCCTTTAACTAAAAAAATGTATTACTTCCGTTTGTTGAATAAATGGGGTGCTAATGATCCTGAGGATTTGAGTAATGCTTATAAAGTCTCAAACTCCAATGATGGTGATACTCCTGACTGTTATTCCTCCACGTGGTGCATCCTGGACTAGGTGCCTATAGGCGTGTAGGCATTCTAGACCAATCCTTCAAATAAATGCACTTTCACAATTTTATAACACTATTATTGGAGAAAAAGAAGCGTTTTATCGCTTTACCGTAAAAAACAAATCTTATCAAACCTATAAAGCAATATTGATCATCGGGGATAAACACCCCCCACCGGTTATTATCACTCAGAATAGTCCAAAAAAAACCAAAACGTCTGTAAAAACGTCAACTTTTGTAGTATGTACTCAAAGAACGACACTTGAGGTGTGCTGACATTAAATGTTAATTACATCCCATGTTAAACCCCTCCAATGATCTCTGTTGGCTGCATAGGGTAAACAAATGGACGCAATATTCTTATCCTTATTACTTATTGGTTGTAAGATTCAAAGTATATCTGTATATTTAGCTAATATACGTAAATTACAAATAATTATTTTAGTTTCTTAAAATGAACTTAATAAATGCGTAATTGACATACACCCAATATACTATTAGAGTATTAGATTACTGTAGTGCATTTGTATCATAATACAAATTTTGTTATACCTCTTTTTCTTTCATTTACTTTTTACTAACTATTCATTTAATCCATTTCCATTATATTTTTCTGCATCTCATGGTGATTCCCAAATTATTTCTATTTTTAAAACTTTACTCCTTTCTACCTCACCCTTCACTTTCTTCCAAAATTCAACAAACAACCAAACCAAAAGGCTCTCATCATACTTAATTTGTGTAACAGCCTTCAACCTAAATACTTTAATAAGTTTCCACTAAATAAAATATTAGTTTTGTTAGCGTATATCTGTCGCACTGTACAAATGCCATTAATAAAAAACAATAAACGAATACACAAAATGTCAATAATTTTCTAGATTACATAAACAAAAAATTGCATCTCGGTTAACTATATAAAAATAATAAATAAAGTACGGTGGGAAATAAAATGTTTCAAAATTGAGAAACTTACCAATTTTCATGTTGCAATATACCGCTTTTACATTCAAAAATAAACTTTAATAACTCATTAAGTGAATCAAACTAAAACGTAAATAATAATTAAACACCAGTTACCTGAACCACATTGCAACTGCCACCTAACAATGGATTTTCCATATTTAACTATAAAACAAAAATATCAGGTTTCAGTTTTGTACACAAATTAAATAGGAAACTCCTTTTAATACTCTGTTCCAAGTATCAGGTATCATATGAAAATAATAAATAAAAATAAAGTATTAAGTAAAATTAAGTAAGTAATATTTATCGTACGCCAATTCGAACGCCTAAAAGGACAGAGCTAACACTACATGTGGGGGGCAGACTGTTCCATGCAGAGATAACCCTGTAAGAAAAATGATGAAGACCTAGTCGGGAATGAACTCGGGGCTTGATGAGTTTGAGCGAGTGTCCTCTATGAGGATCGTTGGAGGGCAAATAAATGCTTAAACTGGGTAGAATTGATAAGTTTGAATACTAAAATGAAGTCACCCCGAAGTCTCCTATCTTTCAGTGGGAAGAGGTGGAGAGCTTCCAGACGCTTTGGGTAGGGAACGCTCTTGAGGGCATGCAACAATCTAGTGAGGCTTCTTTGCTCCTTATCGAGTCTAACTATATCTGCCCTTAAGATAGGGGACGTTACTTGAATACAGTATTCGAGGTGCGACTTAATGTAAAGTTGGTACAGGAGTCGGGTACAGCTATGTATATAAAAAATACATATAAACAATGTATTAAAACGATGTCTATATATATTGTAATTAATGTAACTGTTGTTAAAAGTGCACCTTATAACTTGAAGTAACACCAAAAACTATTACTTTCAATCGGCACGCAATAATGTGCCTGCCTGTAAACGTAAAAAATCAAACATTGCGCTGTATATATATATATATAATATTAATTAAAATGTTAATAAAATATTATTTTTTTATTTAAATAAAACAATTATTTTAAAATTTTATTAAAAAGTTTTATTGTTAAAAGAAAGAAATATACATTTTATAAAAAACTTTTTTGAGGAACATATTATTATTATTATTATTATTATTCCAATGTGAAAAAATTTAATACAGGCTGTCTTACGAGTTACTAGTTACAGGTTACAGGTTGTTTCATGAGTTGAGTAGAATATAACAATAAAAATAGCAGGTTTCAGGTTTTAAGTTGATAAACAAATTAAATAGAAGAAACTCCTTATAATCCTCGGTTTATAAATATCAAATATTAAGAAATAAATGAAAAGAAAAATGTAATTAAAAATAAATAACATAAAACAAAAGTGAAAGGGCACAAAGGAACCGAACACATAATAGGTGGGAAATTTTAAACCTATTTAATGAAAGCGAACTTGTCATAGGCTAGTTTAAAAGTATGAAAACTAAGAGCATTAAGAATATGGGAGAGAAAACTATTCCAGATAGAAACAACTTAATGGGAAAAATAATGCTGTCTAACCTTAGTGTACGCTCTTGGCTTACGCAACGTGAAGATGTGTACCTTAAGACTATCCTCTAATTTGATAAAGTAGGGATATATGTTATTATTATTATTATTATTACAAAACCCTTTTGTTTTAAAAAATAAGCATGATGCAATAAAATAACAATTACAGCAAAAATTAACATTAAAGTCTCGTAATTCAAAAAGAACATGAGACAACAAAATGTTTCCATTTGAACATTCTACCAAACGTTTTGCTTGTGCCCATGAAACATTCATTTCAATTAGATCTTTCCGAATAGTTCTTAACCAAGTTTTCTGTGGTCTGCCAATCTTTCTTTTATCATTTACAATTGTCCATTCCAAAACCTTTCTTGCTGATGTTCCGGGCGGTAAACGTAGAATTTGACAGTAATTTTCTTTGTCTAATTGTAATGATGTCATATAGTAAACGAGAGTCAGTTCTACTCATGATCTCATCATTTGATACGTGATGAAAAACATCCACCATCTTATCAATCTTGTCCGTTCGCTTCCAAGTTTAACTCCCATATATTGTCGTAGGAATGATTATTGATGCGTACAAACGAAGTTTTACCTTCAGGCGAATGGTAGAACATGACCATATTGATTTGAGTCTATTGAAGACTGACATTGCCTTTCCAAGTCTAACTTGAACATCAATTTCGATTTTCCATCTTTATTAATGATGCTTTCCAAATATGTAAAGGAATCATCAGCATCAATATTTTGTCCACTAATGTTGATGAGCAAAACATTGTTTGACTTAGTGCACAACACTTCTGTCTTGGAACAATTAATCCGTAAGCCAATACGAGAACTGATATCACTGAGACATATTGTCATATTTTGCATCATTTCTGGTGTTTCACTGAGTAGACCAATATCATCTGCAAAATCTAAATCCGTTAATCTGCCTTGGTTCCATTTGATAACATAAGACAAATTATTCATGGATCGAGTCATAATAAAATCATTTACCAGAGGAAACAAAAACGGTGACAAAATTCATCCTTGACGTACTCCCGTGACAATTTCGAACATAGCAGTATGACCACTTTTTGTTCGAACACAGCAACTTGAATTTTGGTATAGCGAACGCATAATATTCACGTATTTCAACGGTATTCTGCAAAACTTAACGATTTTCCATAAAGATTCTCGATAACCACTGTCAAAAGCTTTCATAAAATCAATAAAATTGATTGTAAGTGATTGCTGAAATTCTTGACTTTACTCAATAATGTTAGAGGGTCAGTATTTGTTCAAAGCAGCTTCTTCCCTTCCGAAAACCTGCTTGTTGTTCTCAAAAGTGTTTATCTACTGCATTACTTAAACGATTTAAAATTACTTTGCAAAACACCTTAGCAGGAACAGACAATAAGGTTATTCCGCGCCAATTATTGCAATCGTTCAAACTTCCTTTTTTGGGAAAAGTAACAATTACTCCCTGTCGCCAATCATTTGGAACTTGTTCATTATGCCATATAACATTAAATAAATGAGCAAGCTAACTTGCTACAACATCACCTCTATGTTTGAGCATCTCTGCAGTTATCTCGTCAAGTCCTCCTGCCTTATTGTTTTTAACCTTTGAATTTCATAAATCACTTCAGTTACACAAATGTCATCAATGCATATTTCTGGATGTTGAGTCACATTCATATCGTTATCATTATCGAAATCTATGAGAGTATTTGGCATAGGCTAATTAAGTATTTTTTTAAAATGTTTTACCTATCTAGATAATTGTTCATTATTTGTTAAAAGTAAACGACCATCTTTTCCTTTGATTGAAATATCGGTGTTTTTTCTAACTCCCAACAGTTGTTTAACAATTTTATACAGAGTTTTGGAATCATTTTTTGCTGCTGCCTCATCTGCTTCTCTGCATTTGTTTTTTAGCCAATCATTCTTATTTTTGCGGCAGCTTTTTTTAACCTGTTTATCTAAAATTCTATATTTAATATCAAATATTTTCCAAATAACAGGATTGTTAGATTCATATCTCTCTAATTTTGTTTTCTTTCTGAGATCAATCAAATTCCATAAAACTGATGAAATCTATTGTTTCTTTGTCGAGTGACTTTTTCTACCTAGCACATTTGCTGCACAGTTTGTACTTGTTTTATAAAACAATTTTCATTAATTATCACACTTTTCTACCCTTTTCAGATTTTAAAATGTATTTTTATGAAATTGTAAAATTAATTTAAGATATTTGACTGTTTAAGCTTTTCACACGAAAATAGATGTAATATTTTTGTGGTTTTTACTGTCTTTAATTTTAAAAAAAATTTTCCAACAAGAAGATTGTGATCAGAACTAACATCTGCGCGATATGCACGTACGTTTTGCAATAAAAATTGCCATTTTGTGCTAATACAAATGTAATCAATTTTGTTTGTTGTTTTTCCATCTGGAGAAACTCACGTTGTCTTGTGTGTTGCCAATACTCATTTCACAACGTCAACAACCTATAACCATTATCATTTATGCTATCAGCATAGCCATGTGGTCCAACATTTAAAAAGAACCCAAATCTATCTTTGTTTAATTTCGCATTAAAATCACCGATCAAAATGTTGATGTCTCTTCTTGGCACATCATCTAATAAATTTTGTAATTGATTATAAAAAATATTTTTTTGGTTCTCCTTAGTTGCCTTATTAGGGGCATAGACTTGCACAATTGTTATTTTTGCAAATCTAGTGTTGAATCTAGCTGAAATGATACAGTCGTTTACAGGTTTCCATCCAATTATAGCTATAGCAGCATTTTTACTCAACATAATACCAACTCCATTAATATAATATTCTTTATGTCCAGAATATAAAATTGACGTATCTCTACTCTTGAAATGACCTTGGCCTTTCTATCGCATTTTGCTAATACCCAAAATATCTAAGTTGTAAATTTTTATTTTTTGAAGGACTTGTTTTAAATGTCCAGTACGAAAAAGTGTGCGCACATTCTATATTCCAACACTGGTTAAGGTTTTGTCATTAAAGATTTTGCAAATCGAAGATTGAGCTTCCTTTTGGCTTTTATTTAACCCTGTCATTTGTGTACCCTGTCATCGAGATACGCGCAATTACTTTTTTGCCGGAATGGCGTTCTTTTATTGTTTCCATAGCAGTATAAATTTTTACAGAGGCCAGGTTGCTAACATTTCGCTCGAACCCTTTTCCTTTATCCAGTCTTGGGACTGGCTAGATTGAATCATTTGTGATCCAAACTAGGTGAATATAAGTAGGGATATAAGTAGTCAGACTTAATCAATTAATAAACTAGAATTGGATTGCCTTAAAGTCTCCTATTTATCAACGAAAAGATCTTAAGACTGGACAACTTATATCCATAAGGAAACCCAAGAAAGTCTGGTGAACGTCCTTCAAACATTTTCTAACAATATTGAATCACGTTTCAACTTGAACACATTATTCGAGGTGAAGTCTAAGGTATTTATCAAGATTCCGTCTAAAAAATGTATAAAATGAATACACGTCTGGAAAACTTTAGAATGGTATGCCGAGAACTAGAGAGAAGAGTTGAATACCACTCCCAAATCCTTGACGTTTGTATAATACTCTTTAAAATAGAAACAGTGACCTGTATGCAATATTCAAAGCGCTGCCTAACATACAACATAAAAATTAAACGTAAAAATTTATTAGGAATAGGTTTCAGATTACGTACAAAAAATTTAGCTAGTTTAAAACCTATCTAAGCAGTTCTCTCATGTTGAAGGGAAAATTTGAGGGAGGGATTAAAAAATACTCCTAAATTTTTAATCAAATTCACTGTATTTATTAAGTGGAAACCAGATATAGGAAAAACCATACCTGAGGGTCTTTCAAATGTAATGTGCTTGAACTTGGTAACATTTTTGAATCTGTGCGATACGCTTGAGTGACGTTACGGGTCAAAAGTAGCTTGCTTTATTGTTGCTAATTGTTACCCGCACATTTTTGTCGTTTACGTTTTTGATTTTTTTGGTTGTTTTTGGTGTAAAGCTCTGTCTATTCATTTTTGGTGTACCTTTTTGTCTATTTCTGTGTTTTTGTACGTTTTTGCTTGGCATCGTGCTTAAACATTAATATTTTAATCTCCTTTAAAATAATATCACTGGTCTTTCTCCAGTAATAGATTTTGCTTTTTAATTATTCTCAGTTTTGTTTTGTTTTTAAAATAGTTTTTTATTCAGGTATAGTGTCCACTAGCTCATCTATCTATGGCCTCCAACGGTGCAAGAGGTCTGTGAAGGTTGGCATTTTCTGCACAGTTTGCAAAAATTGGTTTTATGAGGCGTGTTCCGGATTGTCTTCGGTACATTACTCGCAATTAGCAAATAGTCTTTTGGATTATATTTGTATGGATTGCAGATATGAAACCGAGTTGCAGGAAATATCTTCCAGCAATGAGCACAGGAACGATAAGTTGAATAAAATTTTACATTAAGTTAGTGATAATTACTTCTTGTCTTCTAGAGTTGATAAGTTTGATTCTAAAATCAACTCGGTTACTAATCTTTTAACTAACCTGGTTGATATAGTCTCTAATTCTACCATTAAAACTGATCGAGTCATTTGTTCTTTTTCAAACCTATTTAATTCTTTAGCTAAAAATATTTCTTCTCTCAAAACGTTAACTTCCAATATCAGCTTCTCTTCTATGGTATCCAAATCCGTCCTTAAACTATCTTAAAAAGAGATTTTTGACGGAGCCAAGAACTATGCTAATAGTGTCAAACGTGAACGCAATCTTATAGTTAAGGGAGTTAGCTCTGATATAACTAATTATAAGGATTTAGTTAAGAAATGTCACTCTAAAGCAGATAACTTCTTAGTTGGTAGATTATCTTGTAAGAGGAAACATACATCTCCTCCAATCCTTGTTTTTTACTCTTCCTCTATTAATAAGGACACTGTCTTTAATAATTGGACTAGTGTCAAGTCTCAAATTAAAGGCATCAAAGTTACAAAAGATCTTCCCCTATTTGAACGTATAGCTAGACAGTCCAAATCTCTCATTCCTGTCCATTATGCCTTACCTATAGTCAAACTTACCCCACTCAGGCTGGACATTAATATTGATTGTCAGGATTTTCGACTAGTACCCCGCAGTCATCCCCGCCCTCCCCAATTCTATATTGTTTAAGACAAATCTCCCATTGTTTCCACTTCCACATCTTTAAAAATTTACTTTACCAATAGATAAATTAGATGAAATCCGTCAGTTACTCTCTTCCCCCTATCCCCCTCATCTATTTGGTATTACAGAGTCTTGGCTTTCCGAGGATGTACTTGATTCAGAACTTTCTATAGAAGGGTAAACAAGGTGGTTGTCTATTCTATGTTAAAGATGTTTTAGCTTATTCTCTAATCTCTATTCATCCAACAACCCACAAAACAGATTATAATTTTCTTTATTAAGCTGTTGGGTCCTCCACTTCTAAGATTTTGTTCTCCCTACTTAATCGCTTCCCAACTTTCTCCCGTTACTCCAATATTGAGCTTATCAATGAAATTAAACATATCCTTACCCTACCATTTAAGCACTTCGTCATTATGGGGGATTTTAATTGTCCTTCTATAAACTGGGTCTTCTTCTCCAACTCCTATAATTTTTTTATTTAAAACTCTTGGATCTCCGCGCTTTTTATGCATTAAAACAACATGTGCGCTTTCCTAAAAGATATAGGACTGGTTGTAATCCCCGTTGCCTTGATCTTATCTTTTTTAATAAATCCGCTAATATCTACCTCCTCTCGGCAAAAGTAACCATTTTTTATTGGCCTTCGATGTACACCTTCCGCGCCATATCCCTTCCACCCGGAAATATATTCCTAATCCTATTCCTGATTTTAGGAAAGCTGATTTTAGTAAGCTCAGGGTCTTTTTATCTAATATAAACTGGTCTAGCGGTACAGTGCTCGAATTCGGACCTCGGTGGACATGGGTTAAAATCTCATCACCGCCACTAAAATGCGGGCCCACGTTCGGCTTCGCTAATATGTCCACTGCTAAAAGATGTTTCTCGTAAGACATTTAAAGTAGCAAACATAAAATTTAAAAATTAAATTAAATTCTAATGATTATGATAGTGCTTACTCCTTTTTTACAAATGTCTTATCTAAAGAGGTAAATCTGTTTGTTCCTATCAGGATTCCAAATTATACCAACCCTAGATTTCCCAGGTATATCTGTAAATAATTCAAAAGAAGATCAAAGCTTTTCATCTGTAGAAAACCTCCAAGTTACCCTGCTTTCACTAATCTTACATTGATATCCGTAATGTATATAACAGACTCATTAGAGGATATAAAGGTAAACTACTTCATAAGCTTCTAAATAGAGCTATGCTTAATAAAAATCTATTATTTAAATTAATCAATAATAAGCGGAATTTTACCAATTTTTAACCTCGTCTCAAAAATCAACTAGGGTCTTTGATGCCTGGATATTCAACTTGTGATCTCTTTAAGAACTATTTTAATTCTGTCTTTCAGTCCCCACAGTTTATCAGGCCCCACTACAGTATAATTAATCCGCCTATCCATCCTCTAAAAATTAAAATTTTTATAGTTAACACTGGTCTTAATAATCTAAAATCTACGTCTTGTGAAGCTGATGGGATTTATCCTAAAATATTAAAAGAATGTGCGGATATTCTCGACCCCCACTTTGCTTATATTTTTAATCTTTTAGTAACTACAGGTCAAATTCCCTTTATATAGAAAGTAGCTTTTATAAGACCTATTTATAAGTCTGGATGGAGATTTTAACCTGAAAGCTATTAGTATCCTTCCCTCTAATAAAATTATGAAAAGGCTAATAAGATTTCATTTACTTGTACACCTCATTAGAGTTAATTATAGTTAATCCTGTGCAACATGGCTTTATTATTATTATTATTATTATTATTATTATTATTATTATTAATTATTATTATTATTATTATTACTATTATTATTATTATTATTATTATTACTATTATGTTTGCTACTTCGAATGTTTTACTAGAAACATCTTTCATGTCTAACTAATTTAATTACTTATACTAATAGCATAACTGAATTATTTGATAACCACAGGTCTCTAGATGCTATATACTTCGATTTTGCAAAGGCTTTTGATAAAGTCTCACATGAACTTCTCATCTCTAAGCTCATTAGTATAGGGATTGTAGGCCCAATCTTAGCTTGGATAAAATAATTTCTTTCTAATCGTTCCTTTAAGGTTAGGGTTGGATTAGATTACTCCACTTCTGTCCCATCTCCTCTGGGTTACTGCAAGAGTCAGTTTTAGGTCATCTTATATTTTTTTTAATAAATGATTTGCCATTATGTGTGCATTTCAATATACTGCTTTATACTGATGATGTAAAGACTTGGGGTACTAACTCCGATTTATTTCAGGCTGACATTACCAGTATATTTAATTAGTTAGTATATAAACATCTACCACTCAATAAGACTAAATGCATACATATATCTTTTGGCAAACCCTTTGGTAAAGTTTTGTTTAAATTCTAAGCCAATAGATTCAGTAAAATCAGTCAAGGATCTTGGGGTCATTCTCGATTCTTCTCTCTTATGTACTGAACTATAGAGTCACTCAGAAGTTTTATAGACTTATTAAGTTTTTTTTTTAAATTTTTGGGATTATACCTTTTAACTGTGTACGTTTACTTTATATACTGTACTTAAGACCACATCTGGAATATTGTGCCCAAATCACAGCTCCAATTCTAAAATCAGATAATTACAGACTAGATCAGGTTCAGAGGGCAGTCACTAAACTGCCCAGTGGTTTTAAATATTTATCCTAATTTTAAAGACTTAAATTTCTAAAATTGTTTCTTTTAAGCTATAGGCATCTCTGGAGTAATATTATCCTGACTTATCAAATATTCAATTTCGGCTCTTTTTCGCCCTTCTTTACTTTAGCTCAAAACTCTCTTAGAGGGCATAATTTCAAACTGACCAAAACCAGGGCTTTTTCTAAATAAAAAAATTACTATTTTTTTATTTATTAATTACGCCTGTTAAGGTAGTCTTTGCGTCATCACTCCCAGCTCTCAAAAAGGCATATGATAACCATAAGTATTTCAAGTTTAAATAATCTGATTCTTTCTCTATATTATTTTTAGTTATCCATTTATTTGTTTTAATTTATTGTTATTATACTTTTTTTATAAAATTGTTATATAAAACCGAGAATCAAAAGGAGTTTGACTCCTACTTAACTCGTGTATCAACCTATAACCTGCAGTATGTAATATATTATACACGTGTTTAATAAAAACTAATAAGAATTTTAAATTTGTAATATTTATT
This sequence comes from Cardicola forsteri, assembly GCA_025895645.1. NCBI lineage: Eukaryota > Metazoa > Platyhelminthes > Trematoda > Strigeidida > Aporocotylidae > Cardicola > Cardicola forsteri. The sequence goes on along the minus strand of JAKXYG010001430.1, from coordinate 533,112 downwards.
AATTTAATTTTTGTAATTTTAAATTTTATTAATAATGTATTATTATTAAAGTTAATCTTATTAAAATATCTTGTTTAAATTGACTAAAATTAATATACTCGATAGCTTGTAAAACAGTATATTTTTAAGTTAATGTAGATGAACAATTTAATGTTGCTAAAATTAAAACGTGTAAAATATTATTTTTATATTAAATTTGTTGAATTATAACAGCAAAATTTAAATATATATAATGCATTAATAATAATTTTAATAAAGTTTAATACTATAATGGTATAGTTGAATGTTAAAAGGGAATATTTTATTTATTAATGTAGATAATTATATTAATATAGATTTAAATTAAATAATTAATAATATATATATATATATATATAATTGTTTTGTTATTTTTTACAGTTGTCGATTGTTAACAAAAGGTTACTAACATTATTTCTTATAGTAATTATTTTACTGTTTTGCTGGAATTTATTTTTTTTTTCAAAATTGGATTTAAATGATAATCAACCATTAATATTTATTGGAGGATTTCCTAGAAGTGGTTAGTAAAATTTTAATAATATTATGTAATATATTGTTTAAAATAATTAAAATGTAAAATTTATTATTTATCTAAGTTTTGATTACATTAAAATGTTTATTTATTTTAATTAATATATTGTGTTTTATTAAAAAGTTATAATTTTAAAACAATGTAATAATATTTATTAACGATCTTATACAAGGAAAATAAGTTAAATATGTTTTGTAACTAAAAATGTACTTCTAAAACAATTAAAATGTAAATGCGTTTTTGATATTTTTAAATTGTTACCAAAATTATTATACATACAAATATTTATAATTAAAAATTGTACATTTCACAAAATAATAATTTTATATTACAATGCATATTAAAATTTTTTTATTAAGTTTAAAATATTTGTTGCAAATGGATTTTTAAAGCATTTTATTTTTTATTTATATACAAATAACTTGATTTTAAAAATAAATTATTTAAACTTATGTTTAGGAACAACTTTAATGCGCATCTTGTTAGACGTGCATCCAGATATTAGATGTGGACCTGAATCTCGTGTTATTCCTGCTATTTTAAGTTTTCGATTACAATTGAATACAACAACTGAAATAAAACGTTTGCAATTAGCAAATGTGCCTTCTGAAGTTTTGGATAAAGCTACTAAACAATTTATTTTAACAATTATACAAAACGCTGGTAAACATGCCCCAATATTATGCAATAAAGATCCTTTCTCTTTTAACAATTTATTATATTTGGCATTTTTATTTCCAAATGCAAAATTTATAAACATGATTAGAGATGGAAGAGCAGTTATTCATTCGATAAACAAGTAAATAAAATAAATAAATAAATTTTGTAATATATACATATTGTAGTAGTAGTTAGTGTAATTGTTACAATATTTTAATAAAATATATTAATTATATTATAATCAATTTAAATAATTTAAAATAAAATTATATATATATATATATATATATATATATATATATATATATATATATATATATATAAAATATCAAAATTTCCATCTGATGAAAAAAAACAATTTCACATGTGGGCAAGAAGAACAAGTCGTTATATTCACAGTTGTAATATATTAGGTCCAAAAATATGCATTAATGTTTATTATGAAAAATTAGTTTTGAATACTCCATATACATTAAACAAAATTATGAGTAAGTAGATGAATAATAAAATGTGTACATAAATTACACATAAATGTAAATTTTAAAACAAAACATTTTTTATATAAAATTATTTAATTAATACTAAAAATATAATAACTGGTGATAGTACAATTTTTTTAGCATTAAATATTACTGTATAAAATAATATTTTTATTTGTATTAAAAACTAAATTTAGGCTTTAAATAATTTAGAAAAGCATTTTTATATTTATAAAAAATAAAATGTAAAACTAATTGAAAGGTTATTAACATTATATTTTAATTTAGTTTAGACAAATTGAATTTAGTACTTATAAAAGACAGTTAAAATGTTTTTATAAAAGAACGAAAATGGTTTTAAATATTTAACATTATTAAGTATAAAAATACTAAGATACAACTTAATGTACTTAAAAAATTGCATATACACTTTTTTAATCGATACACAAACAATTGTAAAACATTTTCAAAATTACTATTTTACGGTATAAAACGTGGTAATTCCTATATATGTATATTACAGAATTTATTGGTCTAAATGTGGTTTCAGATCAATTTCATCATGAAAAAGCAATGATAAAAGAAAGTGTAATTAGTTCGTAAGTATTTAGTCTTTTCTGCTTTAAAAATAAGATTATTTTTTATGTTTCCTTTTAGATTTTATAATGTCAATAGAAAAAGTAATTTTAATAGTTATAAAAAATGAAATGATTCAATTACTCTGATTATTGCAAAACTATATTAATTTAATAAGTTAGTGCTTTTATGGATAATGTAATAAAACAATATTGTTTTAATATCATGTAATGTCAAACTATTGTAAAATACATTATGGTTAACATAATGTTCAAATTTAAACTAATTCAATTATTATTTTTTTAAATACTTTTGTCATAAAGTAGATTTAAAATTAATTGCATTAAAATATTTATAAAAATCATTGTATTTCAATATTTTGTGAATATGTTTTAAGGAAATGTCAGAACGTTTTACGCATACATACTTGTATAAACCAAAATTTTTAAAATTTATAAAAATTTATAAAACAGTAGTAATTATTGTTAATTTTTTATATAATTAAAAAATATATAATATGTTTTAAATAATAGAGCGGAACCGAGTTCTTCTCAAATTAAAGATAAAATTTCTACCAAAGCGCTTACCGCCTGGCTTTCAGACAATTCGACACTTGATGCAGTTGCAAAAAACTTAAATCCAGATGCTGACAATTTTCTAAACGAGATTGGATATGGCAAATTAGGTTTTCCTCCAAATTACAAAAAATTATTTGACATTATTGAATAAAACCAATTTGAATTAGTGTTTTTTCTACTTTTATCTTTTTATTATAGAAAATAGTCTCAAACTTATTTTATAAAAAACATTTTGAAACAATAAAATTTTTATTTTAAAAATATTATGAGTTTTACATTTAAAACTTTTACTTATTAGTTTGTAACGAAAAATAATTTTTAATGATGCTGCAGAAAAATATAGTAAACAAATAATCCAACGTGTTAAAATTTTGCTTGTTTATTGTTCAATGTAAATTTCGCATCTACTAAAAATGATGGAAGGTATTGTTCAAATGTGCATTATTTAAAAATATATTTAGATAAACGATAAATTAAATATACAATAAAATTGTATAACAAAAGTGTTTACCAATTAAAAAACTATTTAATGCAACAAGTTTTAAGGGAACTCATTTACTTAGAAGTTAAAAAATTAAGTAATTTGTTATTAATGTTGTTAGCACAAATAATGATAAGATTGATCCACGTTTTTCAAAGAGCTATATTAAATAAAACATTAAATTTTAATATGATTTTACTATTTAAAATTTTTGTTTTATGTTTAAATTAGAGTTTTATAAATGTATCTTTTTTCTTAACATGTGAAAAATACTTCATTAAAGTATGTTAATAAATAAAGTTTATTTATACCACAACAAAACTATATTGATTGTAATTATTATATGTGCATTAAATATTGTATAAAAAACACATTTCATTTAATTAGTTAATGATAATTATTTGTACTTCAACGTAACCTGTAATAGTTCCTGTTGTAACTATTAAAATAAAAGCATTCAAATCAATTACAATAATAATATTATAAATAAAGTAAAAACTATTAAAATACATTAATTTTTTAATTTTATGTTTGCTACTTTGAATATCTTACAAAAAACACCTTTTAGCAGTGGACATTTTAGCAAAGCCAAACGTAGTCCCGCATTTTAGTGCTGGTGATGGGATTCGAACCCATGCCCACCGAGGTTTAAATTTGAGCGCTGTACCGCTAGACTACCCCGGAACCCGTTAAACTACCCCGGCACATACATAATAATAATAATTATTACTATTATTATTATAAAAGAAGTAGTAGTACAAATAATGGGATCAAAATGACATACTTTTATGAAGTATTCTTTACATGTTAAGATAAAAGATGCATTTATGAAAAATATAAAACTTAATTGACATCTTTATAATACTGTGTTTATTTTATTATGTTGTTAAATAAATATTGATCTTTGCATAAATGTAGGCTTATTCAAAGTTTTTGAAATCGAATAATGAATTTTTTAAATCTTCTGTTGCCCAATCGCTTGCATTTCATACATTTTAATATTAACTGAGTAGATAATTCTTAACGATTTGAGCCTATATTGAACATTAGTAATTATCGTTATCGATTTTCATTTAAAAATAAGTTTTCTACTGTAGATTGTGTAGTAGGCCTTGTTCATTACATTACTGATTACCTTGACAAAGGAAAATGTTCAATATACTGCATGTTTCTTAATTATGAATCTGCTGTTAATAGTGTATCAAAAAAAAAAATTAATTCATCATTTTGAACAACTTGAAACAGCCGACCATATCTTAGACTAACACAAAAAAAGAAAACTGTTTACACAAATTGGTTGTAATAGATCAGAGTTAACAGAAAATAACAATAGAATTGTACAAGGTTTAGTACTATCTCTTTTTTTATTTTTTCTGTACGTACATTTATCACAACCATCGCATTTGGTAAATTTGTCAATGATATGGTTTTGTGCACAAAAGTTTCTTCAAATAATGATCTAAAAGAATTTGGGAATACTATTAATAAAATTTAACAGTGGTCCACTAACTTTAATTTCAATTTAAATTTATTAAAATGCAAGCTGGATGAATTTACAGTGCAGTGTCTAACAGAAACAATAGAATTAAATGAAGCAAATATATGTACCTGTGACAAATTAAGTATATTTGAGTAAACATAAATAGCAAACTTACCTAGTGTGATCATGTTCAGCATATATTTATAAAAACCGAATCCTTGTGCTACTATATAAGAATATTAAGATAACTAAATGTTGATAAATACATTTCTAAATTAATGACTGTTTTATCTTTTAATGTCTTATTGCTCACATGTATTTTTTATTAACACAAAATTATGTTGTTTTAAAATGCATATTTTTAGTGTCAAAATCTGCGACATTAAATATTCCGTCTTACTCAATGATATTGTTAATAAACACTTTAAATCATGTGTACAATTAGCATTGAAGATTAAAATTAATAATACTTATCCACTTCATACTGATTTAAAAAAATCTAAAGCTTTTGGAAAAGCCAGGAGATCTTAAATGGACATGAAAGCCAAGACTAATCAATGCAAATACTCATGTCTGCCATACTTACTAAAGTATTAACCAATATAGAATAAAAAATTGAACTTCTAACAAATCTGTCAAAGTAGGAATTATTCCACCAACGCATTTATTTGAACTAATTTGGATATCCTACAACATAATGTAACCGTGCCCTATAATGACTTGTTCAAAGTATAGTAATTTTGAATTATCCTTTTTAACCACATGTTTACCGTATTGACTATATTTATATTCATTATCATATAACATTCTATATTTCATTTTGTTCCTATTATTAGTACGACTATTTTTTTCGTAATTTTGTAATTTTATTTATTTATTTATTCTTATTGATAGTGAAAATGCATTTTCAAGCTGAATGTATCTCTAGTGAGATATTAAAGCTTATGTAATAATAATAATAATAATAATAATAATAATAATAATAATAATAATAATAATAATAATAATAATAATAATAATAATAATAATAATAATAATAATAATAATAATAATAATAATAATAATAATAATAATAATAATAATAATAATAATAATAATAATAATAATAATAATAATAATAACTTAAAGCATTGGGTTCCCTTTATAATTCCAAATAAAAATAATAGAAGATATGTACAAAAACAATTTGTATCTTCATTAAATTCAGCTTGGACTTAATATAGGCATATTGCGTATGCGCATGTCTGTATAGTTATTAATGTTAAGCTAACTACATCATATTACATCATATATTTTTATGCACATATATACTGATTTTTTATGTTTGTGACTGAAGAGAATATACGAAATGAATTGATCTCACAGTTTATGTCTACTATTATTTTTGTTTGGAATAATAATAATAATAATATAACTCTATGAATATGATAATCTTTATGTCCAGGATATAAGATTGATGTATCTCTACTTGTAAAATGTCCTTGACCTTTCCATTGCATTTTTCTAATATTCAAAATATCTTGGTTGTATCTTTTCATTTCTCGTAGGACTTGTTCTAACTGTCCAGTACAAAAAGCACATTCTACATTCCAACATTGGTCAAATCGAAGATTGAGTTTACATTCGTCTTTCACTCAACCTTGTTATCTGATACATGCGATCACTTTTTGGTTTTTGTTTGCCCAAACAGCGTCGTCCTACTGTTTTGGTAGCAAAGGCAATGTAGCTAACCTCACGCTCAAACCCTCCTCCTTTATCCAGGCTTGAGACTGGCTAGATTGAATCAATTCTAGTCAAAACAAGAAGAAGTTAAAAAATGTATACGTATTATTATTTTGAATAACTATAAAACGAACACTAATTATTGAATTCAATTAAAAGATAGACAATTAACAGATAAATATGCTTAAGTGAGTAAAACATTTCTGAGTCAAGTATATTAAATTATTTATTGAATATTTTATTTGGTAAATTACGGCTTAATTTGACGGGAGCTATCAACATTGTTTAAACACATAAATTATTTTAAACCACAAATGATTTATGTACATTTAAAAGTTACATTTGCAACTTTTATATGCTGGCTTCATTTTAAATTATTTTTAACTTGCCAAACATTTATACAATTTTGCTATTTGAATTGCTAAATTATTCTACAATTATTTGCAAATTATAAATGAGTCACAAAAAATACACAATTTTAATTTTGCTAATTAAGTGACAATTTATGAACAATGTGTATCTGTGCAAAAACGACCTATTGGTCTATTCTTGTTTCAAAATATAAATACATGCATTTTCAAGTGTTTGTTTTATATTCTCTATTGTGACAATGAACACACACAGGTTTTTACATATAAACATTGAGGTGTTTCAATAATTAAAAATTACTAATTAAAATTTTGTTTTTAAATGTCTAAGCCATTTTTAATGTTTAATGTATTTTAGATTTGAATACACGACTGGTATATTTGTAACTGCTTTCCTCTAAAAAACGTTCCGGGCTGGCCAAATAGTATAGCGCTCGAATTCAGACCTCGGTGGGCATGGGTTCAAATCCTATTACCGGCACTAAAATGCGGACCCAAGTTCGACTTCGCTAAACTGTCTACTGCCAAAAGATGCATTTTTTGTAAAACATTTAAAGTAACTAGCATAAAAGAAATAAATATGAAAACAAAATTGTTTCATGAAAGTGTATTTTCTGACAAAATTTAATCGCATCAAGGTAGCTTCGAAATGCTTCTAAAACTTCTAATAATAAAAGAATGTTCATTTTTTTACAACTTTTATCAATTTACGTCTATGTTCCACTCCTATAGAGAAAAGTAGAATCTACTGTTGGGGTATACAAACAAGATTGGGATTGTTTCTAATTTGTGCTCAATTCCTTGTCCTCTCTCAACCACATTTCAGCATAGTTATAATCAAGTTACAATTGCTATTAAGATGCAGGCTCATTTATATTATATACTAAATGCTTGACTATTAAACAATAATAATATTTTTAAACATAATTACATAATCAAACAATTGTATGTATTTTTAAAAATTTCATTCATAATACAATTTACAACAAAGTAGTTTTTAGTTCAAGTAGTTTAAATTAAATAAAAAACATTAAAGTATTTTAAAATTTATTGATTAATATTTCAAAAGCGTATTAGATATAAAACAGAGATGAATAATAAGCATATTTTACATCTATACCTATGGCAACGCCAATTAAATAACTAATTTTTTGAATAAATAATTGAAAGAATGTCATCAATGTTTACATAATTATTTATCATGTTATAATTGAAACATTCAGCTTTTTAAGAACAAAATGATAAGTTGCCTAGTGTATTAATTATAATTTCCATTGTTCAGTAAATAATCTCAGTTTCACTTTTTTTTTAAACTTTAAATATGTGATCAATTAAAAATGATATTTTTCTACTTAAATAATTTTTTTAAACACAGTTATAGACTGTGTTTTATTTGTAATGTCTTATGATATGATATGACAAACAGCATAACATAAACTACTACTACTTAAAAAAATTTTTTTAATCTTAATATTTTTTATATTGATGGTAAAAATATATTTTACGCTGAATGTGTCTCTAGTGAAATATTAAAGCTTAATAATAATAATAATAATAAAATTGTATCAACTTGATAAGGCACAACACAAAACAATATGTATCGTTATTATTATTATTGAAATTTTATTAGCACTAATTTCAAATCTGTTTAATTATTTTTGACGCAATTGAAACAAACATTTTTTTAATGTTTGCTACTTGAACTGAGCATCAATTGGAAACAATCTCAATCTTATTTGTATACCCCAACAGTAGATTCTACTTTTCCCTATAAGAGTGGAACATAGACGTAGATTGATAAAAGTTGTAAAAAAATGAACATTCTTTTATTATTAGAAGTTTTAGAAGCATTTCGAAGCTACCTTGATGCGATTAAATTTTGTCAGAAAATACACTTTCATGAAACAATTTTGTTTCCATATTTATTTCTTTTATGCTAGTTACTTTAAATGTTTACAAAAAATGCATCTTTTGGCAGTAGACAGTTTAGCGAAGTCGAACATGGGTCCGCATTTTAGTGCCGGTAATAGGATTTGAACCCATGCCCACCGAGGTCTGAATTCGAGCGCTGTACCGCTTGACCAACCCGGAAATTCTGTTCAGTCCAAGAAAATCAAGTCTACACAATTTTTATCGTCAATTTTAGAATACCGTTGCAATAATTACTAAAATACGAGCATTGTGTGTCATCTTACAAAACGAACTTGCATATCCGCTTAAAGAGAATGAAAAATAAACCTATTTAGCCAATTCCATGTCAGAATTAAGGAAAACCGTTTGCGGTTGTAAAAAAACCTACAAATTTATCATATTCCCTCTGGAAAAAAAGATTCATACCAAAACGTAAGGATAAACTTTTTTATCTACTGGTTTCAAAACATGCTGTTTATCGTTCTTAACAGCAGTGCGATACAATTTTGACATAATAATTGAAGTACATGTTTGAATGTAATTACCGAAATAATCTCCATCAAAAGTATGATTTGCAATAAATTATGAACAGATGATTGTTTTATTTAAAAATAATGTTCACAAATTCACACCTTCACTTTATATATATATATATATATATATATATATATATATATATATATATATATATATATATATATCAATGGTATATACTTCAGATGTGTTAAATGTGATAAGAAATCAATGAATAAGTGTATCATTCTGAAATACTGGACCATATATATATATTTCAGTATTCCAAAGCGTAACATCAATAGGCATACTGAAATTGAGTATTTATGCGATCACATTCAGTTTGTTGTACAATACAAGATGAAACAAGAATATATCAACACTCTCATCGACAGCATTCCAAAACGCCTGGATGAAGTGATTTAAGAAAAAGGCGATTAAATAGATTATTGAATATTTTGTACTTTATAATGCACTTAATAATTTGGCAACTGAAAAAAGTACACGTAATCTGTTCTTTTATTAATATTTGACGTATTTCATGTTAATATTTTGACTCCATTTTTGATTTTGCACCATCTTTGTGTTTGAATTGATGCTTTTTCGTCTCCAAACTCGATTGGCAAGTTTTCCAAACGCAGCAGCAGTTAAACAAATTCAACCATTTACTTCGCTATATTAACTACCGTCAAAAGTAACCGAGGAACCCAGATACGTAAATTTCTTTATATTAGGGATCACAACATCACTTAATACAATCCTCGCATCAGGAGCTTGAAACGACATGAAGACTGATTTTTTGGGTTAATCTTCAGACCATATTCACCGGAAACTTTCACAGAAAGATCTAATCCATGCTGCATCCAAACTTCATTCTCACCTAGAAGAACAGCATTATCATTTGTACAGAGATCTTGGCAAATGTAGCATCAATTGCATAGTTGAATAAAAATGGAGCAACCACGCAGCCTTGAAGGACACTACAAAAAATTTCGAACGGCTATGTAGTAGATATGTTATAATTGCAGATTGCAGCAGTTGAGTTCTTGTACAGAGCACGTAGGAGATTCACAAATTTCAGAAGGGTTCCATCACGTAACATAGCGATTTAAAGTTCTTTTCTGTTCAGCGAATCAAATGCTGGAATCAATATACGTAGGAGAGACCGACCCCTACTTAGCGCGTCCACAGGTGGCGGATAGTGGAATGACCTTTAGCAATAGAGGTTAGCTGTGAATAAGGCTGTGCCAAATAAACAGCCGTGGACCAAACGGATTCTCAGGCGTTAAGGTCGTTAACGCGTTGACAAGAAGGCGACAACGGTTATCGGTGTCACCTGAGTATTATCACCAAGCAGCCCTATTTAGGGACAGCACTGCTTGCTCCACCCGGAGAGGGGCCTAGAAAAGGTGGTTTAAAAATTGCTCGTCTTCTCACCAGGATGGCTGGCCGCGGCTAACTGGTCTATATACTCGCGGTCGAAACTCTCACAAAAATCAATTAAAGGCCGTGGTCAACAGGGCTGATACTGATGACCAAATTCCAAAAAAACCATTCTCAGAGCTCAAACAAGGCAGAATGTGACTCGCAACGCTACTGCCTGCTCTGTGAATATTACTCGCGATAATGCACCGGTTATTAAATCTAGGATTTGCCCATTAAAACCAAAATGTCCGCTTAACGTTGGCTCATGGAACGTGCGCTCATTGTCGACACTGGCTGCGCAAGATTGTGTTGCTGCTGAGTCTAACCGTCATAATGTTAATATTCTATGTGTTCAAGAAACCCGTCATTCAGGAACTTGTGCTATAAAATTACCTTCAGGATCAACCTTTTGGCCTTCTCAATGTGATGTTTCTGGACCCGCCAAATATGGTGTTGTGATCATTACGTCCTCAAGTGCGACGGAAGCTCTTATTGATTGGTGCCCTATTAATTCTAGAATTATGACCGCCCGTTTTCAGACTGGGAATTTAATTTTAGGTATAGTAAATGTATACGCTCCCACATCAAGTCACACAGAGTCAGAAATACGATCATTTTATGAACTATTGGCGGCCACAACTATTAATTTAGAAAACAAATCGAATTTTATAATGGTAATGGGGGATTTTAACGCTAGGTTAAGTGCTGCTTGCTGCTCAGCAGTTGGCAAATGGACGACTAGCAATAGCAATTGCTCAAACGGTGACTATCTTAGTACCTATGCGTTACAACATGATTTAGTAGTCACTAACACAATGTTCCAACATCATCCACGTCACTTAACCACGTATAAGAGACAAGATTGTCGCTCTCAAATTGACTACGTTCTTGTCTCTCGTAACTGGTTTTCTTCAATTAAAGACGTGCGTGCATTCCACGGCTGCTGTACTGGAACGAAAAAATGGAAGTGATTACGGGTTATTAAAGTGCACACTCTCACTTAAATTTCAATCCAAACGAAAGCACCTTAATCGCCCAGACTATAAATCTATTAAAAAATGCGTCCCATATTCAGGAATCATTTGAAAAAGCATATGTAAATGCTGGTCCTTCCATAAATAATAACAATAAAGTAGAACATAATTGGAACTTAATTACATCTAAACTAAATGCGGCCTCTAGGTTATTACCCAGGAAACTCAACATACGATCAACATTTCAGATTTCCAAATCAACAGAAGTATTACGAAATGAATTTTTGAACAAAACCCAGCACAGAAAATTGAATGGAGACAAGAAGATACAGGAATATATAACGAATTTTAATAATGATCAAGAGAATTATTGGTCGCATGTAGCTGAGGAATTAGAGAATGCCGCAATGCGTAACAATACTCAAACCTTATTCAAGAAGATCAATGAACTTTACAAAGGACATTCCTTCCAAAATCAACGCTTATCGGCGATCTCTGTAAATCAATGGACATCACACTTTGCGAAATTACTTAATCCCATCAAACACAAAGCGGCGAAGGTTTCCAACCAACTCCATTCACAACCCCCCGATTCTCCATACGTAGTTTCGACAGAGTCCCCTCGCACGAAGAAATTATCTTAGCATGCCATCAACTGAAAGATGGGAAGGCTACAGGAGTAGATGGCATACCAATAGAAGTTTTAAGTATGGCGGGACAAATATTATTCAAGATTTATATTCCTTGATAAACTCCATTTGGAAAGAAGAGAAAATTCCAGAAGCATGGACTCAAGCAATTATAATCCCAATCCATAAGAAAGGAGACACAACTGACCCCGCTAATTATAGAGGAATCAGCTTACTTTGCGGGGCTTCAAAAATGTTGGCAAATATTATCTTACGCAGAATCCGTGGTGAACGGGAGTGTCGAACACGAGCCAACCAGGCTGGATTTCGTCCTGTTCGTAGAATGTTAGAACTTCGTTCGCGATACCAACAGCCTACTTATTGTGCATTTATAGATTATTCAGCCGCCTTTGATTCTGTTGATCGCAACCTGCTGTGGAATCTTCTTATTACCAAAGGAATTCCTGCCAAGATTGTCAACATTATTAAATCGTTATACACGTCGTCAAACGTAGTAATACGGAATGGTGATTCTTTAACAGATGCAATCTACATAAATTCAGGTGTTCGCCCAAGGTTGTGTTTTAGCACCCACACTTTTCAATTTTGTAGTTGATGACATTTTTGATGAAGTGTCTTGATCATTTGAGGGCTGTATAATTCATGATGGTCGCAAGATAGCAGATCTTCAATATGCAGACGATGCGGTTCTTATGGCAGAAACCGAAGAAGATTTGCAAAATGCGGTTGAACTTACTCAAAAAGCCTCAAAGAAATACGGTTTATATCTTAATACTAAAAAAACAGTGGTATTAGCTAACGTCCCTTTTAGAAATCCAATCACTGTTAATGATAGCCCACTCCCTGTGGTCGATGAATTTACATATCTAGGCTCGGTTATTGATAGTAAAGGCTCCAGCTCTTTAGAGATTCGGCGTCATATTCGCCTCTCTGCTGCAGCCTTTGGGCGTTTAAGTAAACTTTTATGGAACAAAAGTAATATTTCTATTAAAACCAAGATTAGAATATATAAGAGTTTAGTGCGTTCCATTCTTGTTTACGCATGCAAAACTTGGACTCTCACCCAAGCGGATACGCAAAAGCTTGCTCATTTTGAGCAAAGCTGTTTAAGATCTATATGGTTTCGCTCGTTGCCCTCCATTGAACGCACTCACTTAATAACTAGTAAAATATTTCGACAATTCCCAGATATTTGTCAGTCTCTTAACATTTATTGGCCATGTGTTTCTAGCACAGTTAAAGAAAGACGATTAAAATGGATTGGCCATGTTTTACGTAGATCGCCCTCTCATTCAACCAGAATAGCTATGGAAGCCCAACCATTACCCGGATGGAAAAGAAGGCCAGGCGGCCAACGGAAAATTTGGACAGACATTGTAGCATGCGAACTCAGTCCTTTTATTTATGCTAAGCCCCTCGTCCAAATGAATTATTTAAATGGGCGTCCGTTTGTTTACCCTATGCAGCCAACAGAGATCATTGAAGGTTTAACTCGGGATGTAATTAACATTTAATGTCAGCACACCTCAAGTGTCGTTCTTTGAGTACACACTACAAAAGTTGACGTTTTTGCAGACGTTTTGGTTTTTTGTACTACCCTGAGTGATAATAACCGGTGGGGGATGTTTATCTCCGATGATGATGATGATGATGAATATACGTAGGACGCTTAAACTTTGCCCAAAATTTCAGAATGCGTCGAAGTGTGTAAATTTGATTGATGCTAGGACAAAAACCATAGGACGAGTGATCTTCTCCCTCTCCGAGTGAATTCGTTCAACTATAGCTGAAATAAATATGTTTGCAGCTATGCAAAGTAAACTGATGTCCCTGTAATTAGCAGGTATTTACCGATCACCTTTGTTATAAACAGGAACAACGGTAGCACGGTACCAGTCATCAGGATACTGCTCAGTTGTCCGGAAATCCGTTATAATGCCACAGAGGTCTTCAACAAGCTGCGAGGGGCCGTATTTGAAGATATATAAAAGAATTACCTCAAAACTAGCGGCCTTCCTAGCATTAAATTTTCTGTAAATGCGCATAAGATCATCGAAAGTGGGGGTTCTACGGAGATTGGATAAGTGCCACAGGTATTGTGTCAAGCATGTATTAGTCTTACAGTCATCCTGTTGTGATTTTAAGATGGTTTAAATTCTGATTAAAGTGGAGTAATTAGTCTTCAATTAAAATGCCAGACGATCCAGCTTCAACTTTGTTGCCACGATACAACTGATCCAATTTTTTGTAAACTTTTCCACAATCGTTATTGCGGGCAGAAACCTCTAGCTTATCTGCTACAGAATCCCTTCTTCCTCATAACTCGTTCTAAATTCCGTACGCAATACCCTTACTTAACTTTTTCTCAAAGCTTTCGTAGCTTGTATACAAAAGTCACGGGAATTGATGGACAACAAATTTGGGCCTCTCAAGTTAATTGAACAGGGAAGCACCAAACTAGCTGTATCAATCTTTTGTTTAAGAGTATTCCAAGACTGATTTATTCCCATATTACAATTTGGAACAGCAACTGGAGCTGTTAAGTAGATTTTGGAAAAGTTGGCAGCATAGTTGTTGTCTGTAAGAAGAGAGTAATCCGGAGCAGGAATACCGGGTCAAATCTTGGCAGTTCTTAGACGTAACCGAAACAAACACAAAAAAAGCGAATGATTAGACCCATTCCTACATCCTGTTTAACAGCCTCTGTAAGCTCGGGAATTTTTGATTTTATTGAACCAACGTTCGCTAACCAAAACGTAATCGATTTGGGAGGAATATTCACTACAGCTTGAACGAAATGTCAAATGTTTCACGGGGTATTGAAAAAATGGGTTTGTGAAAACCATATTGCACCTGGCAGCGCATTCACTTAATCTTCTTCCATTCTCACATTGTTTGCGCAAAATTGTCCAAGAGTCTATACAGGCTTGGTTGACATAATCCTTGTAACTCTACCATTAAAATTTTATCCAATAACAATTTATGATCTAATCTTGAGACAAGAATGTAGATCTTTAAGTTGCTCATAAAATTCATCAATTTCTTTATCACAGTGATTATTGGTGGGAGCATAAGCATTAATCACAGCCATTGTATACTTAGATAGTTTAAAATGCAAATATGCTAATCGTGGGGATATACCTTTCCAGTCAATTAACGAACTGGTATTTAATGGAGATAAGCAAAATGCTATCCCATAATGTGCTGGATTTAATGCACAGGTTGATGGCAGAGATAATGCAGCAGATTGGGAAGCTATAGGAAAACGAAACGGTTTTAAACGATTCAGTTTTATATCCTGGAGACAACCAATATAAATCTTGTATCGACTTAGTTTTGTAGCAGTATATGCTTGGGTTGAAACAGACCATAGTAACCGTGTATTCCATGTTCCGATGCGAAAAGACTGTCTGATGCAAATTTGACTTGAGCGGATAAATGAAGTTTCATGTCGTTCGCTTTCTTGTGACGGCGCCTGTGTTCACAGGAGTTGGCGAGGCAGTCTTCTTTAGAGTCAGGAGGGATGACTGGTCCACAAGAGCCATCAGAGGAAGACCGTTCACAACAAGGGTAAAGTTTTCTCTCCCATGTAAACCCGTCAACTTCGGTCCTTTCCCAGACAACTTTGGGAGATCAGATGCCCTAGTGGTCTTGGCTACCTCTCCTTTTGATCGAAGTTTCACGATTGTTTGCACAAGATAAGGACCTGAGGCCTGATTTTCTGTCAAAGTGAAGTTCCTTAGCCCAGCCGGTTACATATAGTAAATAGTTATCTTAAAACACCTTTTACTCATCTAGGGTATATACCAGCACCCATTCACTAAGTGGGAGTTCAGTGAAAGTCAGTTATACTGCTGCACACTCGGTCCGTGCTGTCATGGGTGTAGAATGCCTATAGTCCTACAAACACCTAGTCCAAGATGCACCACGTGGATGAATAACAGTCACAAGTATCACCATCATTAGAGTTCCAGATTCCATAAGCATTACTCAAATCTTTGAAATCATTTGGCATTCCATTTTGTAAACAGCCAATTGTAACATGTAAAAAATTAGTTTAAAAACAATGTTAGTTAATTCCCCAGTTCACACGACCTTATATATATATATATATATATATATATATATATATATATATATATATATATATATATATATATATATGGGATGCTAATGATCCTAAGGACTTGACCAATGTTTATAAACAATCAATTTCCAATGATGGTGATATCCCTTATCATTCCTATTCCATGTGGTGTATCCTGAACTAAGTGCCAACAGGCATAACTTCAGAGACCGAACGCACAGCGGTATAACTGGGCTTTCACTGGATTCTCGTTGAGTGAATAAGTGGTAGCATACACCCAAGAGGCTTAAAAGTATTTCAAGGTAACTATTTATCATACGTAACCGGTTAGACTTGTGGATCCGTCAACCGGCGTCAACCCTAAAGAAGATCGCCTCGTCAATTCCTGTGAACATTGGCGTCATCAACAAAATTCATTTATCCCTTCAAGTCCAATTTGTATCCGACAATCTTTTCGTATAGGAATTCGAGAAGTTATTCAAACTTGAAATTAATGAAGAGGTGGCTCTGTAACTAATTTATGTTAGTTTATATATCTAAGTACTATTATTGAATAGTATACACGTTAGATGTGTACTAAATATGGTTTAAAAAAATCAATATATAACAATTCTGTTTTACTCTGCAATCCTGGACTCAATCTAACATGGATTAGGGACAGAATGTACAGTGGTATAACTACACTACCGCTTTGGGAAGTAATTGGACACAATCAAAAGTACATGGTACTTTAAAAATAACAAAATAAGTGCTTTTTATTAACAAACCAAAATCAACATAATCTACACTACCAAATGTTGACACATTGACAACTTCACTCAAAAAATATCATTTTTTGTAAGTTACAATAATATACAAATAATATATCTTAGATTGACAACTACGCCAACAGTTTTATCCTTGAATAAAACATCAAAACGTAGAGCAATTGGACAAATTCACACACTATATCTCTCTCCATCTCCGATTGATTAGCAATGCCAAAAGCAACGTCAAACTTCGAAACAAACATCGCTAATCGACCTTGGTCTCCGTTGGATGCAACGCTAATCCGATCCCCAGTCGGTCCAATTCCTCGGCAAGTTTGCCAGATCGATGCATTTCGAGCAAGATGTCGCAACCGCCCACAAATTGTCCGTCAATATAGAGTTGGGGAAATGTGGGCCAATCGGCAAACGATTTGGCTTCCTGTCTCAATGCATCCGATTGCAAAACGTCGTACGAAGAAAATAGGGCGACGTCGTTGTTGAGTATTCCATACATCCGCAAAATCTGACATACTGCATTGCTGAATCCGCAACGGGGCTCGTCCGGATTGCCTTTCATAAACAAAACAATCCGACTTGATTTTACCAAAGCAGACACATCCGACAAAGACCCAGACGGGTTGTTGTGGGAACAAAAATGTACATTGGTGGTGCAATACATTGAACGACGTGCGGCCGAACAAACGGATGACGTTGTTTGACATTTTGGATAATGGTTGAAACTGTACGAGCGCAACGTTGGACTGTTGATGTTCTAGAACAGGAATTGTGTGGTCGAAAAAACGAATTTATTTCATCACAATCAAAATGACGTCAAAGCGTAAAAAATTGCAACCTAATTCTATAACAAAAGTGTCACCATTTCTAACTAACAACAACCATCTTCATGCAAACCACAAAAATTAACTACATTTTGTGTGTGTTAAACTGTACATAAGCAAACTGTATAAGAATATTTTTCAATTTTCAAGCATTATGCCTTCGTAACAATCTTTCTAATTCAGATACTGGAGTGTAAATCCAACTATGAACACATTGAAACCCGTTTTGTGTACACAAAAACAGTTCGTCACTACATTGAACTTAGCTTGGTCGTAATGTTTGTGTTCATGCATGTTTATTTTTCGTGTTTATGTTTGTAAGTTGTACTAACTTAAAGGTCATCTGTAACCCTTTTTGTACATATATACTAAAATGTTATATGTTTGTGACTGACGAGAATATACAAAATGAACTCATCTTACAGTTAACGTCTCATATTTTTATTTAAAATTTAATTAGTTATAGCAACACAATTATGTGGACCGCTAAAACAAGAATCTTTAGAGTTTCAAGTTCTGTTATAAGAAACAATAACATCTTTCGGTATATAGGATGCTAATTATCCTGAAGATTCGAATAATACTTATAAAGTCTCTATATCCGATAATCATAATATTTCTGAGTGTTGTCTTCACGTGTCACATCCTGGACTAGATGCAACGTAGCATGTAGAATAACGCAACAGAAACCGACTGTACAGCGGTGTAACTCAACGAACTCGGCGAACAGATGCAATCTCACACCCAGGAGTACAAAGAAGGTATCTTGAGGCATATACAAACCAATTTTGGCCATTCGGCATAGGAAAATAACCGTGACAACATTAAACGGCCTCGTTAAACTTTGGTAGCAGGGCGCCATCAAAGGGATGTTATTTATCGGCCAGAAAAATTCTCTATTCTTCTACGTTTGTTACACCTATCGTATCATCGGAATAAATTGCTTAATATAGAAATAATGAAGAGGTGACGTAGTCACAACAATATATATATATCCAACCAATTTCATGCACTATAACATCTAAAAAGTTTTGAGGTAAATTGTTCAATCAGTAGTTGTTAAACGTCATATTATTAATCATTATAAACTTTTATTATCATAATTTCGACCAATATAAATAGTTTCAGTGTGAATGTGTCCATTTTTGTCAAATTTTCATCTTGTTGGTAATCTTTTTGTTCAAACGTTAGATTAGGTAGAATGGCTAATAACTTGTTTTAATAAGCAATTATTAAAACCCTTACATATATGAATCCTTTTAGTTATATATCGAGATATGCAATTCTTACCCAAAAACCAAAACACAATTGACGGATATTGGTAACATTTAAACACAAGCGAGTTTTAGAGAAAACGGCAACACTCTGATTTGTCATTTACAATCAATTATAGTTTACGAACAGAAGCTGAATTAAAAACAAAATGCAAGCAATAAAGCTTTGAAATATTGTTGTAAAAACTACCTACCAAAAATTCGTCCACTAATGTTTTCGGTAAAACTATCAGCATATGGAAAAATCATATATACATATATATATAATGCAAAAATTTGTGATTACCAATCTAAATTAATTAATTTTTTTCTAAAAGTAAATATTAAGAACTAAAATAATGTAAGGTATTCAATAGTTGTTTCATATTCACTTGAAAATATTTATTTTAAAATGTTGAGTTAGTGTAAACAGCTAATTTTAAAAGTTACTTCTGTATAAACGGAAGTACTAAATGCAATTTACACATTTTGTAATAAATAATTAATTATTAATTCATGTGCTTAAATTAATTATTTTAAACTACAGTTTAATACTTAATGTTTGTTTTTATAACACAAAATTTAACGTTGTTACTTCATAATAGAATGTTTAATTTAAAAAAATTAATTCATGTTAAAAACTTAATTAATTATTTTTTAATATTTAATTTTTAAATAAATAATGTTAAAATGTCTGTAATATCATGTTACCATAGAAATAAATAGTTGAAATAATTCAAAAACCGAATACTTTCAAAACGTTGCTTTGGTTTTGTAATTAAAAATAGAATTACTGTTAAATTTAAGTTAAAATTAATATTTACATGAAAACAAAAATTAAAAATGTAGTATATCTTGTTAAAACAATTTAAAAATTACGTTAATATGCTTAATAATATTTTGGGTACTTTCTTCAAATATTAAAACCTTTCATTGTTCAAAAAAATTAATGTGTAAGAATAAAATACACTAGTTTTTCAAATTATAAAATACAATTAACACGAACTTAGTTACTTGCTAGCAAGGAGTAGAAAAAATAATGTTTTAACTTTGTAATAGCACAAAGTTTAATTAATTATTTATTACAAAAAGAAAACACTAAAAGTACATTTTATAATAGTAAAATGAAAATCCAAAGACAAAGATGAACATTTTCTCTTCATTGGTTCGCACAGTGCTTCTGTACGCAGCTGAAACCTGTACTCCTACAGGGTCAGAGATCATAAAGCTCAATAAATTTGAGGCAAGATGTCTCAGATATATTTGACACAATACTCATTTTGCATCATCCGTATCAAGGGACTGGACAAAAAATATCAGTAACCGCCAAATTCGAGATGACCTCCAATTCCATGAACTTCCTTCCTTGGTATCGCGACAACGTAGATTGCACTGGTTTGGTCACGTTCTTCGTAAAAATCATGGTGCAATCTCACGTTCCGTAACTTTGGCTTGTCCAAATGCCGATTGGAAGAAAAGGAAAGGTGGTCAGAAACATACTTGGATGGAGGTTGCTCGGGACGATCTTCATGCAATTTTGGAAACAATGGCAAAGTCGCTGAACTGATATATCTGTGCTCATCTCCGAAAACCGTGAACAATGGAGAGGAATTATTCGTGATGCTTTGAGAACTTGGAACTAATAAAGAGGTGGCTTTTGCCACCAACTTTGTTGTTATTAAATGAATTAATATATTGCATACTAAAATGAGTTACTGTGTATAAAACATTTTGTAAACTTTAAATTTCACGGTTGGAAAAAATATGTATGCAACAAATACTGCTGGTTTTGTAAAACGTATTAAATAACCGAACAGTTTTCTATCTAACATGCAATTAGTAAAAAGTAAATATAACAATTATTATTATTATTGTCAGGGCTCTCGAATTGCTGCGCTACTCTAACTTACTTTGATTGCATATATAACTTATTTTTATTTGCCATTATCTTTTCATTCAATATATATTTAATTGATTATAAAAACATATAATTTTATTTATATTTATATATTGATTTTCCTTTTTATGTGCAATAAATAATGAGAATTTGTTGACAGATTTATGCTATTATTAATAATAATATTGTATTAAAACCGAATTACATAATTTGTAAAAAAAATTGGAATTTCAACCAGCATTTATAACATTTAAATATAGCAATCGTGTAACATGTGTCCCTCGCAGTTATGCTACAATATGACAGTTTAAATTGCCGTCTTATAACGCCTAATTTTTAAGGCCTTGGTTGTATCATTCGACTTTTAATTAAACAAAAATTTACTTTCATTCAGTTCATTTTGGTTGGTGACGTGATCACCTCTTGTATTTCTAACTGAACAATATTTGTGTTCAAAATATAATTTCCAACATAAACAAATCGAACAATTCATAAATGTAACTATTTTTGAAAAAAATGCACACAAGCACATTTTCTCAAACAATATCAACATTTTAAAATTTTAGTTGTGATCAAAAACACACACGTATGCAAAATAGCCAAAAATTTAAAATCAATACTACATTACAGTAGATACAGCTAAAATCCGGAAATAAAAAAATAGATTTCCAATTTCACAATATTACATTATTATGTAAAATATCTTAAAAGTAACTACTTGCAATGTTTGTAAGTAGTAATACACGAACTCTCAAATAAAATAATTAAATTTAAAACTTTACGCTAATTAGTTCAATATTCGGCACAAAAACGTTATACGATATATATATATATATATATATATATATATATAACCAAATAATTGCTTATCACTAAGCAAACTTTCAATATTCCTACATTCGGTGTTATCAAAAACCACGTAACTATTGAACACTTTTCTATGCAAAAAAACGTTGATTAATTCACAATAACATCTATTATTATTGATTTCTAATACAAAATAAATAAGTTATGTACTTACGAGAAAACTAGGAATAATTTCAAAATATTCAACGTGCACGATAACACCTAAAAGAGAAAAAAGAACTTTCTAGCTCAGATTGAAAACTATTAATAATCACAGACTTTAAAAGATTGATCACAAAATTACAATCTTTAACTTTAAAATCATATGCGCAAAAATCATCACAGCTAGTAATTATGGATAGTTCCGTTTGCAAATATATCAAACAAAACATAACATATTACTTACCTTGTTTTCAATATTTCGCACTTGATATCTATAATTAAAAAATTACAAAAATATTGGACCATTAAGAACAAATAATTCACTAGTTGAAACAACTAAACAAAACCATAACATTCAGTTACAAAGTAGAACATTTAACTGAATTAAATTAGTGGATAATAGAAACCCAAAAGTACCTACCTTGCGCATGAGACAAGAAAATGAAAACAAGTGCAAATATATACATTTATTACTCACTAAATTTGCTCAAATTATATATATATATATATATATATATATATATATATATCTTAAATAAGGCCTCGCCACGGAGTATCTCGTTTATGTAAGGCCTCGCCACGGAGTATCTCGTTTATGTTGTATCCACGTAGAACCAGAGCTTTTTACTCAGAACACCCTTATAAGAAAATATTACGGACGACTCAATAAACAGAAGTGGCATATGTGACTATTATTAAACTTGCACATGCAAAGATTCGATCTTACCAGCGACGCTAAATGTGGACCCTCGTCTAGCCTTGTCAAATGTCATCAAAATATATTCCCGGTACAAAATTCAAACAATAACTCAAAAAACATCGTTTAATATGACCAAGATGACTTAATCAAATGCTTCACAACTACGTGTAGTGCTATAAAGCGGTCATTAAATATGGTCAACTCCATAATAAGTAATCATAATGCAAACAAACCCAGTTTGAAAAGTAAAAAACAACTTGATACAAACACAATGAATAACTCAAAACAAACCAAACAATCTAAAACAATAAAAGTCAAATCTTTATTTGTAATTAATAAATATCACACTTTAATATTCAAACGTATAAAAACTATCCTGATCAGTTTTGTTCAACAAAACAGACAGAATAATTGAATTTATGTAGAAAATGTACAACTTTACAAAAATAAAAAAACGCAAATAATCTATTCCTAATAAAAAAATATGTAATAACACAGTCGAGGGCAAATATCTAACCGTTACAAACAATTTTCAAAAACCTAAATAAAACGTAATATTAACAATAATAGAACAAACTGTTAATAAAACATTCTACGTGTTTCTCAAAAATCATAATATAAAGAATAAAATTCCCCTATGATTAATATAATCTGAATAAATTAAAAATAAAATTTAAAAATAACCTTTGCTGCTTATCTGATAAAACAAAGAGTAAATTAAGAAATAAAAATTCCCTAATTGATAATTTAACTACTAATAATAAAATCAATAAAACACAAAAACAGATAATTAAATAAATCACAAAACGGTAAACAAATATAATTAGAAAGCGCAAAATTAAATGCTATACGCTATTTGTAATATGTAATATTTAACAAATCGATTCAATAATAAAACAGAGCACAAAACAAAAATGTAATGATTTACAAACATCTCTAAACGCAATTTATAAAAATTAAGATAATTGAGTTTATTGTTACTTAAAATCAAAATTTTATAAATCATTTTCAAACTTTGCAATTAAAATTATTCATAATAATTGTGTAAAATGTATTTTTGATAACCAAAAATGGTTATTATCATGTACGATTGTATAAAATTTCACAAAATAGCTGTGCAACACGTAAGATATATTGATTAGAACATTATGTAGTTGGCAGTCTAGTAATCGCTGATTGGTTCCAGCTCTACCCCGATTCGGTCAAACCACTCACGTAGCTAGACAAACTTTGGCGACTTCCATGAAAACTGAACTGTTCAAAATAGGGTCCGTCTAACAATTGATTTGTTGATGCTTCTTTATCCAACGAAATTTCGAGTGGAATCGACTCGAAATTAAATTCGCTGGAAATATATTTTGTATCCTTTTCATCAGCCACGTCTGGTCTCCATGGCGGTACAATATCTCTAGAAATGGGGAGGGGGGTGAAAAATGTATAACGACGTCGAACATTTTGCTCGAGAACATGCATATCACACAAACAAATCAACAAACGTTTTAAATTTTAATTAGAATAGTTTGAGTATTTTTATTATTAGTTGGTGACATGGTCATTTCTTCATTATTTCCGTACCTCTACAGTATCTTGAACAATTGCGCCTCATTGTTTTACAAGCTGGAAAACAAGGTGTATTTATGTTTGCATCAACGACAGCAGAAACCCAGTTATACAACAACAAGGAGGAGTGCAGAGATAAGTCAGTATAACGACTTAGCTACGGTCAGTTTAAGTCCAAGATTCACCATGTGAACAAAATCAAAAATCACAAAAATTTCCCATTCATTTTGGTTGGTGACGTGGTCACCTCTTCATTAGTTCCCATATTTATACGACATATAATCGATCGATTTCGACTGGTAGACGGCATCCTTGTGACATCGCCACTGTTTGCAAAGATTGACGAGGACGCCTGATTTTTTGTAAGAGTTATCTCCCTTAGCCCAACGGCTACATATGGTATACGTATACCTTTAGATACCTTTTAAGTATCCTGAGTGTATGCTTGTACCCACCCGCCGTAGCGGAAGCCCAGTTATACCGCTGTGCACTCGGACCTTGCTGTTATTAGTCTGCATGCCTCTAGGCACCTAGTGCAGGATGCACCACGTGGAGGACGAACAGTCAGGAATATCACCATCATTGAAAATTGAGACTTTATAAGCATTACTCAAATCCTCAGGATCATTAGCATCCTAGATTTCTCAAATCCTTAAGATTGTTAACATCGCAAAATTATTTACAATTTACAAGGCAAAAATACATCTGGAAATAAGTGGAAACCCTGAACTCTCAAAACTTTTTAAACCTCCCCACAATTGTGAAGAATATAAATCCACTCTCCTACAATCATTAGCAGAAATCATCATCCATAAATGGACGTGAAATCACCATCTAAGCATGAGACAGCTGTGGTAACTAAATGATTATATCATTAATTCTATAATTTAATTTAATCAATCAATCAATAATATATATATATATATAATTACATTAAGCTTTAATATCTCACTAGAGATATACTTATACCGCTGTGCATTCGTTCCCTATTGTTATTAATCTAGATACCTGTTGGTACCTAATCAATAATGTACCACGTGGATAAAGAACAGCCAGGAATATTACCATTATTGAACATTGAGACTGCAAGTATTACTCAAATTATCAGGATCATTAGTATCCAAAACAAGTGCACACACCGACCTCAACCAAATCAACTAAACATAAATGCAAATGATAAATGACAACTACTCACTTTCGAATAAGTCGATCCCAGTCAATCGATCTGAAAAACATATGGTCCATTAGTTCTAAAACATCTTGTGATCCACCGCCTAATCTCTTTGTCGGATCTCTAATCAAAAGGTGAGACACGAAATCTTGGGCAACAGATGAAAAATGCGGAGAAAATAAAATTGGACCCTGTTAAAAAGTGTACATTTTTAAAAGCAAACACGTGTTTCATGTTACAACTTCTAAAATTTGTAAAAAAAAGTTAAATTTTCCAAAACAATAATTAAATGTTCCTGTCACCTTTTTAACTAGTCATCAAAATTAAAAAAACTACTTGTTATTATTAAACAATCAAATTTACCATCAAAGGTATGCTAATAATCTTGAGAATTTGAGTAATGCTTATAAAGACTAAATTTCCAATCATATTGACATTCCTGACTGTTCATCCTCCATGTGATGTATCCTGGACTAGATGCCCATAGGCATCTAGACTAACGACACAAGGGACCGAATGCATAACGTTATAACTGAGCTGTCGGGCTTCGGCGGGTGGATGCAAGCATACACCCAGGGTACCTAAAAGATATATTAAGGTATATGTATACCATATGTAGTCCTAGGGATGAGAAAGATAACCCTAACCAAAAATCAGTCAGCCTTGTCAACACTTGCGAACAGTGGAGCTGCCACAAGGATGCCGTCTATTAGCCAAGAAACTTGGTTATTCTTCTACGTACACCTGTTATACTCATCAATCCATAGAAATCGATCGTTTTAATGTGCCGTACAAATATAGAGATAATGAATATAGGTCATCAGCCACAATGAATAATTACGATCAAATCCAAAACCTTAAAATTACTCACTAAAATATATGTCAGGAAATCTGAGATATCAGGAAACAACAAATCCAAAGTCTAACATTGATGTATCAACACCAAATAATATAACTTACGAACGCTCATAGGAAAAAAATATCTATCAATAAAGTTCTAACATTTGATAGTAATGATAACAACCTGCTGTGCTCGGATGCATCTAGTTTAAAATGCATCACGTGGAGTTGATAGTCAGGAATATCACCATCATTAGAAATTAAGACTTTATAAACATTACTCCAATCCTCAGAATAATCAGATTTCCAATGGAACTGGATAACATAATATGTAAAGCTTGTACAGCTGAAGGTATCTCACATTTGTAATTTAGAGAGTAAGTTATACAGTAATTCAACACGACCAGATTAAAAACTATAATCACAAATCCAACAAATGCAAGTTATCCTGGATCTAACAACGTAAGCACTCAATCAAAAACGCAAACTTCAACATAAACCAAACAAAACGCCACTAAGCAAGCCCAAACATACCTGCAATATAAGCTCAAACAAAATTTCATGGTCACTAGAATAAAATGGCAAACGGCCACATATCATCTCGTACATAACTACCCCAAGACCCCACCAATCTACCGAACGTCCATATTCATTTTCCAATAAGACTTCAGGGGCCAAATATTCGGGTGTACCACAAAATGTACTTGTAGATGCTCCATAGTGCATGTGTTCTTTGCATAAACCAAAATCAGCAATTTTAATGTGGCCATGTTTATCCAATAATAGATTTTCCAATTTTAAGTCACTAATCATAAACAAAAACAAATGTGTTTGATATATAAATATACCATTTACAAATCAACTAATCAATAATTAATATAGAAAACAATAGTAAAATAAACAAAATATTGTTAATCATGTAAATCACCAATAAAACGCACCGATAAATCAAATTCTGACTATGTAAATAACCCAAAGCCATGGATATTTCTGCCCCATAAAAGCGTGCTCGGTCTTCGCTAAATATCAATTCACGCCTAAGATGGAAAAACAATTCGCCACCATTTACGTATTCCATAACAAAGCATAAGTAACCAGGAGTAGTAAACGCATAACGCAATTCAGTCATAAACGGATGACGACACTGCTTGAGTACACGACTCTCAGTCATTGTATGAACAACTTCTTCCTTCTAAATGTAAATAATATTAACAATAATTAAATATTGATATACCCAGTATACGGTATAAAATATATCATTATTGAAATTAAAAATCGTTAGTAAAATATTGATTACAAGTCACAGATGTTTCGAATAGAACTATCCACATTTCTAATACAAACCTCACGTTTACTAATTTTTTGAATTTCGTTGTAGATTATATTATCTAATTCTGGTAACTGGGATGCTGATGATCTTGAGGAACTGAGTAATGCTTGTAAAGTCTCAATTTCCAATAATGGTGATATTCCTGTTTATCCTCCATGTGGTGCATCCTGGACTAGGTACCAACAGGTTTCTACACTAATAACAGAAGGGGCCGAGTGCACAGCGGTATAACTGGGATTTCACTGGATTCTCGTTCAGTGAATGGGTGCTAGCATATACCCAAAATGCTGAAAAGAAATCTCAAGGTATCCACTTACCATATGTAGCCGGTTAGGCTTGTGAATCCGTCAACCGGCGTCAACCCTATAGAAGGTCGCCTTATCAATTGTTGTAAACACGGGCGTCGTCACAACAAAGCGGTTTTCTAGCCAAGAAATTTCATTTATCCTTCCGTGTTCAGTTTGCATCCGACAACCTCTTCGTACAGAAATTTGAGAAGCTATTCAAACTTGGAATTGACAAAGAGGTAGCTCTGCCAACAACTTACGTTATGCTATGTTCTAGCAACTTCCATCTGTCCTACATCACTGATGAAAAATTGTCAAAGCGGCAAAAGTAAACTCTATCTATCTGTCACGTTAAGTTGTCTATTTTCCAAATAATACACTATCTACAAAATGGTTACTCGTTCCACTATAAAATCAAATAAATGCAAAATATTTTAAATGGCAACAAGCGTTGACATTACATTAAATAATCAAAAATTCAATTTATTTTAGATTTTAAAATTCATTCATTTATTTTGGTTGGTGACGTGGTTACCTCTTCATTAGTTCCCATATTTATACGACATATAAGCGATCAACTTCAATGACTTGATAAGTGTAACAAAGGTAGAAGAATAACGAAGTTTCTTGACTGGCAGACGGCATCCTTGTGACGTCGCCACTATTCGCAAAGATTGACGAGGATGCCTGATTTTTTGTAAGGGTTATCACCCTTAGCCCAAGGGCTACATACGGTATACGTATACCTTTAGATACCTTTTAAGTATCCTGGGTGTATGTTCGCACCCACCCGCCGTAGCGGAAGCCCAGTTACATCGCTGTGCACTCGGACCCTGCTGTTATTACTCTGCATGCCTATAGGCACCTAGTCCAGGAATATCACCATCATTGGAAAATGAGACTTTATAAGCATTACTCAAATCCTCAGAATCATTAGCGCTGGCCTAACACCAGATAGAGCGTAGGTTCAAGTTCATGTGTGTGTAAAGCTTGCAAGGTATGCGCTACTGATAATTCCAAATAAGGATATGAAACAGCTGTACAGTGCTACTGGTTGACTTAAAAACAGTAAATTTATTATTCAAGTAAATCTGACAATACTAATATAACATATCCAAAAACAAATAATCCCTTAAAACCCCATTGATATTTGTATACACCTATGCAAAAATGCTACAATAGAAAATTCTAAGTGCAATTAAAAAAGAGTAATGAAGGAGCCTGGAGATTTTAAAATATGAAATAAATGATGATAATATCAATCTAATTATACAACATTATCCACCATCTTTGTAGTTCTTATTGTAATCGTTGTATTATCTAAGTCAAATTACTGTATCCCTTTTAAAAACATTTTTCTACTGAAAATTTGCCCAAATGTTATTCAACAGCAATAATAATAAATTACACGGGTACTTGCCTCAATAAGAACAGATTTCTTCAAAATTTTCATAGCATAGAAATACCCACTTTCTTTTTCTTGACACAAAACAACTTGTCCAAATGTTCCTTTACCCAAAAGTTTGAGTAACACAAAGTCGTCTAAACCATACCGTTTGACAGGTCTAAAAATATATAAACAAACGTATCATAATGTATTAATTATATTAAGTGGTTTCCAATTACAATATAATAAAAACCATCAAAACTAAAATAAACCGATATTTTAATTATTCAAATACTAGTAAACCGTACATGCTGTATTACAGTGACAACAACTACTCTCTTAAATAATACCCCTATCAACCGTTTTGCTGTTTCAGAGCAATCAACTGATTGGGAGAGTAGACTAATGATTCAACGAATAGAAAATAATAATAAATTGTTAAAACAATTTTACATTTTCAGTTATAAACATAAAAGAAGAATAAGAAATTTAAATAAAAATGCAACTGTTTTTATTTGTTATAGAAATTATAATTCAATTGAAAAAAGTTAAAATAAGCCAATAGCTCAGGATATTTATTGCACATAGGCAGTCCCAAATACACCAATATATTTTGAAGACAACTACTAACCTTTGACATGTGTCAAAAATGCAGTCGTCACTCAAATTCATCGTACAAACTGGTATCGGTTGTTCGGATATCGATCTCAGTCGGTTGGCCACGTTTTGTATTTCATGTAGCCACTCAATTCGCTCTTCATCGGATTCGACAAAAAATAATCGTTCAACGACATTTGTCCATTGCAAACCCCTGATTAGAAATGTGAAAGGCTTCGGTTTGTTTAGACAAACAATCTGACAACCACGAACAGTAAAGTTGTTCAATGGTGGCGAAAAATCATCCTGTTTTAAAAAAAGTGTAAATGTGTGTAAACATCGAAACAAACTGGTAGTAAAAATACAAACTGTCTCCTTTCCAAAAAATAGTCCCTACTACCGCTTTAACACAATCAATCAATTGGTTCATAACTTGGTCACCTTGTCATTATTTCCATATTTGCAACGCATTTTGAAAGATCACCTCTCATTTCATATGCACAGAAAATGCTATATACATAACAAAAATAAGTTGAACAGTTTAATTACTTACAGATGTTATTCTTGTAATGGTGCTAAATATGCTTATATGATTAGTTGTCAAAATTGTTTTTCTCAAATGGCTACATCTAGTACGTATATAATTTTAAATGCGGTATAACTAACCGAAGCGTATGCTCGCATTCATCCATCAATGCGAAAGCCTAGTCATACCACTATACATTCGATCACTGATTTGTACTGGTTTGGGCCTACAATAAACATGAATATGCGGAATTAAGAATATAATTATCATTGAAATTGACACTAAAAGTATTACTCAAATACTCCTAATCAGTCGCATCCTAAATTATTGTTAAAATTCAGCCTTATAAAAACTAATAAATAATGCCACTATTTTAATGCACAAGCGCAAATTTGATAAAAAATCAAATGGTCTCGTTAATTCGTGTGAAGGGTTGTACCGTTGCCGTCTACTAATCAAAAGACTCCATCATTTTCCTATATTTGTCGAATATATGAGGTTTTCTTCGCAAATAAAATGTGGAAAACAATCGTTTAAAATGCACTGCAAATATGGAAGTAATGAGGAATTCGAATCCTATTACCGGCACTAGATGCAAGCCCACGTTCGGCTTCGCTAAAACATCCACTGCTATTTCCCGTAAAACATTCAAACAAGTAAATTAATGAAATGACCAGATCGCATTAGAAAAATTGTCAACTCAATTAGTTTGATAAATTAGGATATTATGTCAATAAAAATTATTGTATACCTTTGGTTCGCTTTTATATCCATAAAATGTTCCATCTTCGCGAAGTTTAAAATATCGACGACGCCAATTTTTTATGTGTTCACCACGTTTCATTAACCAGCCCTCTTTTACAACTTTACGAGTTATTGGTAGAAATAAAGGACGTTGAGGAATATTGAAACCGTAAGGAGATATTTGACTAAAAGCATTTCGCAAGTTGTTGTTTGAAGTAGAAAATGATGATAACTGGTTTACGTGACATTTTTCAGTAACACACAATACAACCGATTCTTGAAAATCACCACTAACACTTGGCTCTTGTTTTGTAACAAATGTCTCATTTATAGCATTATCCAATTCATTCATTAAAATGGGTTGAACATGTACATAATCATTTTCACAAATTGACATTTAACAAAAATCCTAATATAAAATAAAAAATGAATTAGTACTAAAAATAAACTTAGTTAGTAATTTCAACCATAAAAAGTAAAACATTGCATAATCTAAATACATCCTGCAGCATAATTAAAATACGTTTTTCAACGAAAACAATTACATCAATTACTTTAGAAAATATTTGCTTCCATCTTATCAACAATCGCATAACTAACGTAATTCATAAAATATACACTTATGAAATGCGTGTCTATTGATTATCATCTACATAAATAAGGTTATTTGTTAATTAAGTCCAACATCAGTGCATTCCAAAACGTACTATCTGCAGAACAATGTACAGATACCAAAAGAAACACCTAAATACTAACTCATCACAAGAAAATATGTAAGCAAGATCAGACAAACAACAAACGTTAATGGCAAAGTCACATCTTCATTAGCTCCATGTTCGCATAGCCTCATACATCTAGAATCTAATGACTTCTCAGACAACCATGCGCAACATCAAAATATTGTCAGTCGTTCTGTTTTTAAGAGTTATATTAGGTCGCTTCAGAGTCTCCTATCGCTTAACGGAAATAATTTTAAACTTTTTATTCTTTTGTAATATGGTTTACGCTTTAAGTTACAAAAAAGTTTTATTTCTCTTTGGCCCCTCTCTAACTCTTGTATGTCACCTTTTAGAATAGGAGTCGTTCCACTATCCGCCACCTGTGGACGCGCTAAGTAGGGTCGGTCTCCCTCCTTAGAGGAGTGACCTGTATACAATATTCAAGATACGGTAAAATACAATATTAAATTAAACGCATACATTTATTTGGAATACGTTTAAAAAATTAAAACCTGTCTAAGCTGCTTCCTTGTAATCTAATAAAAATTTGAGGGATGGTTACAGGTTGATACGAGTTATGTAGGTACAAAACTCCTGATCCTCGGTTCAATATCAGGAAGAAAAATGAAATAAAAATAAAATTTAATTAAAATAGAAGAACCTGATTACTTAATTTAAAAAAACTTTTGTTGATCGTAAGGCTTATTAAAAGCTTAAAGTGACTATGCAGAGGCTACTCTGGATGTTTCAGGATTTCAGGTTTTTTCACAAGTTGAGTAGGCCAAAACATCTTCTAGTACTTAATTGTTAAATTGTCTCAAAATATCAGGAGAGGAATGTAAAATAGATGATAAAGTGAAGGGAGACTATTTACAGGAAAAGTCTTTGAAAATAAGACAAAATCAAGGTAGTAGTGGAACAGTTAACAATTGTGAAAAACAAGCAAAAAAATATATACAAAAGCAATAATAAAACAAGTTACGTATTACAATGCAAACACTGCAATAAGCTTCAAAAAAATAGAAAAATATAAATAACGCTCCAATAGACGTGTAGTGTGACGCGTGCCTCATCTCACGAGGTAAGTTATTCTAAAGGTGTAATGGTCCTATTGGAAGTGAAATGTGAAAAACTAGATTTTTTTAAATAATTCATTCATAAAAAAAATATAACAAAACCTTAAAAAAATCCAAAAATCACAAAATTAAAACTAAATAAAAATATCGAATAGTTTTCCAGATACATTGTCATGTTCACAATAACCAATATTTTATGCTTAAAAATAAGCATTTAAATCTTTATTAATAACACTAACACGTAAAATGCCAATTAATTTAAACAATAAGCATAAGCTATATAATATTTTAAAAAATAGCCAAATTTTGGATCAGGTTTCTACACGAGTTAAATATGAGGAAACTCCTTTTAATACTCTGTTCCAGGGTATCATATGAAAATAATAAATAATTAACAAAAAAATAGGTAAATAAAGTATTAAGTAAAATTAAGAAAGTAATACTTATCGTACGCCGATTTGAACGCCTGGAGGGATGGGGAAGCACTTTAATGTTTTTGAAAATGAGAAAAAGGCGCTCAGACTACCCAATAGAATATGTTGTAGGTCACAGCTAATTATATATATATATATATATATATATATATATATATAAATTATGTTATATTTTTTTAAACTAAACTACATTTTACACAACTTAATTATAGGTTACAGGTTACAGATTACAGGTTAGTTCATGGGTTGAGTATTCAGATTTCAGGTTCATACACGAGTTAAATAGAAGTATACTCCTTTTGATATTTAAATTTAAATAATAAATAACAACAATATAATTAAAGTTTAAATAAAATTGAGAAGATAGTGTTTGTCATATACCAATTTGAATGCCTGGAGGGACAAGGCTAACACATGTGAGAGTAAACTATTCTAGGCGGAAATAATCTTGTAGGAAAAATAATAGAGATTTAATTAGGATTGAACTCTAGACTTAGAAATTTTAAACTGGTGTCTTTTACGCGGATCGTTGGAAAAGACGGATAAATGTTTAAATTGATTTAAGTTAAGAATTTTGAATACTAGAATGAGATCGCCCCGGAGTCTTTATCATGCAATGTGAAGAGTCAAAAAGTTTTTATACGTTTAGAGTAGGAGACACTCTTAGAAGCGCGTGGCAATTAGTAAAGCTTTTCTGTACTTTGTCAAGTTTGACTATATCAGTCGTTATGATCAGAGACGTCACTTTAATACAATATTCAAGGTGGGGCCTCATATAAAGTTGATAGAGGAGTCGAGTGCAGTTAGCAAGAATGTTTTCTAAATTGCGATTAAAAAATTTAGTTAAACAAAAACAGTTTAAATCTGCTTTGTTGTGGTAAAATAAAAATTAAGGGAGGGGTTGAATCTCACACCTAGATATTTAACCAAGTCCACTTGTAAATATCATTAATATCCTAGTGCAATTGTTTAGGGTTAGAGCCCCAGATTTTGAGATCATAAGCATAAAACAAGATATTAGATTAAACAATTAAAGGCAAGTTGTTAATATAAATAATAAAAAGTAGCGGGACTAAAATTGATCCCTGAGGGACCCCTGAAGTGATCTAAGTAGGAGTAGAGGTCGTGTTACCTAGTCTAACACTGAATTGACGGTTGGTGAGAAAATCATGTAAAAAACAATCTCCTTTTGATTCTTGGTTCAAATGTATTGGCATTATTGTATTATGAAAAAACTAAAATTAAACAAAGATATAAAATAAATGAAATATCAATATACCTGGAGTGTATAGTGACAAAAATTATGTGAACTTAGAGAGGGAGTAGAAATTATATGCAGTATTAAATGACATAACAGATTGGAAACTGATTATCTCTGAAGGCAGACTGTTCCAGGTGTTGATAATTTTTTGAGTGAAGTAATGGAGTCTCAACTTGGAATGTACTCTGGTTTTATTTATTATTTATTATTATTTTATTTATGGTTATTGGCTTGGATACTTCAGTAGAAGTAGCTTTCAGACACATGACATGAGATTATGACCCCTGCAAAAATTCTTAGCTAACGTAAAGAAAAGATGAAAAGAGCCAAATGACAAAAATTGAAATACCAAAAAGATCACACCAAAGCCTTCTATCACATAATGGAAACAGTATTAGAGAATACCGCCTATATTGGTGGGGCATATGCTTAAAACCTAGGTGTTACTGTTGGAATAAAATATTTAATATGATTATTAACTTTTATTTTGATTACAATTTTTATATTAGTCCACATTTAAACAACTTTGACTTTATTTTAACTTTCTTTTGAAGCGTTTTGTTGTATTTAAATTTATTACGTTTGTTATTAACGTGACTGTGGTTCTGAGTATATTGTGTCCTGTTTTTTCCTGTTGGTAAACAGTATTAAAATAAAATAAAATATTGTATTGGTATGTAAATTTGAATTATTTAATAATAATAAATTGCAGAACGATAATTTAAATCACACAAGTGCTTTTTTGATTGAAATTAGCTGGAATGTTGATAATTATCCGTATCAAGTTAAATAAAAAAAATCAGGGCCGAGATCTTAGTGATATCTTACACTAGACAATTTAAAGATAACCTTTTGCATCTTTTGAAGATTTAAAAATTGGTGTAGTAACTTTAACACAATATTTAAGGTGCAGTTTGATTTAAAGCATATAAAGCAGACGAACACATCCCGGGAATAGGCCATCTAGATTCCTTTTGAAAAATTTTAATAGCCGATAACAAATTTGAATTATTTTAGCATTATCCTGTAAACTTAACAATAATAATACATCAACAATACATCTCAACAAAAAAAAATTTTTTTTAATTATTTTTTTGAGGTACAGACCAATCTACGGGTCTGATCACAAACTATAAAAATTTTATATGATATATATATATATATATATATTATTATTATTATTAAGCTTTAATATCTCACTAAAGATACATTCAGCATAAAATACATTTTTACCATCAATATAAAAAAGTAGTAGTACAAATAATGGGATCAAAATGAAATAGAATGTCATATGTTAATGAATATAAATATAGTCTTTATAGTATGTATGTGATTTTTTTTCAATATTTAAAATTGCTGTACATAGAATGAGTCATTATAAGGCACAACTTGTATTGTGAAATGTTCAAATTAGTTTAAATAAATGCGTAGGTGGAACAATTCCTACTTTGATAGGTTTCTTAGTAGATCAATTTTGTTTGATTCTGGATTGGTTAATACTCTGGATAAGTAGGGCAGACATGAATGTTTGTATTGATTAGTTTTGGCTTTTATGTGCAGGTAAGTTTTTCTTGTTTTTCCAAAAACTTTAAATTTGTTAAAAGCTGCATGTAGCGGGTGATTGTTATTATTTTCAATCCTTGATGCTAATTGTATGCAAGATTTAAAATGTTTATCAACAATATTATTCAATAAGATAACATATTTGATTCCTGAAGATGTTGATACCAATGATATGCATCTTTTTAAAATAATGTAATCTTGTTTTAATAAACCAGAAAAAAATATGGGTGAGCAATGTAATATCAAAAAATAAAAGCATGATGTAATGAACAATTTG
Organism: Cardicola forsteri; assembly: GCA_025895645.1. NCBI lineage: Eukaryota > Metazoa > Platyhelminthes > Trematoda > Strigeidida > Aporocotylidae > Cardicola > Cardicola forsteri. Next base: position 496,437 of record JAKXYG010001430.1, on the reverse strand, counting down.
ATAATATAATTGTTAACATTTAGTTTTTTAAATCTTATTATATAGTAACATAAGGATTTGGTTTTAAAAAAAATATGCTTTACATAATCACACCAGGTAAGTATGCTATTTATGTGTACACCAAAATATTTGATTTTGTTACAAGTGCATATATTTGTTTGATTTAACTTCAATGTTCTGTTTAATTCCATTGTTTCTTTTGGACGCTTTGTTGTAAATTTAGTAAACTTGCATTTTAATGGATTTAAATAGAGATCAAAGTTAGTAGACCGTTTTTCAATTTTATTAATAAAATTGTTTATATTGTTTTGATTATTGTTAAAAAAAACCTTTGTGCACAATACCATATCATCAGCAAATTTAAACAAAATGATGGCTTCGGCACTATCAATGGATTTACGCACAGTAAAAATAAAAACGGGGATAGTACTGCACCTTGTGGAACGCCATTATTATTTTCTGTTGACTCTGATGTATTACAACAAATGTGTGCATATTGTTTTCTTGATGAGAAATAATTTTGTAGCCAGTTTAAAATGTGGTTGAGCGTATCAAGTAGCTCAAGACGTTTAATTAATGTTTCTCTTGATATGCTATTGAAAACAGATTTAAACAAGGCTACACAGTAGAATAATTATTTTTATATGCAAATTGATAATGATCATTATTAATGTTTAATATAGGCTTGAGGTCGTTAAGTATTATTTGCTTAGTTAATTTTAAATACACTGAGGTGCAAGCAATTGAACGATAATGTTCTGAATTTGTTGGGAGAGAAATTTTTGGAATAGGTGTGATTCGTGAGATACGCCAAGTATTATATACTTCACAATTTATAATATACTTGTTTATTATTGTAGAAAAGGATGGAACAATTGCTGGCATGCAGAGCTTTAATAAATAACAACGTATTCTGTTACGTCTAAGTAATGTGCTTTTTTTACAACTGTTAATTAATTTTTGAATATTAAAATTAATGATAGATGTTGAATAATGTTTATTTAATTGATTAAATTCTGATATATTTGAATTGTTTGAAGTAAAGTAATCATTTAGTTTTTTAGCATTTATCTTACATTAATTTGCTTTTGATTCGTTAAAAAATTTGTTAATATTTTTCCAAATAAATTGTGAATCACGGTTTAATTGAAAATAATTATTAGCATAGTAATTAAGTTTGTTTATTTCCAGTCTAATTTGCTTGTTTAAGTTCTTTAATTTAGTATATTGACTAGATTTATATGCTACCTCTTTTTCTCGTCTAAACCTTTTAAGATTTAATAAAAAAATATTATTGTTTGTAATCTCATCCTTAACTACTGGACAATATTTGTTAATATAGGTGTTAATAAGGTCAGTAAAAGTACAGTAGCATCACGCTAAGATTGTTAAAATTAATGTTATCAATATTCAACAGCGCGGATTTAAGCAATGTCACATTTGAAGTTGATATCTCGCATGTATGAATGATTTAAAAATAAGCTTTAAATATTTTGAATGATAATGCTTCAAGTATATTTTTTTAGAAGTAAACGAATTATTGAATAGTCAGATGTTAAAAGAGGTGCATGTTGTTTTACTGAAAAATAATCGGGGCATTTGTAAAAATATAATCTAGTTGTTTTTGAAGTCTTGTAGAAAAATTAACTAGATTAGTAAGGCCCATTAGTTTGAATGTGTTAGTATTCGCATGATTGAAATCACCAGCTAATATGATTAAAGTATTATTATCAACACTGATAAGATAATCAAATTACTTATTCGTAGAAATAATTAATTTCCACAGTGCTAGTAGAAGGTGCTATGTAAATATTTATAATGTCAATATTTTTTGTAGTGAGACATGTATTTATTTTTGCAGTTGACAATTACACTCAATTCCATTTTGCGAATATTCAAATTTAGATTTAGGATTATTACAGTATTCTTTATTAATGTATGTAATAAGGCCTCCCCACGTTTCTTAGTGCAATTTTTTTGATCAAGTCAAAATATAAAAAATCCATCAAGTTCTATAAGATTATTCTCAATATATATATTCAACCATGATTCTTGGATTAATATCACACAGCTATTTATATGTAATTTGTTTGTCATGAGAGATCGTAGATCAAAAATGTTTTCAAGTATTGACTTGCAGTTTAATGACAGTAATATATATATATATATATATATATATATATATATATATATATATATATATATATATATATATATATAATTAATATGTTATATAAATTTTAAAAAATATGTGTATAATAAAATTGTATAATATCTGTTAGGTAATATTTACCCACACAATTTGAATTAAAATAATTTGAAAATGATTTGGTTGTTAATAATGGATCATTAGAAATCTGGGTGTTATATAAAGAGAAAAGAATAAAAATATGTACAATAATTGGATAACAATACACAATACATATAAAGTAGTTTTTTATATTTTAGTGGGTAAATTGCGAGGTGGTCTAGCGCTACAGCGCTCGAATTCGGACCTAGGTGGACATGGGATCGAATCCCATTGCTAGCACTAAAATGCGGGCCCACGTTTGGCTTCGCTAATTGTCCACTGCTAAAAGATGTTTCTCATGCAAACATTCAAAGTAGCAAGCATAAAAAAATAAAAAAATAAATACCTTATAGACCCACAGAATAATCGAACATTAAATGATTGATGATGTTGGGGTCAGTGTGGATGTTTATGTATTTTTAAAAATTATTTTTGAATGCTCTGAAATGCAGAGTCTACTAATACTCCTAAATAATTTATAAACTTAACCGATTCTATCGGTTGGAAATTAGGATGGGGCATTGTAAGGATATGTGTTTGCACTTACAGATAGTGACATAAGTGAATCCAATATTGACCTACTATGATATTAAAGTATATGTAGCACTTGTTACTTATCTTAGACATATCTAACATTTATAATAAGTACCTTAGATAATACTTTACTAATATATATACATTTAATATTATTCGCGAAATAATTCTTAATATAATACGTAATAACATTAGTTTTAGCAATAAAACACAATACCACCATTATAAAAACTTAAAAACAAATACAGGTAAATGGCTTTAAAAATAGTTTTATTTACTAAAATACATAAATATACAAAATAAAGGTAACAAACTTAATAATGTTAGTAATTTAAGTGATATCCACGCCTTTGTTCAACATTTGTCAGCAGCTTTGAGTAGGAATCTATTAACAAGATGCAATTTTTACAGCATGATTAATTTTTGCTTCCAATAATACGTCAGTTTCCATATTTTAAAAAAGTTTTTAATTATAGTGAGGTCTGGACTGTATGGAGGAAGTTGAATAAAAGTAAGCTTTTTGCTTTTCAAAGTTTTTGTGGTCTAAATAAGGAAAACGTATAATAAATTGTAAGTCATATTAAAATACACATTACCACTTTTGAAATATGCACAGGAGCATTGCCTTAAATAATTGTTAATTGTCCTGTAGCATTTCTTGACAGCTCATTATGAAACAATTTTCTGAATATTTGTACAAATTTTTTGCTATTTAAATTGCGATTAGTACGCATCCATTTTGGAGGCTAATTGTACTTAATTGCAAAATATTTTTTGACACATGCAGGATGTGCAACTTTCATTGCAGTACAAGTGTGGTTGAGTGGGAAATTTGGACTATAAATAACCTTTGACTGTTCAGTCCTTGGTTTTTAGGATATTGCGCACTCATCTGTAAAGTATATTAATGTTTGTACTTTTTGAAAAACTCCACTCGTTGTAATCTATGGCACGACTAAATGGAGGTATCTTAACAACAGCTTTAAAAATGATGCCTTTAGATTTTATCCTCATTCTTACAATTAAATAAAAAAAATTTCTAAGTATTAATTTTTTATTTGTTTTACATTTATTGTTCTGTTTTTTAAACTGCATAATTATAAACTGATTATCTTATTCGCTTGTTGAACGTTTTTTTCCAACTGAGTGATCTGGAGCATGTTCTATTGTTCAAAATGTTGTACACAGTTGAAACATCTATTTTCATGCATTTGACAATTGTTTTAACTTTTGTGCCCCTTTTATAAAAAAATTGAACTAATTTATAATCATGGGTAAACAACTAACGACACTGAGTTGTTATAACCACAAATATTAAGTGCGCGGAAATAAGAAGCCTTTTTATCAAAATTCCAAATTTTGAAACGGAAAATAAAAATCCACCTTGTGCTTAACTTATTAAAATTAACTTAATAGTAGTTATTAATATATATTTAAATAAATAAAATATTTATAATTCAGGATTCAGGATTTTTCACGAGTTGAGTAGCCAAAACACCTTTTAGTACTCGGTTCTCAAATTGTCTCAAATTTTCAGAGGAAAAATGAAATGGATGGTGAGGTAAAGGGGATTAGTGACAGAAAAAATATTTGAAATCAAGATAAAATCAAAGTAGATAGTGGAAGTTAACAATTATAGAAAACGAGCAAAAATTATAAATATGCAAAAAAATAATAATAAAACAAGTTACGTATTACAATGCAAAAACACTGCAATAATCATCAAAAAAGAAGAAAAGAGAAAGGATGAATAACGCTCCAATGGACGTGTAGCGTGACGCGCGCCTCATCTCGCGAATGCATGTAATGTTATATATATATTTTTTAAATAGGTGAATGATAAAAATATATAATTTTAGTTTGTAGGTAAGTTGCTCGCACAATTTGAAATAAAAATAATTTGAAAGGTTTGTTGTCATAATTGGATTATGGAAATCTGGGGGATATATAAAGAATAATAGATAAAAAAGTAACAATAATTGAATAACGGTAAGCAATGTAAATAAAATAGTATTAATTTTTACTTAGATGGGTGAGAGTTGCAACTTTTAAGTGAACAATATAATAATTATATATATTAACATATTAAAAAATTTTATAGTTTGTGATCAGACCTGTAAATTGGTTTGTACCTCAAAAAATGCAATACTGTAAATGCTTTTTTGAGTAATAAATTATTATTATTATTATTATTAATATAATGAAACAAAATTTCTTATAGACCCACAAAATAATCGAACGTTGTTTGATTAATGATATTGGGGACAGTATAGATGTTGATGTATCTTTTCAAATTATTTTTAAAAGTTTTAAAATTTTGTTTTTTCTCAAATTGATTGGTAAATTATTCCATAATTTAGAATATTTAATTAAGAAAAATTTTGCCCTTACCGAAGATTTATGATGCAATTTACGTACTGTATATTCTCTATTTTTAGCTTACGTTTAAATTTGTTTGCATCCAATTTTATTAAATAGTTCAAATTATTATCGAAAATTGATTTATGGAATAACCATAGATTTGTTTGGATCCTTCTTAGCCATAGTTTGTGATTAGACCTGTAAATTGGTTTGTACCTCAAAAATGCAATAATGTATAAACTTTTTTGAGTAATAAATTATTATTATTATTAAAAATAGTTACAATATTATTTAAATGTATTTTATACATATATATATACATATATATATACGTATATATATAACATATAACACAAATTAAATAAAAATAACTTACTTTAATCGTTGTATTAGAATATTAGCAACTAAAATAATAAATAAGTAGTATTGAGGCATTAATAATATAATAATAATAATTTATTATTCAAAAAACGTTTTATGGTAATAAATAAATTAAATTAAATTAAATGCTTGTACGAGTTTAAAATGGATAGTTCTTAAGCTAATTTAGGTGTTGCAAGTTAGTTGCAGGTTAGTACACGAGTTTAGTAGGAGAATCTTTTCTTGGTCCTTAGTTCACAAATATCGAATGCATCGGAAAAAAGGGTGAAATAAAACGTTATAATAATATTAATAATAAAAAAGAGATGCTGGGGACAGAGATAGTTTATATATATCTTAAAAGAACGTGCTTATTTTAATCAGATTTAAAATTATAAAGGTCATGTGGAAGGGAAAAGTTGTTCCAACTGAAACAACCCGATGGGAGAAATGATATTACCTCACTTGAGTAAAAATTCTGGGTTTTCGCAGCGTATATTAGTATTCCCTAAGAGCATTTTGTAATTTAATAAAATAAGAGTTGGAGTGGTCAAATTTAATTAGTTCGTAGGTTAGTATAAAATCTACTCGGAGTCTTCTATCGCACAAAGAAAAAATTTTGAGGTTTGTTAATCTGCCATTGTAGGGAGAACGCTTAAATCTCTATAAAAGTTTATTGAAGCATTTCTGGATTTTATCGAGTACCTGTGAGTCACATTTTATTTTATTTATTTTATTTTATGTTTATTATTTTGAATGTTTTACAATAAACATCTTTCAACAGGGGACATTTTAGCAAAGCCGAACGTGGGCATTTTAGTTAGTACAGTGAATGTGATTTGGATGCAGTCTTTTAAATAGGGAGTGCGACTTAAGTTTTGTCTGAAAGAATGTATAAGATAGTTTCGAGTTTGAAATGTTTTTTAATTAATGGGTAGCGAACTGGAGAGAGGAGTTAAAGATCATCCCTAGATCTTAAAGTAGAAAAATCTGAGGAGACCCAGGAAGTTAAACGTAGTAAACATAGCACTTTGATTTTCCTAAAGATAAATAATAACATTTAAATAAATTAAGATGAACGTTGTCTAATAACAAATGATAAATATAATATATATTGTTGCAGTAGATCTTGATTGGTGCTCTATATCGTTGGCATAAAGCAGGATGTTGGATTAAACTGTTGTTAGCTGATCATCAATCAACAGCATAAATAAAATTGGACCTAATATAAATTCTTGAGGAATCCTGAAGTTGATCTAATAAAGAGAGAAACAATTTGCAGCCAAATTTAACACAATAAAATCGCTTCAGTAAAAAATATATGGGGATACTAGAGGATAGGGAGAGTTCATCTAGAAAAATGCAGGAGCTATCCGTAATGAAGACAGATTTAAAGTTTTTACTAAGGATTGAGAACCCTTGTTAGAAAAAAAATGATATTTTTTGAAAATGAGATTCCACTTAATCGCTTACGTTAAATAAAATTAAACGTCAGTGTTGGATTTTAATAATATGTTATACAATACGTTATATAATATGTTACACCGTTCGAGGTAAGGCGCGCGTCACGCTACACGTCTATTGGAGCCTTATTCATCCTTTTTTTTTTTTGATGATTATTGCAGTGTTTTTGAATTGTAATAAGTAACTTGTTTTATTATTATTTTTGTATAGTTCTAAATTTTGCTCGTTTTCTATAATTGTTAACTTCCACTATCTACTTTGATTTTAAATATTTTTTCTGTGACTAATCCCCCTTTACCTTACTATCCATTTTATTTTCTTTTCTAAAAATTTGAGAAAATTTGAGAACCGAATACTAAAAGGCGTTTTGACCTATTCAACTCGTGAAAAATCCTGAATTCTGAAATCCTGAAAGTTTAGGCCTAGTATGGAAAGGGGTGCTTAATGGAATGAATTTGTTAATTACTGAATAAAACAAGATTATTAAAAACTAATATTTGTTAATTTTTTAATTAAGATAATTATTAAAAAATATAGTTAATATCAATAAAAGTTATTTTATTTTTTATTATTGTACTTAACTGAGTAAAAAATTGTTTAAATATTTAAAAAAAAATTATTTTGTTTATTAATTTATATATATTTTAAAATATGTTTATATAAAATGTAAAAATATTTAAATAACCTAATTAGTTAATTTTAGTTTCAGTTGTTTTTGGCCGCAATTATCAAGGTTGGGGTTGCTTTAAAGATTAATGACTTCTACTCTCGGTTAGTATTTCTATTTGTGTAAATATACGGTATTGTTTTTTGTTTTTTATTAGAAAAAATTATTCCATCTTTACCGCGTGTGGAAAGAGGAAAAGTTGTTCATGTTGGTTCTGATCCAAAGGGTGAAAAGTTTTTGTATACCAATAAGAATAGTGTGATTATTCGCAATCTTAAGGTAATTTGTTATTTTATGAAATTTTGAAGGATCTTTCTGATAATGACGTATACACACAACATTCAGTTTCAGTAAATGTTGCAAAGTATTCCCCTAGTGGATTTTATATTTCATCTGCCGGTAATATATTCGATTCAATATTGTTCTTGTTTAGATACAAATGGAAAAATTCGTATTTGGGATACTGTTAATAAAGATCATGTTTTAAAACACGAATATCAACCATTTACTGGTTCTATAAATGACGTAGCATGGACTCCAGATAATGCCCGCATTTTTGTCGGTGGGAATGGAGCATCTAAGTAATCGGATAAATATTTAATATGTATAGACATGGTGCTTTCTTTATTGTAGATTCAGGTTCATCTGTTGGAACTGTTAGTGGAGTTACTAAGAGTATCAATACTGTTGATTTTAGGCCTACTCGGCCTTATAGGGCTATCGCAGGAAATGATGAGGGTTTAGTAAGTTTTTATGAAGGTCCTCCTTTCAATTTAAAAAAATCATTTCAGGTACTATTTTTTAATCAGATAAATATTTAAATTTAGAGTCATAAGGGTTTTGTTAATGTGGTGCGTTATTGTTGTGACGGGAGTTTTTATTTGTCTGGTGGAGCAGATGGAAAGGTAGTTTGTTTTTACAGTTTAATATATTTGTAGATATTTTTGTACGATGGTGAATTAGGTGATTCACTTTTGGAAGTAGGAAGTCCCGCTCATAATGGCGGTGTTTATGGTATATCGTTTTCAAACGATGGCGTTTCTTGCGTTACTGCCTCAGCTGACAAATCAATTAAGTTATGGAAAGTTGAATCTAAAAACATGGTTTATTTAACAAAATATTCTTTTCCAAATGTACTTACAAATATGTTAGTAAGTTATTCAATTCTTTGTACATTATTAATATTGCATTATATTTTATTGACAGATTAGTTTATCAATGGTTATATATATATATATATATATATATATATATATATATATATATATATATATATATATATATATATATATGACACCATTTTTTGTAAATAAGGATTTTAATTTGTAACTAAGTTATTATTATTATTATTATTATTATTATTATTATGGTTTGTTTAAATATTTCAATAGAAGTAGCTTTCAGTATACAAAATAGGTAGTTATAAAATACGGTACAATTAGCATTATGTAACATTAATCAGAAAATAAAATAAGATTAAATTACAAATATACTACAGTTAATAGTGGAATAATATAACAGTATACATCAAATGTGAATGACTGATGTGTAAGTATGAGTAATAAAACTAACATGGATGAAGGATAATGAATTGTCACAATATGGAATGTCCAGATTACGAACAACAGTAATTGGACAAACAAAATATTCATGATTTAGATAGGTTTATGTAAAGGTCAATTTTAACTTTATTGGGATTGGATAGTAACCTTGCTAAATACGCCAGATATGAATTTAAATACACATTTGTTTTACACTTGGCGTGGGTATGTGATCTTCTCGTCTACTTGGAAATGTAATTTTGATTCTTTTTTAAAAAACTTTATAATATTTCAGTTCATTGGTGGATGCTACGCTTCTTCATTATTATCATCGGAGGTAAACATCCTCTACCGGTTATTATCGCCCAGGGTAGTCTGAATTCCAAAACGTCTGCAAAAATATTAACTTTTGCAATGTGCACTTAATGAACGACACTTGAGGTGTGCTGATCTTTATTAGCTGCATAGGGTAAACAAACGGACATCCAATTAAGTAATTTATTCGGATGCTACGCTTCTAGAATGGAAGAGGGTTGGTTTCTTGAACATCGCTTTTATACGGGTTTTGGTAGCATATCAGTATTATAGTTTTAAGATGATTCGTACACGTGGGAAGAACTAATGGTGCAGTTGATTTTACACAACTTCAACTTGGTTAAGATATTCGATTGAGAGGTCTTTTTTAAGACCATTAATTTAATTTCTTTGATTAGGTAATAATGAAAATTTTGATTTTATTGGATCTTTCTGATTGAAAATGATTAAGTTATAATGTTTTTTAGACTTTCGTAATGGTTATATTTTTGTAAAGAATAATTGCATAAATTATCATTTAATTGAAATTTTGTTTATTTGCGTAAAATAATTCAGCTTGGCTGTGCTTGGGTCGGATCAAAAGTTATCAGTGTGGCTCTCAGTGGTTCTATTCACATTTTCAATATGCCCCCAAATTCACTGTCGATTGAGTCACCTGAATTATCTATTCATGGTCACAAACTCATAATTACCTGTGCCGAATTTTCCGTTACAAATAACTGTCTGGTTACATCAAGTTCAGACGCTACCATGGCTGCTTGGGATTTAGATACAGGTTTGGCTTCCATGTTTTCTGGTGATCAAGCACATACTAGTCAAATACAAAGTTTAGCTTTAATAATGGACTCTGTGGCAATTACTGTCGGTATTGATGATCGCTGCGTAATTAGCGATATAAATAAGCGACTATTTTTGTAAGTTAAATGAAAATGTGTAGTATTAAATTGTTATATATTTTTTCTCTTTTCTAAACATTTTTTGTTAAAATGGTATGAAATGTATCTATTTATTACATTGTAAAATTGTTGTCTAATTGTTATTTAAAGAAGTTATAATGTATTCAATTTTATATAGTTTTTATTTCATTAATGCAGTTGATTGTTAAAATTTAAGTGTTACAATTTTATATAAACTTATGAAACTTTTATTATGTTTATTAGTATTATTAAAATAGTATTTCGATTATTAAAAAAATAAATAAGGCGGTTTCTTTAATTATTTTGAACAGTCTCGCCGTCTATTAGCTAAGAAACTTTATCACGTCCTTACGTTTTATGGACATACGAGGTTTTGTTTGAATGCAGAAAATGACAGTCAATTGTTGTAGATGTTTTAAAAAATGTTTACAGTGATTGAGAAAGTACATTTATCTTACGCTGAAGCTGAAGATAGGTCATTAGTATGACAATGCAAAACTTTTCAAACTTTTAGATCATCTTTCAAATTGCCTTCACAGCCAACCCATGTGAAATCAATTTCCAATTCGACTCGGTTTATAATTTCATGTTTGGAGCATATATTGTACATGAACTTAGTAAATGGTGATCAAGCTCAATGTATGGTTACTTTAGAATGCAAATTGGGACCATGCACAATGACAATTTCGGCGCATTTAGGTGATGGCTTGCTTTTCGTTGGATCTCAAGTAAGCGTCATCGTTGTTACTATTAATTTTGACAAATTTTCACTTTTGAATTAAAGTTATTTGGATGGAAAATAAAAATGAATTGATAATTTTTATCGACAAGTGTTTGATGTATAGGTTTTACTATTATATTTCCGAAAACACCTGTTAAAGGTTTGACATTTGGGCTACAGTTTGAAAAGGAACTTATTTATGATGTGTATCAGTTATTAACATCATAATATTATAAAATGAATTTTTATGGTCAATGGGAAGCATACTTGTTGTGATTATATAGTCAAGTGGTTAATCTAGTAATACGGGGAATATAATAGGAATTAGGGATGTGATTTTTTGTTCTGAAGAAGATAACTGATTACAAAAGGTAAAAATAATACAACAGTTACACAAATATTTGATGTTTAGAACAATATTTATAAGACAAGCAAATTTATAAACGTATCAACTTTCAAACTTGGCTTACACTTACATTAAAAAATTTAACTATTTTATCAATAATGAAATTATACAATATAAACTTTTATTACATTACATGTTCATTTAAATGTACAGTTAGTGATTTACACATTGTGGTACATTGTTATGAAACATTGTGTGCTAATTTTATCGTGGATTTAGTAAAAATGTTTAATTTGATTATTCATATATATTTATAGATATGATTGATAAATGCAGTTTAATTTTTGAGTGATTTATATATTTTTAATAGTTGAATATTTAAATATTCAATTTCGATTGTTTATAACTGATACGGAAATCATTCATTGTTTTATATGAATTTCATGTTTCATTGTGCTAGGGACTTTAAAGGGGTTTTGTTTTTTATAATTTTTCCGTTTTGAATAAAGCAGTACAGGAAATGTGCAAATTATTAATGTGAATTCATTTAGGTTGGTGACGTGTTCACCTCATTATTTTCCATATTTGTACGCCATATTAAACGATCGACTTCGATGACTTGATAAGTATAACAAATGTAGAACAATAACGAGGTTTCTTGGCTAATAGTCAGTATCATTGTGACGTCGCCACTGTCCGCAAAGATTGACGAGGCCGCCTGACTTTTTGTCAGGGTTATCTCCCTTAGCCCAAGGGCTACATATGGTATATATATACCTTAAGATACAGTTTAAATATCTTGGATGTATGTTTGCACCCTCCCGTCGAAGCGGAAGTCCAGTTATACTGCTGTACATTTGGTCTCTGCCGTTATTAATGTAGATGCCTATTGACATCTAGTCTAGGGTGCACCGCGTGGTAGAGGAAATTGAGATATTTTAAGCATTACTCAAATCTTTAAGATTATTAGCATCTCTTGTATGAATTTAGTTTAGTACACATTGTTATTTATTATTACAGAATTGTGGCAATATGAGCTTTTGTTTGTCAAATAATAAACTTAGTCAAATGTCTATAAACGGCCCACTAAAGGAAACGCCTGGAGTTGCATGCTTTACACCCGACGGCAAAACATTGACTCTAGCTAATTCGGACCGGTCAGTTACATTGTTTCAAGTGAGTTGAAATATAGCAAAATGTCGTTTTATTTACTGTTTTGCTGTAACTATTTTGCAACAGGTGGACATTCAGCCGGGGTGGTCTAGCGGTACAGCGCTCGAATTCGGACCTCGGCGGGCATGGGTTCGAATCCCATCACTGGTACTAAAATGCGGGTCCACGTTCGGCTTCGCTAAAATGTCCACTGCTGAAAGATGTTTCTCGTGCAAACATTCAAAGTAGCAAACATAAAATAAATAAAATAAAATAGATGAAAGTTGACATGTCATGTAGGTGCTGTGATCCGTGGCATCCTATTTTGCACTTTTCTTTCTTACTTTTTGATGTTATATATCTCTATCTGGAGAGGATTAGAAATGAACTGATTTACTCAATCATCATGCTTTAAATTGGTTGTATATAGAACAAAATGGAGAAAACTCGTCAAAAACAATGGCCCTTTATAAAAGAGAAAAGTTGTAAAAGAAGGAAGGAATGTATACATTTGGTTACTAACTAAAAGTTAAAAAAACTGAAGCTAAAGAAGACTTTTTCGAATTGTACAGATATGGAAGTAATGAATAGGTGTGATTCCGTTAGCAATCAAAATGGACGAATGAGGTAGATAAAGCATTCGAATCGGAAAGAGATTTATTTTCTTTAAGTTATAGTTTGTTAGAAAACTTGTTGAGTGTTATTAAAATATGCTTTTTAAAGTATCAATTGAGAACAAACATGATTAATTATATTTTTACTTGCTGTTTCACATTGAGACAATTTGTTGATTTAGTAAAATTGAGTCGGGAAAGTAGACTTTACGACTTTTTGGCTTCAACTTTCGTTATACGATAGGCACGTCGTGTAATGTTACCCCAATCGGCTCAATTCGAAACGCGACAAGACGATTAACTTATTTGAATAAATTTGTTGGCCAATAAAATCAGTTGTAGGACAGCGTTTAAATAAATGATTAACTGCCAATACGCTTGTATATTTTTAGGTTATCTAGCATTGGAATGTGTAGTGGGGATTGATACATAGTACATCGATTTTTGCTTATTTGTAAGATTTTGAATAGTGTTGGTGCTTATAAGATAATTTTACTTTTATTAACTTATCTAGGTCGATCATGATATTCATTCGAACCATCCACCCACATTGACAAAGGTTTCGACTGGTTGGTTTTCGAAACACACTGCACGTATTACTTGCATGGCTTGGAGTCCAAATGGACAGCGCCTGGCTACTGGGAGTATAGATGGATCGATTGTGATTTCGTCTGTAGTCAACTCAAAAGAAATTATTCATATTGTTAGTAAGTAGAGTTAACCTATACAATGATTTCTTTTAATACCAAAATTATCTTTACATATATATATATATATATATACATATATATGTAGATGCACATCCAATGAGCAACAGCACTTCAATTTGTTGGATTAATGACAATCGTTTCTTGAGCACAGCTCACGATGGTAGCATTCGCATTTGGAGAACATCGTAGTTTAGACGATTCTTCGTACACTTGTTACCAGTGCCTATTATATCGCATTTTAATTTACTGCTTTTGTAATTTTACCTTCATGCATATATAATTAACTGAATTGAGCGTATTTTTTAATGTATTATCTAATTAAATCCATGTAACGTATGATTATTTTCGAACAAGGTTGCCTTTTTATACTAATTTTTTTGTTATTAATACGTTGCAATAAAACTGTATTATCATTTGTCCTTTTTGCCAAATTGATGTCGTTTATTACATTTTAAAGTTAAACTTTTATCTATGCGAAACTTTTTAAAATATATTTATCGAGTTAACGTACATGAACAGCCAAGGACTTACAATGATGGTGATATCCCTAACTACGTGTACCCAAGCACCTAGACTAAACCAACAGGAACTGAGTACCCAGTGCTATAACTAGACTTCCGTTTTTGCGGATTTATGCAGTATACACCTAAGGTGCTTGAAATGTATATCAAAGTATATAATACGTAGCAGTTGGGTTAATTTTTGCTAACAGTGGTACCGTTACAAGGATTCCGTTTATTAGTTAAGGAAGTTTGATATTGTTCTGGGTTTGTTTGATGCGCTGTTCAAATGTATACGTAATGAAGAATCACCAGCCAAGTGAATGGATGATTGCACCCAGCATTGAAAAATCTATCCATTTTGGACAATACACATTTCTATTTTCAAAGATCTTCCTATTTATTACAACGGATAACTTATAAATTAAGAAATAAGGTTTAGTTTTGACATTTGTATTTGGGTTTGATAGAAACGTTCATCACTTATTGGAATTTTTTTTGAATTATTTAGAAAACGTCCAAATATAATGATTATCTATTATGGTGGTGAAGAGATTTTTTATTAAAATCGTGAACTGAGAGAAACAGAAATTGTAGGAACAACTACCAAACAAATGTGTACCATTCATATTTGAAATTTAAGCAAATGCTTGCGTTGATCAAGAACTTGCTTTAGTAAAATACAGAAATCGCGTATTTTTTGAAAAGCTGGTTAACATCTTAAAATGGTTGCATGCAGACCGCAGTAGCAAAGTGCGTTTTCAATTCGATTAACAGTTTCCGAGAACAATAGTGTGCTAGTTCTTTTAATTTTATCATTGATGCAACATTGGAATGCCATAAATCAGCTAAAAGATTTCATACAAAGAATATTTGATCTACAATCCCTCTAATCGAGAGGCAATGTAACAAAGTAAGTAATGTCTTCTTGTTGACTGCGATAATCACTCAGTAAGTACTGCAGTAAAATATTTACAAAACTCTGCTTTCATGTCCAAGTGCACGAGCTGATACCTACAAATTTGGAAGGTTCTGAATAAAATATTCGAACAACTGTTAGCTGAGTTTTAAAAAAGACCAAGGAAACTAAAATTTTAAACAATCAACATTTCTTAATTTAAATGTGTATATAAAGAAACATACCAAATACCAATTAAAATATATAAAATATGCATATATTTATAGCATTCTTTAGTTTTTAAGATTAATTTATTCGTTTTTTAAATGTAAAAAATATTAAAATTGTGACTTTCTTCCTAAATTTGTCAATAATATTAGAAAATATTTTTAATACAATTTATTTATCGACAAAGGAAAGTAACAAATATTTTAGTGGAATTTGAATGTTACAAAAGCTAGTTATTCATGCAGCATTAATTTTAAGATGACCATTGCTTACATATTTGATAGAAAATACTATGATTCAAACACGAAAGATTGGGAAATGTCATTTATAAGAAGCAATATGAAGTGACTGTAAGATAGACACTAGTTTCTATCACAAACGTCTCCCACCGGTTATCGTAGTCCAAATAACCAAACACCTGCAAAACGTTTACAAATGTGTACTTAATGAACGATACTTTCAATGTTAATTACATCCCGATTTAAATATCTCCAACAACCTCTACTAAGGTAAGCAATCGGACGCCCCAATTAAGTAATTCATTTGGATTGGGGAGGGTTAGCATAAATAAAAGGACTGAATTCTCCTACATTATTTGGATCAATGTATTTGTATTTTTGTTGACCTAACAGAAATGAAAATTGTTGAGTGATAACTTCACATCGAATTGCGATATAAATTTATGTAGTTAAAACAACACTAAAGTAATTTCACTTTTCAATAATTAGTACAAAACGATTTAATAATTCAATTTGAAAATCGGGCAATATCAGAAATCGACAACAGACGAAAGCAATGAAAATGAGATGATATTATATACACATACTACCAGAAGATAACAAAATGAAAACACTAAATTATTACAATATCTTGTTGCACACCGGTGCCGATCGAGCCTAAACATAATCGTAACCACTACTGACAGATTTGCTGGAATGCGAACAATCGGTTGGTTTGTGCTGTCTGTCACGACGGCGACGACGATGCTTGTCGTGCCGTCTGCTCGAATCGCCGCTTTCCAATCGTGACTTGTGCTTGTCACGGCGCTCGTGATGTCTGGTTTTGTGTTTTTTGTGATGCTTGCGAGAACGCTTGTTGTGATCGTCCAAACAACAATGGGTCGGCGGTTTGGCACTTGTTGCTGGAACCCAAACAACGCTGGAGTCGGAACTATTACCAGAACCATTTGAAATATGTGGACGCTTGGACCTCTTACATGTACCGTCGTCGTCAAGAGATGAATCGGATGCCTGACAAATAGAAAAACGAGTTGCGCAAATGTTAAATTTTTCGTACCAAATGTTGAATAGAATGAATTCCACTTATTGGGATGCTAATGATCGTGAGGATTTGAGTAATCCTTATAAAGTCTCAATTTCCAATGATGGTAATATTCCTGACTGTTCGTCCTCCATGTAGTGCATCCTGGACGAGGTGCCTATAGACATGTAGACTAATAACAGCAAGGTCCGAGTGCACAGCGGTATAACTGGGCTTCCGCTACGGCGGGTGGGTGCGAACATACACCCAGGATACTTAAAAGGTATCTAAAGGTATACGTATATCATATGTAGCCGTTGGGCTAAGGGAGATAACCCTTACAAAAAATCAGGCGGTCTCGTCAATCTTTGCGAACAGTGGCGACGTCACAAGGATGCCGTCTACCAGCCAAAAAACTGTTATTCTTCCACGTTTGTTACGCTTATCAAGCCATCGAAATCGATTGATTATATGTATAAATATGGGAAATAATGAAGAGTTGACCACGTCACCAACCAAAATGAACGAATAAAATGACTTATCAAAGTAATGGATGATTTTACTTTTACACATCATAGTCGTTATATAATCTAAAAAACGGTTTTCTGTCAACTGGAATTCCTACACGTCCTAGTCTCGAGATCAGAGCTTTTTCTACTCAGTCACAAAATGGAATATGATATTTTGAGGTCGATTCAACATTTTCAATGCACTACAAAACTGGTTCTTATAGTAACGGAGAAAGCAATCAAACGTACTTCGTTAGATGAGTAATCAACCAGGCCTTTTGATACGTTCGGCAATGGTTCACAATGTTGACCATCTATTTTGGGTAACATGCAATTTGATCTATCATCATAATCCTTGTTTGGATTTGCATGTTCGGACCATGATTGTGGATCGGAATTGGCACCGCTGAGAAGCTAAATAGTATCAATCAAACACATCAATATGTACAGTCGGATAGAAACAATTAAAACTGAAAATGGCAGGAGAACAAAGATTTGAAGACTATAACGAAAAACAGGAGATAGATAATGAAAAGGAATATAATAATAACACAAAGAACCCTAATGTACAATATGTAGTACTTTGAATCAACAATTTAAATGACACCATCATATGGTGGATGATGGCTAATAGACGGCATCACTGTTCGCAAAGATTGACGAGGCCGCCTGATTGTTCGTCAGGGTTATCTCCCTACATATAGTACACGCATGCATTATAGTACCCTTTTAAGTACTCTGAGTGTATTCTTACCGAAGCTGTGCATACGGTACAGATAAATTTACAATTGAAAAATAATAGTTACAACAACCCTGTTCCCATTTAAGTTAGAAACACGATTGACATTGCAGATCAACCAGCAGCAGAATCAATGTATGCAGAAGTTGGAGGTTGGACAGTTGTTTTGACCATAGTAATACAAGAGAATTATAAACAAAACTAATCGAAAGATAAATGATCCATTTTCATTAGTTGCGTCTATACAACTAAATGATAAGTGATATTCATAATAACCATAAATACACATAGCTATACAATCCAATATACTAATATGCACTTTCTGTCTGCATATTGACTCAAATTAATGGAATCTGTACAAATAATTGTCGTGTATGTAGTTGCAACATAATACAGTTAAAAATTACAACATCGCAATGTCATCTTGAAACAAGCGTTGTCATAGGTTGAAATTGCACATAAATTCAAAAGAATAATAGTCTAATTGAAATGAACCTACTTGCTGAACTGTTACTTTTGACGATGAATCAGCATGTTGGACAAGGACTTTTGTCGAAGGCTTTTCATCGTGAATACTATTCAACGAATTTGTACGAACGTTAGAAACCACGTATTTGGCAACACCCGCCCTACTTTGACCAGTATCGTTATCAGCAGTCTGGCTTGAATTGCAAGTTGGTCTAATTGAGTTGGATGACACTGGAGCTAAACCACATACGAAACAAGAAGAATGCTATATAGTGATATGGAAAATTGATACAATAAAAAGGGAAAATGGTCCAATCATTATCCGGATGAAACAGAAGACCAGGTGATTTGGGCGAATATTGTGATGGGCGAACTCAGTCGTTTTATTTACGCTAAGCCAAGTTCGACTGTTTACACTTTGCAGTTAATAGATATTGTTGGAGGGGTTTAATTTAGGATATAATTAGCATTTAAAATGAGCATACGTCAAGTGTCGTTTATTAAGTGCATGGCTTGCAGATTTTGGCAATTTGAACTACCCTGGGCGTCAATAACTAGTGGGAGATGTTTGTCACCCGAAGGTGATGATAATGATAAAATACAAAAACAACGTAATTTCCCACATAAGCTACTTAAACGTTTATGGACATAAATGATCAAACATTCAATACACCAATCTGTCGTTCAAAAATAAACTTTTTCATAAAAAATTCAATAAAAAATGTGCATCATAGTTTATTTCTTCATGTCAACTACAAGGTCAAAACAGTAAACACAATCATAAAAATAAACTTTTTGCTGTGTACAAAAACAGATTTGAACAATCTATGACTTATATTGTAATAAATATATTTCAAAACTAAAACAGTGAATGCGTGTGTGATGTAATGACTTTACATAATAGACCAGAACAAATAAATCAATACTAAATTCAGGTACCAAAATCTAATTTAGATATTAAATAATATTTTGACTAATTATCATGAGTCACCACATAAAAAAGTGTACACAAAACAAATTTCATGTGTGAGTACTGCGATCACCGTACTAAGCTGATAAAATGACATTTTCACGTCAATCTGGATTAGACAATAACCTATGAGTTCTAGGAATCGTTGGTAGGTCGAATTGAAGATCGGCTATTCCTCCTCCTCCAAGTAAGCAACCTTCAACCTATCAATGCTGACGATTTCCTTCTACAGCAAAAGCTTTATCTTTCCTAACCAATACACCGACAAGACCTTCGAAGGGATGGTGGAGCGGCGTACGTACGGAATTGATACGCATGAAACTATGATTGCAGTCATGCGCCGGAGGGAGAGGTGGGATAGGTTGAAACAAGCGCCTGTGTTTTGACAACTGTCGTGAATAGTCGCTTGCATCAGAAATATGCGCCTCATATGACATGTACTTTTATCGAGTAATTCAATGATGGACACAAACCATTATAGAGTAAGACATCTGTCTGTCTTAAACAAGTTTGTAGGAAAAATGTGTATAAATCA
Organism: Cardicola forsteri; assembly: GCA_025895645.1. Taxonomy (NCBI): domain Eukaryota; kingdom Metazoa; phylum Platyhelminthes; class Trematoda; order Strigeidida; family Aporocotylidae; genus Cardicola; species Cardicola forsteri. The sequence goes on along the minus strand of JAKXYG010001430.1, from coordinate 476,338 downwards.
TCAAATATATGTAAGTTCAATAATTAAACACGCATTAAAACGTTTGATCGTATAGTTTATTTCTCCAGACGTATTCCTCAATTCACATGACAAGGTATCAAGAAGTTACTATGTAAATTAAAATATCCATATAATAACACGAATATTGATTTGTAAATAGTAGATATCTTCAAATTGTAAATAAAATACTCATTAATTTGTTATTTCTACCTTAGGAATATAACGCCGTTCAAAGATGTATGGTGAATTGTTTGCTTAAGTAAACATAAATTATTTATTTTTGTTTTCAGTTATATCAAAACATGCTATCATATATGTCGCTGCAATCATACCCAAAATCAAATCCAAACGATTACAGTTTCGAAAATTCTTGAACATCTTTTACATACACGTGTTTGGTTCTCGTTAATGCTAACTCATCATAAAAGTAGATTAAAGCCTAATAAATATACATTTAACTGAAAATAAGCACATGATAGTTGAAAATTATATACTTTCCAATAAATAATCAACTACATTTAAATAGGTGTTGACTAATATTTTTATAAGTTTCGTTTTTTGTATTTAAAAACAAATATTTCTACATAATTATAGAAAGAATGTTGAATATTTCGTATCATCAATACTATTTAAGCCACATCATTCAAAGCATAACATAGGAGCAACTTTTTGTTATACAACAGTGCACTCGATCATTGCTGTGTTAGTGTGTTAGGGGCATCTAGACATGGATTCACCACTTGGGGATGAATCAGGAATATCGCAATCATAGGAAATTGAGTTACTCCAATCGTCAAAATCACTCGCATCCCTGATTTAAAATAAAAAATTCAAATAAAATAGTTCTGCACAAATGCTTACGAATAACGACCAGATTGGTAACTGAAATTTTGGGATTTAGAACAATTTTAGGAATTGTAGTTGAAGATGTTGCTATTTTTGTTGACCCGAAAGCGAATTTTGCAGTAGTCGTAGTGGTCATTGTTGATAAATGTTTCGATATGCCATTTATCAAATGTACATTGCTTTTCTTCATTGTGAAGGTGTGAAGTGAACTGGAATTATTGTCCTTATTTACATGTTGAACGTTCGAATTCACTTTTAATTGATGCGAGATCAAAGGTGTTGCGGAAACTGTCGGACTGCAAGTAACACGTGACAAACCAATTGCGTTGCAATTTTGGACATTGGCACTTTGCTGACTACCATCCACGTTTAGCGGAACCGATGAATTAGAAGTAATGTTTAGATTTGATTGCACCTGTCAATTAAACAAATTATAATCAATATTATGAGTAAAGCGTCATATTGTATACATAGGTGTTGACTAATATATATGAATGTTTCAGTGCTTTTCATTCATTTTGGTTGGTGACGTGGTCATCTCTTCATTATTTCCCATATTTATGCGACATGTAAAACGATCGATTTCGATGGCTTGACAAGCGTAGACAAACGTGGAAGAATAACAAAGTTTCTTGGCTGGTAGACGGCATCCTTGTGACGTCGCCACTGTTCGCAAAGATTGACGAGGCCGCCTGATTTTTTGTCAGGGTTATCTCCCTTAGCCCAAGGGCTACATATGGTATGCGTGTACCTTTAGATACCTTTTAAGTATCCTGGGTGTATGTTCTCACCCACCCGCCGTAGCGGAAGCCCGGTTATACCGCTGTGCACTCGGACCCTGTTGTTATTAGTCTACATGCCCATAGGCACCTAGTCCAGGATGCACCACGTGGAGGACGAACAGTCAGGAATATCACCATCATTGGAAATTGAGACTTTATAAGCATTACCCAAATCCTCAGAATCATTAGCATCAGTGCTTTTAATATTGAGGAACATAAATAAAGAGAATATGGGTAAAATCAGTACAAATACAATACATTTTCATGCTTTAAAAGTGGTCACTTGTGTTAACGAAATTTCACTTACTAGTTCATAAAACAAAAGATAGGGCGATTGACGCAAAATATGATCCAAACTGGTAGTGGAAACCTAAAATAAGAAAAGTATGCACATTCAATTTGGATTAATAGTTTAAACGTAAAATGATGAGAAATTTCAAATTACTGCCTAGTCAGTTAATACCAATTGACAAATCCAATATTAACAAATTAAAAAAAAGAATCTACTAACAAACATATAAAGTAGTATAAATGAATTCTTCATAATTCTAAAACAATTTACCTAAACGCATTTATTGAAGTGATGTAAAAATAAAAATTCCAAAATAATGCAATGAAAAAACTTACAAAACTGTCGTTATGGGATAACCACTGGCCATGTCTGCGAGTAAATGAAACATAGTGCCCACTGCGACAGCTGTAACCGTCATGATTTACTATAGCGTACAATCGATAAAGGACAGGTTGACCCTTCGATTGAGTCATAAATGGACGCAAATTGAAAGACGATGGATATTCAACACGATAATCTAATTTTTGATTACGTGAAAACCTAAAATTAAAACAAAACATCATGTTATTGTAATTCGTTAAAAAATTTTTCAGTTTTTCCAACATCGTGGACTTCTAACAAAACAGTTAAAATTAAGCATAATAAATAAATTTACATAATACTTAAGATTTTTTGTTAATAGAATGATAAAAATTACTCATTCTAAGTCAAAGTAACACACATCGAATTTTAAAAAGGAAAACTTGTAACTTATTATGTAATCATAAAATTTTACTAAAAAGCAATTACAGATCCAGACTCTTAAATATAACAAAAATTAGTACATTAATCAAAATGGAATAACTCGATTAAAACTTCTCATAATTATTCAAACCAATTAATCAAAAACTAATATTAAAGAATACATTCAATATTTCCATCGTTGTTTAAAACAACTCTTTTCGTTTTGTTTGACGCATTGTCACATTCGGGTAAACATGTGTACAATATTAAAAAGAAATGAACAATTAAATGCATTACCTATTAAATTGAATAACAAGGATTGGGGGAGCTCGGAATACTGTACATTTTCGCATTGCTGAACGTAACTGTTGGCAGTTTTCACATCTATAGGCGTTTACACCGGATAATTGCTCACTTCGAATGTAGTTATACAGACATTGCTTTCATGTATATGCAAATATATATATATATATATATATATATATATAAACGTTAAAAAAATTATTGACTGATAGACAGCATCTTTGCGACAGTGCTACTGTTCACAAAAATTAAAAAGAACACCTGATATTTTATTAAGGTTGCCCCTTTAGCTTAATATCTACTTATAGTATCTTAAGATACCTTCTTAATGCATTTATTTTTATAAAAACAAAAAATACTTTTTTAAATTTGTCTTCAGTATATCAAACGATTGGCCAATGAATGCATCGATTATTAAATCTAGGATTAATGCACAAACGTTTAAAAACATAACATAACGAAAAATGACGATTTACGGGAAACCTAAATCTTAAAAGTGGGGATTGCTTATTAATTACAATTTAAATACATTTATTACATTAATACTTAAAATAATTATTCAATGACAAATTTAAAAAATGTATCTTTTGTCATCTTAAATCGGGTTTTTATAAATGAAATTAATTCAGGTCACAAATTTAATTGGTTGATAGTTATTTTAATATGATTAGTTCAATACCACTAACTTTTTTGTTGTTGTTGTATACAAAGTTAACCTTTTTCTGTAAAATGCAAATATGTAAAAAATTTGAACTAAAATTCAATTTTATTGAACGGTGCTATTATTTGAAATTTGCTTAGTTATTGCTATAAAAACGCGTATTGATGAAGATACATTATTTTTCGACAATGCAAAAAGTTGAAGTTATTTATGAAAAAGCACATTTTACAGATTATATTGATATGTTGATTCCATACGGCTTAAAAAATACTTAAAAAAAGATTAACCTAACGTGAATTGTTTAAATTATAGAGTTTGTAATGTTTGCATAATATAGGTATATCTTTTAACCAAATATGTTATGGGTCTTAATAAATGGGGATATGGTGTATTACTGCAATAAATGTATATTATGATTGGAATATATTTTTTGTGAATACTGCTAGTATAATCTATAAAATATATTGGTAAACCCTATATATGCTTAAAATATTCAACAGGTTCCAAATGATTTAAAATATTGTACTGCGTTAATTTTACCTTCACTATACTAAGCAGTTGTACATATATGTAAATTAAAAATGATTACTAAAAGTCAAATACAAATATCTTTTAAACAACAACCAAAAATATAACCATAATCTTCATCAACAGTAGATCAATTGCTGTACCAATTTCAGGTTCGTGTTTTACAAAATAACATTACTCAACACAATATTAAGCTATGGAAGAAAACGCTAACAAAATTATACAGCCCCATAAATTTATCAAATTTGTTATTTTCTTACATTTGTTGCAGTTATCAAACCATCGCCGTACAAATATAGAAATGATAAAGGGATTGCGTAGTTACCAAACAACCCGTAAATTTCTATACGTTATTAATATTAAAAATTAAATTGACTAAACTGTTTACTTAATAAAACAACCGGTACCAAACTTGATAATAATCTACCTAGTGGTTTAAATTCCCACATTCTAGCCAAAAACTAATTAGGATTGCCAATGGATATCCGTTTCAAAGGGAGGCTTTGCAGTATCTCACCTGACAATAGCACGCGTGTCATAACAAAATTGTGATATATTTACAACGACCTGTAATGCTAACAATGATAATCATAATATTAATAACAGTAATCAATTGTAAAACGGAAAACAATATCACAATCTCTCGTTTTTATTCATAAACCGACTGAATAAAATTTATTTATCATTTTTACTACTTTAAATGTTTTACGGAAACATTATAGCGAGGCCAGGTATAGGCCCACATTTACTACCGGTGGTGGCAATCGAACTGATGCCCACCCAGATTCAAGTAGGACACTGTACCGCTAAATCACATATAAAATGATCAATTTTCTCTCCTTGTTCTTCAAAAGCTAATTATTTCATTAAAATAAATTGGCTTTGTATGCCGCTAGAAGTATTTGCTCCACAAATATGGAAATCTTAAAATTGGAAAATTACCTGCAAACTTCGTGCACACGTTATATCCATAGATAAATTAAACCATTGTTCATCGCGTGCAGAAACTTTGTGGCAAGAATGACAAGTCACTGGAAATAAGAAGTGTTACGTGCATAAAAATTATTTAAAAATAATAATCATAATTAACAGGAACAGACATTTCCCACCAGTTATTTTCACAAAAAACTCGTAAATCTTAAACTTTCAGTGTACACTCAAAAGACATTTGAAGTATAATAACTTCAATCATAAATAAAGCAATTGAGTTTATATGCTACAATATCAGTCTATATTACTTGTTCACTACCTGGCCTACTTTTTCATCCGAATAATAATTGGACATGGGCAGCTATCCTGGCTGGGTTGTAAAAACTGTGTTGGATATAGTCAGTCCACTTAAGATGCATTTTGGAGATACATGACCAAACAGTTTAAATATTTAATTAATTATCAATCGATTTAATAAACGAAACCGTATAGATTCTAAAAAGCATTCATTTGAAGTTACAATCCATTCATTCATTGTGGTTGGTGACGGGGAGTCACCTTATTATTTTTATACTTGTACGGTAAATTAAACGATCGATTTCGATGACTTATTAAGCTTAACAAATGTAGAAGAATAACAAAGTTTCTTGACAAGTAGACGGCATCCTTGTAACGGCGCCATTGTTCGAAAAGATAAAGGGGGCTGTCTGATTTTTTGTCAGGGTTATCTCCATTAGCCCAAGGGCCACATATGGAATACATATACCTTAAAATACCTTTTAAGTACTCCAGGTGTATACTTACATTCATTCACCGTAGCGGAAGCCCAGTTATGCCGCTGTGCATTCCGTCCCTGCTGTTATTAGTTTAGATGCCTACGAGCACCTAGTCCAGGATGCACCACGTGGAGGATGAACAGTTGAGAATATCACTACCATTGGAAATTGAAACTTAATAAGCATTATTCAAATCCTCAGGATCATTAGCACCTCCAACTATATATATATATATATATTCAGTAATTAATGCATTTGTAGTAAACATAATTTTAGCATACTCAAAAATAGGTTCAGTTCCATAAAACACCTAAATAGAAACTGTCTTTTTAATTAGTTAATACAAATTTATAGTTAATATTGTATACATAAAAAGCATATACTACCTTCAGATCGCATCACACCACCAAATATTCGTCTAATTATATTGGTACCAGATAATTTGCGAGAAATTTTGCCTAAATGGGCCATTGAACTATCTTCCATTCGAGAAAGCATGCCGAGCAAAAATTCGTGAGCATCTTCTTGTTGATAAGGCCGAAGACTAGGGCAAATAGCTATATATATATATATAAAGTAGAATACTTCCATAATACACATAAACATAAAAACTGAAAAAATTAATTAAATTTAATTATCATTTGCATACCTCGAACATTTGTGACGAAATACGAAGGAACCATTTGACCACATGTAAAAGAATTGGAACGGTTACTATCAATACGAGCTCGTTTGTGATCACCAAGAAGTTTAAAAAGACCACATAAACCACAAAAACGTGACTTATTCAAACTAGGCGAATAGGTTTTTCCCGTATTAATAGCGCACAAATTTTGATTACAATGTTTAGCGCTAATGTAAGCTAAGAGAGGACCGCTCGCCAGTATACACTGTAGTACAGAATTAAGGTAACAAGTATTTCCAGAATTAATCAAACCCATAGCCTGTTGTGGAACAAATTGGGGACCTTGTCGACACCAGCAAGCCAATTCATTGTCCGTACACAACACTGATTCATTTGAAATATCTAAATATTAAAATAAAAGCTACATGCAACTTTTCAGATAATACTTTAAAAAATAAATAATAATCCTATTTATAAATTAGTGTTACGCATCATAAGTGAACGACCCCGTAACAGGGTAGATTCTAATGGCTAAATAGACAAAAACACCATTCAAAGTTCAAATAAGATGGAGTCACAAAGCTTTAATCTTAAAATGTAAGCAAATAGTTACTTAATTCACTTCTTATAATTGGTTAAGCAAAAACCAGTCTTACTTAAACAATGATTTGGTTAATTTCGTTTCGGTTGGTGACGTGGCCATTTCTCCATTATTTTCCATATTTATGCGGCTTCAGTGGTTTGATAGGCGTAACAAACATAGAAGAATACCAAAGTTTCTTGGATGATAGACGACATCTTTGAGAGATTGCCACTGTTCGCCAAGATTGACGAGATCGCCTGATTTTTTATCAGAGTTATCTCCTTTAGCCGAACATCTCATATGGTATACGTATATTATAAGATACCTCTTATCTTAGGTGCTTGCACCCACAGCAGTAACAGATGACTAGTTATACCACTGTGCACTCGGATCCTGCTGTTATTAGTCTAGATGTCACTAAGGGGGAGACTGACCCCTACTTAGCGCGTCCACAGGTGTCGGATAGTGGAATGACCTTTAGCAATAAAGGTTAGTTGTGAATAAGGCTGTGCCAAATAAACAGCCGTTGACCAAACGGATACTCAGGCGTTAAGGTCGTTAACGCGTTGACAAAAAGGTGACAACAGTTATCGGTGTCACCCTAAATATTATCACCAAGCAGCCCTATTTAGGGACAACACTGCTTGCTCCACTAGGAGAGGGGCCTAAAAAAGGTGGTTTAAAAATTGCTCGTCTTCTCACCAGGATGGCTGGCCGCTGCTAACTGGTCTATATAGTCGCGGTTGAAACTCTCACAAAAATCAATTAAAGGCCGTGGTCAACAAGGCAGACACTGATGACCAAATTAAAAAACACCATTCTCAGAGCTCAAACAATGTGACTCGCAACGCTACTGCCTGCTCTGTGAATATTACTCGCGATAATGCACCGGTCTAGATGCATCTGGTGTAGAATGCACAAGGTGGAAGACAAACTGCCAGGTATATCACCATCATTGGAAGTTGATATTTTATAAGCATTACTCAAATTCTCAGAACCATCAGCAACCCTTAAACAATACGATTGTGAAAATCAAAAATAAACGTATAAACTTATTAGAGAAGTGTAAAATAGTTTTATATGTAATTAGAAGATATCTAATGCATGTGAAAAGCACAACAAAAATTCTTATTTAATCCTAATTAAAAACAACACAATATTAAATATTGCTAAAGCTATTCGTATAGAGGTTGTGAAAAATCAAAATACCGATAGAATGTAAATGAAAATTTGTTTTCTAGTTATATTACTTAGAAAACAAGATCAAATAGTTAAACATAATTAAAGTTTACTGGTCTAATTCAAAATATAAAAAACTAATTAATAAATCACCCAATGTTCTTAGCAGTTAGAAAATACTGTATTGATCTATTTATACAGTGCACAACATATCTTTAAAATAAATTAATAATATTAATTCCCTTTCTGTTAAAAATTATTATACTAATGCACTTATATAAAAAATCAATGAAGTCTGAATAAAAAAATTACTGAGTAAATATTAATATTGGTAAGTCATTGCAAAAATTAATGTTAATATATTAAACATTTCTGATGCTGTATCGATATTCACTAAGTGTTACTAACTTACGAAAAACAAAATTTTAAACGTAAATTTTTTTATATACCTTGTTTGTTTTCTTCGTTGACATTTGTCAATATCAATGATTTGGGTAATGTCTGGATACGTTGTTTTATAAGTGAATCCAATGGTGGAGCAGTAGAATTTTGGAAAGAAATTGAACGGTTAAGCAATTTGTTGAAATCGTTTCCCGTATCATAATAGCTAACAGAATCTGTATTCGAAACAAATTTTAAAGAAGTGCGCAAAGCATTGTTTATGTTAGAAGAAACTAATTTGGAATTGCAGTTTAGTGTAGATCTATCTACACCTGTGCTCACATAATTACTATTTGTAACCACAGTACATGCATTAACTTCTGACACAGATTTCATAACAAAATCACAGTTTGAAATTTCCGATGCCGTAGATACAGATTCTGCCCGTCGAAAGGTGGAGTTATTTTGTTTTGGTAGATGATATGTAACATTTGGAATAACAGAAGCCAATGAAGACATTATTCACAAAAATATTTTAATAAATTTAAAAAGAAAATACGCAGATGAAAATAACAAAAAGCACTAAATAAACATGTAGTGCGGCAACAACGCACTTCAAATGCTAACAAAAACCTTTTAACGTATTATAACAAATACATTTTAGTTATAAAATGTAAAATAACATTTATTTTTTTTAAATATTTTTTTAAAATTAAAATATAAATATAATTAAATATGTAAAAAATATTCAGAATATTGTTTAACAATTTGAAATTTACCAACATGGTTAGGTTTCACAATTAAGGATTGTTCACAAGTTGAGTAAATTAAAGCATTTTTTAATACTTGGTTCTTAAATTGTTTTACATTTTTAAAAAAAAATATAAAATGGATGGTGGGATAAAAAGAGATTTTTCACAGAAAAAAGAGAAATTAAGACAAAATCAAGGTAGACAGTGGATTAGTTAACATTTATAGAAAGAGAGCAAAAAAAATAAATATGGAAAAGTAATAATAAGTTTTGTATTACAGTGCAAAAACACTGCAATTATATTTAATAGAAAAAAAAAACACTAGAGTAGCGTTTTTTATAAAACGTTGTTAATTGTTTGTATTTTACCTCTATAATCCTCTTTCTTCCTTCTTTACGACTTTTCCCTCTTTTATGAGGGGTCACTGCTTTTAATCAGTATTTTTTATTTGGTTATGTTCGTAGCGTTAATTTTTATTAGTCCCTTTTCTTTCATATCGGTTTATACACAATCCAAATATCTTCCCTTTGATTTACCTCGTTTTCTTTTACCTTCCACTTCCAATGCCATTATTTGCCTTGTAACGTATTTTTTTTCTCTACGTAGAATATGGCCGTACCACCTTAATCTTTTTCTTGAATTTTTATATGAACCTCAATGACTTTCAGTTTTTTTTAAATATTTTGTCCTAACTGTTATCCTTCTGTTACATAGAAATCTTGTGAGGTTTCTTCAGCTATACCATTCTGCTTGTATTCTTTGCTCTATCGCTGCATCCAAATTTTTATTCTATTTTAGCAATGAGACAAGGTATTTAAACATTCTCACTTTAAACACTTATTAATGTTGCATTTTGTTGTACTTATACATTATCTTTTGCTGGTTAATTCTTAAACCTCGCGAGGTAAGGCGCATGTCACGCTACACGTCCATTGGAGCGTTATTCATCCTTTTCTCTTTTCTTCTTTTTTGAAGATTATTGCAGTGTTTAAAAACATATACTATGGAGATTCCACTTTTTATATATTTCTTGTTAACACGTCAAAAACTAAATCAAACAAATACGGGCTTAATGCTGAATCCTGATGTAGACCAACTGTATGATCTCACTCAAATCTCGGCCCTGAATTTTTTAAATTTAATTTGATACGGATAATTATTATCACCCCAGCTAATTTAATTAAAAAAGCTCTTGTGTGATCTAAATTATTATTTTGTAACTTATTATTACAAAATAATTTAAATTTAAATACCAATACTGCTTACTAACAGGAAAAACAGGACGTAACAATCACAATAACAAGTAATAAATTTAAATACGAAAAGAGATGCGCGTTAAAGCAAAATTAAAATAATATAAAAAATTGTAATTAAAATAAAAATTAATAAAATAATAATTTTAAATGTTTCTTACCCACAGCAACACTAACTTTTAGTAAAAACTTATCAGTCAGTTCCGCACTGGTTTTTACTATCGTTTTTGCGTCATCATACATATTTTTTACAATCCTTGCATACTTTTCAAGAGTAGGTTTTTTATCTCGTTTTCCTCCACACTTCTTGTTTTGGAATCCAATTGTATGCTTTTTCTAAGTCAATAAACACCATGTTCTAAGTTCCTAGTTTTCAATCAATTTAGATTCTAATTTTTCTTTTTAATCTTTTTATTTTTAACAGTTTGCTAAACTTCTATATTCTACCACCAATATTCTTTACCTGCAAGTGCTTTCTCTCCAAATGTTAACCCTAGTACCATTTCAGCTGCTTTGATAATAACTCTACTGTTTAATGTCTACAATTTCTGCACTTTTTCCGAGGACTTCCACTGTTGTATGACCTCGTTTTTAAATTGTTTAGTCAGGTTGGTTTCCTTTAACATCTACTATTTTATTTCCCTTACCTTCTTTTGTTCGTTTCTAAAATTCCTTTTTATTAACATTAACCTGTGATGCCTAGCAACTTCTTTTCCATTATCTCTTACCCGTTTTATATCTGTTTTCTTCGTTGCTGGAAATTTTGTCTAGTTTTGTCATTTTCTGCTCTAATAGGTGACTATTTGGTTTCTCTCTTTTTTTGAAAAATATGTTGATTAGAGCCGTGTTTCTTAAGATCATGCACTCTAAAATGTTTTGCCTATTCTAATTTGTATTTTCAATTCCCTATTCACTGTAGCATTTTTTACCACTTTTTCTAGATTGTTCTACATTTCTGTTTCAATCAGTCCTAAGTATTATTTTCTTTGTCAGAGAAATGTTGCAGAGTATTTCCTCAAGGTGTTTCTAGAATTTACTTTTTACTTTCTTCTTATATCCACTTTAGGGTATGTATGAGTTAATAATATAAATGTACGAACCACTTACATTAATGATATCCGATAACTTTGAACAGAGTACTAAAAGGAGTTTTTCTCCTATTTAACTCGTGTATCAACCTGAAACCTGAAATTTACATTAATTTTTACTATCAGTTTTTACTTTAATTAGGTTTTTTTTGTCTTGTTTAATAAAATGATAACTACTCCATTCCTTCCTGAGTCCCTACTATACAGCAGTTTATGTCTTCTAGCCAAATCTTTTGTTTTCTTACCCTTTCATTTTGTTTTTTAGAAGCATAGTTAGTTTAGAAAAATGTTTTTTTACTTGTTAACGATCCAATGTTTAAAGTGCCCACTCTTAACTTCCCTTTTATACATCTCTTTTAAACTAACTTCTTTAGTCTGTTTCGTCCGTTACCAGATTACCCTTGCTAATTTATTACATAACTCAAACAATAATGATGCGCGTTGTTTATGAAAAACGTTCTTTTGTTTATTAAACCAATGTTAAACATTATAACCATTTTGGCGTTTTAGCGTAGGTTTTAATACCGGATGTTCTAGTTGACGCAAACCCTTTTCTTTTATCCAGACTTGGGACTGGCTAGATTGTATATTATTTATAATCCTTACTAGGCGCAGTTGTTTTGGCTCTACAATACTGTTTTTAAATTATGGGGTTGTTTAATTGTTAAAATTATCAAATAGTAAATTTACTTAGTTTAAGTCAACTAGGATTACTATATAGTTCTTTTATTTTTAGCATTTATTAGGAGCGTATACTTTTAAAATTTTACAAGGACTTAAACTTACGTTATTTTACGTTTTTAGACCGAAACTATACTGAGTTATGGATTGTAAAAACAATATAAATATATATATATATATATATATATATAATGCTACTTTTCTAGTGACTGTACTACCAGTAGCAAACAAGTAAACAATTTTTTTAACTCAGGCTTTTAAGTTACAAGTCCCGGCATGTTGCACTAATGAAATAAAGTTTTTTTTCAATAATTTATATTTTTATACTTTATTTGTTTTTAAAACCATTTTAAAACTAAAAGTTACAACTATAAATAACAGATTATTAAGATTTTACAATTACGACAAATGTTATACTTATTGTTTTTTTATTAAAATAGAGAATTATGACGTTTTTTAGTTTTGAAATCGTTTTATGTGTTGTTTACTTGCAGGTCTAGATTAGTCTTGTTTATCTATTACATAGGTAAAACATTTAAAGCTATGTACAAATTACATATTAATTAAAATTATTAAATTATTATTATTTTTTTATTATTAAAAATAATTTATTTTTTAATTAATTAGTGTACAAACCAATTTATAGATTCAATTAAAATAAATTGTAAACAATTATGTAAGTTACTGTTATTTAGATAATGTGTAATATATAAAAGTGCATTGTTATTTTTAGTTTATTATAATAATTATAATTTAAACAATTGTATACAAAAATGTGCTATAAAATAGAAATAATAATAATAATAATAATAATAATTAATAATTACTAAAATCATCTTGGCTCACACGATATAAATCAAAATAATTTAAATAAGTTCAGAATACTAACTTCTTATTTTATGTTAAGAGATTCATTTTGTGATTACATGTTTTCAATATGCACAAAAGTTAAATTAAACAAAAAATAAATTTATGCATAAATTTAAATCGAACTTGACTAAAAACAACTATTTTTTGCATTTACAGTTAATATAAAACATCTGTTTAAAGAATTGTGTCTCTTTAAAGTAAAATATGTTTAAGTTTTTGATTATGCGCATGTAGGTGATTCAATTTGGTAACTGTCTCGATTGATTTTATGTCATAAAAGTAACCTAAGAAAATTGCAAAACGTTATTATGTTTATTTTATTTTAATAATTTTTGCTTCATAAATAGAAATTAGATAAATCTTTTTGCATGTTATAGTAGGTTAATTTTGAGTTTATGACATTATATTCGCAAGCAATTTTAATGTTAAAACCAATAAAGAATACCTTTTTGAATGTAATAATTTTGGAAAAATTGTGAATATACATTAAAAAATAGAATGGAACTTAGTATATTCTTGTATAACACCAATATCAATTTTTAAATACAGGGAAACACATTTTCTGACAACTTTGACAACTTTGATTTTTGACAAGTTGCATTCTATTATTGAATGGAACTTTAATCGTAAAAATAGTAAAATAGTTATGCTGTGTCTTATAATCTTTTGAATAAAGTTGTTGTGAGTGGTTTTGTCAAATACCTTTTTTAATCAATGTATAGAATGACAGCAACTTTTTCTAGTTTCTATTTTGCGTATTATAGTTAAATATTTAATGTGAGATGAATAAATCTAGGTTGGAATAGGTTAAATAAATTATTATTAATTAAATAATTTAGGATATTATACTTGACTATTTTTTATTTACTGCTGGAAATAATAGCGGTTATGTTGAATATATATATATATATATATATATATATATATATATATAATTATTTGTACCATTATTAACCTATTTTTGAAAACAGGTACAATATGTAATTGCTTCTAATTTTTTGGGTAGATAGTATTAGCCGATTTAGTTTGAAACCGTTTTTTAATATTGGAGGAAGAGATTTTGACATCTATATTCTATTAGATTAGGTGCATTTAATTGCAATATAGAGTGTTTGAAAATGCTAAACATGTTTAAACAAGTGACTTTGTAATAGGTGTTTTAAAATACTGCTTGATTAATATTGTATTATTTATCGAAATTGTAAGTTCAACATTTTAAAGGTTTTATATTAATTTAACGTTGCATTAATTTCAGTTAAGATAAATTGATGCAATTAAAAATTATACAGCTAACATTTTTATAATGTAACATAACATTATATTTGACAGCACTAAATTAACAAATAAAGAGACCCTTAACTTAAATGTTTATTAAAAATTATAAAAATAATAAAAAATACTTAAAAATCCTAAAATGTCGATTTATTCTTTATATATATATATATTGCAAAGTTTTAAATATTATTTTTCTGTCTATAATAATTAAGATTATTACCTATTGTATACACATTATGTAAAAAGACACGTTAATCGGTTTTTACTGTAATTATTGTTTAAAAAATAAAATATGTTTATTATTGTTTAGTAGAGTAAACGTGTCCTGATTTGTGTGTAGTACAGTGGCGATGTTAATAGAGCGTTAGCTTTTGAATAGAGTAGACAAGGGTTTGAATTGCATTATCGGCACAAATTGTGGGCCCTTGCTTGGTTTTGGTAAATGTCCAATTTCCGTAAAATATTTGAACAAAAACCCAAATAAATAAGACAAAAACAAAATAAATTATGCAACATTATGCATAAAATGTTAATATGTTTAATATATTTAACCACCATTATGTCAAAAATGTTAAACAATTACAAAAATAATATAAATTATCTTCTCTACTTGTTGTAAACATTGTGTTTTAGTGAAAATTAAAAGTAAACTTCTTTGGTAACAATAAACATAATTTTTAAAAAATATTTTAAAAATTATTAAAAAAAGGTTAAATATTAAAAATAATAACTAATAGTCCATTTTTGTACGTTGATTTAGAAACATTAAATTTTGTGTTTTCTAATAAGTACTTTTAGCATAAAACAACTGTACACATAAAAACAAATGTCAACATTTAGTGTCAATATTAGAATTTAAATTTCTACACACTAGGCTAAGCGTGCAATAACATAGTCAACATAATTTTTAATCCTGAATGCTTTACCAAAAAGTTTGTTATTATGTTGTAACTAATAACAAGCACTTCGCTATGTTTAAAATTGTTATATATGTAGGCCTAAATTTTATTTTGTTTTTATTTCTAATACTATATGATTATTTTATAATTTGGGATTTAGTATTGAATTAAATTTTAACAAACTTACGGATTTAAACTTTTAGTAAAGGATTATATATTGTGCAAAAAAAATAAAACAACTGCTGGTTTAATCTTTGGATTAACTGTTGTAAACTATGTGTTATTTACAAATCGAAATAACTTTATGCTTAATAAAATTGTCAAACACAATAATGAGGTTTTAATTTTTTAACATATTTAATCAGTACTACTGACAAAGGCCAAAAACTATTAAAATTAATCTTAACATTTATTGTTTGGCTTAGTCAAAATATTTTCTACTTAAAAATGTTTCCCGTAAAACATTCAAAGCAATAATAATAAAAAATTATATATATATATATATATATATATATATATATATATATATATATATATATATATATATATAAACTCTTGTTATTATTATATTGTCATATTGTTTTGAATACTAACCTAAAGTTTTATTAATCGGTTAGTATGCTTACATTATATACAATCATTTATTGCTAATTTACATTCACAGAAACCAAAGTGTTACCAAAATTTTGAAATTATTTAAATATATATATGCTTGAATTAAGTAGCATCTAAATTTAAACTATGTTTGCAACAATATCAAAAAACATTCAATGTACATAAATTATTAGTTTAATCTAATTATTAAAATAGTGCATTAAAAAAACGTTTTTTAAATTTGAAAATTAAAACTAACAACATTTATGTATTGTTAAATAATATAAAATATTTTTGATAAATTGCAAGGAATTAGATATATATAAATAAACTTCTTATATTTGGTAAAATTTTAATTTCTTATTGCATTTATTTCACTAACAATCTATGTTTATTTTTAAACGTTATTAAATATATTTTTAGTATTAAACTAACTGTGTTTTAAGTTTAACTTAAAACATTGAAAATATAAAACAGTCCTACATATTGCAATAAATATACTTTTTTATCATATAAAGCCGATTTTTAGTTTTATTATAAATTATTTATTTATTATTATTATTTAGTAAGATTTTAAAGTTTAAAATTAAATAACGCATTAAATAAAAGTAATTTTTAAAATTTACAAACACTATTTATATATATTTATGAGGTAATTCATAAAATTCAAAACTGAACTTGACAGAAATACTTAAAATAAAGTCCAATTTTCACATTTTTAAATAATAAAATTTACTATACTATATGACAGTAGAAATGTGAATTTACATACTGACAAACTATTTAGGGTCACATAAATACAATTATTTATGCTAAAAATATCAGTAAAATATAAATCATTTTTTACAATTTTTAGCATTTAACAGTAAGTTTATATTAAATTGTTATAAATTAACTTGCTAAAACGTTTTTAGAAAATATTGAAAACATTAATACACAGTTACAGCATTGTAGGAACAATTTAAATAATTACTTAATCAATAATAAATGCAAGATAAATAAAAAAAAAGCGTTTTTTAATATGTACTTTAAAAAAATTAAATAGGAATTTACATAAATATTGATTCTGATTGTTAATAAACACGATACAATTAGTAATTCTGTATATATATTAAATATTATATTTCTATTGTAATATTTTTTAAGTATTACAGAGATTTCAAATAACGTTTCGCTAATAGAGTGGCACAAAGTTGCTAAATTTATACATGAACTGATAAACATTTAAACTTCACTATCGTTATAAATTCATCTACTGAAAATGTTTCTAAAGAAATATTTAATAAAAAACGGAGAAAAAAGAAAAATTTTTTTATTGCCACTAAAATGTTTTTGTTAACTGTTATATATATATAAACTATTTTAACTTTTTTTTAAATAATATGATTTCTGTTTTATATTTCTTATAAACTAAAGTTCCAATTAATTATTATCTGTGACCGATAATTAATGAAACTATTTTTGTTTTTAAAAAATTGTTAGGTCACTATATATATATATATATGCAAAATATATTGTAGTTGTTTGTTGTATAAAACAAAATATACAATGGTCTTTATGAGACATAAATAATTACTTGTAAATAAACATAAATACACTTTAAAATGTTTTTTTTTTGAAAAATAACACATTTTATATTTGAAATTCGGTTGAAATTACTTTAGTTATATTACTATTATTACCATTAACATGTACACCTTAGGATACATATTTTTAACAAGCACAATTTTAAATATAAACAACAATTGTCTGAGAAACTTTTAGTTGTTATTAATGAAATATAAAAAACAATACATGTATTAACAGCAATTTTTTAAAATTAATAAAATATGTTCAGAACATATGTTTAACACTTAGGTAAGTGATATTTATAGAATTGTAGACACTTATTTAAAATTTTTGTTAATTTGCTTTTAGCATAATATTTTCTTTTATTTAATAAAAATGTTTATTATTCATTGTTAATCAGCAATCTCACGTTTATATATATATATATATATATATATATATATATATATATATATATATATATATATATATATATATATATATATATATATATATATAATATATATGTATATATATATATATATATATATAATGCGTTGCTTAAAATATATCATTACATAATTGAAAATGCTAATGTTAATTTACGTATTTATAATTTAATTTAATTTTATAGACTAGTGTTAATTTCAACGTTAGTACAAGGCGACTAATTTCTGAAATAAATATAATTTATTTAGTTTTGAATTAAAAATAGATTAGATTAAAAAGTTTGATTGGTTTGAAAATATTTTAATTTTTAAAATTAGTTTGACTTTAGCCAATAAAATTAGTATGGTTTATTATTTTATAAATTATAAATTATTTGAAATAATTTTAGATTATCTGATTATTCAATAAATAAAAATTTAAAAATATTTAGTTACACGATGCAATATAGTAAAGTTTAATTATTGATAAAGTTGATAATTATAATTTTAAAACAATAATATAACAATATTAGATAACTTCCATAATTTTTTAATATTTAGATACTTTTCGTTGTATTAAGTTTAACTTATGTTAAAATTTTAATGCGTGCATTAAATTATTAATGATACATTTTATTTTAAAACAAAGAAATGTTATATTTTTAAATAAATCTTTTTTGCAATGCTTTCATAAAGAAATGCAGAAGTGATTAAAACATTATACTTGTTGCACCATTGGTCCAAAATGTGGATCTCTTCTACAACTCCTAAGCTAATTAGTGTTAAAAATGTAGTTATTAAAGAAAAACATCTGTAGCAATCACATAACTCAAAAAAGAACTCACTTTAATCATGTTATATACAATATTATATAATAAGTAAAATACAATTACAATTTTGTTAATATCTATTGTTAATATAAAAAATAATTGCATAAAAGTTAAACTTGTTCAAAATTACAAATCGGGTAAAATTATTAATATAAAATATAACGTCAAATATAAAAAAACAGAACACATAGAATATTTTCAGTTACCAAATAATTGATTGAATAATAATGAGCAAAATGTTTAATAATTAATGTGATCGCCTTTCTTTTTAACCACTTGATCAAGACGGTTTGGAATGCTGTCGATAAGATTGTTGATATATTCTTGTTTCATTTCATATTGAACAACAAACTGAATACGATCACACAAATCCTTAATTTCAGTATGCTTATTGATGTTGCGCTTTAGCATACTAAAGAAATTTTTAGTAACATTGATATCCCGGCTGTTAGGTGGCAATTGAGTAAAAGATAGTTTTTTCGATTTTAGCCCATCTACTGTTTAAATGTAAATATAAAGCAAATATAGTAAACTTAGATAAATATGACAAAAGAAAATAAATAATTTTTTAAATATATTTTTAAGTAATTAAATTTTAATTTTAATTAGTATTATGACGGTACAACTGGATAAAAGTTGAATGTATAAATTTTACCTATTAAACGTTGTTTATTTTTAATAAAATTAAACACAAAAATTAATAATCGACCAAATATTATAAAAATTATATAGATTCAACTTATTATCCACGTTTATATAAGCGTTGTTTTTAAAATATGCTATTTTGGCCGACTGAGCGTCTTTAAATAAATATTTCTAAATAAATATAAAGCACTTATTACATATTTTACATTATTTTAAATTCTTAATATTTATTTTTACTAAAAAATAATTGGAGATAACAAATTAATTTAGATTAATTTTTTTTCTGAATTTTTAACACTAATTTATTCAGTGGTTGTAGTGATTATTTAATAATCTACCAGCTGAAAAGTACATTTTGTAAGGCATTGAAACAGTACAAAAACCAAAAAAATAATATTTTACAATTAACTAAAAGGGAAACGTTACATATCCATATATTCTCATCTAGGTGCGTTTACCGTGGTTTTATATCTCAAATTTATGTTAATAGTTAAATAATTTTCTAAATTAGTATTGTTTTTTATTGTTGCTAATTTAAGTGCCTTTTTTCCGGGAAACATCTTTCAGCAAGTGAATATTGTAACGAAATCGAGCGGAAACCAACAATTTAGTGCCGGTGGTAAAAATTACCTACGTTCGAGTCGAGCACTGTATTGTTAGACCAATCTGTTACAAAACAAACAAACAAACAAACAAACAATTAATGAATTAAAATGAGTTAATTTTACAAATTGAAAAAATATTTAAATAAGAATAGAAGTTACTGTATTTACACAATTAATAATAAACAATCTATCTGCACTGTAATTATATAAATAAATTATTAAAACTTTAAAATTTTAAAAAATATAGGGACAAAATATAGAAAGAAAAAAAAAGAAAAAAAAAGAAAAGCGTAGTCGAATAATTTTGAAATTATAAAAAATAACAATTTTTAAGTACTTTTTAATTTGTTTGTTATTTTTGTTAGTTTAATAAACACAATAAATATAAAATTATTTTAGTACTTAAGAAACCAAAATTATTCTTTTATACATAATTTTAAAGTACGTTGAAGTTAAGGAGGTTTATAATAAATATGAATATGAAAAGTGCACTTTAGCAACAAATTTGGCTTCAATTAAAGTAATTTAAATGAAGATTTTTAATACATTTTGTTGTATAATGATGTACCGTTATATATAATATATTTTATTTTTAGAATTATTATTAAATTAAATTAAATTAAGGTATTTTACGGTATTGTAAACACAAAAATATTTATCACTTTTGCAAACAAAATACTAAGTCTATCTTATAAACAATTTGCATTATGAATATATATATATATATACAGTGGCTAAAATGAAACCTGTCAAAATTAACACATTGAAATTGATTGACTTTTCTTACGTCGTTTAAGCGTATTAGGCATATTAACATTTTACTCAAATAACCTTTAAACATCACTTTAGCAATACAATAAAAATAATTTTTTTTACAAATAGTATTACCAAATTCTCACTTAGACTACAAATCCAGAATTTACACATTTCGATAAAATAAGAATACTACTACATTATTCGCTTAAAAAAAAGTATATTATAATATATGTACATATATACAAATTGGACATCGCTAAATTTACAAATTTAGTATTTCAAGGAATAACCATGGTTTTTTCAAACTTTTTGGATTAGAATCGACCAAATTATTGATAAAATCTTGTGGAATACGATTGTTTAACATATAATTAATTTTTTCCTTGAGTGTGCCTTGATTTCCCGTCCGATTCACCTTTCGTTTAACATAAATGAAAAAAATTGTTAATCACATTGAGGTCCGGGCTATATGGAGGTAAATGAATGAAGCTCAGTTTTTTTACCAAGCAAAGAATCTTTAGTCTAAACAAAAAAATTTGATAAATTTTAAATTATGGTAGAAACCACGTTACCTTTTACGACGTATGAATCGGAGCATCATCTAGAACAACTTGTAAATGTCATGAAGTATCTTGTCGTAGTTCAGACTTAAAATTTTTTTTGAAAATAGTTACAAACTCTGAGTTGTTTAAGTGGCTACTTGTTTAGCACCATTTTGGTAGTTTCCCGTATTTAATGCCAAAGTATCCATAAAGACATGATAAATGCTCAACCTTTTTAACAATGCAATTGTAGTCTTGAGGAAAATCGGGATCACAGATAACCGTGCACTGCACTGTTCATGATTCGTACGTCAAAGCACAATCGTCAGTAAAAAAACCGATTTTTAACAACAAACTGGACGGGTTGCATATGTTTTCTCAAATTCCACAAGTCTTCTTCTATGTTCTGCTGTTAAAGGAACATTTTTTAATGTTCTCCTTAACTGCAGATTGACTGATTTCATCCGATTGCAAATAAATAAATATGAAAAATTTGGTAATTCCTCTTTTGTATTTGTTGGATTGGTTTTGTTTTGTTTCGGTTTAACTTGGTGATAATAAACAAATCATCTCGTTTACTTGTAGATGATGCAGGTCCAGTTCCTGCTGTTCTTGGACGTATATAATCCTTTAAAAGGCTGTATACAGTCTTTGTACTTATCTCAAATAAATCAACAATTTGTTCGATAGTTATAACAAAATTTATTTGTTTGTAATTTTTGCAGTTAAGAGATAGATTTCACTATTTAAACTCAATGTAATCACGTGCTGTAAATGTTCAGAATTGTACTAAAGTTAAGGGTTTAAATTAAAATGTTTGACAGGTCGATAAAACAAAAATGAGAGGTCAAGTTCTTAAAATTTTCTTTAATCTTTTTACATCACAATTCCAAACAAAAATAATAGAAGACGTGAGATGAATTCATTTCGTATATTCTCTTCAGTCACAAACATATAATCAGTATATAATATATGATGTAATTAACTTAACCTTTATAACTATACATACATATACATATGCAACATGCATATGTTAAGTCCACGCTAAATTTAATGAAGTTACAAATTGTTTTTGTGCACACAAAATGGGTTTTAATGTGTGGATGTAAACAGATTCAAGTGTTTTTAATATATTAGCAGTTTGAGGAGTTATCAGCACTTTAAAGCAATCATTAAAGTTGACTCGATGTTTTGTTTGAATCAAGTGACGTAATATTGACGAAGTGCACCAACGTTCATTTGAATTAAAATCTTTATTGATCCACTTGGGAATGTGTTCTTTGGCCCGTTCAGATAAGCGACGAGTTGTCCGACCAATATATTTGTCACAGCAACTGCAAGAACATTTGAAAACTAATCAATTTTTTAAAATAAAATGCATGCAGTGACGTGTGCTGGGTTATGTAAGCACTTGCAAAATTATGTAGAAATAATAATTTTCTTTAAAATTATTGTTGCCTAATCACTTAATGTTGTTAACTGGGTAGATAATAAAACCAACCAAGGTAAAAAGAATTTAAAAAATCCTATTGGTCAATCTTCGTGAGCAAGTGTGAGTCACGTTGGTGCATTCTTCTATCAAAAGGAGGTAGATGATAAAGCCAACGAAGGGAAAACGTTGCGAAAAAGGAACCAATAAGAGTTAGATAACCTGTTGTGTGAGTGTGTGATCACCCATTAGTAGGGAATGGAAAAGTTTCAAAAAAGTGTGACCAAATTTGCACGATGACGCAATACAAATCGTATAGTGCTATGTAAATATTGATTTTGCCACCTTATATACATTTTCAAGGTCAAACAATATTCTTTTGATAGAAGAATGCACCAACGTGACTCACACTTGCTCACGAAGATTGACCAATAGGATTTTTAAAATTCTTTTTACCTTGGTTGGTTTTATCATTTACCCAAAAGGAGATTGTTTGACCTTGAAAATGTATATAAGGTGGAAAAATCAATATTTACATAGCACTATACGATTTGTATTGCGTCATCGTGCAAATTTGGTCACACTTTTTGAAACTTTTTCATCCCCAACTGCCGAGTAATTACACACTCACACAAAAGGTTATCTGACTCCTATTGGCTCCTTCTTTTGCAACTTTTTCCTTTGGTTGGTTTTAAGTGTAACTATTACCATTTACCCACTTGAATGCTATTTATCCAAACAGTCCAAGACGCTTAAAGATTTATAATTATAAAAAATAAAAAAACAATTAACTTCGAGTATTGATAGCCCATATTATTTTAGAATAGTTACTTCGTTAAAAAATATATCTCTCAAGTTAAAACAAAAAAACTGAAAAGTAAGAGTTTATTAACAAGTACTATTTTGGACCCTGTATATATATATATATATATAATAAGTAACGGTTAATGTACAAAAATGGAAGTACTGTAATACTTTGTAGCATTATGCTTTAGTTACTTATTTTAGACATATCTAACTCTTACTAATACATACCTTAGACAATACTTTAGAAATACACATCTAGTAACATTTTCAAAAATAATTTCTAATTATAATATACAACAATATCCATTCTTGTAATATTTAAATCAAAAACACATAATTCGCTAAAAAATAGTATTATTGACTAAAATACATCAATATATAAAATAAATGTTACAGATTTATTATTTGAGTATTTCAGACTTGAGCTTCGTTTTCTAATAATTTCTTGTAACCTTTTTGAATACAAGTCGATCAGGTTATTAATATAATTTTTTGTAATACGATTTTGTATAACAAAATCAATTTTTTGCACTAGCGACATGTTATTAGCCAAGCGGTTAACCTCGCGTTTAAGAACACTGAAACCATTTTGAATAACATTTAAATCTGGACTGTAGGAAGGCAACTGAACGAAGGTCAGCTTTTTACTTGTTATGCCTTTTGCAGTCTAAATACATAAATAATATAGTAAATTAAAAGTTATGCTAAAAAAACACATTACCTCTTTTGATGTATAAACTGGCGCGTTATTCTGAATAATTGTTAAATGCCTTGAGGCATTTTGTCTCAATTAGTTATTAAAAATGTCTTTAAAACTTTTAATAAATTCTCTGCTATTAAAGTTATTGCTTGTACGAATCTATTTTGGTGTTTAATTGTACTTTAAAACAAAATATCCTTTAATGCAGGATGGGTGTGCCACTTTACTAGCAATGCAGGTATTATCAAATTTTTTTATTATAAATCTTGAATTTTTCGTCTATGATTCGTAAGTGATAACACATTTGTCTGTAAAGTACAATGATCTCCAAATACACAATGGTTTATTATCGTATTTCTTAGCAAACTCCACTCGTTTTGATCTATGTGTACAACTTAAAGGAGGTTTCTTAATTGTTTTTTTTGACAATAATTTCGCTGATTTCATGCGTCTTTTTATAATTGAATAAGAAGACTTTTCTATACTTATTGTTCTGTGCCTTTTCAGTTGAGTGATAATAAAATAATCATATTGCTTACTTGTCGATGCTTTGTTTTTACCTGTATGCGTTTTGGAAGCGGTTTCATTGTTTATCACATCGTTGACAGTAGATAAGTGTATTCTAAATGCTTTAGCAATTACTTTAGGTTTTACATTATCTTTATTTATTATTTTTATTTTGTATTTATTATTTTGAATGTTTTACGGAAAACATCTTTCAGCAGTAGAAATTTTAGCAAAACCGAACGTGGGCCCGCATTTTAGTGTCAGTGGTGGAATTCAAATCCATGCCTACCGAGCGCTGTACTGCTAAACCACCATCTTTATATAAACTTTAAATTTCTTTGTATTAATCAACCCTTAAAAATAAACTTTGACATTTATAGGCATTATAAAACTGAGTAATAATTGATAACGGATGATAATGGAATCAAATTTTTTAAAAAACACCAGGCGTCAGATTATTAACTTTATACATGTAATTGTACGTTATTAGAAAAAAAAATCATGCGGAAAAAATTGTTTTAAAATTAATTTTACTCAATTTCAATAAAATGAAGTATTAGTTGACCAATCAAATGTTTGGTGCAAATTCCTGTTTACATGTAGGCATGTATATTTAAAATAATAATTTTTTTTCGATATGTATATATATAATAAAAAATATTTTTTATTAATTAATTTTGTAAATTTATTAAAAATTGAAACAATTAAAATTTTTCACTTCGCAGTAATTTAAGCTTGAATGTTGTTTTTATTATA
Organism: Cardicola forsteri; assembly: GCA_025895645.1. Taxonomy (NCBI): domain Eukaryota; kingdom Metazoa; phylum Platyhelminthes; class Trematoda; order Strigeidida; family Aporocotylidae; genus Cardicola; species Cardicola forsteri. Next base: position 450,764 of record JAKXYG010001430.1, on the reverse strand, counting down.
CTAAATTAAAAAAACCATTTTGTTACAAAACCGTTTTTTCAAGCGCAAAATTAATTTATTATTTTAAAAATACTACATAATGCATAGATAGATATATATATATTCAACAAGATTATTACATGTTACAGTACATAAAATTGTTGACCTTGAAAACTGTGCATATTGAAAATTGAAAGTTCATGCAGATTTCGTTAAAGCCAGTTATCATAGTCATAATGCTTTGACATCTTTGCCGCAGTTCAATAAAATCGTATCTTTTTGTTGCTTTTTTAACAGTATTTTTTACAAAGGCTATATCGTTAATATTGTGCTTTAATCCTCCTCCTTTCCTATTTAAACTTGAAACAAGGGTGGTTTAACGGTACAGCACTAGATAAGAATATAGGTAGGGATGGTTTTAATTTTCACTAGCGGCACGTTTGACTTTGCTTAAATGTCCACTGCTGAAAGATGTATTTTCCATAAAACATTTAAAGTAGTAACAATAACAATAATAATAAAATACTTTTAATCATGAATTCAATTATTACTAACAATAATAACGTAAACACTAAACGATAAACTCACAAAGTTTTTGGATTTATCAAAATATGATAAATGGTGGATATAGGTTCGAATCCCACCACCGGCAATAAATGCTGGCCTACGTTCGGTTTCGCTTAAATGTCCACTTCTAAAAGATATTTTCCGTAAAACTTTCAAAGTAGTAAAAATAAAATTAAAAAAATAAACATTAAAAGATAACCAAATATACGATATATGTAATAATTAAACTTTTTAATTAATAATATTTATTTATTTATTATTAAACAACAATTATACTTAATATGTACTACCAACTTGTTAAGTTTTAAATATAAATATTTGTTTAATTATTTTATATTGTTTAAAAAATAATGGATAGAAAACATAATCGGTTGATTAATTTTTTTATTAAATATTTTATAAATATAGCAATTAATAAAACGTATTTGCGGAAGTGTATCTTTCATTGCTAGTTTCATTTATTTTATTTAAATTTTTTAAAATTTTTTCTTAGTTACGTTTTTTCAAGTCATCTGTTATTGTTAACTTTTTGTTTCAAAAAACGTTTTGCTGGTCTCAAGTTTATAATTTAATCAAGTAACGTTATTTGTCTTATTGCGATAATACCACAAACAAAGTCATTATTCATAATAACTTTTTTATGCAATACAATTATTTTAAGTAATTTTTACAGTTCTTTTAAAATGCTCCAAATAAAGACATTTACAGTTTTACAAGCATTTCAGTTTTATTACTCCACGGACCTTTAAAACTAACAGTTAATGTATACAATTGACTTGATTTAAATAAATTGACAATAAAAATACAAACAATTTGTATTTAGCCTTAAAGTTTACTTTTGGTCTAAGTTGTTTTACAAATATGCGAAACAAAACATTGTCTACAAACTTTAATCGATATGGGATTGCCGAAAAGTTAATTTTTGTTGTTTCTTTAGCAACGCGAAATATTTACACGGGTAACGTTGCTAATTTTCTTTTTTTATGCCTTTTCTTTATTAAATGAGTATAGATGAATTTAATCAGATATTGTGTCATAGAATTAATTAAAGCATTGTATTTGTTTTACTGTATCGAAATGGTTCTAACAAAACATTAAAGCAATTAAAAAAAAATTATTTAATATTTATTAATATGTTAAAAATTTATTTCTATTACTCAATATTTGTTAAAAAATGCATGTTCTGTTTTCAGGAAAGATAATTTGATAATACTTAATTGTTAGCTAAAAAAAGTACCGTGAATTATTAATGTATTATAATAGAATTGGTATGTAGCATTTTGTTATAATAAACATATAAGCATTAGCGTTTATAATTTGTTTTTAAAAAGTTCATTTTGTTTATATTTTATTATTTAACAAAATGAAAATTAATTAATATTTTGGCATTTTACAATTGTAGAAAAAATTAAAGCAATATTTATTGTAGTATATAATAAAAATATTGTAACAAAAAGTATTTAGGATGTTTTTCGCTAAACAACAACAGTAATGTTTGACCAATTGGCAGAATTGTATTTATTTTTAATTTCTTCGACCGTTAGACAGCGTTGTGTACACCTAAGGAAAAACATTTTGAAGTTAAACAAATTTTATTGTTTTATTTTACACAAAAAAAAGTTTTAAGAAATTGTTTATTTTTATTGTTTTTTTCAAAAAATTATATATATATATATATATATAATAAAACAAGATTATAATATTTAGTACATATTTAGAAATAGGTAGAGGGTATTTTATCTATAACAAAAATACAATTTTATAATTTTTATTTCCAAATTATTGCAAAACAAACACAATCAATTTTCAAATTTTTGTTTGAAGAAAAGTACGCAAACATTCCTAAAACAATCAACTATTGCTACTAAAACATTTTAATCTATTTTATGGACAAATGTTTAAAAAGAAATCAAAACATAAATACATGTGCATATTATCAGATAAAATGAGTTAAAACATTTTACACTATTAGTACTGTACACTAAATCTGCATGTTATGTGCGTATTCTATTAATGCATTTTATAATTACCATGCACTATAAACTACACATATATAAATATATGGTTATTTAGGAAAATAATTTAATATTTTAATAATTTACACTAGTATTATTTTGAATATAAATTGTATTAATAGTAAATCATCAAAATATTACAAAAAATAATTCAAGTTTTCTATAACTAATGCAATTTAAAGAATTAAAAGGAATAAATTTATTAAAATTTTAATTATAAAATTAATAAATGTTTTGTAATTTATGAATTTAATTGATAAAGTAAATTATTTGTTTTAATAACTGGACATATAGATTAAAATTTTATTTGATATTTAACAATTTTTAATTGTTAAATAATTAAAAATGGCTTAAAAAGGTTTTGTGCATAATAATAATAATAATAATAATAATAATAATAATAATAATAATAATAATAATAATAATAATAATAATAATATAATAATAATAATAATAATTCTTATTATTATTATTGCCAATGTTGTTATTATTATAATTTAAGTACTTTACAAAAAATATGCTTCTGTACGTGGGCGTTTTAACAGTGTTAAATCAGGGTCCAATTTTAGTACCGGCAATGGGGATCAAATCTATACCCACCCAAGTTTAAGCTTCACCTGTATTACTAATTTAACCGACACACATTTTAAAAATAATTTTAATGACAAAATTTATTGTTAAATTATTGCTAAATTTAACTTTGCTGTTTTTGGTTCCAAGTCTGTGTAAAATATTGCAAAGTAAAAGAGGAGTAAGGAGAGAGATATATGTATATATTATATTATATATGTGTGTATATATATATATGCATGCTTAGTATGCTAATATTCTTTTTTAATTTTTTAATTTTTAAAGTATAAAAAATATGTCTTTAAGTTGTCAAAATATAACAAATTTGTGGAGACTAAAGTTAGCATTAAATATTAATAATTAAAAACTTAAAACAATATTCATTAGATTACATATGCTGTGCATGTAGGGAAGAAATTGTCACCATTAAATTAAGTAAAATTTTAATTAATAAATATAAGTTGCACGCATTTGAATATATATTTAATAAAATATTTGCATTTAACAATTTAGAATTAATAAATATAATTATATGTTTAATCACCTGCTCAAATCTTGTTGTGTAAAAACAACTATTTCAAATATATGTTGTTTGCTTGTATGTAATTAATTTTGTTGCATTATTGATAAAATGTAGAAAACAAAAATTTGTTTTTTTTTCAAGTTGTTTTTAAAACAAACCGGTTTCTGCTTAATAATGTATGTAAATTAAGTAGCAGCTAATTATACATTTTATTGTTAAGTTTATGGTATTTTAAAGAAAACAGCATATTGATTTTTAGAATTTTGCTGTAAACAAAATACGTTAAAAAGCAATTTGTTTCAAATTAATTTGTATGTTTTATTATTTTTTTTAATAGCGCAATTGATAGCAATTTAAATTAATTGTATTATAATTTGTAAAGAAATGAATTAAATTAAGTTTTTAATTTTAAAATATGTATTTTTAATTAGACATTTTTGTATAGAACGCATTCAATTAGAAATTAAATTTTGCAAAATTTATTATATAAATAAAAAATTATTAATAATAATATTTTTGTAAAGGCATATGCAAGGCTTTCTATACTTATTTTTTGTCGCTCAACTATTTTAACAAAACAATGTTTGGCAAATAGGCATTCTGTAAAGCTAAACGGAAGGTCATATTTAATAATTGTGGTAAAAGTGACACCAAAGTTTATCCAAATACCATTCTACAAATTTAGCTACTTCTGTAAAACATGTTTTATTCAAATGTTTGTATGCAACCACAACGTTTACGCACATTAACTTAAAAAAATACTGAATGTTTTACGGGAAACATCTTTTAACAATGGACATTGCAGCAAAGTCAATCGTAGGCCGATGATGGGGATTGACGCAATGCCTACTCAGTTTCAAGTTAAGGGATAGATTATTCTGCTAATTATATATAATTTGTATATCATATATATTATGTAAATTAATAGAACAAAAATGGTAATAAAATTAATAGTAGAATATAGCAAAGTGTGTGTTTTGAAAAATTGGTTTTTTATTTAAATAATTAATAATTTTAATGTTTTTTAAATGTAAAAATTAATTAACGTGCATGCAACGATTATTCTGTTCATGTCGACTTCAACAAAATATTTATTATGGTTAAACAATAGGAGTATTGATTTTTATTTAAAGTAGAATATATACGTCTTTAGCAAGATTGTTAACTTAATGAGAAAAAATTAAAAATGGTCTTTTTATATGTTTTTCAAACATTTATGTGTATATATTCAATGCGTAAACTATCAGGATTGTTTTTATTTACTTACTCAACCAACAATTTACACCATTACTGTTATTATATATAACGTTTAGATAAATTGAAGGGTTTATACATTTTTTTACTCACGTTAAAGATGCATTTATTAATTTACGCATTTTTAATGTTTTTTCCAAATAATGTATAACTTTATATTGTTTTGTTTTTTGACTTTGTTTGCTTATGACAAAAATATATCTATTTTTATGTATCCAATAATGCTAAATATATTTCTAGTTAAAAATCTAAACCATTAACATTAAAAATAATAATAATAGCAATAACAAAAATAATAGTAATAATAATAATAATATTAATAATAATAATACTAATAATATTAATAATATTAATAACAATAATAACAATAATAATTTTTTATTCATAATTGTATTAATTTTTTGTTCAACATATAAACTTTTATAAAGTGCCGGGGTGGTCTACCGCTACAGCGCTCGAATTCGGACCTCGGTGGACATGGGTTCGAATCCCATCGTCGGCACTAAAATGCGGGTCCACGTTTGGCTTTGCTAATTGTCCACTGCTAAAAGATGTTTTTCGTAAAACATTTAAAGTAGCAAACATAAAATAAATAAATAAATATTTAAATAATGGTTGTTTATTAAAAATTAAATTTTATTTATATTAATTTTTTTTATTTAATTGATTTTATTTTAGTTCACTTTGTTGTAAAATGTTTTGTTTTAAACGCGAATGGCAATAATGAAATAAAAGTAAAAATATTAACAAACTTTCAATTAAATTATTTGAGGCCGTATACTTATTTCAATTGTTTGTAAAATAAATAAATGAACATTTGAAATTAACCTATATTTCTTATTATTTTGGCTTTAAAAGAAATGTCAATTTATAAAAGAAATAAACTTAAAAATAATTTAATTTAATTTTTATTGAATTATATTACATAAAATATTAATTATATATTTTAAACCATTCTCAAATATTCATTCAATATAATTGATTTCAATAAAAGTTAGTTAAATAAAAAATAGTTTGAACTATATAATACTATTTTTGGAAACAATTTAGTAACTAACATAAAAAATATTATAAAATTGCAAGATAATTGTAAAGACTAACTTAACATAATATACCAAAAAGTGTAATTTTTTAAAATGTTAAAATTTACAGGACTGTATAAAGTTGTATAAATTGACGTTTTAAAAATTACATAACTCAATTATTATTCAACAGCGTTTCTTTTAAACAATGCAAAAATTGTTAAAATTTAATATAAAAATAATAAAAAAATGATATATTTTGCAAAAATATTTCTAATGATCTTATGATTTCTAATGGTTTAGCGGTACGTGCTCGATTTGGACCTGGGTGGGTACTAACATGCGGTCATACGTTCGGTTTTACTAGAATATCCACTGTTGAAAGATGTTTTCCGTAAAACATTTAAAGTAGTAAACATAAAATAAATTAAAATAAAATAAAATGAAAAAAAATTACAGATAATCTACAAATGGAAGGATACTATTAACAAGAAAGTAATACAGCTATTTATTATTACAAAATTAATAAGAAAACAATAAATTTGAAAGTAAGTTAAAAATTATTTAAAAAGTTTTGTATGAAGTATTAAAAAAATGTATATAATTGCAAAAAATACTTACTTAGTTTTATAAATATTAAAATAACATTGTAAACTCAGACTAAGGCGAGTCAAAGACACAGCAGAATTTCTGGGCTCTTGTTTTGACTAATAGATGCAAGCAAACATTTAAAAGATATTTTTTCTAAGGCGGTACAGCACTCAATTTGGACGTTAATAGACATGGGGGTTTAAACCTTACTGCTACTGTAAAACTTTCAAAAAGTGTATGCAACTATACAATTTAGTCTTAAAATCTGTTACAAAAAATATTTATTTAGTTTTATAAGTATTAAAATAATCAAAGTTTGTTAAATAGTATAAAAATTATTGTTTATAAAATTTAAAGTAAACAAATTAAAAAATGTTTGGTAAAATTTACACATTTTGAACTCAATATTTTAGAGCTATACATTTTGTTTAAGATTGAAAATATTTTGCAAAAAGTCTTTACACAGTTATTAAAATAACAGGTAACTATTGTTACCAATATAGATTCTTATCCGCAACATGTTAAACTGTAAAAAAATAGTAAATATATATTTAAAAAATATTTTAGTATTAATTACAACAAAATTTTTAAATTAATTCAAAATAATGCTTAGCCTATACTTCAAAATTAATTATGTATTGTTTGATATAACTTACAATTTCTAATATATGTTTAACTTGTTTAAACTACATACAGTTTGATAAATAAAAAAATTACTTTGATACAATACCTACAATTCTAATTCAAAGGTTATTGAAATGTGTTTCCGTTTTTTAATGCAAAGCTAATTTTTTTCAATAGAAATATAGTTTGTAGAAATTTTGTTTGTATACTAAGAAAAATGTCGATTATACGAATGTATTAATTTGTTGATAAATTTCTGTTCTAAGCGGTTTAAGTAAATAGGTTAAATTATAAATAGGTTTAAATTCTAAAGTTTGTACTTTTTATTCTACATATATTTTAGATTTTTTATAATATAAGTATTTTTTCAACAAAATGCACAGGTTTTTTAACTTTTCAACAAATAGTATATTACCAGAATAAATGTTGTTATATATTATGATTAAAAATTCCTTTTGTAAATAATTTTTTTAATAAATACAGTATTACATACGGAATATATTAATAAAAGTTAGTCATGTGTAAAATAATTAACGGGTGTTATAAACTTTTAAATATTTTAGTGAGTTGTAGCGTCTTTTATTCACCAAATTATTGCAGTTAAAATTAATTATTAAGTATTTTATTTAAAATATTTTTTGCTTTAAAAACTGTAGTACACGTTTTATCGTTAATATAATTGCATATTATTTTACAAAATATGTTAATTAAAAGCTTATATTTCTAATACCTTTTCCACCTTTATTCACAATTTATAAATAATTTTATAAGTATATTTATAATTTATTAACTATTTTTTGTAGTTAATATTAAATAAAATAAAAGTAAATAATTATTTAGCAGTAATTATTGCTATAGCATTCTAATTACAATCCAAAACAGTTTTGCTTATTGTGTAAATTGTTAACTATTCTAATTAATAAATATTTAACTATTTTCACAACTTTCCTGTTTTTGTATTGTACAGTTTATATATTTATAATTTAAAATAATTTCCTAACATAAATTTATTCATGCATATAGATGTAGTTACACAGTAATTCAAAATAAAATTAATAAAAAATAATCTCAACACAACACGCTTCAATTAACTTTATCTAAAATATATTAACAAATTAATTAGTTTTTTAAATCAGTAATTTTTAACTTACAAAAAAATGTAACAATTAGGCAAAGATAAATTGATTTAATTTGGTTACATTAAATTTAGTAGAAAAATTAATTTTTTTAAACAGGAGTCTATTACACAAGTACGTTTTTATCCCACTAAAATTTATAGATATTATTAGTATATACATACATATATATATATCTTTTATTTAAGGTGCGTTTTGTAACATTAAAGTGTGAATTATTTATTAAAATTAAAGAAATGTTATTTGCTAATAGAGTGTAAATAATAAATAAAATTAAAAGAACAGAATTAAATAATTTTAAATATTAGAAAAGTTTGCATCATTGCTGTTATTAAATTTTTATTTAAAGTTACAATTCAATTTTGAAAGAATGGGTTACTTATAAAAGAGTACTATTTATTTCTAAATGTTAAAATCAAAATATACAATGTTACAGTTAGGATCGTCTTAATTTAATGGTTTGGAAACAATACTAGAATACCAACAACTTGATATAGATTAAGACAGGGAAAAGAAATTTTTAAATGACTGTGTCACATTTTTCTCTTAACATTGATAAATTATGCATTCACTATATATATTTAAATAACAAACTTTAATTTTTTATCAAAGTTATTATTTTATTTAAAATAAACTTTCAAATTTTAATAGGCCAGTTATTAAAATATTACTGTTTAATAAATTATTTTTACTGTTTTATAAAATAATATGTTGTGGATATTTTTGTTATTGATAACTAGATAAAAATAAACGAAAACAAATTATAACAAAAAATAATGTCAGTCACATTATTGATAAAAAGATAAAAAGTACGTTCAACTTTACTACTGTTTGTAAATATTTGTTTATTGTTTAATAAAAAAAATATTTTTAATTCTTTATTGATAGAAAGTTGCCCAAAAATAAATTTTAATTCGTATTTCAAAAATTGTAGTTTAATAAGTGGTTGACATTAATTTGTTACAAACTTTGTTATTGGTAAATTTGGGTAGTCTATCTAGCAGTCCATCGCTCGAGTTGAAACTGAGTGGATATGGGTTTGATTTCCTCCACTTGCACTCAATGCGGGACCATGTTTGGTTTTGCCAAAATGTCCTGTAAAACGTTTAAAATAAAAATAAAATAAAATAAATGTGCCGGGGTGGTCTAGCGGTACAGCGCTCGAATTCGGACCTTGGTGGGCATCGGGGTTCGAATCCCATCACCGGCACTAAAATGCGGGCCCACGTTTGGTTTTGCTAAAATGTCGACTGCTGAAAAATGCGTTTCTCGTAAAGCATTCAAAGTGGTAAACATAAATAATAAATAATAATAAAATAACAACAACAAGTTTGTATAGCAATTCGAATAATCCCCTTTCACTGTTTACGGTTCTCGTATGTGTGCACCCTTTGTGCACACTTCTGAAATAAAATAAAATAAATTCATAATATGTTTTAACTACTTTTAATATGTTTTTTTAAGGAAACATTTAGTTTACTGTTACTTTTAATTGTTAATTTTAGCCTACTCTCTTTATTAGGTCTTAATTGTTTTCCAAAATTTGTAACCACATGTGAATGTTAGTCAGTTTATGTTATAACTAATTCCTTATGTCACTATGTTGTTTAATGTATAAATTCTTTTCTGAACACTTACTTATTCTATTATCTACAACCACTTTAATAAATAGTTTAAACCCTACTACATAAAGCATTTAAGTTCTGTAACTAAATCATATTTGTATTTAAAAAAACCGTTTTTTAAATAAATACTAATAAATTGTATAATACATTTTTACTAAGCAACTTTATATAAACTTATTATTAATATTATTATTATTATTACAAAACCGTTTTACTGTGGAAATAATCAACAAGTTAACAGTTGACAATATTTTGTCCACTCATGAACAAATAATTATTTGATTTCATGCACAACACGTTTGCCTTTGACCAGTTATTCCGCAAACCAACACAAGAACTAAGACGCGTTGTCATATTTTACATCATTTCTGGAGTTACACTGAGAAGACCAATATCATTTGCAAAATCCAAATCTGCTATGGTTCTATTTGATGCCAAAAGACAAATTATTCATAGACCAAATTATAATAAAAAATTAATTATTGGAAAAAACAAAAACGGCGACATTCTTGTGACAATTTTGAACGTAGTCTTGTGACCACTTTTTGTTCAAACACAACAACTTAAATTTTGATTTAATGAACGCATATTAATTGCATAATTTAAAGGTATTTTGTAGAATTTGACCATTTTTGCAACGATTCTTGATAAACATTGTCAACAACTTTTATGAAACTATAAGTAAATGCCAAAAGTTCAATCATATTACAAAGTGTGAATATTTACTTAATACAATTTCTTCCTTTTTAAAAATCTTCTTGTAGCTGTTGAATATGTTTATCTACCGTATTGCTTAAACAATTCAACATTACTTTGTAAAACATTTTACCCACAACAAACAATCGGATTATTAATAAATTATTATTAAATTAACAAACTTAACTTAAATAAGGCTAGACAACCTATTTTTATTACTTACAATAAAGTGAATTAAGCTTTGTTATTCTAAACAAAATTTCATTCTATAAACTAATAATTGCTTATTAAGTATTTTATTGTTAATCGTTTTTTGTAACAAATAATAAGCATAATTTTATAATGACATTCACATTATTAATTTTAATCTTTTAAATAGTTAAATTAAGTTGAATAGCAATGCATCTTCTAGAACAACCAAATTAAAAATAATAATGTTTAATTAATGTTATTGGCCAGTTGGATAGCTTTTTATTGTGTTTATTTTTAACCCTACATTATTTGTAAATTTGTTTTAGACTTTTAGAAACTTTTCAAGATTTTAAAAATTTTTACTTTTTGATAGTATTCCATTTTAGATTGATTACATGTGCTTTACGTTTTCTCAATTATTACTAAAACGTTTATATTGTCTGTTTAAAAATTGCATTAAAGTTCAACTCGTGCAATTTGTTTAAAAAAATTAATTACTCGACTCCAAATTGTATAATATTTCTAAATTACTGGAAACAAAAAAATATTTAGTCAGTTAAATATTAAAAAAATTGAAAATGTTTATTTAACAGTAATGTTGAAAGCAACCAAATCAAGCACGTGTACAATATAATTCGGCACAAATACGTTTATAAGTTGATATTTAAAATATATTTTGCAATAAAACGGAATACAAATAATGGAATTCTAAAATAGTTTTTCTAAAATACATAATTATATTCATTTCACTGTTTTATCTTTTTTAATATTTTTTGTTATTTTTCCCAACGTTTTTTTATTATTATTTGAATTCACTGATAACATCACGTTATATTTTGGAATTTTATCAGTAATCAAAATAAAAAATATTAAAACTAGCAGTAGCAAAATAAATCTACAGCCAACCGACATTAATCTTTTTAATTTTTTTAAAATGCAAATTAATAAATTTAACTGCAGTTAAATTTTGTGAGTATTTTAAATGGGTAAGCCCTCCTAATTCAATATTAAAAAAACATAACCATTAGCAATGTTTTTTTAAATATTGCCCAGTTTATTTCAATAATAAAACAATTTGAATTAATAACCATTTATATCAAGTATTTTGGACAGAATGAAAAATTTTGTTATTACAAAAAATGAAGATGTATTTTGTAAATAAATAAGATAATTATTAGCATGTTTTTAAAATGTGCTTTTTCCCATAATTTTTATGTTGTTTCGCAGTTATTTTAACATTTATACATAATATATTTGCTATTTGTTTAAGCGTTTATTATTATGACAACTGGGTCAATATATATCACATAAAAGTTGTTAACAAATCGATTAAAGAACGTTGTAAAAACCGTTGTTTATTAACAGATTACCCACTATATGTTGACCTTGACAAAATAATTCTATCGAGAAAAAGTAAACAAAACATTATTTATAGTAAATAGAGAATAAATACTTATTAAAATTATTGTAATGCACATTACAGGAAATTGTTTATTGCTTAATAAAATGTAAAAAACAGCAACTTCAAATTGCTTCGTATACCTCAATTTCTGTTTTCTGTAAACGAAAGTAGTGTTATTATTGACATATAAATATAATACGTAGTCATTCGTTTAGTTAAACATGGTATTTTATTCTGCATTTAATGCAAATGTTTATTTTTTACGTTTTATTATTTATACATTAACAGTGTAAAAATGTTTTTAAAAAAATATTTGATAATGTTAAGTGTACAACTCCGAAACTAATTAGTGTTGAAAACGTAGTTATTAAACTTAAACATTTGTAGGAATTAAATAATATGCAATAAAGATGTCATTTTAATTATAAAACGTACAATATTATCTGATAATAACAATACAAGTATAATGATATAAATATATATTGTAACTAATAAAAAAATACATAAAACTTTAACTGACTCACAATCTAAGATTAAGTAAAATTACCAATATAAAATATAACGTCTAATATATTTAAAAATGCAAAACATATCTAATTTTTAGGGTTAATAAATTGTTTTATGTATAATTTATTCCAAAATATTAAATAATAAATGAAACAGCTTGTGTTTGTGATTATTTGGCTTAGGTGTTTTGGTACGATCTTAGTTAACATGCTGAAATAGTTTTATGTAATTGTAATTTTAGCAAAATAATTGATTTAAATATACTTATACATATTAAGTTTTATTACTTAAAAAATAAAATAAATAACATTAGTGTTAAAACTATGAAACATGAATTTTTAAATATATAATTATTTTTATTTTAGCCCGTTTATTATTAAATTAAGTTTCTTTATCTAAAAAAAATAAATTTAAATACAATTGCAATTTTTTTTGTAAAATTACAATACAAATTATTATTTTTATAAACAATTGTAACCCTGGCATAAGTACAATACATTTTAGTTTAAAAAATATTGATATATTTTACTAGAAAAAGACCTCTGTTTGAATTGGTTAAAATAATTTTTTATGTATGGGTTATTTAACACTTTTTATAAAACCAGTTTAATATTTACTGCTTAAAAATGTTTTGTAACCGTAAAATCTTAAGTTTGTACAACATTGTTTATACACAGCAACTTATTTTATTATTTAATATATTAATTCTTTTAAGTTAGTGTTTTATTAGTTTTAATTAAAAGTAATTAGATTTAAAAACAATTTTATTTTACTATTACAAAACATAATTTAAGTGTTTTTATGTTGTAATAAAAAATTAACTAAACTTCCTGTGATAAAGAAGATAAAACATATTATATTTTCTGTTTCTAGGCAACAAATAACTAAATGTGTGTTAATTATATTTTATAATTTAACAAAATAGTGTATTTTATTGTTTTTCCGTTAAATAATAATTTTTTTAACAAACAAAAAATAGGTTATTAATATCTTTAAGAAAATACCCAAAATATTATTAAAAACATTATTATAATTTTTAAATCGTTTTAACAAAATATACTGTATTCCTAATTTTAATTTGTATCCAAATATTAATTTTTAACTTAAATTTAACAGAAAATTAATATTTTAAAGTAAACACCGAAGTAACGTTTTCAAAGTAACATTACACAAAAAATCTCTTTAAATTATTTCAAATTTTTGGTTATTATGGTAAATTTTGAGTATAAATAAACTTTAAAAATTATTTATGTAAAAATTTAAATACAGAAAAATAATTAATTTAATTTATTTTTTAATATAAATTAATTTAATTAATTTTAATTTTAGTTTTTCTTATGAGGTAATAACAACGTAAATTTTGTGTTGTAGAAACATAAACTTAAGGTATTTAAATGTATTTTTAAATAACAATTTTATGCACATTAATTAAAAAATATTAATTATTATTAAAAAAGTGTAATTTGCGTTTATTTATTCCGTTTATATGGATGTTGTTTTTTAAATACGCTTCTTTTTTGACCAATTAAAAATTTTTAAATAAAAATTTCTAAGTAAATATGAATTAATTACTTAGAACTTAACAAAAGTTAATTTAGATTAAATTATTTAATGAATTTTTAACACTAATTTATTCAAAAGCTGTATACCTTTTATTACATTTTCTAATAAGAGAAAAAAATTATATCACTATTTGGGAGTATTAATTTTTATTTTTTATATTTATTACTTCAAATGTTTTACAAAAAACATTTTTTAGCAGTAGAAGCCAAAAGTAGGCTAGCATTTCATACTGGCAGTGACAGTCAAAACCATGGCCATCCAGGTTTGGGTCGAGCGCTGAACCATTAGACCGCCCCGGCATTTTAAAGCTGCAATTTACCTTTTTCTACAACACTAATTATGTTAGTAACTGGAATTAAGTTTTATTAAAATATTTCAACCTACCTATTAGAAATTATTATTATTATTAAACGTTTTTAAAAAATTGTTTGTTAATAAAAACGTTTTATTATATATATATATATATATATATATATATATATATATATATATATATATATATATATTTATACAAAACCCTTTTGCCTTAAAAATAAGCATGGAGCAATAAGAAAACAATTACAGCAAAACAACAACAACAACAACAAAGTCTCGTTAGCATTAAAAATTCTGCAAATCAAAGATTGATTTTACTTTTGGCTTTTACTTAATCCTCTCATCTGTATAACTCTGTCATCCAGATATGTGCAATCACTTATTTGCCGTTGTTTTCCCGAATGGCGTCCTCTTGATTGTTTCTGTAGCAATATAAATTTTTACAGAGGCTAGGTTGCTAACTTTGCACTCAAATCCTCCTGCTTTATCCAGGTTTGGGACTGGCTAAATTGAAGCATTTTTAATCCAAACTAAGCGGAGTTAAAAAACGTTTAATAACAATAATTTTTAATAGGCAAATTAAAGTACTTTAATAAAACTTAATTCCTGTTACTATCTATAAAATTGTTTTTATCTAAAGTTTTTGATGGAAAAGGCTTGCAAAAAATAAACATATTGTAGAAACTAATGCCAAAAGTTTATAAATGCAGTAATCAAAATTTAAATGTTAAAGCTATCTATTTACATTAGGAAAATAATAAAATATAATTTTATAATAATAATTATACTTAACTTTAAGACAAATAAATGCAATTTTTTTATTCCAGTATGTAACCAAATTTCCTTCATAAATTTAATGTAATTATAAAATAAATTAAAATAAATTAAAATTTGTACATTTTATTTAAAAAGTATTTATTTTACTATAGTTAATAGCAATTATTGATTTAAAAAATTAACGTAAATTAAAACAAAAATATTACATAAATATTAATTTTTAATTAAGCAAAAAGTTATACAGCATGTATTTTAAACAAAATAAATAATTAAAAATAATGTGTTAGGTCTAACATTAAAAAAATTATATTTTTTAAATAAAAAAAGTTTATTTGTTATTAAGTTAATTTTTAAATAAATAAGTTTTTAAAATATTCAATCTAATTTGAGCAACCATTTTTAGATCTTAATTATAAGTATTAAATGTGTAAAATAATATAATTTTTATCAGTAGGTGTCTAACTACGGAATTGCGCATAATTATGTTTAGTATTTTATTTTTTCAGTTTTACACTATACAATTTTTTACATTGCATTCTGAAACTTTTTAAATGTTATGTAAACTTTAGTTGAATTATATCTGTTTGCATATATATATATATATATATATATATATATATATATATATATATATATATATATATATATATATATATATATATATATATATATATATACAACAAATATGTTGCTTATGTACATAACTGTGGGTTTTATAATAAAATGTTATTTTATGTTGCTTTTTATGTTTTTATATAAATACGTCGCCCAATTTAACATATTTTAATTTTTTATCTTTTTCAATTTATTTTCTAAATATTGATTTTTATAAAAACAGTAAAATTTAAAAAAAGTTTGTGTTCTTTGCTAATTTTAGTTTTAATTTTAATATAAAGTAAAATTACTTTACAAATGTTAACAAGTACGGTCATTTTTCGTTTATAGTAAAAAAATACAAATATTTTTATTTAATATTTTTAATTATTTTGATTAATGCATTTTTTAAATATATTTGTAATTCAATATTTAGGTCGCTTTGTAAATATTAAAAAACAATAATAAATTATTAAAAAATGTTTTTAGAATGTGTAGTTATTATTAATATATTTAAATATATGTAAAATTGTTTACACTAATTTATATTTCCAAATGCGAACTTGGGTCAACTATTAGTTATTGTAATAATAATATTAATAATAATAATAATAATAATAACAATAATAACAATAATAATAATGACATTGTATTTAAAAAAAAAATTTTATAGCAACTTAATTCGAAAACAAAAAAGAATTATTTGACCTACAGTTGTGCAAAAACAATTTAATCGTGTTACTGCCTAAGTATTTAAAAAAAGGATTTTCTACTAACCGGTTACTTAGCAAAATCTACTTGTGGCTTTATTAAAATGTACACTTATTGAAATATGTTTTCTGTAAAACATTAAAAATAGCTAAAATAAATGAGGGCTTAAATGTATTAAGTAGATAGTGGGAATAGAATTTAAGCTCATCCTGTTTTAAGCCTGTAGTGCAAAAACACTATTCGTATAACATGAAAATGTTTAAAAATTACTACAAGTATTATTAGAAATAGAATCAATTGGAACTAGATAAAACGTTCAAGATACACACATAGGTTTATTTAAAACCATTAATAAAATGCTTACAATTGTGTATTTTATTTTATACGCCAAGAAAAAACATTATAATATAAACAAATGTTATTTGTTAAATATAATTTAAAAAATACAAATAAAACAATACATTTAAAGTAACGCACGTTATTGTACAAAACATGCATCAAAAATAAAGTATATATAATGGTTGTTATCTTTAATACTTTTAGCTTACGACAGATATACTTACATAATACATAATTGGTAGTGATTTATACAAATATTATAAAATGCATTCAATAAAATATTTACAAATTTTTAAATACAAAACTACTACAGAAATATAGTTGAATTAATTATGTTATAACAATACTGTATTGTATATGTAATGGATAAAATTATAATTATTATTTAAATATTTTTATTATAATTATTATAATTGTGTTTTATGTCAATTATGCAATTAAAAATCTATATATGTATATATATATATATATATAAATGTACTACAATATTTTTATTGTTGTGTTTTTAAAATAAATGTCTAACCGATATAGCATAAAGATCGTGTCAAACAGCATTTATCCAAGTACATTTCTCACTTTTTCTATTTTAATTGAAATATGGATACGTAAGATTGCATCATGACCTTTACAACGAACGTGTCCACATCAGCAAATTTTTTATTTTTGTTTAAAAATAATTACTATTCCAACAGCTCCATATAATGGTGTACCATCACACTGAACAGATAAGATCTGATAAATAATCGATACAATATATTACTAATATCCTAAAATTAATCTAAAGATTACTTACCACAATTATATTTTACATAATAATATTATATAAATTAACTTTTATCTACGGCATTTAATGGTTAAAAAAATTTAAAAATATTAATTATTAGACCAAACAAACGTAATTATTTAGAAAAATTTAACGGTATTAAACGCTACTTAACTCCGCCTAAAAGAGATCAAAAATAAAGGAATCTTGTCAGTCCCAAGCCTAAAAGAGATAAAAGGTTTAAGCTTAAGGCTAGCAATCTGACGTTTGTAAAAAATTGATATTATTATTAAAAACATGAGCGGACGCCATTATCGCTAACAAAACAATATTAGTTTTTCATAAACGCAAATATGGTTATGTTCTTTGATCCGCATAAACAATAAAATTATAAAAAGAACAAACTCTTGTTCACTCTATAATGTAATTTTAATTAAACAAAACATATTATTTAGTTAAATTCTACGTTTACTGCTCAAAAGTATAACAAGATCGTTTTTGGAATAAAGAATTGATAATAGCAAAGGGCGGTTGGTAGACCACAGGCAACTTGGCTAAAAACCATTCGAGAAGGCCTAATTAAAATAAATGTCTCATGGAATCAAACAAAAATGTTAGCAAAAAGTTGAAACACGTAATTAATTTGTTACTCCATGTTCGTTTTAATTTATGGAGCTTTGTTGTTGTTTTTGCTGTTGTTATATTGTTTACCCATATTTATTTTAAAGCAAAAGTGTTTGTAATATATATATATATATATAATAAAAGCATCACTTAAAATAAAATATATTTTTAGAACGTTTTACAATAACAAAATACAATATTATTTACCCATAATGTTTACAAGGAAAGGATTATTGTAATATAATAAAATAAACCATTGAAATATAAAAATAAATGTTTGCAATTTAGTAAAAATTGCTAAATATTTACTTAAGAAAAAATAAAAAAGCGTTTAACTAATTTTATTTAAAACACGAAATGTTACAAATACAAAATTTGTTTTAAATTATTTAATTGCTTAATAACGTGATGACTTTGTTAATTGTGTTCAACATTTGAGTAGAAACAATTATTTTACGTTATCATTTATTATGTTTGTTTTAATGATAAATTGTTCATTTATTCATCAAGTCAAATATTTGTTTCAATTTTGTTTTTGTTAAATGAATCTAAATAAAAGCAAATTTAATATGATCTAAATGTAATTTAATTGCGCATAATAAATGCATGTATATATATAAACAACATTAATATAATATTTATTATATTATATATGCAGAAACTAATTAAAACCATTCATGTAATATAATATTTATATTTTTTTATTAAAAAATAAAAAATAATTTTAATGAATAAATGGTGAAAATCTACACAACTTATAGGTTGAAAAATGTAATTATAAATAATTAAATAATTCGTTTCAGATTTTAATATTGGCATGCACATTTAAAAATTTTTATTAAAAGCAAAAATTAACAATTATTTAAATGCATATTGTCTCTATTTAAAATGCTTATATATGGGCAGGCGTCAATTTGATTGTTTGGGCTTTTCATAGTGCCCATTTGCCAAAAAATATTATTATAAATCTTTTAAGCAATAATAATAATTATTATTATATGTTAATATTTATTAATTTTATTTTAAAACTTTTTTGTTCTAAAATGTATGGAGCAATAAGATTGTTCTACATAATTCTACATTAAATTTTAAAAATTATGCATATCGAAAATTAATATTATATTGGAATTTTCACCAATTCCTGCTATCAAAATAATACTCCTTCGACTTCTTGGTTGTAGTAATAATAAAAACGATATTTTGTTGTTTTTTAATAATATTAATATTTTGCAAAGACAAGGTTGTTCATCTTGCTCTCAATTTTTCCTCATTATTCAATAGGACTTGGGATCGGCTGTGATAATGTTTTATTGTATGTTTACATGTACATTTATAACGTAAATAACGTAATTATTTAACTTTAAATTTCTTTACAATCACATAAATAAAAAAACATATTTTTTATTATCCAATTTACTGTAATACATTATTAATAAAATATAATTATATTTTTGTTCCCATATTTTATTAATAAGAAAACATTTATTGTAAGTGTTAACTGGTTTATAACATAAATGAGCATTAAATGTTATAAAAGTACAAGGCATATGCAGTTTTTTTTATTAACTAATTGTTTCCTGTGTACACATTAAAATAAATAATTAATGTAATTAATTTTTTTCGTAAGCACAAGGCTTAGGTATTTTGGTCGGTTTCTGGATGGGTGGTTATTAATTTATATATTGATAATTTTATAATTTAGATATGTCCATAGATGTATTGTTTTGTTATATTAAGCAATTTAATAGCATTAATGTTAGTAGTGTTAAAAAGGAACTTATTAGAAAATGGTTCTTTTATTATCACTTCTATTTATATTTTAGTAAACAAAGTGAATTCAAATTAAGTTATAATTAACTTATTAAAATATTGTTTTTAAAAACAATTACAAAATAAAACGTTTTTGTACATTAAAATAAAAATGGTAATTATTTAAAGTATTTTATATAATTTAGTAAATGTTTTGTATATTTTATACTTTTTTTTAATAGTTTGTAGTAAAGATTTTGCAAACTAAACCCAACAAATTACTATATTGTAGTATTTAAAATGTTAATTTTTAATAAGGGCTTTATCTGCCACAAAAAATAAATGTTAAAACATTAAAAATTGCTTAATTTAATTTTTATTTTTACAATTGAATGTCCTATTTTTAATAATCAAAAATACAAACCATATTATTATTTTGTATTTTATTAGTGTAAATTATATTTTATTATTTAAGAAACTTAATTCAATTTTTTTAATAAGAGAAAAGTTATTACTTTAAAAAAATTATATTTTTTATACTTTTTACACTTAACTTAATTCAACATTGCTTTAAAAAAAGAATTTTAATATTTGTGCTAGCTAATTACGGAAATATTGATTTTTGATTTAATTTTTAATCAACCAGTATTGTTTATACAAATCTAAATTGTTTGTTGACTTTTTTTTTCAAACATTTAATAAATGAAATAATTGTAATTCTAACATCGTCCTATGAAAACAAGTAATAAAAAACTACTTATAAAAATTAATGTTTAAAAAAATAACAAATTGTTTAAAACTCATTAATTTTTTAAAAGTAATAATAATAATTATTATTATTATAATTATTATTATTATCATAGTTACAATCTTAATGATGCGCTTAATAAATATAAATTTAATCTCTTAAATAACGTATAGATTAATAATTAATTAACTAATACAAATATTATGTAAATTACCTTAAATTTTTATCTTTCCATTAATTTTGACTTTCTCACTGTCTGTATATATATATATTATTTTAAACTGTTAATATTATTATTTTAAGACCGGAAGTAATGCTAATTTACATTCAATATTTTTTCATTTTATTAATTTTACATTTCATGTGTTTGTATTTACAATAAAAATGTTTACTTATTTTAAGCATTTTACAATTTAAAATTGTAAAGCAATTAATTTACAACCGCTTAAACGATTACTGACAAAAACGCAGTTATTAAACTGTAACATTCTTAGTAATTAGTTAAAAAAAGAATTCAGTTTAATAATGCTATACTACATAATAAATAAAATACAATTTTAATTTCATGTTTTGTTAATATAAAATTTGTACATAAAATTTTAACTAGTTTAAAATTAAAAATATGAATAAAATTATTAATATAGAATATATAAAATAATATAGATTAAATAAAATCTTCTTGTTACTAAGTACAAAATATTTAATAATCCATGTGATCGTTTTGAATATTTGATTTAGACTGTTTGGTATGCTGTCAATGAGGTTATGAATATAGCCTTGTTTAATCCTATACTGAACAACAAATTTTATATAAACTGATTCTTTAAATGTTAGTAACTAAAGAGAATGTACAAAATAAATTCATCTTACAGTTTACGTCTTCTATTTTTTTATTTGGAACTAAATTATTGTCTTTTATGATGTTCGATTTGTTATAATTTGTTTTCAATTCTATAACAATGTTTTGATTATCGGTTTCAGTAGTTATTCTTATTTTTCAATATTATTACAATTTTATAGTTTTTTTAATTTAAAACACGATAAATTGTTGAAGGACCTACTCCATATAATTCCACAATAAAAAAAAATTCATTAATATCATATTCATTATTATTTAGATGGCAATGTATTCTAACATTGGTATTCATTTTACAAAACAAAAACAGATAAGTCAATTAAGCGGATATTCAAGGTGTAATAAAAATATTAATTAAAAAAAACATTTATTAAATTTCTTTTTTAGTTGTCAAATGTTAGCTTTAAGTAGTATTATAATGTCAAAACTAGGTTAAAGTTTAATTAATTAATTAGGATTAAATGTTTTTTTAAATATTTACTATAATTTTAGGGTTGTAATTGTATTATTTATTGTACATTTGTCTATATAACATATCACATTTAAATTTATTTCATAATTACAACGATAATTGATAATGTTTTCTAAAACATTCAATTTTTTAATGTAAACGTTGTAAGTATTATAAAATTTAAAAACTTTTCTAACTTAAGAATAATTTAATAATTAATATATTTTATAATTTATACTAATATATTGTAAATAAAAATATATATATATATATATATATATATATATATATATATATATATATATATGTGTGTGTGTGCAAATTAGCACACATACTTAAAACTTCAGAATTGTGTTTTAAGTACAGGTTTGAGTTATTTTTTATTTATAATTTAAAAAAATTTATTTTTATTGTTTTAAATGTTTTTGAGCACTGGACGTTTACACAATGGCGAACGTGCGTTCACATTTAATAGCGGTGAAAGGATTCGAACCCCCATTTTTACCAGGTTCAAGTCGAGTGCTGTACAAATTGTTTGACCACCTCGTTATAAAAAGTATCTATTAACTTACTATGCTTGACTAACATATTCAGATAACGGAAAATGTTTTTTAAAAAACATTAAGAAACAAAACTGTTTAAAATTGTGACGGAAATATTAATATAATATATTGTTAGTGAAATAAATACATAATGGTAAATTTTGTTGTAAAATTAAAATTATTATTATACCTTTACGTTTCAAAGTTTTCTATTTATATATTTGGAAACACGGAAACTAGATACTTTTATTTAAAATAAAGCTAAAATATTTAATTCAGTTTAGTTATTTATTAATCATTTATATATATATATATATATATATATAGTATTAGTTTATTGCACGATGATTAATTGAAATAACAATTTATTATTTGAGTTCATTACATTTTTTACTAATACAAATCTAGTTATTGACAACCTTGCATTTTTATTTTGTTTTAATTGTTTTTGCAATAGTTTATTTATAAATTATTATATATATATATATATATATATATATGCAAATAATTTAATGCGTAATAATAAATTGAAAAACATAAAAAATATAAATTAATTAGTACATTGTTATTATTATGCTGTCAGTTTTATTAATTTAAAATATTTGTCACGCATTTATAATTTTAGAACTCAATATTTACAAAAATTATTTTATTTACTTTTTACTATATATATATATATATATATATATATATATATATATATATATATATATATATATATATATATATATATATATAATGAACACTCAAAACAAATTGTAAAATCAATTTCTGAAAATTATTTGCAATAATTAATCACAATTTTGTCATGTTTATGTTCTGACAAATTTTCTTTTGTGTACTAATTGAACCTAAAAAAATTAAAGAAAAAATTAATTATGTGAAAACAAAAATAAATATTGAATTATTTTTTAGTTGTTTTAATAAACAAAAATAAAATTTTGATTAGTTTAAGTGCAATTAAAATATTTACAAAATGCACAATAAATTTTATAAATAATATATTTTGTTTTTGTTTTTAAATTAAATTACAAATTATTTTTTATTTATCTATTTTAAACATTTATAAATTTTAATTAAATTAAATTAATATTAATATGCTAGGCGTGTTGAACAACTTAAATTTATTTGATCATTATATATATATATATATATATATATATTCAATTATTAGCATATTACATATAATATATATTACATATCTTAAATAGTATAATTTCCATTATATTTAATGCATTTATAAATAAATTATAAAGTTTGCTACATTTAGATAAAATTTAAGTTATTTAAAATCAACTTAAATGTAGTTAAAAATAATACTTTATTATTATTTTTGAATTGTAATATAATGTTATTTATATTTACACATTCGTACACAGTTGAACGTTTAGTGTTTTTAAATATTCTTACATACAAAATTAAATTGTAAAATATAATTTAAACTATAAAACAATAAATAATAAATTTTACAATTGTTTTTCAACTGAGTTAGCCAACATCTTACGCAGAGATTTTCTCTGGGATTAATGCTTAAATGCTCTAGTGAAATTATTTGTAGATATTTACTAATTAAACTTAATAAACGTTTAGTTTTTAACATTTTTAATTATTTTTATTTATTGTAAAGTAATAATAATAATAATTACAATCAAAACAAACAACATACTTCTATTGTACCTTAAAAATTTTAAAAATAATTAGTATTAAAAATAATTCATAACAAACAGTGTTCTATAATAGAACCAGCTTTGAACAAAAATTGATATAAAATTTAAAATTTGTCCTCTTAGCATTATAATTAATCCTGTTTGGTTTTTTCATATGTTACAAACGTTTTTATATAACAAATGTTGTGCCTAATAATGTACGACAAGCATGTTTGGTAAAATCGATTACTTGAAACAAGTAAGGAGACGTTTGCAATTGTTACACATAACATTGTTTTCGGTTAGATACATTTACTGTTCATTGCTAACAGAATTGTAACTGTTTTTTTTACAAATGTTAAGCATTTTTTGTGCTTACATACATATGTCTACTTGTTTATTAACTACAATAGTTTTTTGACTGCGTAAAACGTTTTCTGTTGTGCACGTCACAATTTTTTGCATTCTATCGTTATTCACCCTTCTTTGTTCTATAATATTACCAGCATAATAACAATAATAATAACAATAATAATAATAATAATAATAGCATAAATTAATGTTACAATTTTTCCGTTTAATAAATCATAACTCATTAACAACATATTTACTATTTTTTATTGATTTATTATATTTCTTTGTAAACAATTTATTTATCGTAAAGTTCTGTCCTAATCGTAAAATAAGATGAAATAATTTTTTGACCAATATATTTAATAAACAATTTGTATTAAAAAACAAAATATTTAAAAACCGTTAGTTAGTGTAATATGCAATTTTTTGCCTATAATTTAGATAAATTATTTATTCAAGATAATAAATAAAATACTGGCATTTGTACCTATGTAAAAGCATTTTACTAATAAATTCTTTTTATATAAAACAATGATATATCTTAAAGCTATTTGTTTATATTATTTTTTAAATTGCTGTGTTTATTACTACTAATAAAATGTTTTAATAAATTTTATGGCACATAGGATTTTAAAATTTACATAAAAGAGAAATATTAAAATGTATGTTTTCATAAAAATCAAAGTATTAAAAGTTATAATATTTTTTATACAATATATTTATGCTTTAATAAACAATGCATATCATTTTACTTATTATTTAATATAATTAGTAATAGAAAATTAATTTAAACACAAACTTCTTCTTTGCCTATCTATAAGTTTAAAAGCATATTAATATTATAGATTGTATATTGTTTTTAATGTTTAACTATTCCTGATATACACAGCTTCTATGTAAATAAGGATTTGCTTTTTAAACACATGCATCGTATTAAATAAAGTGCATTTTAAGGACATTTGAAGAAAGTTAATTTTATTTTAAATAGTAGAGAAAACAATTGACTAAAACTGTGTCATTGTACACTAGTAAACATTTGCTTAACATATAATAGTAATTGTATACATTACTGTAATAACACAATTATATTGAAAGTATTTTTTATAAAATCAATAAATAATTTTTAAATTAAATTAACAAACAATAATGCCAAATTTAATACACAAATAATATTTTGTGGTTAGTTACAATATTTTGAAACTTTTAGTCTTTCAAAGTAAATTATACTTATTAATATAATATAAATTATTTTTTAAATTGCATTGTTTATATCTACCCGTCTATCTATCAATCATTCTATATATTTATCTATCCATCTATTTATATTACAAAATAGCAATACAACGATTTTTATTATACTATTTAATTACTGATTAAAACATACAATTTCTTCGTTTTTTAATTTTTTTTATAATAATTCTTTTTAAATAAATTGAAATATTGCATAACCAAACAATAGTTTATATTTTGTAGGGGTATTAACACTCAAATGTTTGTCATTTAATGTACAAGTTTAGAATTGTGAAAACGTGTATCATTTCAACATAAATTATGTAAACAATAGTTAATTAAATAGGATTGAACGAACAATGTTTTTGATCTAACCATCGTATTTATTAATTTTTTTTTATTTACGAATATTCTTGTAAAGAATTATTTATTATTCTAATTAGTCCTGTAGTTAAATTTTTTTAAATAACAGTGCAAGTGCATATAGCAAAAAAGTCAACAGATAAAATTTGAATTCGATAGATTTTAAAATACTTTGTTTAAACAATTATCTGTATAAAACCATGTATAATTCTTTTAAAAATGTACTAAAATTAATTAAAGTTAATAATATCAAGCCTTTTTTACCAAGCACATAATTTGGAAATAGATTTTACTTCTATTATACAGTAAATAGTAATAAAAATGATATATCAAGTATTAAATACAGTTGCATTGTTTTTAATATGCGTTATTAGCTAAAAAAATGCATTAAACAAAAACTGTTTTGCAAATTATTGTTAAACAAAAAATAATTAACATAAAATAAGATTTCAAATACTGAAGAAAATACAAAAAAAATTTAATATACTTAATTACTAAACTTGTTTTTTCAAATATTACACTACACAATAATAAATGTAATTACATTTTGGAAGCGTTTATCTTAAAGCTGTTAATGAAGCTGCTAATTTAGATTTATAAAATATTTTTATATATAATTTATTAAATGGCTTTTTTCAAAAGGAGCTATTTTTATTGTACTCCTTGCTCTATTGAAATTAAAATTTTTATGTACACAACATAAATTAAAAAAAACAATTGCAATTCATTTTGTAAAAATGTAAAACGAAACATTCTTTTTTAAACATTAGTATTTAAAATTCTAAATATTATTATTTTAAGGTATTGAGTTCCCCTTATAATTCCAAATAAAAATATGAGAAGGTGTAAACTGTGAAATAAATTTATTGAGTGTATTCTCGTCAATCACAAGCAAATGACATTTTAGTATATATATTCAAAAAAGGGGGTACAGATGACATTTAAGTTAGTACAACTTACAAACATACACAAAAAACAAACATGCATAACGCAAACATTACGACCAAGTTCAATGTTGTGACGAACTGTTTTTGTGCACACAAAGCGGGTTTAAATGTGTGAATATAAACAAATTCGAGAATTTTCAACATATTTGAAGCTTGATAAGTAATTAGGAGTTTGGTTTGTAGTAGATGACGTAATATGGAAGATGTGCATGAGTGTTTACTTCTGTTTGACCTATTGTTGATCCAGTTTGGAATGTGTTCTTTAGCCGGATTAGCTAAGCGACGCATTGTCCGACCAATATACTTATCACCGCAACTAAAAGTGAACTGATAAATGCAATGTAAGGCAGAAAACATTTCTTTAGCTGTTTTAATCTTGGGCAAAGGAGACTTTTGGTAGTGATTAGCATTATTTGTTAAATCGATGGAAAGATCCTTTTTATGGTTCCTTTTTGTCGAATTTTGAGAAGATTCATAATATCATTTCCTTTGAATGGCAATTTGAAGAAAACCGGCTTTTTTTCGTCACAGTTTGTACCCGGATTTATGTATGGCTCGGAGTGGTGTTTGATGAATTTTGTTAGATATCCATTATTGATTAACAATTGTTTACTAATTTCTCTCTTTTCATCGATTGTGTCATCAGAGCAAATTTTCTGTGCACTGTTGTACAGTGTTTTGACAAGTGCACCTTTGTGTTGAATTGGTTGAAAGCTTGGTCGTAATCTTTGTATTCATGTATGTTTGTGTTTGTGTATATTCGTAGGGTAGATGATAAAACCAACCAAGGGAAAAAGAATTTAAAAAAATTCTTTTAGTCAACCTCCGTGAGTGAGTGTGAGTCACGTTGGTGCATATTCTTTTATCAAAAGGGGATTGTTTGACCTTAAAAATGTATAGGGTAAAAAAATCAATATTTACATAGCATTATACGATTTGTATTGCGTCATCGTGCAAATTTGGTCACACTTTTTGAACCTTTTCCAACTTACGAGTAATCACATACTCACACAAAAGGTTATGTGACACTTATTGGCTCCTTCTTTCGTAATTTTTTCCCATGAGTTGGTTTTATCATCCACCGTTTGTAGGTTGTACTAACTTAAACGTTATCTGTACCCCCTTTTTTGTATATATATACTAAAAAGTTATATATATCAATGGGTTTTTAAGGGATTATTTGTTTTTAGAAATGCTATATTAGTATTGTCAGATTCATTTGAATAATAAATTTACTACGTTTTTAAGTCAATCAAGAGCAGTGTATAGCTGTTTTATCCATATTTAGAATCATCAGCAAAGCATACCTTTCAAGTTTTACACACATAAATTTAAACCCACGCCCACGCATGGGGCAATAAAACAACAAACAATAACAAAGTCTCATTGGTACTAAAGATTCTGTAAATCGAAGATTGAGTTTTCTTACGGCTTTCACTCAACCCCGTCATTTGTGTAACTCTGTCATCCAGATACTTGCATTCACTTCTTTGCCAATGTTTGTCGGAATGGCGTTCTTTTATTGTTTACGTAGCAGTATAAATTTTTTATAGAGGCCAGGTTGCTAACCTTGCGCTCAAACCCTCCTCCTTTATCCAGACTTGGGACTGGCTAGATTGAATTATTTTTGATCCAAACTAGGCGGAGAAAAACATTTAAAATGGTAGTATTTATATTGTATATTAAATTATTTTAATTAACTTAAATTTACATAAAATTAGTAAATATGCATTTGTTAACAAAATTACTGTAGTAGTAAAAATAGTTATACTGTTGACATTTATAAATATAAAAAGTAAAAAAGTATATTATTTTTCTTTGTTAAATGATAAAAATCTATTTATCTAATAGAATACTAATTTAATAAATTTTAAGTATATGTAAATTTGAAATGCATAAACCTGCTATCAATTATTTAAGCACTTTAATGTTGCATATGTTTCTTTACTTAATTTTCACATTAAAAACAATTTTTTTTAAATACTTTGCAATTATAAATAGTTTTGTATAAAAAAACTTTTTAAAAAAATAATGAAACATCTGTTATTTAAAAAAAAATTTTAATTAATAAAATTATAATTAAATTATCTGCATTAAACTTAATATTTTTTAATTTGGAAAAAACGATCAATCTGCGTATAGTCAAAATCAATAATATACATTTTTAAATGTTTCAAATAAAGATAATACTATTAATTCAAAGGAGTTCAAATAAAGTATTGATTTTACTAGTAGTGTTAACTTGATTTTGTTTTATTGTATTCTACAAAAATTATAACAATTTGTATATTTTGGTGGTGGTTTTAATAAATATAATAATAATTATAATAATTAGTAAATGTTAAACTTTATCTTTAAATTGCTACTTTAAAAAAGTTTTAATTTTTTCTGCCAAGAATTGTAATAAAATAACATGTAATGCAAAATTTAAACATCTATTGTGCACTTTTTTAAAGTTCTTTGTTATATTGTTGACAATTACACATATCTTTGTTATTTTGCCCTAAATTGTTACATTTTTGATGTACAAAACGTTAATTATGTTTACTTAGGATATTTTAATAATAATTAATGTCAAAATCATTTTGTGGCAAAACATAACTTATTTTATTATTAAATTAACTACCTATTTTTAAACATATATTTTTAAAATGTTATATTTTTTAAATAAAAAACTAAATAATGGAAAGTAGTTTATTTTAAAAGATAAATAATTTTAAAAATAGTTTGTTTTTCTAAAAATAAGCAATATTTATGACATGTTATTAAATTCAGAAAATAAATTAACTAACATCTATAATAAATAACGAATCTTCTCTTAAATGATTTGCAACACTATAAATTTATTATAATAAAATGTTTAATAAAACCTTTAATTTTAGTATTTTTTATTATTTTTTGCATAGATTGGTGTGTTGTTTTGTTTAAACAATTTGATCATTCCAAATAAAAATATGAGAAGACGTAAACTGTGAGATAAATTCATTTCGTATATTTTTGTCAGTCACAAACATATAACATTTTAGTACATATATATATACAGTTTACGTCTTCTCATATTTTTATGTGGAATTATAAAGGGAACCCAATGCTTTAAATTTGACCATTATTAATTACATTATTCTATAATTTATAAAAGAATTATTAAATTCGTTATCAAGGGTTTAATAAATGTAATTGCTAAATAATAATGGTAATACTAATACTACTACTACTACTACTAATAATAATAATAATAATAAATTCTTAAACGTAAAATGTTATACTTTATATTAATTAATGACTATATTAACTTCGCCTAGTTTGGATTAAAAATGATTTAATCTAGCCAGTCCCAAGTTTGGATAAGTGAGAAGGGTTTGAGCGCAAGGTTAGCAACCTGGCCTTTATAAAAAATTTATACTGCTACAGAAACAATAAAAGGACGTCATTCCGGCAAACAACGGCAAAGAAGTGAATGCAAGTATCTGGATGACAGAGTTACACAGATGACGGGATTGAGTGAAAACCGAAAGTAACATCACTCTTCGATTTGCAGAACCTTCAATACCAAAACTTTAACCAGTGTTGGGATATGGAATGTGCGCAAACTTTTTCATACTGAACAGTTAGAACAAGTCCATCGAGAAATGAAAATGTACAACTTAGATATTTTGAGTATTAACGAAATGCAATGGAAAGGCCAAGGTCATTTCAAGAATGGAGATATATCAATTTTATATTCTGGACTTGAAGAACATCATATTAATGGAGTTGGTATTATGCTAATTAAAAATGCTGCTAGAACTATGATTGAATAGAAACCCGTGAGCGACCGTATCATTTCAGCCAGATTCAACACCAGATTTGCAAAAGTAACAATTGTGCAAGTCTATGCCCTTACTGAGGCTACCGAGAAGAACCAAAAACATATATTCTATGATCAATTACGAAGTTTGTTGGATGATGTGCCAAAAAGGGACATCAAAATATTGATTGGTGATTTTAATGCAAAATTGAACAAAGACAGATTTGGGTACTTATCAAATGTTGGACCACGTGGATATGCTGATAGTATAAATGTAATGATTATAGATTGCTGACGCTAAACAATCATTCTGAAATGAGTGTTGGCAGCACATTTTCCGCTTACAAAAATATACACAAGACAATGTGGGTATTTTCAAACAGAAAAACAGCAAACGAAATTGACTACAATTGTATTAGCACAAAAAAGCGATTTTTTTTGCAACATGTACATGCATATCGCGGTGCAGATGTTGGTTCTGATCACAATCTTGTTGTAGAAAAATTTTGTTTAAAATTAAAGACAATAGAAACCACAAAAATATTACATCTATTTTTGTGTAAAAAACTTAAGCAGCCAAATATATCAAATTAATTTTACAATTCCTTAAAAAATACATTTCAAAATCTGATAAGGGTAGAAAAGTTTGATGATCAATGAAAATTGTTTCATAAAACAACTACAGACTGTGCAGAAAATGTGCTAGGTAGAAGATGTTGCTCTACAAAGAAACAATGGAGTTTATCAGTCTCCTGGAATTTAATTAATCTCAGAAAGAAAACAAAATTAGAGAGAGATCAATCTAACAATCCTGTTATCTGGAAAATATGTAATGATAAATATAGAACTTTAGATAAACAGGTTAAAAAAAGCTGCCGCAAAAATAAGAATGATTGGTTAGAAAACAGATGCAGAGAAGCAGATAAGGCAGCAGCAAAAAATAATTCCAAAACTCTATAAAATTGTAAAACAATTGTCGGGAGTTAGAAACAACACCGATATTCCAATCAAAGGA
The DNA here is from genome assembly GCA_025895645.1 of Cardicola forsteri. Taxonomy (NCBI): domain Eukaryota; kingdom Metazoa; phylum Platyhelminthes; class Trematoda; order Strigeidida; family Aporocotylidae; genus Cardicola; species Cardicola forsteri. Next base: position 418,687 of record JAKXYG010001430.1, on the reverse strand, counting down.
AAAGATGGTCGTTTACTTCTAACAAATGATGAGCAATCATCTAGATGGGTAGAACATTTTAAAGAAGTACTAAATTAGCCCATGCCAAATATTCTCATAGATTTTGATAATGATAACGATATGAATGTGACTCACAATCCGGAAAAATCAATTAATGACATTTCTGTTACTGAAGTGATTTACGCAATTCAAAGGTTGAAAAACAATAAGGCAGGTGGACTTAACGAGATAACTGCAGAAATGCTCAAACATAGAGGTAATGTTGTAGTAAGTGAGCTTGCTCATTTATTTAATGTTATATAGCATAATGAATAAGTTTCAAATGATTGGCGGCAAGGAGTAATTGTTACTCTTCCCCAAAAAAAAGTCTGAACGATTGCAATAATTGGCACGGAATAACCTTATTGTTTGTTCCTGGTAAAGTGTTTTGCAAAGTAATTTTAAATTGTTTAAGTAATGCGGTAGATAAACACCTTCGAGAACAACAGGCAGGTTTTCGGAAAGGAAGAAACTGTATTGAACAAATACTGACCCTCTGTAACATTATTGAGCAAAGTCAAGAATTTTAGCAATTACTTACAATTAATTTTATTAATTTTGTGAAAGCTTTTGACAGTGTTCATGGAGAATCTTTGTGAAAAATCGTTACGTTTTACGGAATATTGTTGAAATATGTAAATATTATGCGTTTGCTATACCAAAATTCAAGTTACTGTGTTTGAACAAAAAGTGGTCTTACTGCTATATTCGAACTTGTCACGGGAGTACGTCAAGGATGTATTTTGTCACCGTTTTTGTTTTTTCTAATAATTGATTTCATTATAACTCGATCCATGAATAATTTGTCTTATAGCATCAAATGGAACCATGGCAGATTAACAGATTTGGATTTTGCAGATGATATTGGTCTACTCATTGAAACTCCAGAAATGATGCAAAATATGACAACACGTCTCAGTGATATTAGTTCTCGTATTGGCTTACGAATTAATTGTTCAAAGACAAATGTGTTGTGCACTAAGTCAAACAATGATTCGCCTATCAAAATTAGTGGACAAAATATTGATACTGTTGATTCTTTTACGTATCTGGGAAGCATTATTGGTAAAGACGGAAAAACCGAAATTGATGTTTAAGTCAGACTTGGAAAAGCATGTCAGTTTTCAATAAGCAAAACTTTGTTTGTAAGCATCAATAATTATTCCTACGGTAATATATGGGAGTGAAATGTGGAAGCAAAAAGACAAGATTGATAAGATGGTAAATGTTTTTCATCGCCAGTGCCTTAGAAGTAATTAAAAAATTACCTGGCGGGATCACATTTCAAATGATGAGATCATGAGAAGAACTGACTCTCGTTTACTACATGACATCATTAGAATTAGATGAAGAAAATTATTTGATCAAGTTCTATGTTTACCGCTGAAAGATCATCAAAAACGGTTTTGAAATGGACAAATGTAAATAGTAAAAGAAAGGTTGGTAGACCACAGAAAACTTGGCTAAGAACTATTTGGAAAGATTTAATTAAAATGAATGTTTCATGGAATCAAGCAAAACGTTTGGCAGAATGTTCAAATACATGGAAACATTTTGTTGTCTCATGTTCTCTTTGAATTACGAGACTTTGTTGTTGTTATTTTCTGCTGTAATTGTTGTCCTATTGCTCAATTTTTTTTAAACAAAAGGGTTTTGGAATAATAATAATAATAATAATAAATGTTTTTTATTAAAATAATCTTTAATATTTTTTGCAAATAATAATAATATTAAAAAATTAATTAATTAATAGATTTTATTCTTATTCAATACAATAACTAATATGCATAATCCTATTTAATGCAGTTAAAAATTTAATATATATCTCATATTACATAAATTTAATTTGCATAATAAACCAACATTTTTTATTACATAAAATTCACAGTAAATTAAATATAAACGAACGTATTTAGAAATTTTTAAAACTTTGTTACTGTGGCAAAACACTGACGTTTAATAGCATATAATTGACATTAAATTGTTTTAAAAATAAAACACAATTACAATAAAATAATTTTTAAAATTGCGACAAACAAAAAATTAATTTAAAATTTTATTTTTTTTGTATGTATTTATAGTTACTGTTCTAAAAACGTAAAAATTTTAAACCAAAATTATTTAAAAATTAAATTATTTATATAATGGTTGTTTAACGTTTCAAAAATTTAATTAAAAAACGTTTATATAGTATATAGTAAACGCTATTTCTAACTAAAATTTAGAAATGTTTCATAAAATATAGTTATTAATAACTTTTAATTATCTATCAACTATAAAACAGTCGTCTAGAAAAAATAATTATTTTACATAATTTGTCTGTAATTTAAAATTTCTATCTAATTTATTATACTAATAATAAGCAACAATTACACAATACAAATTCAAAGTAAATTTAATATAAAAATTATTTAATTTTACTTTTAGAGTACAACGATTACAATTTTAATGTTATACAAAAATGTTAAGAATGTGTTTATTAAAAGACTTTTAATTAAGTTTGTTATATATATATATATATATATATATATCTATATTATGTGTACGTAGTAAAAGTTTGATATTTATTTAGTAAATATATGTAAGCAATAAGTTTTAAAAAATTAAATATTTATTAACTAATATAAAAATATAATATATTTAAAATATATAAAATATTTATTTTTATTTTTGCTACTTTAAATGTTTTACGACAAACATCTTTCAGCAGTAGACATTTTTAGCGAAGTCAAACTTGGGCCCGCATTTTGGTGCCAATAGTGGGATTCGAACCCATGCCTACCGAGGTCCGAATTTGAGCGCTGTAACGCTAGATCACCCCGGCACACTAAATTGTTGGATTGTTACTAAATTTGTAAATTTGTAAAATTGTAAAAAGTTTGTATTAACTAAGAAATATAAAATATAAATTAAGATATTCTACAATACAGTATTTTTATTTTAAAAATTGTAAAAAGTTGGTTATGTTATATTGGTATTTCTATACTTAATTGTTAACATCTACATCGTCAGTTATAATTAATTCTTGACTGTTAAATTTATTGAGTAGTTAAATATATTTATTGTCAATATTATTAGTTGGATACTTTAAATATTTATAACTATTTACATGAAACAATCATAACGCATTAAAAATACACATAAGCAAATATTTGTTATTTTTAAAGTACTTAAAATGATTTTTTTATTATTCTTTTAATGCAGTGTACAAATAATTAATTACGTAAAATTAAACCATTCAAAATTTTCTATAATCTGTAATTAAAATATATTTACGTTTAATATAAAATTTAACTTAAAATAATTAAATTATTTGACATATATGTAAATATAATGTATTATACCTAATAATAAGTAGTTTAGTTGTATAAAACGTACCGTTTACAATAAATTAAATTAATGTAAGTTAAATTAACTATAGGTTTATACATATAAATGATCTTAAAATATATCTACCAGTTATTTATATATTTTACTAAAATCCTTTTAATAAGTTACGTTTATACATATTTTTCTTATGTATTACATTTTTATTATTATATTTATTATTATATTTGTTTACAAAAAAGATTTTAAGAAAACATTTTATTATTTTTTATAATAAATAAAATATTACAAAAAATGTAAATTACACTAAAACTATATATTCAGTCCGAGTACATTCCTCAAATCAATCTGCAATTTGTTCAATGGTTAAACCCAAATTTATGACATTTTTATATTTGATTGTTTTTAAGCAATTAAAAAACTATTCACTTTTTAAACTCATTGTAATCGGAAGTCGTAGGTGTTTAACATGATGTTCAAGATTGTAAGGTCAAATAAAATGTTACACATTATTAATAAAACAAACCATTGTGTTTAAATTACTGAACTTTTTTGTTTAATGTGTTACACTATAAATTAGTTTTAATATTATATACACACAAGAACTTTTAAACCAGTTATTTTGCTATAAATCAAATGTATAATTAATTTGTTTAAAATAAGTGTTGCGTAATTGTTTTATTTTATTAACTTAATCTGTATAGAGGTTGGATAGTTAATAATAATAATACTTATATTAATATTTAACATTTTTTAATTATAAAAAATTAAAAGACAATTACTTTTAATTACTAATAGGTTATATTGTTTTACTAGAATTACTACTTTGAAAAAAAACAATTCTGTCAAATTATTAGTAATGGGCCGTCTTCATAGTGTTATTAAAATATACTACGCGTTCATATAAAAATTGATTATAAGCATTTTTGTAAAATAATTGTCTATAATAATTTTATATTTTAAAATAAAATTTGATTAATTAATGTATTTACATTTTTATCAAACACGATTAATAATCACGTATTACTTATTCTATTATTATCATCCGTTTATCAATAATTTATTAAAAAAATTAAAAATTTTGAATTTTAACATAACCAAATAATTAACATATTTTATTCTTTTATAAGGTTGTCTGACGTTATAGCGCTCAACGTAACCCTGAATAGGCTGTAGCGGTCTTGTTTTTTATAAAAGAAAATAATTAAAACTATTTTTTATAATTTTCATTATTATAACAATCAATTTTATAATTAATGTTGTTGTTATTATTATTGTATATATTTTTTGTTGTTTTAATGTAACGAGGTTTCTAGAAGCTTCCCTTAGCTTCACTTTTGTTTTGTGTACGTGACTGATTGTGACAAACAATAAACACTTCCAGTTTGTTCTTCTTCTTCTTTCTATCCAGTTAAGGTAGGCGGATCAAATCTTCGAAGTGTAAGCTATATTAGTTCAATTTGCTACACGTAATCAATTTTTTATCAGTACAGTCAATCGTCTAAAAGGCATAGGAGTTTGATCTCCGCCATTGGTACCAAATGTACAACATTTAAATTAGTATAAATAATAAATAAAAATTAACTTATAGCATAACAAAAATATTAATTTTTGAATATATAACCTCATAAAAGTTATAAATAAAATTTTGTACAAAATTAAATCGAAATTGAACTTTATGTCTAGTTAAATTAACAAAATAAATACTTAATTCAAATTTTTATTAATTGATATCAAGTATTTTGTATTTAATTTTGTATCTACTTTGTAATAATTGTTTTAAAGCATACGATAAGAGAATCAGTTTTAAAATCAACATCAATACAGTTTTAATTATTGAATTTAATTTGCATAATTTTTACAATTATTAATTAATTATTAATTTATGTCCTTAATTTTATATTTAAAACTAAAATTTTTATTTATTAAACAAAACAGTAAGGTCATAATTAATTTAAAATATTAATTGCAAATTTAAATTAAAAAAATGTGAACAAGTTTATTTATTAGATAAATGCTTTATAAATCAATAATTATAAGAATTTTTATCAATTGATGTTTTTTCGTGTTGCAGTAGTCTAGTAGTACGGGTACTTCGGTAGCCACAAATTTAAGTGTTATCGGATTGTGAAGTTAAATAAAAGTATGTACTATATAAGCACTGTATTGATTTAATACAAAATGTTAAATAACCATCAAGTAGAGAAAGAGAGCAGTGCATAAAATTTATTGTTAAATAGGTGATCTAGCAGTAAAGCGCTCGACTCGAACCTACCTGCATCAAATGCGGGCCTTCGTTTAGTTGCGCTAAAATATCCACTTCTAAAAGATGTATCCCCGTAGAATTTTTTTAATTAGCAAAAATTTAAAAATTAAATTGTTATTTAATTAAGTAAGTCAATGTATTTTCAAACCAAACTACAAAACAATTACGTATTTTTTCTACACAAAACAATTTATTTTGATGCATTTTTAATAAGTTAACTTTAATTGTGCCGAGGTTATCTAACGGTACAGCGCTTGAATTCGAACCTTGGTGGACATGGGTTTGAATCCCATCGCCGGCACTAAAATGCGGGCCCACGTTTGGCTTCGCTAATTGTCCATTACTAAAAGATGTTTTTTTTTTGTAAAACATTCAAAGTAGCAAACATAAAATTAAAAAAAAACAAATTTTGTTTACATTTATTTACGTTTACTAATAATGTAAATATAGAAATAACATAAAACTATATAAACAAACTAATTAATTAAATATTAAAACATTGATACTAAGTTGTTACAAAAAGGACCAACACATTTAACAACGAGCATTCTGATACAATTAGCACAAAACATTTTTTAATAACTAAAACATTTAACATCCTTTTTATTTTATGTTTATTTAATTCAATTTAGGTTGCAATTATAAACTAGATAACATTTAATATAGTTGTAGGTTATTCATAATAATAAACTCCGCCTAGTTTGGATTAGAAATAATTTAATCTAGTCAGTCCCAAGCCTGAATAAAAGAGGAGGGTTTGAACGCAAGGTTAGCAACCTGACCTCTGTAAAAAAATTGTATTGCTACAGAAACAATAAGAAGACGCCATTCCGGTAAACAACGGCATGTATCTGGATGACAAAGTTACACAGATGTCAGGGTTAAGTGAAAGCCGAAAGGAAGCTCAATCTTCGATTTGCAGAATCTTTTATTGCTAACAAGACTTTGTTGTTGTTGTTTTGCTGCAATTGTTGTCTTACTGCTCCATTTTTATTTTTAACGCAAAAGGGCTTTGTATAATATATAATGTAATAATATTCATAATATAATACATTGTGATAGTTAAAACAGTAAAAGTTCTATATATATGCAATATTTTAATTAAATGGACAATGGAATATATTATTTTACAATTGCTACTTAAAATTTTATTGTTTTATAACTTAACTGCGTACTACAATTGCATTTTTTCTACACCATATTTAATATCTGTGTGTTTGCAACATATACATATGTTTGTAAATTTTAAAAATTTAAAAAGTTGAATAAAACAATTGTCTATTAGCATGCATTTTAATTGATAATTTTCATTATATTTAGATTTGTTCAATCAATAAATTAAATTAATTAATTTTATATATTTGTTTTCATTTTAACATGCATAAAATTCAATTTTCATTATTTGAAATAAGAAAAATAATTTTTTATGCAATATTCTTTATAATACATTTTTTGTTTATAAATATATAATTATTGATTTTAAAATATAGCTGAATTTAGTACGCACAACAGTTTACTTATATAAAATAAAAAGTAATGTGAACATTATTTTTATATTAATTAATATATTAACTGTGTTTTTTAAACAATAAATATTTGTGTGTGAAACATTTAAGTCATAGAATATTACTCAAAAACTACTTATTAAATGTTTTTATTAATGGGTTTTTAAAGGTTCTTATTACATTTATTAGATTCACTTGAATAATAAATCCACTTGATTTTAGTTAACCAGGAGCACTGTATGGCTGTTTCATACTTGTATAAAATCATCACCAGTGCATACGGTAAATGATAAAACCAACCAAGGGTAAAACATTTAAAAAAATCTTATTGGCTAACCTCTGTGAGTGAGTGTGAGTCACGTTGGTGCATTCTTCTATCAAAAGGGGATTGTTTGATTTTGAAAATAAGGTGAAAAAATCAATATTTACATAGCATTATTCGATTTGTATTGCGTCATTGTGCAAATTTAGTCACACTTTTTGAAACTTTTCCATCCCCAACTGCCGAATAATCACACAAAGGTGATCTGACTCTTATTGGCTCTCCCTTTCGCAATTTTTTCCCTTGGTTGGTATGCACCTTTCAAGTTTCACGCACACATGAACTTGAACCAACACCCTATCTGGTGTCAGGTCAACGCTTTAACTACTGAGCTAGCTGTAATATTATTAGAAAATATTTTTTGATTGGATATTTAAATTTTAAAATATTTTAGTTTAAAAATCGAAATTAGATGCATTTTTAGGATTGCAAAGTATTTGTGTTGTATTACACTACTTTCAAGCCAAAATTAATAATTATTTTAATAGCATAATTACTTTCATAATAATGAAAATTAGTTATACTATTAACTTGAATTGTTTTTACATTAATTGTAACATCAATAATTACAATCAACTTATTTATATGAATTGCGAAACATAAAAAAAATTAAACACAACATTTGCTGTTTAATAAATTTAAACTTATTATTATTATTATTTTACATTTTTCTGTTTACAAAAACTTTTGTTTATTATATAATAAAATTTAATAATATTTTGCATATAAAATATTTATTTTAAATAAATTATCACTCAATTTATTTTTATTTTTATTTATTTAGTTTTCAATGTTTAAACCTTTTAGGCAAACTATGTTTTGGCACCTACACTACAAACTACATTTTAAATTATTAACAATATAATTGAGGGATACTTTAAAAATTGTTGTCTACTAATTAAACCAATAATGGAAGATAACGGTCATCCCTACACACCTACCTTAACAAATCAACTTCAACTGGCACAATAAGAAGAATCAAAGACAAACATTCACCAATATTCGTGCATTCCTTATTTCGCAAAATATTTGACCAACCCTGAATTCATCAAGAATAAACCGTTCTTGTGTTCTTCAAATATTAATTAATACATTTTCATGTTTTTGCCTCAAAGATTGCTTATCTTTTTACTAGTCATTTTGTGTAAAATTTTATTTTCTTATTAATCTTTTTTCTTTTATTCCATATTTTGTATCCTATGACGTTGAATATACTTCTACCAAATTATCTAAGCTAACTGCAATTGTAATTGTAATTGTAAAAAAGATATAATTAGTATAAAATTTGTCAACTACCTGTGTTTTACTAATTTTTATTATTTAATATACTTGTAGTATTTTATTATATACAATCTTCTACAATAACAAATCGTTTATTTAAATAATAAAAATGTTTAGTTCATTAATTTATGACATTGTTAATAAAAATCAAACTGTTTTAATTATGTTAATTGTTGCATATATATATATATATATATATATATATATATATATATATATATATATATATATATGTAATAAACGTTTATGGGACATGAGTTATTTTTGTTTAATTGCTTACATATTAATTACTATTTGTAAATATAGTTTGTTTAATAATAAAATTGTCGTAGCTATAAAAATGCATTTGTAGTATTTACGACATAAATATTTTATGTACAATTATGTGAAATAGTAATAATAGTAATTAGAATAATTCCAAAGTTTATATATAGTAAATGTATCTTATTATTATACAACTGTTTTATATAATTATAATTTATGCAAATATTATTTAATTAAATATAAATATATTGTTGCATAGATGGATGTATATAAAAATTGCAGTATTATTATTTATTAGTAAGAAATAAAAAAATTGCGCTTATTTTAAAAAGTTTTCTAGAAATAAAAGGCCATAACATATATATATATATATATATATATATATATATATATTAAGCATATAAAATTTATAACTATAAATTAAAGGCAAACATGGTAATTCTATCACAAAAATACAAATTTGTTTTTTTTTCTAAGTTGTACATTTAGATTGAGTTTAGTTATTGTTCACTAAAATATAATTTATTTATATTAAAACACATAATATTGTTTTCTAATGGTGAATCATAATTTCCAAAATGCATTTCTTTTATACAAAATATAAAAGATATGTTAAATATTATTATTTTAAATATTGTAAACCCAACTTTTAAATCTTAAATAGAAAAATAATATAATATTGGTTTTTTATTTAGTTTGGTTTAAATTTTTTTAGCTTAAATTGAACAATACAGCTTTTTATCAGTCTTTAATATTGTAAATTAGCACACTTTAAAAGTTATTTTTTAAATAAAATATTTAACAGTAATCTCTAAACATTTTGGTAAAGATATAAAAACTCTATTAACTATGCTGTTAATTAGAATATACTTGATAATTATGAATAATTGAATAAGGAAACGTTGCTGCATCGAAAAGAATAAAAGGCAATTGTGAGAAATAATATTTTAATATTAATATTTTAATTAAACTAAAAACAGGTTGTATATTTTTAACAAAAACTAAACAATTATTTAGATGATTAAGGCATTAAAAAATATTTAGTCAGTCTATTGTGAATAACCTTATCTATGTTAATTAACATAAAAACGTTCTATAAAAAACTGGAACTGTGTATTAATATTATATTTGTAATTAAAGTGATCTGTGCAATTTAACCGTTATAAATTAATAAAGCACAAGAGCTTGACAAACTAACCCTAGAGTTATTTAACTATAAAAGTAACGTAGTAAAATGCAGGGTTGTAAAATGAGATAATAATGAGAGGCAAAGAGTAATTGTTTCTCTATCTAAAAAAGTATATTTGCACAGTTGTAGCAATTGGCACAGAAAAACTCTATTGTTCGTTTTTGATAAGGTATTTTATAAAATAATTTTAAACTGTTTAAGTAATGCAGTAAATAGACATCTTTAAAAATAACAAACCTTTTTTAAACAAGAAGAAACTACATAGAACAAATAATTACTTTGCGTAGCATCATCGAACAATGACAGCAATTTTAGAAATTATTTAGAGTCAATTGTCTTAACATTAATAAAGCCTTTGACGGCGTTAATACAAAATATTTGTAGACAATTGTTTAACTTTACACAATAGAGCTAAATAATTTAAATATTATGCGTTTGTTATACCGAGAGTTAAGTTGTTACGTTTGAACAAAACGTGATTACATTGCTAAGTTTAAAATTTATTACAGGATGTATTACAGATGCATTTTTTCACTATTTTTCTTTTTTTTGTAATTGATTTTATAATAATATAGTCCGTAAATAATTTGTTTTATGGCGTCAAATTAAACCATGACAAATTAGTAAATTAAAATTATTCCACCAATATCAATTTAATTAGTGAAACATTAGAAATTATGTAAAATATGACAAGACGCTTTAGTGGTGTGTTTTCTCGAATTGGAATAAACATTAACTATTTAAAGATAAAATTAATAAGAAAAATATTAATTCTGTTGATTTATTTTTGCATATTTGAAAAACAAAATAAGGGGAAACACTGAAATTGATGTTAGAGCCAAAATGGAATATGTAAAATCAGCTCTTAATGAACCACTATTTTCTATTCGACTAAAATCAAAACTTTGTTTGTACGCATTAATTATTAATAATCCAACAAAATTTGGAAATAAAATGTTATAGAAAACAGGCAAAATTTATTTAATAGTCGATGTTTTTTATTGCTGGTTTCTCGTATTTCGAACAACACGATAATGACAACTGACTCTTGTTTACTAAATAACATTGTTACAATTAGAGAAAATAAAACGTTTACTAATTAAAAAACAGACAAAAATAGTTTCAGAATGGATAATGGAAATAATAAAACAAAGGTTGGTAAATTACAGCAAACTTGGCTAAGAACTAGTTGCAATAAACTAGTTGAACCAATTGTTACATTAGATCAAAAAAAGATTTTGGCAAAATAGTTAAACAAATGTAATCAGTTCGTTGCTTTAATTCATTATGGAGTAATAGAGTCATGTAATCGAAGAAAAAATCATTTTACTTTAACAAAATATACTTTTGGTGCTTTTTTGTAACAAATAATTGACTAAACTTTTTATAAAAGCAAAAACATATTTTTTCTGTTTTTTCCTAGCAAATAACTAAAATTCTTGTTAATTATATTTTATGATTTGAAAATAGCAAAATGGTTAAACAAATGCAATCGGTTCGATGTCCCATTCTATTATTAACTAATAGAGTTCTTTTCTTCTTGCTTACTGCTTAAAACAAAAAAATGTAATAATGACAAATGAAATAATGTACTTTATTAACAGCTAACTCTGCCTAGTTTGGATTAGAAATGATTTAATCTAGCTAGTTCCAAACATGGATAAAGGAGGATGGTTTGAGCCCAAAGTTAGCAACCTCTGTAAAAAAATTATACTGCTACGAAAACAATCAAGAGGACGCCATTCCGGTAAATGACGGCAAAGAAGTGATCACATGTATTTAGATAACAGAGTTATACCGATGACAGGGTTGAGTGAAAGCCGAAAAAAAGCTCAATCTTCAATTTTCTGAATGTTGTTGTTCTGTTGTAATTGTTGTCTTATTGCTCTATGCTTATTTTTAAAGCAAAAGGGATTGTATAATATATAATATAATATAATAATTAATACCTATATTGTAAATACAAGAACATAAAATAATCCTGATGTCTCATGCTTTTAATAGCAATACATAAATAATAATTAAAATGTTTATTTTTTAAATACTATACAAAATTATTGTAAAGGTAAAGTATTAATTTTTCATTTATTTAAAACTATTATTTAATAAATGGATATTTTATATTATAAAATACTTATATGTTGAATGACTTTGTTCCAGCTTAAGTAAAATATGTATTATTATTATTGCCGAAATTGTTATTTATTACAATTAATATTTTTTTATTATTTCATAAAGTGTATATATACATATAAAATGAAACTAATTAATTACAAAGCACTTATTGTTGAAAGCATAAAATAATACATATGCATATAAATAAACAAATATTTTTTAAATACATTTCTGTACAAAACAACAACGCATTAAAAAATTAACTTTTGTTATTTACATTCAGCATTTTGTTTTATTTAATTACTAACTTGTTTTAAGTACACAATAGTACGTAATTGTAAATAAAATAAGATTAATTTTAGTTACTTTTTTAATAAAAGTAATTTTTCTAAATAACATAAGTAATTTTTTTAGAGTATATATATTTATATATATAATTATTGTTTTCGTTGTATCATTATTGGCTTAGGTAATTTCATATAAGTAATTTTAGTCAACTTTATTTAATTACTTTGTATGCATACTTCATCAGTAATGCTAAAATGTGTTTTTGAAATATTGAAAAATATTTTGTTGATTAGTGTCTTGCAATATAACCAATTGTTCTGTTAAACTGTATTTGTGGAGAAATATTTATGTTGGTTACATATAATATATTGAAAAAGGTGAATTTGTTTGTAGTAATGCAAAAAATAAGTTTAATAATGTAGTATAACATAAAGCTGTACAATTTGTTTTGTAAATTACCACTGTTTAGAATATTGTAACATATATATATATATATATATATATATATATATATATATATATATATATATATATATACAGCTTCTAAATAAATTAGTGTTGAAAATTCAAAAAATATTTTAATGTAAATTAATTTGTTATTTCCAATTATTTTTTGGTAAAACTAACTATTAAGAATTTAAAATAATGTAAAACATTTAATAAATGCTGTATATTTACTTAGAAATATATATATATATATATATATATAGAAATATATATATATATATATATATATATATATATATATATATATATACAAACCTTACAACAAATGCCGCGATATATAACTAGCATCTACTTAACATATAATAAAATATCAAGTTAATTTTAAAATATACAATATTATATAATAATCAAAATACAGGTCTAATTTTGTAAATATATATGGTAGTTAATAAAAAAATTACACAAAATATTAACTGACTTAAGATCTTAAATTAAATAAAATTAACAACATAAAATGTAGCGTGAAACATTTTAAAAAAATTTAAATTTTTGAGTTTACCAAATTGTTTGTTGTATAATTTACTACAAATATTAAATACAAAATGTAATGACTAGTGTTTGCAGTCACTTGGTTTAAATGTTTTGATGTGATTTTGGTTAAAATACTGATATAGATTTATGTAAGCTAAAGTTTGATAAAAATAGATTCGGTCAAATATTTTTTGATTTAATTATGTTTATACATGTTATGTTTTATTATGCAAAAAGTAAAATAAATATCATTAAAACTATTAAATGGTCATTTTAAAATTATTATTTTAGTTCGTGTTATGCCTAAATTAATTTTTTTATTTACGCAAAATAAATTTAAATACAATTAAAATCAATTTTGTAAAATTATAACACAGATAAATATTTTTATAAACAATTGTGACCTTGGCATAAGTAAATTTTGCTTTAGTTTAAAAAAATATCGTTATATTTTACGATAAAAATAAAACTGCTTAAATTGATTAATATAATTTTTGGCATTTAATAAATAAATTGATAAAACCCATATATTTATTAAACAATTTTTTAACGGTAAAATTTTAAGCATGTACAAAATATGTATGCACTTTTTTAATGTGCTATATAAGTCAGTTTTATTAACCTCAATTAAAATTAATTCGTATTCAAAAAAATTATTTTATTATTATAAAATGTACGTTTGGTGCTTTGTTATGTAATAAGAAATTAACTAAACTTTCTATAATTAAAAAGTTAAAACATATTATTTTTCCGTTTTTTGCTAGTAAATAACTAAAATTCTTATTAGTTATTATGTATAATTTAAAAACTAGTGCATTTTATTGTTTTCAAATTGCACAATAATTTTTTAATACACAAAAAATTTTAATTTCTATGCAAATTTTAATTTTTAACTAAAATTTAAAAACAAATTAATATGTTTAAGTAAAAAACTAAAGTAACATTTTAAAAGTAATCGGTTTTTGACAATCTTTTTTTTAATTATTCTAAATTATTTATCTCTATAGTAACATGTTATTATAAACATATTTTAAAACTATTTATTTAAAAATTAAATATTAAAAAATAATTAAGTAACTAATTTTTTAATATAAATTATTTTTTAAATTAAAATTAAAATTATTATTCTGAGGTAACAACAACATTAAATTTTGTGTTGTAAAAACATAAACTCAGAGTATTAAAATGTAGCTTTAAATAATTAATTTACGCACATAAATTCATAATTAATAATTTATTACAAAATATGCGTAAATTGCATTTAGCATGTTCGTCTATATAGAAGTAACTTTTAAAATATGCTTTTTTGACCAAGTCGATATTTTAAAATAAATATGCACTGCTAAGGAATGTTTCTTGTAAAACAATTAAGGTAGTAAAAATAAAATAAACAAACAAATATTTTTAAGTGAATATAAAACAACTGTTAATTACCATATATTATTTTTAATTTTTAATATTTATTTTTACGAAAAAACAATTAACAAGTTAATCTGGATATTCTTATAAATTTTTGTGCTCGGGTGGTCTAGCGGTACAGCGCTCGAATTCGGACCTCGGTGGGCATGGGTTCGAATCCCACCACTGGCACTAAAATGCGGGCCCACGTTTGGTTTTGCTAAAATGTCGACTGCTAAAAAAAATTTCTCGTTAATTATTTAAAGTAGCAAAAAAATACCAAAATTCTTTTATTTATAGTGTTTAATGACGCAGTTACCCCTCTATTTGTACAGCATATTAAGTAATTAATTTTGATAATTTGATAAATGTAAGCGCTACTGTTATCAAAAATCTATAAGGCTGCCTAATTTTTTTTGGGTTATCTCCGTTATATATATATATATATATATACTTTCTTATAAATACTTGCTGTATAATAAATGTATGTATTTCTTCCTAATCAATAATCCAAACATATTTTTTAACAATTGCATATTACTTGTTTTAAAAAATTACTTTGTTTGCGTGTTTTAATATAATTATTGTTTATAATTATTTCAATTTCATTTTTACAATGCGTGTTTTTAATGTGCTACTATTTAACATTATTAATAAATTATTTTATAAATTATTAATTTAAAAAAAATTTAATTTATGCATATTTATGCATATTCAAATGTACATAAACATTTTTTGAAACTTTAAATTCAATTAATAATTGTCAACGTTGAAATAATAGATTTTGCCCATACAATTAGTTTAAAATAAAATTAATTTGTACAAAATTTAATTTATATTTAAGTGTTTACATTATACGTATCTTGACACAATTTGGAGTTTACATAGAGTTTAAAACAAAACGTATTTTATATACAAACTTGTAATTTAGAAGCACTACTTTTTGTGTTGCAATACTATTATTCTCTTTTAATAATTAATAATTAACGAAATAGATCAAACATTCTTATTTTCTAAATTGTATTGTTTGTAAGCGTACAAAAAATGACTCATCTTAAAACTTAGATATTTAGAATTATTAACAAGCAAAGTTTTGCAGACCAAACGTTTGTTGTAACTGTGGTTTTAAAAAGTTTAGATTATTTATAATTTAATTACGTAAATATTAGCTCTTTTGTTTATAATTTATAAAATACTTTTTTAAAATTTGTTTAATCTCACGTTGTTAATGTAGAAAGTTCAAGATTTTGTATTAGCACTAATACTTAAATATATATATATATATATATATATATATATATATATATATATATATATATAGGGGATAAAGTGGGACTTATCATTGAACTCTTATTTTTTTAATTATTTTTCGCTTTAACTTGAGAGATTTACTTAAAAAGTAATTATGTTAAAACAGTATAGAATATCAATACTTTAAGTTAATTAATTTTAAGTTTTTATAATTATAAATATTTAAGTGTTTTAGAGTTTTTGAATAAATAAGGGTTTGAGGGTTATCTGTGTAAAAAGTTGATGTGCTTAATATGCTTAAGTGATGTGAGGAACGTTACTCAATTTTAATGTGTTAATTTTGACTAAGCCCAGTTCAGCCTCTGTATGTATGTATATATATATAATTTCATGTTTGCTACTTTGAATGTTTTACAAAAAACATCTTTTAGCAGTAGACATTACAGCGAAGCCAAACGTGGTCCCGCATTTTAGTGCTGGTGATGGGATTCGAACCCATGCCCACCGAGGTCCGAATTTGATCGCTGTACCGCTAGACTACGTCGGCATAAATGTACCACGTCCTTGGAACGTGGTTTAAAAAAATGAGACTAAACTCATTATTTTGAGCCTCCCAACGGAAATCTTTAGTAAAAGGCGAAAGATTTATCCGCATTTGAGAAGACACCAGAGTGTTATATATATATATATATATACACAAAAAAAATAACAATAAAAACATTTTCAAAACTTTATTAAAAATGAAACCACTAGTAACTGATCACGCACACACATTACTAAATGTTTCTAAATAGAAATTCGAAATGTAAACGTGACTGAACTAATGATTTTACAAAATGTACATGATAACATGTAAAGAATAAACTTTCAAAAAATAACTTTAAAAATAGTTGTTATGTTCAAATTTTTTGTTTTTAATAACTACAAAATACCAAACGTAAAATTGGCATATAGAGGCAACTAAATTTAGTTCTGCATTGTAGTACTGGTAATAGGAATATTATTTTTTTAATATAAATTTTCTATTATGTCGGAACGGTGCATAAATAATTAAAATTTTATTTAAGCAAATTTGATTGATATATTTTTGCTGTAAACAACAATTGAATTAACTTTCTATTTATTTATTTATTTATAATGATCTAGGTTGGTTTGTTTATACAATTGTGTTTTAGTAATCTAATTTAATATTTAGTATTTTTTTGAATTTTGTTTAAATTCAATTTGTAATAACCTTTTTTTTAAATAAATGTTAATGAAATATCCTATAAGTATATTTTGAACGCTTTTGCATATATGCGTATTTGTATATGTATACAATTATATATATATATATATATATACTGTAAAACATATGTAAAATATTGCAACAAAATTTTTTGCGTAGTATACAAAAAAAATAGAACAATTTTTTTAAAATATTCAGTTTATTATTTTGTAAAGTATGCCATAAAGGGCTACTATTTTCTTGGGACACACAGGTTTAATTTTTGTTTTGTTTTTTTGAATAAAAAAACAAAATCTTCATTTGATAAAATGTCATTTTCTGATTAAGCAAATATTTATACAAACAAATAGTTCATTTACATTTATTTTTATAATTGTTAAATATTGATTAGTTTTATTTTAAATAGCATTGAATAACAAAATTTTCAAAATAATTGCAGAAATAAATTTATAAAAAATTTATTGTTTTTTAAATCAATAAAACAAAAATAATGGATATAAGTTTACAAATAAACATAGCATTTTTTCTGTATATTTCAACACAAATATTGGAACTTTGTCACATCTGATAATAATAATAATAATAATAATAATAATAATAATAATAATTATTATTATTATAAAAACAATAGAGTAATTACAAAATAAATTTGTTGTGTTCCTTTTTTACATAATTATATATTTTAAAAATAGTATTTTTTGAATTTGGCACAAAGTTAATAAAAACGGAACAAATTTCTTTGAATATTACATTTTTGGCTTATTATTGATAATTTTTGTTTTGATTTCAATAAAGTAAAACACTTATTTCCAAAATGTATGTGTATCTAGTCGGAAACAAAATAGTCACAATGCTTTGTGGCTTGATCGTAACATGGAGGCGGAGCAGTCGGTTCTACAGATCGATCAACGTCGTTGACCAATTGGATTGTACTCGAATATCTGTGCAATCCTTTATTTTTAGGTGCAGAAAGGAAGGCTGATCAAGATAGGAATTTATGACAAACAGAATTTGTTGAATATGTTTAAAATAAAACTCCCTATCCAACTGACTGTCATTGCCTAAATTTTGCAAAATGTAATACAATATTTTGGTTAGATAAAATTTTAATTCACCGCAATTTGATTGCATTTCTTTGTTTTTTACTTTAATGTAAAATTTTTTGCACCAGTCGCACAGATAACAATTGTTTTGAAAAGAACAAAAGCAATCCAATTGACGAATTAGCATGTCTGCATTATCTTGATTGTACAACGGTATGTCAGCACTATCATTATTTGTTGTTGTTGTTGTTGTTGCTGTTGTATATTCATTATGACTACAAACACAATAACATGATTTCATTCGTTTCATATTTTTATTTTGCACACAATGCCATTATAATTGTCACAATAGGAAGGACTTTGTATTAAATTACAGTTAATGACATTTAATGATTTGTGCAAATCATTATTAGTATTACTATTTTCGTTCAACAATTTGCAATAATTATCCATATTTTGTTTTACTTTACAATTTAGTTGACTAGTATTATATTCGTGAAAATTGTTCAACGAATTGGAATCTACCGTGTAGTGTGACTTTTTCAATAAATTGTCCTTTAACAATTCCTTATTTTCGTCTGTTATTTCGTCGACATGCGACAAACCGTCATCAATTTGAATAGCAACATTGTTGTTTTGATAGGTTACATATTTGGCATGAAACAGTAAGTTGAAAATTTGTCGACGTATCATTTTGTCGAGACACAAAAATAGAAATAGAACAGTGATGAAAATGATGCACATGGCAGTAAAAAATCCAACAAGAAATGAAATTATCGACGTTCGCAACCAGCGGGCTCGAGTTTCGGCTACCATTTGCGACCATCTTTCTTGCATCGTTGTGGCATATTTCGACCAAGCCGGCTGAGACCAGTCGTCCAGCCACTGGGGCAAATACAAGCCTTGCCTGAGTGGATTGACTAGTTTGGACGATCGATTTTTGTCGACAAGGTCATTTTTGTTGGCAATATACAACGAATTGGCAATGAGTGCCTTATTTTGATCGAATGACCAACTACCATTTTCAATGTTCAACTTGATCCACCAAAACGGCGTAAGCCACGTCCACCAATTCAATTCAAAGTGCTCGTCACTACTCACTTCCCACTGCGTTCGCCAATTTTCCAAATGTTTCAATACAAATTGATAATTTTCCGAATTGTACAAATGCCAGTACTTTTTGTCCAATTCAATGGGCGACATTGTCGAGTCGGTTGGCAGTGGCAACAAATTAAGCCAATTCAAATGAGTCCAAATTTGGGCCAAATTCAACTTGTCCGCATGCGATTCGACAATCAATTTGGATTGGGGAAATAGTGCAATGTCGACGTTGCACCGAGTCCACAATCGGTCGCGGTCAAAATTGGCACTTGTGGCGCACCAAAATCCAATCCATTCGGGATAGAGGCCAGTTTGATCAAAATTGGTAATTATGCCTGGCAAGCATGTTGTCACATTTCTGGTCAAAAAGTAATTTTTGTCTGCATTGAAATTGGAATTGCGATTGGCATAGAAATTGTCAACCGATCCGAAAGTTGGTTGACCCGACAAAGACAGTGTCGCTTGAAATGGAAATTTGCATTCAAATCCCGGATCATTGCCGCCTTCTGTCCGAACGACGGCGTCGTGGCGCAATTTGTCTGGCAATGTGGGACATTCTCGCAATTGTTTCAATTCGGTCAGACACATCCAGTGGCCGTTGAAAGGTTGGCATTCGTTGTCGATCGATTGAATCAATCCTCCCGGTTTCGATTGGTCCGAATTGCCAAAGTAACAAGGCATTTGATTGGCAATCTGCGGCATGCACTTTGTCCATTGGCCGTCCAAGTCGAAATTGGACGTTGTCGAGCACCACCAGTAGCCGCTTTTGCCATTGTCGTACGGAATGTGTGATTTGGACCAATTTTCTACATTCAACGTGCCCAATTTGCGTATGCACGTTGAATGGAGACGATTTTTGTACAGGAATGGAAAGTAGCACTTTTTTCCCGGTTGATTGCCCCCATAGGTTGATGACGACCGAGGACAAAATTGCCACTCTGGATAGTGGTCAAAATTGTCGGTCAGTGGACACCACCAATTGTTGGCTTCGTTGCTTTTGGTTTCGATTAGAAACAAATTTTCGTTTGGAGGCGATACAACAACATGTTGACATTCGTAAATTGCTTTGCGTTGATGTACAGACGGAAATATGCATTTGCCATTTGATATTGTTTTTTGAATTGCACTAACATGAAAACGGTGCAATAAAAAGACGAAATGTAGAATATAAACACAATTAAATATTGTTACATTCGTCATTGTCGATAGTCGTAATTTTAAACAATGTTTTTATGTAAATGTAACAACTGTTATATATATATATATATATATATATATATATATATATATATATAAATATATATATATAATATATATATATATTGTAAAATGGTTCTGTCCAACTGCATAATTGTGAGGTTTATCCAAGTAATATTATTGGTCAATTAGATGTACACTAGTTTAAAATTAACTGGACACTACTGGTGTAAAACAATTTATAATTATTTCAAAACATGTTTTAATTTATAAAATATTACAATTAAGTTTTTATTAAGTAGATTAGATTTCGGCATTAATAATTATCTATTTTGTATCTATCAAGTAAAAAAAGAAATTGTTTTCCATTTGTAAATTATTAAAGTGAGAACATTTTTCTAATTAATGTAGAACAATTACAGGAAATTATTAATAATAATTTGTATATTACAAAATCAAAATTGTTAATTTTGTGATACAATTTACTTACTTATTTATTAAGTATACAATTTTAATGGCCTAACACAAAGCTTTAAGTAAACCACACGCAAATGATTGTATAGACAGAAAATAAAACTAACATTAGAAATTTAAATAAGTATTATATAAACTCACGGTCTTATTCAGTAGAAGGTGTTATATTTATCAGTAAAACGAATTTTACTAAATTCAATTGTATACATATCGAGTAACAATTTAAGCGCTTGTAATTATTAATTGTCAAATCAAATATAATTACTTTCGCATGTGCTAATCATTTGATTTCACACATCTGACATGTGTAATAAAACTTTGGTTGATAGTAGATACCTCTTATATTAAAATGCGATGCTTGAATGTTTTAAAATAATTATCTAACACAAAGTAGACCAAGTAGGCACAAACAAAAACTCGCATTAGGCAATGATGATAAGATCAATTTTTTTCTAACTGAAGTACAAATCTAATACTTTAGCTAATTTTATCGGTCTACGTATTAATATATTATTATATTACTATATGTATCAATATAGTTAAAAGAATTTAGAGTTAAATGTAACTATAGCATAAATAATAATAATAGCTGAATTACAATATAACAATATCTAATTAGAGATGTCAACAATGCAAATGCAATTATAAAAATAATAATGTTATACAAATAATAAACTACAAAATAACTATAAATAAACCAATTATTTACTTATAATAAAATCAGTAAAAAGCCTATTTTCAAAATAGGAATTTATTCAAAATTTGTATATTTTTTAACAATTGATAGTTTCAATTAAAATGGACAAAATATATTTGTTTCATTATACAGACGGCTTGCGAACAAATAATATGAACTATTATACATTTTATTTACTATATTATTAACGTTGAATATTTTGAAAAATAAAGACGCATGTAGAACATTTTCATCTTGTGTTTTACTAAAACAAACATTGTCGCAAAATATTAACAATGTGTAATTTATACAAATAAATAATAATTGTAAACTAAGTTTAAATTGAACAATGCACCCCAAATAAACATGTTCCATAAACTACTTTACATATAATTTAAATGTCAATTTTTAAAATTACTTAATTGTTGTTTAAAATTCAATTTACCATTTTTTTGTTTTTATAGATGTGAAATAATTTGTTTTTTTTACATTAACTTAAAATAATTATATATGTATGCATATAATTATTGTTTTCGTTGTATAATTATTGGCTTGGTGTTTTTCATACAAGTAATTTTAGTCAACTTTATTTAATTACTTTGTATGCATACTTCATCAGTAATGCTAAAATGTGTTTTTGAAATATTGAAAAATAGTTTGTTGATCAGTGTCTTGCAATATAACTAATTGTTCTGTTAAACTGTATTTGTGGAGAAATATGTATGTTGGTTACATATAATATATTGAAAAAGGTGAATTTGTTTGTAGTAATGCAAAAAATAAGTTTAATAATGTAGTGTAGCATGTAGCTGTACAAACAGTTTCGTAAATTCCCACTATTTAGAATATTGTAACGTATATATATAGCTTCTAAATAAATTAGTGTTGAAAATTCAAAAAACATTTTAATGTAAATTAATTTGTTATTTCCAATTATTTTTTGGTAAAACTAAATATTAAGAATTTAAAATAATGTTAAATATTTAATAGGTGCTGTACATTTACTTAGAAATATTTATTTTCAAATGCTGAGTTAACCAAAATAGCATATTTTTAAAACAAAGTTTATATAAACGTGGATAATAAGTTCAATATACATATTGTTTACATTATTTGGTCTATTAATTTGTCTGCTTAGTTTTATAAAAAATAAAGATTTAATAGTTACAATTGTAACGTCGTAATACTAATTAAAACTAAAATTTAATTACTTAAAAATACGTTTTAAAAACTGTATATTATATTTTTTTAAATAAATGTTTTTGGTAATGTAAATTTTTTTTTAATTTTAAATTGTTGTTGACCTTAAAAATCCGATTAATGCCTTTATCTGTTTTCCTTCTGTAAAATAAATACCAATGATAGAAAAGATTACCATTATAATGACAATGGACACCATATTATAAAAAATTTAAAAGCTATAGATTTTCTCTTAAACATCTAGCGAAATTATATAGAGTAAGTAGTACATATTTGAATGGACAAAAACCACAAAACCATGAAAATGTTAGAACAAAAAGAAAAACAAGTAAGACCGATGATCAAAAAATTTCAATGGAATTAAACACAAAATTTAACAAGCTTATTTCGAATATTGTAATAAATAATTTACAAGAATTTAGTTATTCGATGGCGAAAAGCAGTGCAAAAGAATTTGATTTAACAGGTGAATCATCAATAGTTAAACCATTTATTAATTAAAAAATGTGAATTAATGTTATGTAACAAGTGGATTGAACAAAGATTATCTTATTGGCGCTCTGTATATTTTGCAGATAAACCAATGATTTAGGATGAACCATTTGGGTACCAAAATAAAATACTCTACGGGCCTAATTTTCAAAACATGTACTTCCGGTAGTTAGAAAAAAAGCCCACTCTTGACAAATGATGTGTTGGTTTGGTATAAAAAATAATGGGCCTATCAAATAGAAAATTATATCCGGTACCTTAAATAATAAAAATTTTGTTGTATTAATGAAGGAAGTTTTTCATAATAAAATGCAACACAGTCACACCGGGCTTATTAATGTTTTTCAGGACAATGCTCTATGTCATACGTCCAAACAGGTAATGTTATATTTATCTAGGTTTACTTTATTTGTTTTATTTCTACATTTAGACATTAAAAGGGCTAAAATCGAAAAATATTTCTTTTATTCAATTACCACCTAACAGTCCGGACATTAATGTTATTGAAAATTTTTTCAATATGCTAAAACGCAACATACTGAAATTGAGAATTTATGTGATTGTATTCAGTTCGTTGTTCAATATGAGATGAAACAAAAATATATCAACTATTTGGAACCAACATTTTATGCCGGTAGTTAAATTAAATATTGCCCTATCATATAACTATACAAACTTTGCTATTTATGCCGCATTAACTAGAATAAAAAAAAATAGCAGGTTTATAATTAATCACTGCATATATTTTGTTATTTACAGTAATTTGATTGTTTGATAATTAATTATTAACCATTTCTATATTTTAGAACTTTTTTAATTGTTAATTAAAATTTTACATTAGAAAAATAAAGTTTATAAACAATATTTAAAATTTTGAAAACGTATTTTTATTATGAAAGGAAGTGGAAGTGGGTACTCGAGTGATAGTGTATAACTAATTACTTAAATAAATATTTATTTTAAATGTATAAGTTACACACTTAATTGGTGTAATTTGTACATTTTAAATAAATTAGATAACAATAATAATTATTATTATAAAAAATATTATTAATTACTTAAATATACTGTTTACTATTTTACAAAAATCAATAATGTGTCCTAATTATGAGAATTTCTATAATTATTATTGATCATAAACCTTTTTGTAAATTAAATTTTCGAAATATTTATTATGTATTTTAAAATGTGACATTGTAAAAACAATAATATATTTGGTAATTAATTTCATTTAATTTGTTTTTACTTTGTGTTTGCTATAACTTTATGATAACGTTACAAAATTTGCATCACTTATGCTATATAGTAAATCAAAATAACGTAGTTTTTATACTTGTGGTTACATATAACTTTAAAGTTCAAAATTATATTTAAAATTAGCACAATTATAATTTTTTATATAACTGCATAAAAGTAATTAATAAAATTTAGATAATTTACATGTTTTTAAATTATGTAAAATGGGTACCAATGTTAAGTTAGTAGTAAAAACTAAATAACCAACTTTTTAGGCTGCAATTATATTGCATTAAACTAATATACACCTACTGTAATAAAGTTTAATATTTACATATTTACACTTACCCCATTGATATAATTGTTTTTAATTACTTTTATTTAGTTAGGACAAAATACCTTTACTGCCAACTACTCTGTAGCTGATTTCATAGTTAAAAAATTAGGAGTGTGGCTTTTTTTAAATAAATACTGTTAGACTAATATTAAAATCAGGCTATTTTAGAAGATTATGGCATAGATGTAACACCATTATTCTGTCAACACGGTTGAGTATAAGCTAAACGATGTTCAAAATATACAATTGCATTTTTCTTTTTCCGTGTTCTTTAAAACAAAATATTTTTTAAATAAATGCAGCAATAATTTCTAGTTTCAATGCATAGGGCTGTAAATCATGTGCTTTGATCAAAGTAAATGCATGAAAAATAGATGTGTTTACAATATGAACGTACCAAAAATTACTGAAATTAGTCTTAACGACAAAAATATCAATCAAAGGATATAAACAAATAATGTTAACGTAAACAATGTTTGGAAAAAAACAAATTAAAATTAAAGATATTAATTTACAACGAGGCGTCCAAGAGAAACAATGGAATTAAACAGAACATTCAAGTTAAATCAAACAAATATATGCACCTGTAACAAAATTAAATATCTTGGTGTAAACATAAATAGCATACTTACCTGGTGTGATCATGTAGAGCATATATTTTTAAAAACCAAATCATTATGCTACTATATAAGAAGATTAAGAAAACTAAATGTTAACAATTATATTACTAAATTGTTCATTACATCATGCTTTTATCCTTTGATATTATATTGCTCACCCATAATTTTTCCTGGTTTATTAAAACAGGATTACATTATTTTAAAAAGATGCATATCATTGGTATCAAAATCTTCAGGAATCAAATATTCTATCTTATTGAATAATATTGTTGATAAACATTTTAAATCCTGTATACAATTAGCATCAAGGATTGAAAATAATAACAATCACCCGCTACATGCAGCTTTTAACAATTCTAAAGCTTCTGGAAAAACAAGAAGAACTTACCTGCACATGAAAGCCAAAACTAATCAATACAAAAATTCATGTCTGCCCTACTTATCCAGAGTGTTAACCAATCCAGAATCAAACAAAATTGAACTACTAAGAAACCTATCAAAGTAGGAATTGTTCCACCTACGCATTCATTTGAACTAATTTGGACATCTCACAGTACAAGTTGTGCCTTATAATGACTCATTCTATGTACAGCAATTTTAAATATTTTTTTTTTAAATCACATGCATACTATATAGACTATATTTATATTCATTAACATATGACATTCTATTTCATTTTGATCCCATTATTTATACTACTACTTTTTTTTATATTGATGGTAAAAATGTATTTTATGCTGAATGTATCTCTAGTGAGATATTAAAGCTTAATAATAATAATAATAATAATAATAATAATAATAATAATAATAATAATAATAATAATAATAATAATAATAATAATAGGTAACTATGTTAATAATAATATATATATATATATATATATAAGTCACTATGTTAAAATATATATATATATATATTATGTTGATTGATATTATATATATATATATTCTATATATATATTAAATTTATGTTTTTATGCATATTGTCTATTTATATATACTAATAAATATTACTGTTAATATAATTTAAACAATACAAGTAATAAAATTATTATTTATGTTATGATGTCCAATATTGACACTATTAACATTAAAACCAAATTTCAAAAAAATATCAGATAAATTAACTAATTAAAATACTTAAAATGACTGTAGTTTAACATATACGTAAATAAAAAAATATTAAATATTATATTTCATAATTGTATTTATACTATTTTTTTTGTAAATCACAATATTTATTACATTTTAGTGCATATATATAATAAAAAATGAAACTTCAATATTTAAATAATTGTCGCTTATAGTTTGTTTTTATTGTTTAGTCTATATATATATATATATATATATATATAATATGTGTCAATCAAAATTATTTTTTGTTTTCGAAATATGTTTCAACGTAAAGCTCACAATTTTTTATTTTTTTATTTTCAGGTTCCTTAGTTCCAAAAACATTGATTTAAATTGATAAAAACAATAAAGTATTTAGAATGCAGAATTTACATTTAATTATAATACAACGAAGAGCAATCAATAAAAACTTAATTATCAAAAGCTTAAATTGTTTAGTTGTAAAATTTTAGCATAAATGATAAAGTAGGCACACAAATTCATTAAATAAAAATAACTAAAATACCCAAGCCAATAATTAAACAATGAAAAGAATAATTATATCTATAAATAATGATTCTGCATTAAAGAAAAAAAACAAATCATTTCACATCTACAAATACAAAAATGGTAAATTGAATTTTAAACAACAATTAAGTAATTTTAAAAATTGACATTTAAATTATATGTAAAGTAGTTTATGGAACATGTTTATTTGGGGTGCATTGTTCAATTTAAACTTAGTTTACAATTATTATTTATTTGTATAAATTACACATTGTTAATATTTTGCGACAATGTTTGTTTTAGTAAAACACAAGATGAAAATGTTCTACATGCGTCTTTATTTTTCAAAATATTCAACGTTAATAATATAGTAAATAAAATGTATAATAGTTCATATTATTTGTTCGCAAGCCGTCTGTATAATGAAACAAATATATTTTGTCCATTTTAATTGAAACTATCAATTGTTAAAAAATATACAAATTTTGAATAAATTCCTATTTTGAAAATAGGCTTTTTACTGATTTTATTATAAGTAAATAATTGGTTTATTTATAGTTATTTTATAGTTTATTATTTGTATAACATTATTATTTTTATAATTGCATTTGCATTGTTGACATCTCTAATTAGATATTGTTATATTGTAATTCAGCTATTATTATTATTTATGCTATAGTTACATTTAACTCTAAATTTTTTTAACTATATTGATACATATAGTAATATAATAATATATTAATACGTAGACCGATAAAATTAGCTAAAGTATTAGATTTGTACTTCAGTTAGAAAAAAATTGATCTTATCATCATTGCCTAATGCGAGTTTTTGTTTGTGCCTACTTGGTCTACTTTGTGTTAGATAATTATTTTAAAACATTCAAGCATCGTATTTTAATATAAGAGGTATCTACTATCAACCAAAGTGTTATTACATATATCCGGTTATTAGCCATTAGATTTAAATAAAGTGAAATTTATTTCTGTTAATTATTTGAAGACTATATCAGTATTGGTGCTAACATAAAAGCACCGAATAAAATTTATAGAACTAAATGTTGAATTTTTTTGATTTTTATAGGAATATAGACTGTTTTTATCAACAAATCACTGCAATTTACATTTGGTAGTACTTAAGCGATTTGGAAACTTGCCAAAATTAGCTCTACAAAAATTTTAAATGAACACTGAGCTTTTATTTGGCATGTAGGTCACGGCATAAGGAATGTACACATTAAAAACAAAATGAGTGATTGTTTTTTCCCCATCGATATAGAATGTAATTTATTAAGTAATACAAGTTAGACAAAATGAAATTAAAACAAACATAAAGATGCAAAGCTATTTGTTTTGTAGAGAAAGACGTATTGCTAGAAAGCCTAGTTAAAATAAAAAAACATTTGCGGACTATTTAAATAATTACAACTTTCAAAAAATTATTAAATTCCCCCATAATAATGTTATACTTATAGTTAAAAAAGGCAACAGAATAAAGCTTATTTAACAAAACTGTGTTATAAAAATTTAAAACGGATAATAATTTATAAAAGATAAATTAAAGACCTACTTCTGTTAAATAAAACAGGGGTATCAAATTCAAAATATCGTATTCTCTAATTGAGTTCAAGGCAAAAATTAAGCAAATAAATAAATTTAATTTTTTCTTAACATAAAAAAGATACTCTTTGATTTACACCTTTCAGAAGTTTTTGTGCTATATTATACACATAGATGTGTATTTAATTGTCACATTTTAACAAACGGCCAGCTTTCTGTAATACCAATAATATAGGAATTGGTGGAATCTACTATTTGTTTTAGTTTAAACAATATATATTAAAAACTCAAAATATTAATGTAAAATAACTTTGCTACAAAAGAAAAAAACTTGTTTTAATTTGTATCATATGAACAGAATAACTTGAATCCGAGACACATTCCCGATTAATCAATAATACATGCATTCAAACTGATACCAGTTGACTCAGTTAGTATTGTGCAATCTAATTTTTTTTTAACCTAAAATGTCTTTTAAAATCTAAATGCGTTGAAGGAAAGATTTTTTGATAATTAATCATACTTTCAAAAAATTATAGGTGTTTTATTCAGTAAGAAAAATGACAATTAGTGGGAATAACGTATAAAACACTTTACAATAAATTTTGGTAACTTTAAATTTAGGCACAATATTAAATGTCTTTTTTACCAAATTTAAAATATAATCATGACAATTTGAAATATTATTAAATACACTTTTTACAATAATTTCTTTTGATTTTTTAATATAATGAGAAATATTTCTCAAAACATTAATAATCTCTTTTGAAAGAGTTTTAGGACATTGTTAGCATTAATAAAAGCAGAAACGTAACTAGATATTGCAAGTAAAATATTTAAAACATTGTCATTAATAATTTTAATAATTGCTAACAAATCTTCAGTATTAAACGCAAGCTGATCCATGTGTTTATAATCCTTTGCATTGTTGTTAATTAATTGTAGGAAATTATAACTATTATCCAACCTCTGCTCAACCACTTGCTTTTCAAAATAATAATTAACTTCAGAAGTAGCACTAGTAAATTTTAAAATATTAAAAATATTATTTAGGTTTAATTAAAATGTAGAACAAATTACTATTTGTGATTGCAAAACCTCATTACACAAGCATTTTTTAGATAAAAGCTTCTTTAGTCTGAGATAACCGAGTATAGCTATATAACGATAAAACAATTTATAAAACCAAAATTTGCTAGAAAAACAAAGTTTATTTAATTTTACAAATTTACTGCAACCACGATCTCCAAATTTAAAAATTAAGGAAGCTATCTTAGTTAAGTTTAAACATCAAAAATTGTAAAACTAGAAAAATCACATATTAAATATAACAATCAACAATAATTAACAATAAACGTTTAACAACAATATCAACAAAATACAAAAATAAAATTCCAACAAGAGAAAATGTAAACGTGATTGTTAAATCACAACAAATAATTTAAAAAAATCGGTGATAGGAACGGTTGGAATAATAATAATTTTTCTTGGTAGATTATAGTATTAGATTACTATAGATTAGTATAAATTATAGTATTATTAATTGTTAAAACTGATACGGAATAAACAGAAAATTTATGACAAATTAAAAGAAATGTTATAAAAATAATCTGAGGAGAAAGAAAATGTTTACTACAATTATACATTTAAAAACCATTAAAAATTATGATAAAATTATTTTTTTCCGAAATGCATTAAAAAGATTAATATTATCCCAAAAAAAAGTACAAACGTTACTTTACATAATAATAAAAGAACCTTAAAGAATAAAAGAGTATTTTATTTTGTCTTTAACAACTGAGAAAAAAGATGCAATTAGGTTTTAATTTGGATGTAAAAAGCATTAAAAAATATGCTTTGGAACTATTATATTAAAGCTTACAGGTTATCATTCTAGAGCTACTCAAATTTGCTACCAACTAATCAAATTCTTCAAAAGAAACCTAAGTAACATTTTTCCGAGGTGTGCTCGTCTGCTATATATGCTTCATATTAGACAGCACTTAGAATATTGTGCACAGGTTACTACCCCCTATTTTCAAATCTGACTCACATAATTTCCAAAAATTTCAAAAGGCGATTTCTAAATTACTTAGGTCTTTAAAGCATCTGCTCTATCATGACACGCTCCTCTCTCTAAAATTATTTCCTTTAAGAAATAGGAGGCTTCGGGGTGATCTTATTTTGGTATATCACTATTTGACATCAGGCTTTTTTCCACATTTCTTTTCATGAACTAAGAACTCTTGCAAAAGTCACAATCTCAAATTGAATAAATCCAGACTCCAATCCAAGTTGAGACTCCATCACTTCACCCAGAGAGTTATCAATGCTTGGAATAATTTACCTTTAATGGTAGTCAATGTCAAATCGGTTTCGCCATTTAAGGCCGCTTATGATTGTTATGGTCTATCCAATTTTACATGATTGTAACTTATGATCTCTAACTAGTTGATGGTTTATTTATTTTTAACTTTGTTTAACTTTCTTTTTTGCTTAACACGATAACGTTAATACATCTGAACAGAGGATCAAAAGGAGATTGTCTCCTACTCAACGCGTGAACTAACCTGTAACCTGTAACTATATTTGACAACTGTACTAGATATTTGCATATTAACTAGTATACTAACTTGATCAAAAATTAATAGCAAAGAGTGACAGTTTCTACTATAAATTAACTAAAACTAAACGTAATAAAAGTAAAAATACTCTGATGCTCTGATAAGAATAGTAGTGAATGTAACAAGATTCAAGTTCACCGTCCAGCAGTAAACATGCAATAAAAAGAAGTTTTAAAAAACCGCTTGTCTTACTCGACACGTGCAATAACCTTAATCATTTAGCTTAATTTTATTAAAAGTATAATTTATTACAACATTATTTTAAACAATAGTTTAATCATTTTTAAAATGCTGCCCAAGCTATTATTATACTAAATTTATGAGCTAAACACTATTTTTACTAATATATATATAATTAAATAAAAATATTACATATAATTTATTATAACCTTTGAATCTGTGCGATACGCTTGCGTGACGTTACGGATCAAAAGTAGCTTGCTTTTTGTTATTGCTCACTGTTTTCTCCTGTATCCTGTAACCTTTGAAAAATACTTTTTGAATTTTGAATTTACAATTTTTTGATTTATAATATAGATTAGCGTTAACGTTAATATTTTTTTAAAAATTTATGTGTAATTAATAAAATTAATTTAAATAATTAGTATTCTTAATATAAAAAATACATTGGTTTATTCATAATTTTATCATTAGCGGCTGGTTTAAAATGTCCGGTCTTGTGGTTTATGATTCTTCAGATGAAGACGCTTCCAATCAAAGCCCAGATGTTATGCCATCTACATTGCTAAAGAGTACTTTGATACAAACAATTGATGTTGCACCGACAATTGATCACAAAGTAACTTAATTTGTTCCTTTCATACATTTATCAGGATGAATTACTTCCAATAGTACCTACCGATCCAATATGTAAAGAGCTAATGCACAATCCAACATTCAATGAGCTTTATGCACCCACAGTAATTTTTAAATTTTATTTAACAGTATGTAGTACGGCCCAGTGAATCCGTTTAAATCAGAGAAGCAACTAGCTCCAAAAAATACATTGGCTGGTTACGTCGAAGAGGCCCATGTAAATGAGGTTATGTTTAATAATCAGTATCAAACATTCCTTAACTATGGTAATTTGTTTTTATAAATTTAATGAAAAGGTTACTCTGAGGATCCATCTTTGGCAGGGGGTTTAGAGAGGCGTTTAGTTGGTGAATCAGAGAACATTGAGTTAAATGAAGGTAAACTGTTTTATCTATGTTTCAATATATATATATATATATATATATATATATATGAAAGTAGTATTTAATTTATTTTTTACATAGTTATAAAGATACTTTATTGATATGTATAAATTAGCGTGATATTTGAGACCGCTTAATGTCAGTTTTCACTAAAATTTTTAGTTTACTAATATTTATTTGTGATGCTTGTTATTAAGGGAAAACTATATGTGAGAAAACGAAAAAAAGAAAGGGGGATTTAAGAAAAAAATCTGCTAATTGGGATCCTTCCAGTGATGATTATACTGGACCTTGGGCAAAGTATAATGATGAAGTTACGTTATCTGTTCCTTCTGAAGAAGATCGTGTTTTTCTGGATGCTTATTTGGCTAAAAAAGCGAGCAAGCGCCGTGTAATTGAAAATGCACCTGTTGAGGAAAAATCAGTTTTGCATATAAATTCCCCTCTGGACTATCAGGTATTTTTAATGTACATTAAAGATAATTTAATTAAATTTATTGTTTTTTGACTAATATATTCTAGTATGGTTTTTAATGCTTTTAATAATATTGCACAATGTATGAAAATCGAGTATTTGGCTGCTTATATTTACTTCGAAATTGAATAATAAAGTAGCTATTTATGAGTCCAATTTTAGACCAGATATTTCATTTGTTTGTGTTGTTTTTTAGGGTCGCAGTTTTCTACATGCTCCACATGATATTCCAAATGTAAATCTACGCTCTTTAGAACCTCCGGAGCGCTGCTTTTTGCCTAAAAAACTTATTCATGAGTGGAAGAGTGCACACGCCAAAGGTGTATCAGCTATTCGTCTTTTTCCAAAAACTGGTCATTTAATGTTATCTGCAGGAATGGATTCTAAAGTTAAGGTATTGTTATAATAATGGTTATTGTAGTAGACAATAGCATGTCTTTGTTTGATTTATTAGGGTCAACATTTTTGTTCATGTTATCAGAGAGGTTATTACAGTTTTTTATTATTTATTCTATAGCAAACGATTTTTTACGTTTGTGTAGCAAACATGATTACACCAAAAGTATTTTTTAAAAGTTTTGAGTAATTATTTAGTTTACTTTTTAAATGTGTACGGGTAGTCCAGTTTTATGGTTTTATAATTTTGGGTTTAGTTGATATGGTTTTTATCTTGGTTTTAGAACTGTAATGTGCTATTATGAAAGTTGTTTTTCAATAATTTTGTTTATTGATTTGGTTGGTTACGTTGGTACCTCTTAATTATTCGTTTTCCATAGTTTTAAATACGAATAAAATCTCATGAGCACAAACTTAAAAAACAAAGTATTTTGTTTGATAGATAGCTATCACAAAGATTGATGAGATCTGTTGATTTTTTTATCAGGCTTCTCTCGTTTAACGTGAACACTACATATAGTTTACATTATACCTTAGTATACCTTGTAAGTATCCTTGAGGGTATACTCACATTTACACTTCAAAGCAGAAACTCTATTGTACCACAGTTCACTTGGTCTTAGTTGTGTTAGCCTGAGATACGAAATCAGTACTTAAATTCTCGAAATCAATATTTTTATTTTGACGTTTAAATAATATTAAAGGTGGCTAGAGATTTGTGTTATTGGTTTTAATTATGTATTAGCTTGTCGATTGTTGTTTCAAATGATAAGCTAAGTGCATTTTTGTTGTCTTTACAATACCAAATTAAATATTAGAAAACGTAAATTGTGAAATGAATTCATTTTGTGTATTGTCAGTCACAAACAAAATTTCACTGTATATATATATATATATATATATATATATATATATATATTCACAAAAAATTAAAATTCTTGAATTTGTTTATATTCACACATTGAAACCTAGTTTGTATGCACCAAATCAGTTCGTCACTGCTTGGTCGTAATGCTTATGTTTGAGTAACTGTCTTATATATATTATTTGGTCAGTCATATTAAGCGAACATTATTTGAATATTAGATTTTTTTAAATTTTTGTGTCTAATTTTTAAAATATTCTGTATTTGATAGTTGTGGGAATTGTACAAAGAAAGACGTCTTATTCGTAGTTATATGGGTCATCGTCAAGCTGTTAGAGATGTGGCCTTTAACAACACTGGCGATCAATTTATCAGTGCTTCATATGATCGATACATCAAATTGTGGGACACAGAAACGGGAAAATGTACAAATCAGTTCAATTTAAAACGCATTGTTTTTTGCGTTTGTTTCAATCCCGACGAAGACAAGAAACATTTGTTCTTAGCTGGCTGTGCAGATAAAAAAATTTTGTGTGTAAGTTAGTATATTTGTAGGTTTATTGTAAAAATATAATGTATGTGTACTGCTTGTCTTAATAGTAGGATAACGTTTTGCATGTTGTAAATTTTAACATTTAATTTTTGTTGAATTAGTCTTTCTGTATGTTAGTTTCAAATAAACAGTTGTTTGAGATAAATCATTTTTGCAAACTATATATTTGTGTTGCTTGTTTTAGTATGATACACGTAGTGGTGAAGTTGTTCAACAGTATGATCGTCATTTGGGTGCTGTAAATGCTATAGCATTTGTGGACAATAATCGCCGATTTGTTTCTACGTCAGACGACAAATCTTTGCGTGTGTGGGAATGGGACATACCAGTAGATTTTAAATATCTAGCAGATCCATCACTACATTCAATGCCTTCTGTTTCAGTTTCGCCCAACGGTATGTTCTGTTTTCATCATGCGTATGTTTCCTATTTAAAATACAAATTTATAATGCAGAGCCACCTCTTCATTAATTCCTAGTCTGAATAGCTTCGCGAGTTCCTATACGAAAAGGTTGTCGGATGCGAATTGATCTAGGATGGATAAATAAAGTAGCTTGGCTAGAAGACCTTTACCTTGCAACGACGCCAGTGTCCACAGGAATTGACGAGGCGATCTTTTTTTAGGTTTGACGCCGGTTGACAGATTCACAAGCCTATTTGGTTAGATGGTAAATGGATACTTAGAGATACTTTTTAAGAATGTTGGTTGTATGCTAGTACATTTTCATTTTCATTTTGGTTGGTGACGTGGTCACCTCTTCATTATTTCCCATATTTATGACATAGCAAACGATCGATTTCGATGGCTTGATAAGCGTAACACAATTGTAGAAGAATAACAAAGTTTCTTGGCTGGTAGACGGCATCTTTGTGACGTCGCCACTGTTTGCAAAGATTGACGAGGCCGCCTGTTTTTTTGTCAGGGTTATCTCCCTTAGCCCAAGGGCTACATATGATATACGTATACCTTTAGATACCTTTTAGGTATCCTGGGTGTATGTTCGCACCCACCCGCCGTAGCGGAAGCCCAGTTATACCGCTGTGCACTCGGACCCTGCTGTTATTAGTCTAGATCCCTAGGGGCACCTAGTCCAGGATGCACCACGTGGAGGACTAACAGTCGGAATATCACCATTATTGGAAATTGAGACTTTATAAGCATTACTCAAATCCTCAGGGTCATTAGCATCCCAATATGCTAGTACCCATTTACTGAACGGAAATCCAGTGAAAGCCCAGTTATACCGTTGTGCACTCGATCTCTGCTGTTATTAGTCTAGATGTCTGTTTCCACCTAGTCCAAGATGCACTACATGAAAATTGAAACTTTATAAGTATTATTCAAATCTTCAGGATCATTAGCATCCCAAATTTATAATGAAGTTTCTTGTTGTCAGTAACATGTAGATTTTACAGAAATATTTTCAGATTTCGTCTCAAATGGTTTCGATAGAAAATTGTTATTTAAGATGACGAGTTTTTGTAACGTCAACTTTTAATTTTAACATTTTGAAGTTTAAAAAAGGAATTGTTTGCTTAAACGTAAATTATATTATGAAATATGTACACATCTACGTATTGGTTTAAAATATTTACTTAGCTGAAGAGAACACAATTAATTTTACAGGTTACAGGTTAGTTCACGAGTTGAGTAGGAGACATTGACTACCTTTGAAGGTAGATTATTCCAAGCATTGATAACTCTCTGAGTGAAGTGATGGAGTCTCAACTTGGATTGGAGTCTGGATTTATTCAATTTGAGATTGTGACCTCTGCAAGAGTTCTTAGTTCATGAAAAGAATGTGGAAAAGAGCCTGATGTCAAATATTGATATACCAAAATAAGATCACCCCGAAGCCTCCTATCTCTTAAAGGAAATAATTTTAGGGAGAGGAGTCTGTCATGATAGAGCAGATGCTTTAAAGACGTAGGTAATTTAGAGATTGCCTTTTGAAATTTTTGGAAACTGTGATTCAGATTTGAAAATAGGGGTAGTAACCTGTGCACAATATTCTAAGTGCTGTCTGATATAAAGCATATATAGCAGACGAGCACACCTCGGGGAAATGTTACTTAGGTTTCTTTTGAAGAATTTGATTAGTTGGTAGCAAATTTGAGTAGCTCTTGAATGATAACCTGTAAACTTTAACGCAGAATCATTTATCATTCCCAGATCCTTTCTAGACTTAACCGATTCTATTGTTTGGTAGTCATGATTAGCCATTGAGAAGACGTTCCCCGGATGGTTTACCGAAAGATATATGCTTACATTTAGCTAGATTTAGATGAAGAGAGTTTTCGATAGCCCACTTCTAAATGTTATTGATATCAACCTGAAAATGACTTGGGTTGGACCCTCAGATCTTAACATCATCTGCATATAGCAGAATGTTGAACTGAACTACTTCAGGTAAATCAATAATGAATATAATAAACAGAAGAGGTCCTAATACTGATCCTTGGGGAACACCTGAACTAATTAGGCAAGGAAGGGATAGATCAGTGCCTATTCGAACACTAAAAGAGCGATTTTGTAACAAATTGAAATTGAGATTTTTACTACCTATTGCACTTATTTGTTGTAGTACAATGGTTTAACAGTTGGAAAATCCTTCTTCACACCAAATATAACTGCTATAAGATTTTTTAAAAACACTTTTTATAACAAAATATTACTAACGTGGCTATTATTATTTTTATAGAATAATTAAAGGATATTATTGATATACTTGCTTCTACAATTCAGGCAAATTTCTTCTTTGTCAATCATTGGATAATCAGTTGGTTGTATTCAACGTTTTTGCCGGTTATAAACGAATGCGAAAAAAGGTTTTCCGTGGTCATATGATTTCGGGCTACGCTTGTACAGTGGACATGTCGCCTGATATGCGTTACGTAACATCTGGCGATGGAGATGGAAACTTGTGTTTGTGGGAGTGGAAAAGTTGTCGATTGCTCACTAAATGGAAAGCGCACGAAGGAGTTTGTATCAATTGTGCTTGGTTGCCTCATGAAACATCAAAACTGGTTACTGCCGGTTGGGATGGAAACATTAAACTTTGGGATTAATTTTGTTTCTACATTGTGTTTTTGAGAACATATTATTCCACTTAAAATGTACATAATTTTATTTTTGTATATAAAATGTTAACTAAGGTTTATTTGTAGTAGGTAGTATGGTAGGCGGTTTCAGATAAACATTAAGAAACCGCTCTGTTCACTGGTTGCAGACGTTGTGGGCACTGGTTTAAAATTTTTATGCATTATTGGCTCTTTGTTTTGAATAAAAGAAATACAGAGATTTGCAACCGTATTCTTTTGCTTATTAGTTATTGTTGCTTACAGGTTGGGTCAGGAGAAATTCCTTTCGATCCTCGGTACTGAATTGTTAAAATAATATCCGGGAGGTAATAAAAATGGGAAAAGATAGATGAAAATAAAAATGAAATCACGTATAATGAGAAAGGGCACTGCAGTTTTAGTCATATTTAAGGGGGCTGAGGAAGTGGAATTGACTATGCACAAATAACCCAATATAAAATTAACGTTGGCTTAGTCGTGGTTATACTCTAGATTTCCTTAACGTGATTCGGTTATATATAAGAGTCCAATTCTCTGTTGACATTCTTATTAATATCTTAGATTTTGAGGCACAGTTGACAAAAATAATTTTCAAACAACTTTTGTTTACCTACTAACACCTTTCAAAGTTTGTCAAGGTGCGCATTGGGTTATGGTATTTAAAACACTGCAAAATGTATATTATCAAAGCTTGATGACCTTTTTATTTTCTGTTATAAATTGGATGCTAATGATCCCGATGATCAAAGCTTATAAAGTCCTAATTTCCAATAAAGATCATATTCCAGACTGTCCCTCCTCGTGGTGCATCTTGGACTGGGTGTCCATATAAACATCTTGACTAATAATAGCAGGAACCGAGAGCACATTGGTATTTATTAGATTCTCGCTCTGTAAATGGACGAAAGCATACACTGAAAATGCTTTAAAAGCTTCAATTTATCATATGTGGCCGTTCAGTTTTGTGAATTCGTCAAACTTCAATTCTGCCGAAAGAGATTGCTAATTCGGTATTTATAAACACAGACATCATTATAAGAAATAATAAGAAGATTGCACTAGCACTAATTTTTGTTATTCTAAATGGAGTGCGAAGCTGTTGATAGAAATATATATCAGTAAAACATTTAATTGGTTAAATAACAAAAAACTGTTTTAAATAACAAGTATTCTCTTTTTACATAATACAATGTAAAAAGATATTCTGATCAAATAAACTAATTTTGGGTAATCGTCGATAAACGCTGAATTCTAAATAAGGACTTTTAGTTAACTACGTAATAAGTACAATTTTCTTATTAATAATAGTACTTAATAAAAATAATGTAGTTTATAAATTATCATAAATTTTATGTTTGTATAAGAGTAAATAGAAACATCTGATTTTTGATTCCTGATTCTAAAAATATTATTTTTAATGTATATTATAATTTGTACATTTTTTGCAAAAAACGTTTATTAATAATTTGTTTTTAAATTTATAATATTTTAAAAAAAATTAAATTTATTATTATTTATTTTTGTTAAAATCGATCAATTTGAATAATCACTATAACAAAGTCAAGAGAATGATTAAAATCTAAGTTTTAGTGGAAACATTATGCATTTTTATTATAAGCAATAAAATTATTTTGTTGCAAATTTTTTTTAAATATTTAATAATTTAGTTATTTTTAAGTATTATATTATTTTGTATTTAGAAACATATTCTTGGATTACAATGTAGCATCAGTTTATTATAAAGTTCTATACTATCAAAGTATTAAAAAAATTTTTTTTTAGTAATTTACTATATTTAAAAAACAATAATTTTTATTGTGTATTTTTTTAGCTACTTTTAATTATAAAAATAAAAAAATGCAATACATTTTTTTGTTCAAAAAAATTTTAGTCATTGCTGCGTAATTAATGATAATAACTATAAAATTTTTAGTATTAATAAAAATTATTTTGTTGCAATGTGTTAGTTTTATTTATTTATTAATATAAATAAAATAATACAAATTATTATGTTAAATTAACAATGTGTGGCGGTGACAATCGACGACAAAAATTCGAAATCGCAAATAACAAACAATATTATTTTATTTATCACAAAAATTAACATTTAATTTTTAAAATTAATATTTTTTAAATATTTGACATTTTTCGTCTAAATGTATCAACGGTGTATATCGGTGGGAACGGCTGTATAAACAATCGTTCTCACACCGTTTAACACTTTCGTCCAAATTACATTCGTTTCCATTTCTCGACCTGTTTCTAGTTTTTATCTTGGTTTTTGGTTTTCACTTTACAATCCGATCTTGTAAAGTTTGGCAATAAACGTTTGCATGTCTAGTCTTTTCATTCTTATTCATTACTCCATGTAATCAGTAAAAACGTTAGATATTTGAGGAAATTTCGACTAGGCAAGAAACATGCTAACTTTAACGACAAGCAACGTTGTTTGTTCTATCAAACCGCCCTATAGATTTAATTAGTAAAATTAGGTTTTGAACTTTTGTTGTCAATTGTCACCGCTAAATAAAGCTCCTTAGAAGATTGGGGTTAATGAAATGTTGTAGGATAGATAACAGTAGACCTGGAATGTTAAATATTCGAGACGGACTTTGTTGTGAACGCTACGGGCTAGCGGTTGAAAACGACAAATTAAACAATTTTTGAATAAACGTCGGATTTCAAATGGCTTTGCAACTAGGAGTCCTCCTGTAGATTTGGTTGTGCAAGCGAGCATTCCAAAGAGCGGGGAGTTTTCCAATATAGTAGATTGTGCAGCGGTCGTTGATGCGAATTGGGAATAATGTAGGTTTGCGTAAACGTCTAACGGTGATGTACCTGCAATGCTTGAAAAACTATAATTTCCGGTGTGGTAGACTGTAAAAAAATATTGTTTTAATTACAAATACGTAGTCCGTAAAACGCAGTACAGGTTTTACAACCCTATCGTAACGGGTGGAAAAGTTGGAGGCTTAGAAAACGTGAATGAGGGAAGCAAGTTTTCTAATGGAAACGTGGGAATAGAAGCAGTATGTAACCGTAAACGTCCAACAAGTCGCTAGTAGGCGTAGCATTAATGACGGAATGCTTCTCTTTTGTAAGCTACTTTTAACCTATATATGCTGACAATTTCCTTTTGGCTATTTTTTTAATTAATGAGTAATTTATACAAAATAATTTAGCACTTTATTATTTTAAAACATATAATGTGTTTATTTGGAAAATGCATTTAATAATACTGCTTAAAAATCAAAATACTATATATATATATATATATATATATATATATATACAGAGAGAGAGAAAAAGAGAGAAAGAGAAAGAAAGTGAAGTTATTGTTATAAAGTGCAATAAATAAATAAAATTATTGAAAAAATAATTATATTACGTTATATTTATTAATTTTTTATTGTTTTTTTAAAATGTTAAGAATATTAAGAAAACAATTTCACTTTTGTTTTTTTGCTTGTTTACTTTAAAATGCAAAATTATAAAAATAAAACTATTAAAATATAACTACGTATATGTTGTCTATATTTGTTTTTTTTACAATTTAATTGCAGAAATAATTATTTACTTAACTGATATATTTTTAATAATATTCATAATTTTGAAAATATTATACTTTTAATTTAAACGTTTTTTTAATAAAGTTAATTTATTTTCTAGGAATCCGAAAAATTGCAAAAAGATTTTAATAAAACTTATAAGGAAACATCTTTCGAATATTTACAAAATATATGGGGATCAGAAGAAGCTCAATATTTTTTCAAACCTAATTTTCAAAAAACAATAAACCAAAAAAATAATGCTATTAATAATTTAGTCATTGGAGGATATCCTACAGGAATGTTAAAAGGAGCTCGTGTAACATTTGAACCTGAACTAAAATTGTGGCTATTTAATATGTGTAAGTCTAAAAAATCACTAAATCAATCAACGTTGTCAACTTCGCCAAAATTAGACACCCGTACAAGTATCGATCCTTTATTAAGCATTAACAATGTGTCTGATTTAATTAATCTACTTAAACTTCAGTTGCCCAATAATATTAGCGCTAAAAATGTTTGGAATTTATTGCGAATTAAATCTTATGAAGTATTGTTGCAAATGCAAAAGAAAAGTACCAAAAAAGAACAAATCACATTCAAGGCTTTTACAAACGATTGCGTTTTAAATAACAACTCTAAAGTGAGTAAACATAATTGTTTATATATAAATAAATTAATTTAGTACATTATAGTTTTCAAACATTTATAGTTGTTGCGTCTAATATATGTTTTTTAATTAAAGTTTAAAAATCAGTGTATATTATTTAAAAATATATTAATTAATAGAAATGTTTTATCTATTAAATAAAAAAACCTACTTTATTTAACAGTCTAAGATAAAATGTATTAATTGCTATTGTGTCACTATTGTGTTTTTATTTGTTTATTAGCTACCACCTTTGTGCAATTTTGTCAGAAAAAATCCTTCCAAGCACTTGATGAAAATATGTCAAAATTTGAAAGCTCCAAATCACGCTTATAAATTTGAAAAAATAAAAACAGCTGCTTTATGGGCTAAGCGAAATGAAGATCAATTCAAATTGTTATCTTTTCAGCACGATCTAAAAGAAGCATTGGATGCAATTTCTCAAGATAACGATTTAAACCAAAATGATGCAAAACAATTAGACGTTGCTAACTTTGTGAATAAAACGATAACCCAATTGAACGCTGAAGAATTATTTAAGCAGTTGCCATGTTTAATAGAAAAATCAAAATTATTAAATACTAATTTGCAACAAGACAAATTGAATGTAAAAAAGTAAATTTAAACTTAATTTTAAATTGTGATTTAGTTATTTTTGTGTACAAGTATATTAATTAAAACCATTTTTATGTACATGTTGTTTTAGTTACTTTCCATATATTACAAACACGGACTTAGAAGCTATTTGTAATGCCGCAGTTCCTGCATCGATTGATAAAACTAAAAAAGAAATAATAAGTCACTTAAAATTTTTACAGCGATCTGATGTCGATAAAATCAAACCACTATTCAAAGAAGATAAAAAATTGTAAGTCTGCATTACAAAAAAAATAATTTTTAATTATTTAATTAAAAGAATTGTTTATTTGACAATAAATAAATTATATACACACGTAGCCGGTTCCAAGTCCGATAAACGTGCAATTAATGTGAGACTAGTAATCTGACTTCTGTAAAAACATATTGCTAAAAAAAAACAAGAAAATGTTTTTTTATTTTTTCTACGGCAAGTAAAGTAAAAACATAGTTCCAATGACTAGATTAATCTGAATAAAATTTCATTCTTTAATATGCACAATCATTAAAACCGAATAATTAATGTACACTTATATGAAACAAAATTGATGCCCCATATTTAATGGAACAAAAGGGCATTTAAGAAAATTATTAATATGATTAATTTTTTTATGTACACCGTTTTATGTTGAACGCATTTTAAATTTACCAGTAAACTAGAATAAAAAATAAACTTGTCGAATAAAAATAAATTTTAAAATTTTGTATTAATACTATAATGTTTTAGCTTTAACATAATAACTTTGTGTATTGAAAATTAGAAGAGATGTAAAATAATATTAACTAATCAAAACGAGTATACTTAGGCTTATTTATTTGATCCACGTCTAATTTTAGATACATCTAATTATAATTAACTACAAATGCTAGTTTAAATTTCATTTTATTTTTGATAGTACTTTTTCATGCATCAATTTCTATTATATAATCAAAGAATAACACATATTTTTTTAGGATTATATTGTGTATATTAAGGATACAGTTAAAATAAATGCATTCAAGTCAATCAATACTAATATAATACAATATAATAATGTTAATGATGTATAATAGCTTGAAGGTATGTCACAAATTTAGATAACAAATA
Organism: Cardicola forsteri; assembly: GCA_025895645.1. Lineage (NCBI taxonomy): Eukaryota > Metazoa > Platyhelminthes > Trematoda > Strigeidida > Aporocotylidae > Cardicola > Cardicola forsteri. The sequence goes on along the minus strand of JAKXYG010001430.1, from coordinate 374,566 downwards.
AACTGTAATAAGTTACTACAATAATATAAGATATAAATCATATTTTATTTTTTTATAATAAAGTGCAAAAGAAAATAGCAAAAAGGTATTTCTTTACAATTTTTTTTATTAAATCAATTAAAATTCTTTGTAACGTAGTATCGTAGATTAACTTTTTAAGAAAATGGTACATCATTGCATTTTAAGTAAAAATAAATAAATAAACTATTTTCGAGTCGACAGCATTTTATGCCAAATTAAGAATGCAGTCAGAATACTGTAATTATAAACCCATTTTGTTAATTTATTTACATTTACGGCACAAATTTATATTCAAATGTTACTTTGACACTTTTATTTACAATTGTAAAGTATTTGGTTAATTTTGTAAAAAATATTGGACAACAGATAACAGTTTATTATGTATAGAAATTACAATTTTGTTCTAACGTTATACTGTTTCTATAAACGTCTTTTTTAAAGTTTTTAACAGTAATAATATAAAAAAAAGTTGATAGGTTTATAATTTAACCGTTTTTCTCCTTAATTATATAAAGCTTAAAATTAATTATAATGAACTTTAAAAGTAAATGAAATTGCAATGAACACATTCGTGTATTTACATTAATATTTTAGATTATCAAACAAAATGCAATCAACCAAAAACGTTAATCAAGTACACAATAACAGTGACACTAGCATACTGTTAAATCCATATTTAAAAAATGACTTGGAACCTTTAAGCTGGTCGGATTTGATTAATCGCGAATATGTTACCAGAAATCAAGAAAAAATAAAACATTCCAGTATTGCCGACAAAGAATTAGACCAAATAAAGATTATGAAATTGAATTTAATGGCTTCGAAAAAACTTAATGTTTGGAAACCTTCTAAGGCTGTCGTTTCTTAAATTATTTGTATGTGCATAATTTATTTTGTATATTAACTGAATGAATATTTTTAATTTATTTGAAAAACTTACATAATAGTTGTAAACTTTTAATTGTGTACAATTTAACAGTCATTTTCTTAAACTTTATTTATTAACTTACTCAGAGATTATATTCGTTAATAAATGTAATAAAAACAAAATTGTGTTATATGTAAAAATTATTTAGCAAATAATTAAAATATATAATTGATTCAAAATAAACATTTATTTATTCATTTATTTTGGTTGGTGACGTGGTCACCTCTTCATTATTTCCCATATTTATACGACATATCAAACGATCGATTTCGATGGCTCGACAAGCGTAGACAAACGTGGAAGAATAACAAAGTTTCTTGGCTGGTAGACGGCATCCTTGTGACGGCGCCACTGTTCGCAAAAATTGATGAGGCCGCCTGATTTTTTGTCAGGGTTATCTCCCTTAGCCCAAGGGCTACATATGATATACGTATACCTTTAGATACCTTTTAGGTATCCTGGGTGTATGTTCGCACCCACCCGCCGTAGCGGAAGCCCAGTTATACCGCTGTGCACTCGGACCCTGCTGTTATTAGTCTAGATCCCTAGGGGCATCTAGTCCAGGATGCACCACGTGGAGGACTAACAGTTAGGAATATCACCATCATTAGAAATTGAGACTTTATAAGCATTACTCAAATCCTCAGGATCATTAGCATCCTATTTCTATTTTAATTAAAGGCTTTTTGACAAATATTGTTTTTGTACATAATACACATTCTACATTAATTAAAATTGTATTAATAGCAATTAATTAATTTTTTTTATAAACAAAAATATTTTTCATTTCAGAATTTTCGAAAAAACTGCTGGCAATAATTAAAATATTATACATATATGTAAACAAATGTTACAATATTAAATTGATCTACTTTTTAACCGATTTGCAATATTTAAATACAATGGTACTATTGTGTAATTTGTAATAAATATGTTTTATAATAAAACTTGAAACAAATTATTATTAAAATTACATTAAACAAAAATATGACTACTTTACTAAGTAATTTTATTTCAATATAATTGATTGTTTTAAAAAACATTTTTTCTATTATTAAACATAACAGTAAAAAACATGTTGTATGTTAGCAAAATAAATAATAATTTTATTAAAAAAAATTAAATACAATTTACATCTTTTGTATGTATGTTACAATAATTCTAAATTATTCTGTGTAGTTTTGTAAAATATTTTTGTAAATCGTTATTTGAAATAGTTATCTTGATTATTTTTGTTACAGTTTACAAAAGTATTTATACTATTTTATACTACTATTAAATAATAAGTAGCGGTTTGTTACATTTAAAAATCAATAAATAACAAACCGTATTTTTGTTTATATTATATAACGTGAAAAATATTTTATTATTTAATGGTGTAATTGTTAATGATTTTAAACTAAAATTAAAATCAAAATTTACCATTTAAAAAATTTTAATGCTTAAATGTTGCATAATATTTTGGATTAAAAATTATTAAAATTATTATATTTGTTAAAACTATTAAGATATTTTAAATAATTTATTTTTAGCAGTTTTTAAATCTTGAATTAAACATTATTTTTAATAAAAAATATAAACAATTAAATATAATATACAAATTTTTTACAATCAAGTTTTATTAATCATTTTTTAATTCGTTTGTGTATATAAAACAAAATTTTTAATTATATATGTATATATATATATATATATATATATATATATATATATATATATACATACAATTTTATTAGAATCTTCACTTTTAAGGATAAATTTTTTTAAACCTATTTTCTTAAATAACTATACTCTATTTTAACTAGTTGTAATTATATAACAATATGTATTTAAATTATATATAATGATCGTAGTCGAAAATGTAAAAAGTTTAAGTTTATTTTATTAGTTTTTTCAAAATTTAATATATATTAATTCCGTAAAACGTTTTAAAAAAAATTAATTAGATATTGTTACTTTAAAAACAATATTTAACAAACGCATATTATTAGGAATGTAATTTAAAATCTAAAAGTAACTGTAAAATGTCTTTATTTAGTAAATACTCTAAGATAATTTAAGGAAACCCATTATTATTTAACGGTGTTTTCAAGTACATATTAATCAATTCTTAATCGAAAATTATTATATTGTATAAATAAAACAAATAAAAATTAATTTTGTCTTAAATAAACTACGATTAAATGTTTTCTGAATGTTACTAACGTAAACACATTGAGACAAAGGATTTTGTACAATTTTGTAAGAATCATTATTAGTTGTAAATTATACAAAATATTAACTTATAAATAATAGATTAACATTTACGTTACTGCATATAAGCACAAGGTTTTTAATAAGCTGCAGTTAAATTGTTTCTAAACAAACTATTACTATTGCTTGTAATTTAATTTTGCTTAATTTAAATATCGATAACTCATTTTTTAATGTTGATAAAACATTATTAAGTTTCTGTACGGCTATAGTAGACATTTTACTAGAATACTGGTATGTACATTTAATTTTATAAACAATGTATATTTCTAGACAAACAGGAAAATAAACTATATTAATAACATAATTATTTGTAGAAATTATCATTTATTCATTACCCATATTAAGTTAATGCTGCAGAATGACATCTACAGCTAATCTGTGAGAGTCAATTTCAAATAAATAAGAAATTGATTTTACTACGTTTTATTAATTACTAGATGGGAACTTTATTTTCAAAACATAAAATAATCCGGACATAATTAAAAAACATTAATCTTATTTATTTACAAGTTAATAAAAATATCTTTGTATAAAAAGTTATTAATTTTCAACAAGATGCATTCTGAAAAAAACATTTTAATGATAAAAAATGACAAATTGAAAACATATATATGTTTTTCCATTATTTTATGTAATATATGCATCAAATATTTAATCTACAAATTATATATATATATATATACGTGTGTATACTTTTTAAATATAAGTTGTATCAATAAATAAACACTAAGTAAATTATAAATTATGTGACATATATTCAATTACAGTCTAATTTTTTAAAGCAAATAACATTTTATCGTGTTTATAATAAAATAATTAAAAAATAACACTGAATTTTATTTTTATTAGTTTATTTTCTAATAAAACTTAATTGTAATAAATTTTGCTGTTTATGTGCGCAATTATGTTTTGAATTTTTTATACTGTTTTTAAATTACTGTTTCACTATAAAAAAAATTGGCATACATAAATAATGTACCTAATTTAAAACATCGTTTATTACAGTAAAGTGAACTAAATGATTATTGTTTTTATTTATTTATTTATTTTGTTAAGTGCTACAAAATATTTATTAAAACTGTGTTGCATTAACAATTTTTTTTATTTAATAATGCAATATATATATATATATATATGATTATTGAAATAATGTTAAACAATTAATAATAATTTTTCTTTTACTTCAAATTAGTTGTTAATAATGACGAAAAAACAACATGTTTGTATCATAAAACAACTTACAATTGTATATTAGTGTATAAATAATAATAAACTTTATTTAAAAATATAAACATATAATGTGCATAAAATTATCTTTTGTACTAAAAATTCATCGTAAATTTAGTGCTTAATATTAATTAAAATAAAATTCATGGTTAAGTCTTTTATTTTTTTTTATTGTATAGTAGTAATTTTATTACTTTATTAAAAAATCATTAATAGTACTAAGAAAGTAAAACTATACTTGTTAAAATAAAATTCTAATTTCTTATTAAATATACAAAAGAATTTGTAAAACATTAAAAGGACAATTAGTTTTAAGTAATTGTTTATCAAAATAAATAAACTATATATATATATATATATATAATATTATTATACAAAACCCTTTTGCTTTAAGAACAAGCATAGGGCAATAAGACAACAATTACAGCAAAACAACAACATCAATAACAAAGTCTCGTTGGCATTAAATATTCTGTAAATCGAAGATTGCACTTTCTTTCGGCTTTCACTCAACCTTGTCATCTGGTAACTTTGCCATCCAGAAACGTTGTTGTTTGCCGGAATGGCGTCATCTTTCATTGTTTCCGCAGCAGTATAAATTTTTACAAAAACCAGGTTACCAACCTTGCGCTCAAACCCTCCTCCTTTATCCAGGCTTGGGACTGGCTAGATTGAATCATTTCTAATCCAAACTAGGCGGAGTTATATATATATATATATATATATATATATATATATATATATGTAAATTGTGATTACAAAATTTATACAATATTGCAGTTTTAAAAGCTCCTGGTTTGATCAAAAAATGATCCAATGTGGATAAACAAAGAAGGTTTAATATTAAAGTTAGCAACTTGGCTTGTGTAAAAAATCTATAATGCTACTGAAACAAGCAAGAGGACGCTATTCATGAAAATAACGGCAAAGGATTATGAAACGTTGTTGTTTTTATTTTGCTGTAACTGTTATTTTATTGCTTATTTTTAAAGCAAAAGAGTTTTGCAATAATAATGAAGTTATGCCCAATTACAGAAAATAATTAAACGCAAACATAATTATACAACGTTTATGCACTTTTTACAAAAGCATCACTTCTGTGTAGTGCAGGCAGCTGATGCCCCAGACTCGTTCTCTAGTAAACAAAGGTGTAATTCAATTGCTACTCGTTCACAATGATGCACCTTTGGCTAAACTTAATTTTTGATTACTTAAAACTATTGAATCAATAAGTTCGAAAAAGTGTATTAAATGCAAATCTTATAGATAAACACGAGAATAACATCAACAATCAATAAGTTAATAAGGTATTTTATGATATTTTATGTTAGCAAATATTTTTATAGAGGTTGTAGCTTTGGGAATTAAAAATTTTTTTAACTTATACAAACAATAAATTCACTACTAATTTATGATTAGACATTACAAAACAGTTGCAGTTTAATTAACATAAAATAGGTAACAATCGAATTATCATATTTTATTTATAAAGGCTTTTCATTTTTAGCAAAATTTGTCAGTACGGTAAATAATTTTATTTTTTGTTCTTTATTGTCATAACAATTGTTTATCTTTTTTTAATAAATATTATTTAATAAAATATTTATAACTTATTCTTTATTGACTGTGTATTAATAATTATTTATTCAAATTATTTAAAAATTAATCAGTGCACCAATTTAATACCTTTTTATAAATGTAGCTTACTTTGCGCTAAATAAAATTAATAAATTATGCATTATTATTAATTGAGAATTATTAAATGTTTGCGTTTATCAACACAAAATGTTTATGCTTTATTTAAAATTAAAAATTTTATTGCGTGTCTATTGTTATTTGTAACAAAGCAGATGAATCGAATTAATTTGCAAAATTTGTTACCAATGGTTTTTATTATAATGTTCGTTTAAACATACAAGTTTTTTTATCATATTTAATTTAATTTAAATTTAATTTTGATTAAAAAAAGCTAAGTAGTACATTTGTGAACAAGGCTAATATAAAGTAAAATGTTCTTATAAATTTAACATAAACAAAATAATTATTTTAAAAAACATATACATATAAACTAAAAGTTAATTGCTAGTTATACATATGCAACAGAATGAATAAATTATAAATTTACATTTCCTGAAAAATCAATATTTTTGCATTACAAAATAGACTTAATTATCAAATTACAATTATAGAATATCTACACTTTTTAAATAAAAAATAAGTAAGTTAACATTTTAGTGAAATGTTCTTGCAACTTGCTACATTTCATTTTAATTAAATATTTCTTTGTTAAAAACCATAAAAAATTTATAATTTAAATAACAAAATTTCGTTATAGTAAATTAAGACAATTACTATATTTAGAATCAGTTAATAAATAGAAATAGTGCATGTTGAAATCACTTTACTTAAACTTTGTCTTACAAATAGAGAATAACATTTTAACCTGTTGTTTTATACTAATAATATAATTTAATAAAATTTATTTTCATGCTAATTCCTTTTGTAAAATTACTTATTGTCATATTTTTAGAAACATTAAAGCAATAAATAGTAAAAAATAATTTGTTATGAATAACAAATATATGTATACTTCCAGATATAAATAGTTTAACTTACAAAACGTTACATTTTATAAACTATCTCCAGTTGTTTGGAAATCAAAATAATATATATATACCGGGTCCAAAATGGGACTTCTCAATGAACTCTTATTTTTTAATTTTTCTTGTTTTAACTTAAAAAATATTTTTTTTCAACAAAGCAATTATGCTGAAATAATATGGGCTATTACTACATAAAGTTAATTGTTTTTTAAGTTTTTTATAATTAAAAATATTACTGTGTATTTGAGGTTTTGAATAAATAGCATTTAAATGAGTAAATGGTAATAGTTACAATATAAAATTATATGCATATAAGGTAAATTACATAAAAAAATACTTTTTTACATTATTTTACAAGTGCTTACACAATTTAAAACACGTTATTGCATAAATTTTATTTATAGCAAATTAATGAGTTTAAAAATGCTGTATGTATATATGTTTTGCAAAGTAATTTTAAAACATTTAAGTAATGCAGTAAATAAACGTCTTCAAGAACAATAAGCAGGCTTTCGGGAGAAAAGAAGTTGTATTAATCAAATACTGACTCTCCGTAACATCATTGAACAAAGCCTAGAATCTCGCGTTCGTTCAACCAAAATTGAAGTTGTTGTGTTCGAAGAAAAAGTGGTCATACTGCTATGTTCGAAATTGTTACAGTAATACGTCAAAAATGTATTTTGTTACAATTTTTGTTTCTTCTGGTAATTGATTACATTATAAATCGGTCTATGAATAATTTGTCCTATGGCATCAAATGGAACCATAAAAGATTAACGGATGATATTGGTCTACTCAGTGGAACTACAGAAATAATGCAAACTATAGAACATGTCTCAGTGATATCAGTTCTCATATTGACTTACGAATTAATTGTTCAAATTAAAAGTGTTGTGCACTAAGACAAACAATTATTTTTTTATCGAAATTATTAGACAAAATAATAATCTTGCTGATTCCTTTACATATCTAGGAAGCAACATTGGTAAGGACAGAACAATCGAATTGATGTTAAAGCCAGATTTGGAAAAGCAATGTTAGTGTTTCATAGACTCAAATCAATATAGTTATGTTCTTCCATCCGCCTAAAGACAAAATTTCGTTTGTGTGCATCAGTAATCATTTCTACGGCAATATGTGGGAGTGAAACGTGGAAACAAACAGACAAGATTGATAAAATAATAGATGTTTTTTATCGCTGGTAACTTAGAAGTATTTGAAAGATTAACTGGCACGATCACATTTCAAATGAAGAGATTATGAGAAAAACTGACTTTCATTCACTACATGACATCATTACAATTAGACTAAGAAAATTACTTGATTAAATTCTACGTTTACTGCCCGAAAGACCAGCAAAAACGGTTTTGGAATGGACAATTGTAAATTATAAAAGAAAGGTTGGCAGACCAAAGAAACTTGGCTAAGAACTATTTGGGAAGATCTAATTGAAACGAATGTTTCATGGGATTAAGCAAAACGTTTGAAAAAATGTTCAAATGCCTTGCAAAGTTTTTTTTGTTTCTAATTTTTTTTTGAATTATTAAATTGCTGTAATTGTTACCTAATTGCCCCATGTTTATTTTTAAAGCAAAAGGGTTTTGTGGTAATAATAATAAATAAATAAAATTTAACATTAATTATGATGTAAAAAAATTAATTTTTTTTTAACACGATGCCGCATTTTATTTTAATTTACCCCCTTTTACTTTAAACAATTTTGAGTTTAAATAATGTAAGCTTTTCTGTAACTGCGAAAAATTTTAAACAAATAAAGAATAGGTATTATTTTGGATTAACTATTGAACAAATTACAGATTTATATAATGTAAATACAAGGATTGTATACAGAGTTTTAGAAGATTATACACGTCCAAGAACAACAGGAACTGGATCTGCACCATCAACTAATAAACGAAATGATTTGTTTATAATTGCTAAATACAAACAAAACCAGAATAAAGCCCACTAAACAAATAGAAAAAGAAGAATTAGCTCCTTTTCATATTTGCTTATCCGCGATCGGATAAAATCAACCAATTTGCAGTTAAAGAAAATGTTAAAGAAACGTTTCTTTAACAGCACAACATAGAATTTGAAAAATGTATAAAAACCGTTTAGTTAGTTTCTGGATATCGATTTTTTTCCTAACCTGTGTGATTCAAAGTATGGACAATGGAAAGTGCAAGACACGGTTATTTGTGGTCTCGATTTTCATCAAGACTACAATTGCATTATTACAAAAGTTGAGCATCCATAGCTATTATTGAATTAAGTTCGAACAACTGCCAAAATAGAGCCAAACAGGTAGCCACTTAAACAGCTCAAAATGTATAACTATTTGAGAAATCACTTTAAAACTGAACTACGACTAACTGCATCAGGGCATTTAGTGCTTGTCCATGATAATTCTCCAGCGCATACGTCGCAAAAGTAACGTGCTTTTTATTGTAATTTAAAATTTAGCTAATTTTTTAGAAAAACACTGAGATTTATTCAACTGTCTTTATGTAATTAAACTTCTTTTTACTTGTCATAAACGAGAGGTAACTCGGAAGAAAATTAGTGTATGGTGAAAGAAAAAATTGATTATGTGTTGAAAAATCGAATTCGACAAGAATATATCAATAATTTGGTTGATTTCTATCCAAAGCGTTTATAAAAGAAGTTATAATAAAAACTACGGTTCTCCTTTGAACAACTTAATATGTAAAAATGGAGATATCCATTATGTATATATATATGTACATATTTTATAATATGATATAATTTATAATATAATTTATTATTAGGTAAATAATGATGTAGTATTTTTATCTTGTTGAAATGTGTAAATTCTGGGTTTTTCGTTTAAGTGAGAATTTGGTAATGCTACTTGTAAAAATAATAATTTTTGTTCAATTATTAGTGTTGATAAAGTGATGTTTAAAGGTTATTTTAGTAAAATGTTGATGTGACAAATGGGCCTAAGTCATAATAGAAAGTTTAAGAATTTTTAATGTGACAAGGTCTATTTTAGCCCTTGTATATATTATATATATATATATATATATATATATATATATATATATATATATATATATTCCTACCCCAAGCGGCTTGCAGAGGTTAAACAAAAGTGTGGATATTACTTAAATTATTGACAATATTAAGTTTGTTACCTTTATTTTGTATATTTATGTATTTTAGTAGATAAAACTATTTTTTAAACCAATTATCTGTGTTTGTTTTTAAGTTTTCATAATAGTGGTATTTTGCTTTATTGCTAGAACAAATGTTATTGTGTATTATATTAATAATTTTTTTGCGAATAATACTAAATGTATATATATTAGTAAAGCATTATCTAAGGTATTTATTAATAAGCGTTAGATACGTCTAAGATCAACAAGTGCGTACATATATATAATATCATAGTAGGTCAACATTGGATTCACTTATGTCACTACTATCTGTATATATATATATATATATATATATATATATATTAATAGAATCTTTGTGCTTGATGTGTGCAAGACCAACATTAATTAAAAAAAAAAATCAATTTAGAAAATTATCGATATAATTATGTTTTCGTACTTTTGACCTTGTCACTTCTTTGATAATTTGTCCTTATGGTGTGTCTTTTGTTACTTGAACCTGGGAAGACATTCGTTCGATCCGCACCACCACCACCAAATGTTTTGCTGAAAGCACCACTGTTTAAAAATATTTTCCTTAAAATTTAATGTAGCAAAAATATTATAATAAATTATTTAATGAAAGTAGTATTTATTACAATTCTATATAAAACGTTTTGAAAGTCATTGTTCACTTAATATAAATATACATATATATATATATAACACATTTTTAGATAATAGAAAATAAAACATTTTTTAAATAAACCAAGAGTTCTGAACAATAAAAAGTATCTTGAATTTAACAACTAACCTGTATTTATGTAGATATATTTATAATGAAATATTTATTGTTTATGGAAATAATTCGGTTTCTATTAGCAACTCACATTCATAACTGTTAAAGCGTTAATTTAGGGTGTAAAAATATTATTGTTTGACCCTGGATTACTTTTTAAACAATTTTGACAATAATTCTGTACATTTAAGTTAATATACTACAAACCAACAGCAAAAACAATATTTAAAAAGTGAAATAATGTTATTATTGCCATATAATAAAATAAAGTTTTATAAATTACACAATAATTTTATTTTATATTGATAACATTATATCTGAAGTACATAAGCTAGTAATAACTATTATATATATGTATACGGTGCCCATAAAGTTTCTTTACAGTTGAATAAATTTAGTACAAATCAAATAAATAAATAAATCTGTAAAAAATATTTTAAAATAAAGGGTAGATAATGAAATATTTTGCTTTATTTAATACATTTCCTATATGGCATAGTTAGTATCACAACACACATTAATATGGCAATCGATTTATTTCCATTATTTCCTGTAACATAACCTTATTCAAAATGGCACTAACATTACTAATATTTAGTTTTGTGTCGTCTGTTGCTTTTCCTTGTTCAATAAACAACATAGTTAACATAACTCCATAGGAAAACGTCCAAGAGTGAAAAGGAAGTGAAAAATCTCAAGTTAAGGACAAGACTATCAATAAAATTAAAACAATTATTAATGAAAATGTGTATCTCATAATTATACGTTTAATTTTTTAAGCGTTAATAAAAATTAGTTATTTGCTTATAACTAATTATATTTAAGACATTAAAAATATTGATAAATCTTGTAAAAATGAAAATATACACCATACTGTAATAGATTAAGATAAACAGTTAACACACTTTAAATTAATTACTCACAGTTTGTAATCAACCAAATGAAAAACTTTATCATTTTTAGTTTAGCAACATATTTTATATTAATCTATACTTAACATTATTAAGATTGTCACGTATGTAATTTTCTAATTATTTTCAAAAAAATTTTATTGGAAAATAATAGTTTAAATTACATAATAATGTGTTTATTAAAATCTAGCCATAGTGTTGGCTATTATTGTTATCAAGTCAAATGTATGTAACAAATAAACATCAGTAGAGGTTTACGTAACAACAATAGTTGGTGACATAGCAACCTCTTTATTTGCTGCAAGTTTTTATAGCATCCCCAATTCCTATAGGAAAATGTTGTCAGATGCAAATTGAACGTGGTGCCAGTATTTACAAGAATTGGCGAAGCTACATTCTTCGGGGTCATTAGGAATCGACGGATCCACAAGTCTAAACGTTATTAACATACAGCAAATGTGTAGCTTGTAATATCTTTTAAGCATTATGGGTGTATGCTAGCATCCATTTACTAAGTGAGTGTTTAGCAAAACGTCAGTTATAAAGCTACGCATCCGGTTCCTGATGTTATTACAGTAGGCAACTATTTCATTCCAGTTAATTTTTTAAATATTTTTGTTTGTAAAATAAATTAACGTATATTTTTAAAATAATAAATTTTTTTACACATTATAAAGATTTGATTAATACGCTACATTTTTCTATAAATATATAACCTTGATACATACGCTGGTAATGCGATGCCTATACCTTTTAACTTTTTCTAGTTAAAATTTATTAAATATAAAAAAGTGTAATTTATTTACAAAAATAATTATTAAAAAATATTTTTTAATTTTATATTCCTTTTATTTTAAAAAAATAATAATTTTTAAAAATAAAATAACTGCTCATACATATATTTACAAATTTGCACTGTATTTTTAAATAGTTAATAAATAATTTATTTTAAAAGTATTTTAATATAAAAAAATTTAAAACAAATTATTTTCCAAAAATTATTTAATTATTTTTAATTATTTAAGCACAAGGTCGCTTTTTATTTTTCGTTTCAAAATTTGGAATTTTGATAAAAAGGCTTCTTATTTCCGCGCACTTAATACTTGTGGTTAAAACAGTTCAGCGTCGTTATTTGTCTACCCATGATTATGAATTAGTTCAAAGTTTTTATAAAAGGGGCACAAAAGTTAAAACAATTGCCGAATGCATGAAAATAGATGTTTCAACTGTGTACAACACTTTGAACAATAAAAGAAGCCCCAGATCACCCACAGTTGGTAGAAAACGTTCAACAAGCAAACAAGATGATCAGTTTATAATTATGCAGCTTAAAAACAGAACAATGAATGTAAAACAAATAAAAAATCAATACTTAGAAGATTTTTTATATTTAATTGTAAGAAGGAGGATGAAATCTGAAGGCTTCATTCTTAAAGCGGCCGTTAAAATACCTCCACTTAGTCATGCCCATAGATTACAACGAGTGGAGTTTGCTAAAAAGTACAAACATTATCCATTATCATTTTGGAGATCAATATACTTCACAGATGAGTGTAGCCATATATCCTATGAATCATAAACTAAACATTCAAAGATTGTTTATAGTCCAAATTGCCCACTCAACCACACTTGTACTCGCAATAAAAGTTGCACAAAGGATATTGTCAAAGGATATTTTGTAATTAAGTACAATCAGTCTCCAAAATGGATGCGTACTAGTAGCAATTTAAACAGCGCTGAATTTGTACAAATATTTAGAGATTTGTTTCATAATGATCTGTTTAGAAATGCTACAGGACAATTAACAATTATTCAAAACAATGCTCCTGTGCATACTTCAAAAGTAGTAATGTGTATTTTAATATAACTTACAATTTACTATATGTTTTCCTTATTTAGACCACAAAAGCTTCGAAAAGCAAAAAAGCTTACTTTTTATTCAACTTCCTCCATACAGTCTAGACCTCAATGCAATTGAGAAACTTTTTTAGTATTTTAAAACGTGAGGTAAACCGCATGGAAACTGACGTACTAGTGGAAACGAAAATTAATCATATTGTAAAAAAAATACATTTCGAAGGACTTTATTGGTACGTTGATAACTTCTTACCCCAAGCGGCTGCAGAGGTTGAACAAAAGCGTGGATATTACTTAAATTACTGACATTATTAAATTTGTTACCTTTATTTTGTATATTTACGTACCTTAGTAGATAAAACTATTTTTTAAAACCAATTATCTGTGTTTGTTTTTAAGTTTTCATAATGGTGGTATTGTGCTTTATTGCTAGAACAAATGTTATTGTGTATTATATTAATAATTTTTTTGCGAATAATACTAAATATATATATATTAGTATAGTATTATCTAAGGTACTTATTAACAAGCGTTAGATATGTCTAAGATAAGTAACAAGTGTTACATATATTTCAATATCATAGTAGGTCAACATTGGATTCACTTATGTCACTATCTGTAAGCAGATGTAAAGAAAAATTAATTAAAACATTTTAATTTTAAATGTAATACCGAGATTAAGTTGCAATATTATTATTATTATTTATCAACATTGGATTCACTTATGTCACTATCTGTAAGCAGATGTAAAGAAAAATTAATTAAAACATTTTAATTTTAAATGTAATAATGAGATTAAGTTGCAATATGAACATAAATATTTATAAATTCTCTAAATATTTTAGGAACGTGGTAATAATTTTTAGATATAACACCAGCTTTAAAATTTAAATTGGAAAATCTTATTCCTATATATATATATATATATATATATATACTATTGTACATATAAACATTTTAAAATATTTATTTTTAATTTGTTTGGCATTTATCGTTTGTTTTTTTAAGTTGCATAATTGCAAATTGTTGATTTTTTATACTTTAAAATATAATTTTAGTTTTGTTACACAATTTACAATATTATTAGAAAACACAATTATAATTTAAAAAATTTTATAATTAAACAAAACCGTATATATATTTTGCATTTTAATTAAAATTCAAACTATTTTGTTCCCCTTTTGTTTTCAATTGACATTAAAGCATTTGAAATTCTATTCCTATGTTTAATAAATAAATACAAAATTTTATTTAATAAACAATATTTTATAAAATAAGAATAGAATTAAGTACATAAATTAGCAATAAATTAACTATTGGAAAAATTACAATTACGTCCATATAGGTTTTGACTTTAAAATTTAATTTTTGAATATTTGTACAATGAGAAACATATATGAAAATAAAGCAGAAATATTTTATATAATTTATTATTACTTTAAAAACGTAATATTTATTTATTATAAAAAGTTATCCGGAAGCAAATATCAATTTTGTATGGCAAACTGTCTCAATTTTTTTTTCAATGTTTGTCTAGGGTTGCAATATACTAAAAGATATTAAATTACGTTTTATTTTTTTATGTTGCCCATGTATTGTTTAATAATATTAATAATAATTATTATTATTTTTACAATTTATTTTTGGTTTTTACATTTATCCATTAACTATTTACAATATTTTAAAAATTTCATTTATGAAACACGTTGTGCTTGATCACATGCAAGTGACAAAGGCTGCTAATCTTGCAGTCGATCAGACTTTGGACTGACTACAACAGTCATGCAACGCATATTATTTATCTTTTTCTATTCCAACGTTTCGCCGTATCCATTTGTCACGACTCAGTTGTACAACGTTTGTATCATTGATTAACAATTTAAGGATAAGTTGACACATATTGTAAAGCACTTGTGTGTAAAAACGTTTTAACAGAATATTTAATTAAATTGTGTATTGTATGCCTTTTTGTTTAAATAATTTATATTTTAATATATTGTAAGTTTGTAGTTAACTTTGTTAATAAAAGCATTTTTAAATAATAGTAAATAAAAATATACAATTGTTTTAATTATTATGTATTGTCTCCTAGATACATTATTGTATTTTGTGACACAATATAAAAGGCTCAATAAATCACCAGTAAAATCAACTTAATGTGCAAATAGCTTACACTATTTATTATGTAGTACTTTAAATTTATTAATTATTTGAAAGTGAATTATTAATAAAGAACTTTTATTTGTTATTATCTCGAATAACTTAAGCCATATTATTATAGCACAATTTTAAAGTAATGTTTACAAATAAAATAAACATATATTTTGCTTAAAAAAACAGAATTGTAAAAGTTTGTAGATAATTACAAAAAAAACTAAACAATAAATTTTGTTTTTTTTTTGCAATCATGGAATTAAAAGATTAATTTCTCAACTAAAAATCACCTAAACGTGTGTGCTACGGTGTGAGAATAAATTAGTACGAAATTTGGACAACCTACCGCACACTAAATTTAACACTAAACAATAAAACTTTCTAGAATTCAATCTAAATTTTGTAAAGTTTAAAAATTTTTTTAATCAATAAAATGGGTGGAACTTTGAATAAATTCCAATAATTATTACAACGTACATTAAAAAAATATTTTTATAGTTTTTGTCAATAATACACTTGTAACTTTTGTTGATTATTATTGATTTACATAAATTTACATGTGTAATAAACATTTATTAATATTGAATCCAAACTAAATTTAATAAAAAAAATGCAACTGTATATATATATATATATATATATATATATATATATATATATATATATATAAAATGTACAAGTAAACGTAAAATAAACATAATAAACATAATTAGTAATATTATTATTTTTGTAATTTCCTTGTTAGTTATTAATTTATTTTAATTGGTGGTGAAAATGTATTTTTTGAACTAAATAATCTCTACTGAAATATAAAAGCTTAATGTAATAGTAATAATACTAATAGTAACAATAACAATATATGTATAAATTTCTATTGTGCACGTACCTTACACAAAACCAAGTAATATGATAATTCTAAATTTATGTTTGAGATGCATGTCACTATAAGGTGCATCTGTTTATCCCACTAAGGTATATCAAGTATGATACTTTTGTCCACATATGAATTATTCAATTCGCGTATTTTTTTAAAAACCTAAGCCCTTATTAATCAAGGAGATTTGAAATGTAAAAACAACAATATTTCTTTTCTAAAAAATGCTAAATAAAAAATATAAAACACAATATTTTTGTAAAACGATCGGTGGATACATTTAGAAATTGAAATATTTATATATTGCCTATTATTTAGTTGAAGGGTGCCAAAACGTTAGTTTATCTAACGCAAAATTATATAAAGTAACATTGATTATTACAATTTAACACTACTGCATTTATTATTATTCTGAAGTATCCAAATCAAGTTTTGACATATCTGTTGTACATATATATTTTTAAACCATTGGTAAGCAGAAATTATTATAAAATATACGTTTAAGGAGTAGACGGATGTTATTTATATAATGATCAAATCCAATACATAATAATTATTTATTTGCCCACATAAATTGTATTAACACAAAGTAAATTAAAACCAGCGTTTATTCAGTCATATTAAAACATAATTATACAAACTACAGTATTTAAATGGACAAGTGAATACAATTCTCAAATGACAAAAATGTTGACATTATTTTAGTTGAAAGAATAATAAAAAAACACGATCATTAATAATATTTAATAACAGAAAATTGTTACTAATCTTGCGTTCAAACTCTCCTCCTTTCTCACCCGGACGTGGGAAGAAATGTTATATACCCATCACTTTTGCAATAATTGTTTAGATATAAAGTATATTTTAAAGATTAATATGTTATTAGATTAAATAATAGTGCCAGTAAAACTTTCAACTCTAAAAAACATCATTGTATTATTATGCAAAATATTTAATTTTAATTTTAATAATAATAATAGCTTGTTTTAATAGTGTGTTGTAATATGAAATTACTGGAAAACCCCATTACGTTTGTATTACTTATTAAAAAACTGTTTGCCAAATATAATAATATTTTTACATTTCTTATTGGGTTGTGTTTCTATGTTGATATCGTTGTTTTGCATCTATAAATTTACCAAATAAGTGTACTGTTTATCTTAAAAATAGAAGCTGTCATTTTTTTATGTAAGGTAAAAAATTAACCAAAAATTGTATAATAAACCAGAGACAGCACAAGTGACATCAAATAAACAAATAATTATAAATAATTACTTTAAATAAAAGAATATACTGAAACACTTATGAAGTAGTTACAAAAATAAACGATTAGAATTTAAAGCATTTGCATTAGATAAACGTTTTGTTTGTATATAAAATAACAACCAAACCATTGTATAATATATTTTATTATATATAAATTTGATTTACACAATTTTATCCAAAAAACATTTGTCAAGTATTTTACCAAAATCTTAAAGATAATAAAAAATAAATGATTTATTTTAGATGTGTTTTATAATAACATACTGAACAAAATAAGCAATTCACTTGCAACTATTTAAACATCCGCTTCACTAATTGCATCTTAGAAAAACACTTTAATAGTTGTAAACAAAAATGATCTAAAATCAATTTCAAATAAACTAGTATCATTTTTGATGTACAATTAGTTGTCCATATACTAGTCACACACACATATGTATATAAACAAACAATAAAATATCCTTCTCAATTGGACAAGGAATCTTTATCACAATCGGTGTATTTTATGTGCAATTGGTGTGGACTTATTTCGAATCGCGACCAAACTTTGTAATCCAAATTGTTTTTGCGCGACTTCAATTTTCGGCGAGCCACAAGCCAACAAATGATGCCACACGTGATCAACACCACATAATACAAAAGCGTTAGGCACAGGACTAGAATTTCGGTGTTGGCCACGTGATACCAATTACGTTTGATTGCCAATGTCAAATTAGTCGAAGCAATTGGTTCTTTCTCGATCAAAACTAGTTCGTTCGACATTATAATGAGTTTGTACAATTCGTCGATGCTGCAAACATTAATGGACTGAATTGCTTCTAAAGCATATTGCTTGTAAGTCTAAATTAGTGTAACACGTGCAATTTTATAGTAGTTGGTAAGGTGGAGGAAGGGTCTGCATATATTCCGGTAATATAATTAAACTATCCGTAAATTCAACAAACAACACATTTTAATAAAATTAATATGACACCCATTGTTATATATATATATATATATATATATATATATATATATATATATATATATATAGTTAATTACTCTATTACAAAGAAATTTTCTACCTCCCCAAAAACTTTCATATCCAATTAAAAATTCACTAACATTTTATTTTAAAAATAATCAATTTTAACCTTGAGTTGACCAATAACCAATTGAATTTATGTATGCAAATTGTATATCCATACCAAAAAAATTGTGGTTTATCTTGTACTTCAAAGTATAAATTCACTTATGCCTTATTGTAATCTACACATTTTAGGAGATTAGCGCATAATAATATTTTACAAGAAAACAATTTCCACCAAGAAAATGTTTAGCAAAACAAACAATGATACCATTTAGTGCTGGTGATGGAACTCAAATAATCCATGTACACACACATTTGCTAAATTTCCATTAGCTAGAATATATTTTTTGTACAGGGTCCAAAATGGGACCTGTCAATAAAGCATTATTAAAAAAAAATTTTTTTCAAGAAAATAATTATGCTAAAATAATATTGGGCTGTCAATACTTAAAGTTAATTTTATTTATAGTTAAAAATATTGAAGTGTCTTTGAATTTTTGGATAAAAATATTTTTTAAATGTTTTATTTTGCGTTTATTACTTTGAATGTTTTACTAGCAACATCTTTCAGCAATGGACATTTTAACGAAGTCGAACGTGGGCCCGCATTCTAGTGCGGATGGTGGGATTCGAACCCCGATGTCCACTGAGGTCCGCATTCGAGCGCCATATCGCTAAACCACCCCGACAATCAAATTAGCAAATTGTACTAGTTACAATAAAACATTAAATACACAAAGTTAATTATATAAAACGTTTAAGCAAGAATAATTTATTATTATTATTATTAAGTTTTAATATCTTACTAGAGATACAAATGCGTACATAACCTAGCACACGTTACTGCATACATTTAATTTATAGCAAATTAATTAGTTTTAAATTTTATATGTATATAAAATGTAACATTAATTATGGTGTGAAAAGATCAAAGAAATTTTTTAATACTTAACGCCCCATTTTTGTTTTATCGGCTTGTCAAATTTTTAATTTCACCTCTTAAACTTGGGACAATTTTGAACACCTACGGCAGTTGATTACGTTGAGTTTAAATAGTGCAAGCTTATTCTTAACTGCTAAAAATTACAATCAAATAAAGAATAGTTATTATTTTGGTTTAACTATTGAACAAATTGCAGATTTATTTAATGTAAATACAAGGATTGTATACAGAGTTTTAGAGGATTATACACGTCCAAGAACAACAGGAACTGGATCTGCACCATCAACTAATAAACGAAATGATTCGTTTATAATTGCTAAATACAAAAAAACAGAATAAAGCCCACTAAACAAATAGAAAAAGAAGAATTAGCTCCTTTTCATATTTGCTTATCCGCGATCGGATAAAATCAACCAATTTGCAGTTAAAGAAAATGTTAAAGAAACGTTTCTTTAACAGCACAACATAGAATTTGAAAAATGTATAAAAACCGTTTAGTTAGTTTCTGGATATCGATTTTTTTTTTCCTAACCTATGTGATTCAAAGTATGGACAATGGAAAGTGCAAGACACGGTTATTTGTGGTCTCGATTTTCATCAAGACTACAATTGCATTATTAAAAAAGTTGAGCATCCATAGCTATTATTGAATTAAGTTCGAACAACTGCCAAAATAGAGCCAAACAGGTAGCCACTTAAACAGCTCAGAATGTATAACTATTTGAGTAATCACTTTAAAACTGAACTACGACTAACTGCATCAGGGCATTTAGTGCTTGTCCATAATAATTCTCCAGCGCATACATCGAAAAAGTAACGTGCTTTTTATTGTAATTTAAAATTTAGCTAATTTTTTGTAGAAAAACACTGAGATTTATTCAACTGCCTTTATGTAATTAAAATTCTTTTTACTTATCTTAAACGAGAGATAAATCGGAAGAAAATTAGTGTATGGTGAAAGAAAAAAAAATTGATTATGTGTTGAAAAATCGAATTCGACAAGAATATATTAATAATTTGGTTGATTTCTATCCAAAGCGTTTATAAAAATAGCTATAATAAAAACTATGGTTTTCCTTTGAACAACTTAATATGTAAAATTGGTGATATCCATTATGTATATATATGTACATATTTTATAATATAATTTATTATTAGGTAAATAATGATGTAGTATTTTTATCTTGTTGAAATGTGTAAATTCTGGGTTTTTCGTTTAAGTGAGAATTTGGTAATGCTACTTGTAAAAATAATAATTTTTGTTTCAATTATTAGTGTTGATAAAGTGATGTTTAAAGGTTATTTTAGTAAAATGTTGATGTGCCTTCTATGCTAAATTGATGTAAAGAAAGTGAATGAATTTCAATTTGCTTATTTTGACAGTGCCTATTTTAGCCCTTGTAAAGTACTGAAGTAATGAAAACTGAAAACGATAAATCTAAATAAGCCTGCTGTGAACCGATAATAACCTCTTAAATCAGAAATACATACCCGTAAATTTTGATATTCACTTTTATCCAAAAGACGTTATGTCATTACTAATTAATATATTTCTTCAATATGTACTATTAAATAAAATAACTAATTAAAATAAAAAATATGTACAGTTCATAGTATTCTTATATATATGTATATATATAAACTGAAACCAAATATTTTTATTAAAATATAGTAGCTCAAAATTATGAAAAAATGTACAATAAATCACCTAATAATGGTTAGTGTAATACGTTGAAATAACACTTTTTTTAACACAAAATTTGGTAAGCGTTTTTTCAATATACTTGAAAATAATATTAAACACATACTGATACATTGTATTTTGTAATTTGTCAAAAAACTGTAGAAAAAAATATTTTTTAATTATTGGAAACACTTAAAATGTAAATTTTCGTATTCTGTTCTAACCAAGTTTTATGAAACTGCTCAAAGAAATTTATGCTAAGCCAATTATCGACACCAAACCACTTGAACATCCAACACCAAGGTATCGCCCATTAAGAACCGTATCCAATGACTGAACAACAGAGTCTGTTGGTATACGAGCGACTGGCTGAATATATATATATATAAATATAAATATATATATATATATATATATATATATAATTTTATGTTTGCTACTATAAATGTTTTACGAGAAATATTTTTCAGCAGTAGACAATTAGCGTAGCCAAACGTGGGCCCGCATTTTAATGCCGGCGATGGGATTCGAACCCATGTCCACCGAAGTCCGAATTCGAGGCTATATCTAAGTTACTTGCATGCTTGCAAAAGTACATAATAAAACTTTAAAAACATTATCTATGTTTTAATTATTTAATCATGAGTAAGTAATTACTTTTATCCAATTTTTAAACATTCTTTAAAACGGTGAGAAATCTAAAATTTGAAAAAACATTGTTTTCCAATTATTGCCTAAAGCAACACTTGAATATTTTGTCAAAAAAGCTCCAAATTTTTACTTTCATTAATGAAATTAAAAAGGGAGTTATTTGTTTTGTACGATAAAATTAAATTAATTGCACGAATATTTTAATTGTTACGCTTTAACGTCTACAAAAATAAACACATACAAACATATATCCAATTTACTGCCAATAAGGTATTCTGTTTCCAAACTTCTACCTGCTTTTCTCTATTATATAAAATAAAATGTCTAATATTCGACTCAGCCTCTCGTCTATCATAATAATATTAACTTTGCAAATTAAAACTAATGATAAAATGTAATTTAACAAAATAAAGAATACAAAAGATATACACATTGTGATAAATGCAAAACAAAAAATGACAAAAAAATAGTGTATACCCATACTAATAAAAATTTTGACCAATCTCTAGAAAAATACATTCCAATAATGTTCCTTTTTCAAATTTCTTATGCCTCTAGATCTTTTGCATTTTATTCCAATATGGATTTACAAATCAACCAATAATGGCTTTAATCTACGTTACTCTATATTTGATTCTCAAATTAGTAACATGTCACAGTCCAGAGATAATGCCACAAAATATTCTATACCTCTGTCTATAGTAATATTTTGTTCAAATAAAAATATTGAAAAATATAAACTTGAATCAAATGTTTTAATGTTTACTTGTTAAAATGAATATTTTAAATATAGTTCTACTAAAATCTTCAAAGTAACAATAATGATAATAAAACTAATACTACTACTATTAATAATAATAATAATAATAACAATTATTATCATTATTATTATTATTATTATTATTATTATTATTATTATTATAAGATGATAATGATCCTGAGGATTTGAGTAATGCTTATAAAGTCTCAATTTCCAATAATGGTAATATTCTTGACTGTTCGTCCTCTACGTGGTGTATCCTGGACTAGGTTCCAAAAGGCATCTAGACTAATAACAGCATAGATCGAGTGCACAGCGGTATAACTAGGCTTCCGTTACAACGGGTTGATGCTAACTTACATCCAGGATACTTAATAGGTATCTAAAGGTATAAGTATACCATATGTAGCCCTTGAACTAAGATAACCATGACAAAAAATAAGGCGATCTCGTCAATCTTTGCGAACAGTGGCGACGTCACAAGGATGCCGTCTACCAGCCAAAAACTTCGTTATTCTTCTACCTTTGTTACACTTATCAAGCCATCGAAATGGATCGCTTATATGTCGTATAAATATGGGAACTAATGAAGAGGTGACCACGTCACCAACCAAAATGAATAAAAAAATTATTATTATATTCCGTCTCGACTGCATCTAAACAATTCAAAATATGTAATTCATACCAATATATAAAAAACATTACTCGTAATTAAAAAAATTGTAAAAATATTTCACATATTATATTGTCTACATAAATGTCAATCAATAGAAAACGTATTCATACTTGTAAGTTGTTGCGACTAACAAAACGAATTTCATTAAAACCAGATCCACCAGCTGCAATTACATGTCCCGGCAAAAATTTGGCAGCATAAATATATTCGCCTGCAAATGTTTCATCTGAATCTGACCATGTTGAACCGGATAAGGAAACAAGTTGAGCTGGTTTGGTAAACGATTCTTGCAAACCGCCAAGTCCATTAAAAGATGTATCGCAAATTGAACGCATATCCCAAATCTAAACATACAAAAATATAACTGACATTGTAAAAATAATAATTTTTGCTAATTTCATTTGCCCAATACAATTAATGTTATTGTTGTCTAAAATATAGCAAAAACAACATACCACGAAAAGTAAAAGTATATAATATGAAAAAGCAACTTTGCTTGGCATTTGCCAACATTTTAAAAATCGATTAATCAGTTTAATAAATTACGTGTTAAATAAATGCTAGTACTCACTTCAAGAGCTTGTTTAGCTCGCCATGAAGCGGTTAACAATGAAAAGTTGTCTACATCCAGACCGTCGGAACTACATACATGCGGACCGCTTATTTGACAAACCAAACCATTTTCCATTCTCAAATCCCATACCTGATATAAAGTTTTTTTTTAAAAACAAATTTTTGATATAAACAATTACAATAACAACACAAAAAACAAGACATGTTACACTGTAGATGTTTAAATTAAAAACAAATTAATTCAGTTTACTATATCGATTGTTGTGTGTGTTTTTAAAATTATTCGCAAAACTGAGTGATTTTGAAAACGTCTTTGTGTTTAAAAATTAAATTAAACTAAATTATATAACACTTATCTATTGTCAAAATTCTTCTTCCTATATGTAAACTGACCGCTCATTCGTAAACATTTTAAGCGGTGGAATTTTAATTATATTAATTTTAAATTCATACGAAATAGAATAAAATGTGAAGATGATACTAAAATGCAGTGATAATACTTAACAGCATGTACACTACGGTTGTGAATTAATAATAACAAAATAGGCGGGTTTTGTTTAGTTAATAGATTTACTACATTGTATGTGCAACCAAAAAGTCAAGATGTCAGTACGTTTTAAACAATTTAATAAAAATAAGTTCATAAAATTTTACCAAATAAATAACTCATAAATAGTTCATTTTAAACCGTCAAAAGGACAGTGTAAACAGAAATAATTTTTACAATAGCATCAACAAAAAATTGTTTTGGAATATGGTTATTGAATTTCTGGTAAAGCTGATGTTATATATATATATATATATATATATATATATATATATATATATATATACACCACTGTCAGTTAATTTCAAATGCTTTATTTTTGTTTTCATTGAATGCAATAAACTTTGTTTTAGCAAAATAACTATTTTGCATTAGTTTATAACTTAATTAGTCATAATTAAGAAACTTTTTACAAGACAAATATTTGTTTTTAAATTTTTCAAATAAATAGTATTTAAATAAAAATTAAATGAACTAATTAAAATAATAGTGTAGTTATATCTTTGAACAAAATAATTGTTTCTTAATTAAAATATGAGTATGTAAATAAACAAAGAAATATGTATCTAATAGCATTAACTTATAATAAAATAATTTGTTTCAAAAGTTTTATTTAGGATGCTAATGAACCTGATAATTTGAGTAATGCTTACGAAGTCTCAATTTCCAATAATGGTGATATTTCTGACTGTTAGTCCTCCACGTGGTGCATCCTGGACTATATGCCCCTAGGCATCTAGACTAATAATAGCAGGGTCCGAGTGCACAGCGGTATAAATGGGCTATCACTTTGGCGGGTGGGTGCGAACAAACACCCAGGATACCTAAAAGATATCTTAAGGTATACATATACCATATGTAGCTCTTGAACTAAGGGAGATAACCCTGACCAAAAATCAAACGGCCTTGTCAATCGTTGCGAGCAGTGGCGAAATCACAAGGATGCCGTCTACCAGCCAAGAAACTTTGTTATTCTTCCACGTTTGTCTACGCTTATCAAGCCATCGAAATCAATCGTACATTTATGCCGCATAACTATTAATTAGTAAACATAATAATAATTTTATTATTACGAAGATAATAATTTAATAGTTAAATGTAGTATCAAAATGTTTTAAACTATTTTATAATATATAAATTGTATAATTACAAAAAAGTCAGTTAACTTGAAGTTGGTAGCAGTGTATATAAAGTTATTCACAAGATTATAAAATAAAATAACAATCTGTAATATTTTGTCACGTACAAAAATTGTTCAGCACGTTATGGAATATAGGGTTTATTAATAAGGTTTTATTAATACGTTTAAAATAATGTTTGAAGAATATTTGAGTAAAACGTAACATTGTAAATAACTATGTTTAATTATTGAGAAAAAATAAAAGTTTTATTAACAAAGAATAATAATTACACATTTAATTGTTGATATGTTTTTGTTTGTAATAAAAATAAAAACACACGTAATTATTTCACTGACTTACTTTTACAATTCCTTCCCATCCAGCACTGAATAATATGTGTGGATTGTGCGGGTGGTATTTTAAAGACATAATGCGTTTAGAATGTGCTTTGTCCATCTTGGCATTTGGCAATACTGGTTCGCAGCAGGCAGGTTTCGATTTGACAAACCTGCAACTAGGCTGATAGCGGCCATAGCAATATGTCAATATATTTGGCTTGTTATATGTGTGTAAAGTAGTATTTGAGTCAACTAAATTTACTGAAGTCGAAAAAATGTATAAAACTAATTAAATTCGTTCAAAAATACTCATTTATGTGTCCATTATAAAAGTGAAAATCCATGTAAAGATACCTAAATGTTCATTTTTAATAAATTAAATTAAAAAAATACTTTTAAAACATTTATAAATATTGACACTAAAGAGTAGACACTAATAATCAAAAATTGTAAAAAAAATAATACTAGGCACGTTAAGTACGCAAATATAAAAAATTGAAAACAAAAATTAACACACAGAAATAGGTATTTATATAATGAAATGACCACAACTAAATCAATAGAAACATGGAAGGAATTTTTCACAATACACCATAGATCCGTTCAATGAAATTAAACGGATTAGCCAAATTGGTACCTATTGAAAAACCAGTTGAAGGAGCTATAAAATAATTAACTATATCAATTAATCAATGGGTTGGTAATAAAGTCATTTTTTAATAGTTCTGTATTTGCTAAACATTTCAAATAATCAAATCCCATATTTTACATACAAAAAAACTCGTAAATGTAACAAACGGAAAAAAGAAATCATGTTTCTTAAAATATTCATTTTTGTTGGTGATGTGGTCACCTCTTCATTATTTCCCATATTTATACGACATAGCAAACGATCGATTTCGATGGCTTGATAAACGTAAAAGAATAACAAAGTTTCTTGGCTGGTAAACGGCATCCTTGTGACGTCGTCACTGTTCGCAAAGATTGACGAGACCGCTTGATTATTTGTCAGGGTTATCTCCCTTAGCCCAAGGGCTACATATGATATACGTATACATTTTGATACCTTTTAAGTATCCTGGGTGTATGTTCGCACCCACCCGCCGTAGCGGAAGCCTAGTTATACCGCTGTGCACTCGGACCCTGCTGTTATTAGTCTAGATCCCTAGGGGCATCAAGTCCAGGATGCACCACGTGGAGGACTAACAGTCAGGAATATCACCATCATTGGAAATTGAGACTTTATAAGCATTACGCAAATCCTCATGTCATTAGCATCCCGTTTCTTAATAGATAGATGGTTTCCATTTAACTGCGCTACTGTTTCAAAGACTAACAAAACAATCCTATTTTCAGTCAGAATTATTTCCCTTAGTCTACAGATGCCAGACATATACCTTAAGATATTTTTAAAATATGATAGGTGTATTCTTGCACTATTCACCCAAGCAGAAACCAGCTATATCGCCCCGCACTCATTCATCTTAGTCTAGGTTCAAAATGCAATTTAAGAAGTTAAATGTTGAAAAAAAGTCCATTTTTTTAATAAGTGTGATATTAAAAAAAATTAATTTACATAAATTACAAAAATCAATTTTTAAACTAAAAACAAACCCTATAAAACAGATATAAAATATACGAATTACAACGCCCAAAAGTAAAAAAAAGTATTGTGTACTTTTACTCTGGCATTGAACACTGAAACTAGTGCTCAATTAACCTTGAGTAATAACAATAACAACAATAGAAACCTTTGTATGTATTGTCTATTTGAACTTAAAACATTTAATTGAACAAATAGAGACAAATGTTTAAAAATTTTTAATATGTACATGCTTTTTGATTGATCAAGTACTCTGAATTTTTTCAAACACCCAAGTTAGATATGACTGTACGTATACATTTAGTGATTACACTGTTAATGAATTCTACCTTACATCATTATGCAATTAATCAAAAGCAACATTCCATATATATATATATGGGGACAGAGAGAAAGTGATTTCTCAACGTAGAACAATGCAAATCTGTCAACCAAAAACACTTTCTAACGTTAGGTAAAATACTGCTAATCAAAAAAAAAAACAATTTTAATTAAAGAATAATTTTTTAACAACTTTTTATTTCAACTAACTTAATGACCAAAAAACTTGACATTCACTCAAATCCCTTTTTAGATATCTAAAAATTGGTATTTATATTTTAACCAATTCATATACGGTTAAAGAAATTATTTTGTATTTAAAATATTACAGCAAAGTAACTTTAGAAAACCAACTACTAATGACTTAAACTTTACTAAAATGCTAATCTTTCAGAGTATCCAAAAATTATGTCTCCAGTTTACTTCTCTTAGCTAAACGCATTAAAAGAAATAATATTTTTTTTAAATTTAAATCATTAGGGACTGTAATTATTTATTACAACAAAAAAGCATACATACACAAACTCATGTATTGAGTCAAATTGCTAACAGACCGTAACAAATAATAACATGATTTTGGAACCAATCCATCAAAATATTAAAAAAGAAATGAATGTCGTATTGCGTATTTTGTTTTCACACTGTTACACACGCATCCAAATTATGAAACACTAATATTACTGTCTATCTCACTGTTAATTTCTCGCTAACTACTTTCAAGTCCTTTGTTAAAACCAAATGATCATTGCCATATTGATTTTGTACTTTATCTGTTTATATATTTGCTAATGACATCCATGTATGCATGTATTCCTAATAATGTGTTTAAAAGTTTAATAAAAATAATACTGTACTTTAAAAAGGTATACTATCGACATGTTTCTTCGGCATCCTATTTCACATTCAATATTGATGCAAAATGAAATGTAAGTATTGACAAAGCCAAAACAAAATGTCTAATTAAAACTTTAAAAAACCAATCAACAAACTGTATAAAAATAAATACATATTAAGTACGCCCATATGTCAACGTCTAGTAAACGTCAAGTAAAAAAATGACTAAATACTAATTTATGTAAAAGAAATAGGTATATATATATATATGGACAAAACGATTCATTACCATCAACATTTTGTCTTTCTGATTTTACTTGCAATGATGTACAACTACTGTCATTTGCTCCACTTGTTTCCAATGTATAAATGCGAATTTTGCGATCTATTCCAGCTGTCGCCAATTGGTTTCCATCCAGAGATACATCGATTGCGTACGTTTGCTGCGGTTCTACAAATTACAACAACCTAGTCCCGGTTCATTTACGCTTACGTATGTGCAAAACATATAACTTGAAAATCATCAAACAAAATTACAATGTTTTACGAACTATTTTGAAATTTGATTAAAAATAATGACGTTTAACTTAATTTTTATACAGCCATCTCGAATAATATATGTACCAAATAATACATGGGAATATGAAGATATAATAGTAAGTACTGTATTCGTTCAAACAATATACAGCTACTCACATATATATCGATAAGTGATGTTGTCAACTCTTCATTGTTTCAGCAGTTGTACAGCATATTAAACGATCAGTTACGATGGTCTCATAAACAGCATCTTTCTGACGCAAAGATTGACAAGATTGCATAATTTTTTGTCAAGATTATCTTTCTTAGCCCAACGGCTACATATGGTATTTGTATCTCTTAAGTTACCTACTAGATACCTTAGGTGTATCCTTGCACCCATCCTCCAAAGCGGAAGCATATGTATACCGCTGTGCACTCGGTCCCTGTTGCATGTTATTTCTTTCTTTGTACCTCATTGTAATGTATTCTGTATTTCAATAAACACTAATCAGTAATCAGGAAACTATTTCTTTGTCACTATTTGTTTTTTTACTTTCTGTTTCACCGATGTCGCATACTGCTAATTATGTATTTTACAATTGGGAGTTTTCAGCAACTTTCTAAATTTTTAAAATTTTATGTTTCCTACTTTAAATGTTTTACTAGAAACATGCCTTCAGCAGTGGACATTTTGGCGAAGCCGAACGTGGGCCCGCATTTTAGTGCCGATAGTGGAATTCGAACCCATACCCACCGAGGTCCAAATTCGAGCGCTGTACCGCTAGACCACCCCGGCACACTGAATTGTGCAATAATTGTATAGTCACAAAATCATATATTTAACATTCTAATAATAATAAATATATTTATAGCTATTGTTATATTCTCTATATTAACAACAGTTACACAAAAAATGCAAAAGAACAATTTTTAATTACAAATAAAATTTACGCAAATTTTTTTGTAGGTTAACAATTTAAAAGTAGTCTAATACAATAAATAAAATATTTTTGTCTTTATACACTAAAATTAACATAAACTATTACGATGAAAATTGCCCACCCTTAATAAGAGTTTCAAATCCTTCTTTGCTCGAATGGAAAACAAAAATTTCGCCATCTGAATTGCACCCAATAACCAATTTTGAGTTAAAAGGAAGACAGCGAATTGCAGTTATTGGCATTCCCCATGACCATTTGGAAGGCCTTACCAAGCAACGTTGTGTGCCATCAGCATTGGCAATAACCTAAATTCACGTCGAACAAGTAATTACTATTTACACAATTTAAAATGTATTTACAATAAATCTGTGTAGATAAGCCTATATCGTGATTGAACATATAAAATAATTCCTTTTTCATTCCGGATAGAAATCATACTTTATCAAATGTAAAAATATTTTTTTGTATATTAACCTATTACATAATTTAACATAGATCTACCGTTTCAATTTTGCACAGATACTTCATACGTTAACTCAATTTATTGCACTAATATATATCACTTAAATTAAGCTTATATCATTATTTCTGTTAAAGCGATTTAGTTTATATTACAAAATCTTTTAACTATTGCAAAAAATTGAATAATGAAATATTGCATGTATTTAATTCATTCACACTTTTAAAAACTAAATTATACATATATATACATTAATGATCAATCTTATTCAAATGAGTAAGCATTACACTGCAATAATTTGTAATCTTTTTCTATTTTTTTGTTTATTTAATAGACTAAAACTATTATCATTGCATTGAATAAATCATGTCATTGAAGTAGTTGAATACGGGTTGCTAATGATCCCGAGGACTTCATTCATTCATTCATTTTGGTTAGTGACGTGGTCACCTCTTCATTATTTCTCATATTTATACGACATAGCAAACGATCGATTTCGATGGCTTGATAAGCGTAACACAAACGTAGAAGAATAACGGCATCCTTGTGACGTCGCCACTGTTCGCAAAGATTGACGAGACCGCTTGATTATTTGTCAGGGTTATCTCCCTTAGCCCAAGGGCTACATATGATATACGTATACATTTTGATACCTTTTACGTATCCTGGGTGTTTGTTCGCACCCACCCGCCGTAGCGGAAGCCTAGTTATACCGCTGTGCACTCGGATCCTGCTGTTATTAGTCTAGATCCCTAGGGGCATCAAGTCCAGGATGCAGCACGTGGAGGACTAACAGTCAGGAATATCACCATCATTGGAAATTGAGACTATATAAGTATTACTCAAATCCTCAGGATCATTAGCATCCCAAGGACTTCAGTGATGCGTATAGTCTCAAAATTCAATAATGGCTATAACCCTGACTGTTCCTCCTCCACACGGTGCATCTTAAACTAGATGCTCACAGGCATCTAGATTAATAACAGCATGGACCAAATTCATAGCGGTAAAACTAGGCATTTACTGGAATCCAGCTCAGTGAAAGGGTGCTAGCATACACCCATAATGCTCAAAATGTATCTCAAGGTATCCATTTGTCATATGTAGCCGGTTAGGCTTGTAGATCCGTCAACCAATTTCTCCGAAAATCGCCTCCTCGATATCTGTAAACATAGTCATCATCGCAAGAAAGCGGTCTTTTGGCCCAGAAACTTCATTTATCCCCCTAAAGCTCAATTCACATCCAACAATTTCTACGTATAGGAATTCGGGGTTCTACCCGAACTTAGAACTAATAAAGATGTGACTCTATTACCAACTTCTATTGTTGGTGTAACCGAATAAATGCTGCTTTTCAATTATTAAATTTTTCATATAATCTAATTAAACTAATACGATTAAGTGTAGCATATTAATAATCACTAAATAATAAGCATTTAATATGATGAATCGTCACTACGTGCATGTATGTTCGAAACGACCTTCACGCTATTTACACTAGGACATCATGTTGGAAACAATATGCCTCCAATACCCGTAAACGGAAAAAGAGAATTATTCAGGACGTTATGCCAGCTTGGAATTGATAAAGAGGTCACACTGCCAACAGCCATTGTTGTTGTTATTGCTGCAAGTTCGTGTACTTGTTAAATGAAAATTATTAATGCCAATATCTATCCTATTTTTTCATTTATTATATATTATTTTTACTATATTGGTTTTTGCTGCAATTTTGTTTTATTAGTTTTTATTAATGGTGAAAATCTATTTCTAGTGAGGTACTAAAGCTTAATGCAATAATAATAATAATAATAATAATACTATTAAGCGTAATTTAAAAACGTGACACAACAAATGTCTACTATCAGAGCAACTATAAAACAGCCATTGAATTGTACCAAATAGTTATAATCAAACCAAGCTCACTCTTATACTTGTGTTCGTAGCTCCGGCATATATTTGTGTGCCATCTGTGCTAAATTTCACACAATGTACACCATAATCCGTATCCCTATCGTCATCCAATCCAGTATGATTGTTCAAATTGTGTATTGCTCTGCTTTTCTTATTACTTTCCCATACTTTTTGCATGTGTACTTTGCATGCATTATCGCGTATTTTTCTGTTCGGCAGTTCAAAATTACTATTATTATCATTGATGTCAATGCAGGTGCATTTAGTGGCAATTGTTGAACTTTCCAAATCCATATTATCGTTATTATTATTATCAGAAATCGGTTTCGTCGATTTGTAACCGGGCGGATAACAGTGGCGAACAAAACGAACACGATTAAACAAAAATGATGTTGGATCTGAGTCAATTTGAGCTCCCATTACTAATGCTGATTCCAAATTACGTCTGTTCATTATATTATTGGTTTAACTTCACTACTAGAATTTTGGAAAATTACAAATTAAAAAATTAGTCAGTTTGCGCACATAGCAACAATTGTCACTATTACCACCATTCAATTATTCCAACAAACAAAAACACACTTGCCAAATTTAGCAAAACCAACAAATTGTCCAACAATGAGCATTTCTTCAAATTTTCAAAAAATCAAATTCTAATTATTGATGTAGGTTTATAAATAAATCAAACGCATTTATATAAAGTGAGTCATTAATCCTAACAAACTGATTAAAATACACATATTAATAACTTCTCACACGAGCTTTCATCAACTGTAGATTAAAGAAATTTAAAATATTGATTTTAAAATGAACAGATTGCTGCAATTTGTTGACTAATCAACATAATCTTAAATCCAACACATTATATTGCGTCGTTCACACCTATTGTTATTAATATCTATTAATAATCCTGAGTAATGCACATGTATAACCTTAATTTCCAGTAATAATCATACTCCTGTCACATCCACGTGATGTATCCCGGACTAGGTACACCTTAACACTTAGACCAACACAGAGAAAGCAGAGTGCATGGCAAGCTTCTGCTCTGGTGAAAGTATACACTCAAGGTTTTTAAAAGGTATCTTGAAGCATTTGTTCGTTATATGTAGCCGCTGGCTGTAAAAGATAACCCTAACAAACGGTGCACCGTTACAAAAATGCCGTCTATCAACCAAGAAACTTAATAATTATTATTGTTGCTTATCAAACTATCAGAATTTAATAGTTTCATATACTGTACGAATATAGAAATAATGAACCGGTTATTGTCATCAAAAGCAACTAAACCTGCAGTGACATCGTTGCTTGAAACACAAATGAAGTTCCTTTACAACTACATCTAAAATTAAATCGTTAGTTATTGTGCTTTGGTAAATACCAAAAATAAATCTATCCCATTAGGATAAAAAAATACGCCCACGTTGTTGTACACATGATGATCATGGCAAACGTAGAATAACGAAGTTTCTTATCTGTTAGACGGCGCCACTGTTGACAAAGACTGACGATCTGCCTGATTTCTGTCAGAGTTGTCTCCCTTAGCCCAACGGCTACATTTCATTTTGGTTGGTGACGTGGTCATTTCTTCATTATTTCCCATATTTATACATGTAGAACGATCGATTTCGATAGCTTGACAAGCGTGGAAGAATAACAAAGTTTCTTGGCTGGTAGACGTCGCTACTGTTCGCAAAGATTGACGAGGCTGCCTGATATTTTGTCAGGGTTATCTCCCTTAGCCCAAGGGCTACATATGGTATACGTACACCTTTAGATACCTTTTAAGTATCCTGGGTGTATGTTTGCACCCACCCGCTGTAGCGGAAGCCCAGTTATACCGCTGTGCACTCGGACCCTGCTGTTATTAGTCTAGATGCCTATAGGCACCTAGTCCAGGATACACCATATGGAGGACTAACAGTCAGGAATATGTAACCAACGGCTACATATGTATGCGGGCACCTTAATATGCCTTTCAAGAACCTTGGCGATACGCTTGCATTTACCTACCGAAGAGGAAACCCAGTTATGCCGCCGTATATTTGGTCTCTACTGCGTTAATCTGTATGTTCAGGTGCGCCTAATCAAAGTTGCACCACGCGAACAGACAGACAGTAGTGTCACCGTCTTTGGAAATTGTGATTTTATTAACTTCACTCAAATACTCAGGATCATTACCATCCCAAACTTTTGTGGGTTTTCTGCCTTGTAATTTTAGCACCATTTTAAAATTACTAAAAGGCGTTCAAAGCCAAGCTTTGT
This sequence comes from Cardicola forsteri, assembly GCA_025895645.1. Lineage (NCBI taxonomy): Eukaryota > Metazoa > Platyhelminthes > Trematoda > Strigeidida > Aporocotylidae > Cardicola > Cardicola forsteri. The sequence goes on along the minus strand of JAKXYG010001430.1, from coordinate 339,326 downwards.
CAATTTTGTTCACTCGAAAGTTTGGATTAAAACAAAAAAAAACTTTTAACAAACCCAAAAAACACTAATAACAAATAAATCAAAACTTATACAGTATGATTAAGCGTTTATTTATAAAAATGAAAGTACTAAATATCTACATACAAACAAGTTAACTAATAATAAGTTAAAAATTTACACCCATTCTCTCGGTTTAGAAAGAACGTCCAACAAAACTTGATTCCGAGTATCTTTTGAATGATCATAACAATAGATCCATTGCTAAAGAAACACATTATATATATATATACCAATGTATTTTACAAAAAATAAAATTTAAATACTTCAAATGGCAAACTTTCAAACCTACCACATTTAAAGGTAACGATACAAGAATGCTTTCAATGCGTGCTTCATCTGTGGCCAAACCAAATTTGGTCCCACGATCGTAAATTAAATTGAATTCAACATATCGACCACGTCTAACCAATTGCCATTCACTGCAAATAGAAATGATTTTTTGAAACTTATATAAGGTGGGTAACGAAATTAAATCCTATATTGAACGACTATGATAGATAAGAATATTTAGCACTTTTCACTTATATTAGATATATCTAACACGTATTAATAAATACCTTAAATAAAACTTTATCAAAAAATATGTAAAATATTATTCGCAATGCAACATTGTAATTATAATATACAATAGTTTTTCTAGCGGTACAGCGCTCGAATTCGAACCTCGGTGGGCATGGGTTCAAATCACATCACCGGCACTAAAATGCTGGTCCACGTTCTGTTTCGCTAAACTCTCCACTGCTGAAATATGTTTCTCGTGCCAACATAAAATAAATAAATAAATAATACCTCCGTTTACCAAAATTTAAAAACATAATTAATGTTTACAACCGGGCTGTAGATAATCACACACTACCAATTTTAAAGTGTTTTCTGGAGCATAACGTTGAACAAGATTTCACTGCTCTAAAGTATCTTATTAAAATAACTACTGAACTAATTTGTTTAGATTTTTTTGTAAATTTCTTACAATTTAAACAATGGTTAGTATAAATCCATATTTGTAATTTCAGACATTTTATCACAACTATGGAGACAAGATAAGTATGCAACCTATTTTGCAAAATAGCTGTAACCTATAAGAATATCCGCATCATATATGACTCTGAAATGTTAAATCCGAAATCCGTACAACCAGCACACATTTATCAAGATGTTTTCTAAAAATATAAAAAATCATAAAACTTTTGTTCAAAATCATGCCCAAGAATACACTGCAGAATTTATTGTGTGTTTTACTACAACTTACCATTTATTACGAGTTTGATTTATTTAAACTGCAAAAAACTGGTGGAGCAAAAAGCCGACCCTCGTACAGGCCGGATTTAAAGGTTGTTAATTTGGACTTTTTTTTAAGGTTAGGTCAACAAGTCGTAAAATAATGTATTACTTATAGAAAATATCATTTATGTTATGAAAAGTCGAGTCTAAAAAAATTCTATTGGTACCTCAAGTCTCAGATTTCAAACGGCTGGCAGACGTTATAAATAGAAGTGAATGTTGCTTGAATTGTTAGCATTACAAAGTTTGTAACTTTTTCTTTAAATATTAATATATTTTAGTCAACGTAATACTTTTTTGAACAATTTATGTGTTTGTTTTTGAGTTTTAATAAACGGAGGTATTATGATTCACTGCTACAATAACTATTGTTGTATATCATAATTACAATATTTTATTGTACAACCCTCACAACAATTACTGCAAAAAAGTGATTATTTAACTAAAACCTCTCTAGCATCTACATAGCATACAAGAGAAACGTTACTTCAATTATAAAATATACAATACTATATAATAATTGAAAAATATATATAATTATATATACATATGTATTGTAAGTAAAAAAAATGATATAAAATATCAACGGGTGCAAAATCGGAAATGGAGTAAAATGATTAACATGATTTATAACGTCAACTATCAATAAAAATACAGATTGCACACAATTTTTTCAGTTACCAAATGATTAAGGACATTACAACGTTCAAAAAATTCAATTAAGCAAACTGCAAACCAATATACATACCGTTCCAATTCTGTATATGCCATTTCCTTACGTCGAAGAACAATTGTCACATAGGACGGAATAATCGCTTCTGCACAAGACTAAATACGACAAAAATGAGGGATGTATAAAAGAGCAACAATATTTTAAAAATTATCTTCAAATAACTAAATTACAGATTGTACAATAACTAGAATAGGACATTAATTCAAGTTCGTAAAAATAAGCATCTCTTTTACCCAAAAAAATCAAATGCATAGATTATTATTATTATTATTAAGCTTTAATATCTCACTAGATACATTCAGCATAAAATACATTTTTACCATCATTATAAAAAAAGTAGTAGTACAAATAATGGGATCAAAATAAAATAGAATGTCATATGTTAATGAATATAAATATAGTCTATATAGTATATATTTAATATATATACATATATATATATATATATATATATATATATATATATATATATATATATATATATATATATATATATATATATATATATATATATATATATATATATATATATATATATATATATATATATATATTCAAAATTGCTGTGCATAGAATGAGTCATCATTAGACACACTTGTACTGTGAGATATCCAAATTAGTTCAAATGAATGCGTAGGTGGAACAATTCCTACTTTGATAGCGTAAATTTTATTAATAAGAAAAATATATTATAGCCTATATAGATATAAACACCTCGAGAAAGAACCAGAAATGAACCGATCTAGCCAATTCCAAGCCTGAATAGAGAAGAGTATGCATTGGGGAGAACATCCGCTAGTAAAGCACCTACAACAAAACTATTTAATTGTTAAAATGTTTCAAATTGGTTGGATACATAACCAAATGCAGAAACCTGAACAGAAACAGTGACCCCTAATAAAAGAAAGAAAGAAAAACTACAAATCTGTAAACAGTGACAACCTATAATACCGAATTGTATAATAATTTGTATACATTTATGTAGAACATTGCATTAGTTAAATATAAATTCATTGACAAAATAAATAGAGGTCATTAAATATTTATATTTTACTTACTAAAACAAATTGAAAAACCTTCTCTTGGCATTCGTTCTTTAGATCGTCGAAAAATAAACCTCCAATGCCACGAGCTTCTTCTAAAATTAAGGTTATATTTTTAAAAACTAACAAAAATATCATATTAAACAAGGTACAAACTTAGCTTTATATATATATATATATATATATATGGGATGCTAATGATCTTGAGGATTTGAGTAATGCATATAAAGTCTCAATTTCCAATAATGGTGATATTCCTGACTGTTAGTCCTCCACGGGGTGCATCCTGGACTAGGTGCCCCTAGGCATCTAGACTAATAACAGCAGGGTCCGAGTGCACAGCGGTATAACTGGGCTTCCGCTACGGCGGGTGGGTGCAAACATACACCCAGGATACTTAAAAGGTATCTAAAGGTATACGTATACCATATGTAGCCCTTGGGCTAAGGGAGATAACCCTGACAAAAAATCAGGCGGCCTCGTCAATCTTTGCGAACAGTGGCGACGTCACAAGGATGCCGTCTACCAGCCAAGAAACTTTGTTATTCTTCCACGTTTGTCTACGCTTGTCAAGCCATCGAAATCGATCGTTCTACATGTCGTATAAATATGGGAAATAATGAAGAGGTGACCACGTCACCAACCAAAATGAATGAATATATATATATATATATATATATATATATATATATAAAGATTTAAGGTGACGGAATAAGTAGAGCGCCGGACTTGAATTTATTTTTGGCGGTGTTTATGCAACAGAATTACTGCATTGAATGTTGTCGTCTACCATGCTAAGCTATAGTAAACACGTAGAATTGCCTATTTGATCACCTCAAGCCTATATTTTGCATTAAAATTATCTTTCAAGTACAAAATCAATTCAAATAAATAAACATCGATTAATTGACTAACTTCGATGATTCAAATAGAAATATTGATCACACCATTTTTTGAAACGAGGATAGTACGTTGAATCGTGTTTATCACATGCAGCTTTCAGTTGTTGATGAAAATGTTTGGCGTCTTCCTCGAACAAATAATACGGCGTCAAATCTGATCCACCTCCATACCAGCAACATGTATTTCCATCGTCAAAATCAAGTTCAAAGTATCGAAAATTGAAATGGAAGGCGGGAACGAAAGGATTACGCTTCACAAACAAGCAATCAATACATTTATATCAATTACTATTTTCATATTAAATACACATTCAAATTAGAATGTTACAACCGTTACAATAAACCATACAATCAGCCTCATACAAAAGCTTAATTCTACTGTGCGATCCTTTAAACAATTAAAATATATATCCAATATAAGTTAATTCACACAATAAAACTATAACAGATGCAATAAAAGACAGAAAATTACTATAACTATTTAAAAACATAAAACTTAAACCAAATACTAAACTATTGCCTTAAACGTGACCACTTTTCAGCCACACAGTCACGCACTCGGTAGTTAGTCAAAAGCATCGCCAATTTATCCAACTAAAATTCCGTCAATTAGTCCAAAACTATACAGATGTTACTTATAGAATTTAACCTATCCCATTCAAACCAGAAGCGAAACACTTACCAATGAGTCACAATTTCCACACGCAATCATTTCGGTATCAATATGTTCTAATTCAACGGTCAATGACCCGGTTAATACACGACCCTACACTATCAACGTATAATTAACATTTAAAATTAATGTTTAACAAAATTAATTTATCAGACTTACAGGATGAATAACACTACTAATACCACAAACAAAATGTTGGCAAGGTTTTGTCGCATCAATCCCGTCGTGACTATTATGTAAACACAAAAATAAGATTTCACATCAAACGACTTTATAATAGAACAAAACCTAAAACTTATTCATTGTTAATTGAATAATAATAATAATGATAATATACTATAAAATGCATCCATCATTTATGTGATAACTCCACTGTAACCGGTCCCGAATTCGGTTGAGAAAGGATGATTAGACTGAAAGATTGACAATCAGACTTTTTTTGAATATTGCTAAAGAACCAGTAAGAAGACATCGTTCTACAAAACTACTGCAAAAAATGAAACCACAGTTGCAAAGACGGGATTAAGTAAATGTCGAAAGGAAGCTCAATCTTCTATAGACAGAATCTTCAATGCCAACACTTTAATGTACAACCCTACGGAGTAATCTTGTTGCTCCATGCTCTTTAGAAAGGAAGGGGTTTTAAAGTAAATAATCAAATAAATTTATGTAATTCCTCAAATTTCTAAAATATACTGTGTTTGTCAACAGATGACATTTAATAGGGTGTCTGCATTGATATTAAATAAAAATCGATAGTTGATGACCTATGATTAGATGAATATTATGTGAATATACGTCATCGTAGTAATAAACAGAACTGTGGGTGTAGGCCAGTCGCTAATAATCTATTTCGATTCATTCATTATGGTTGATTACGTGATCACCAAAACAGTTTCGTAATTTAATAAAAAATAAAACAACCGTGTGGCGTGTTAACATACGTATGTATACTGAAGTTTGAAAATTTAATTTAACACCCAAAATAACTGAGTAATTATATAAATACTTGAAGACATATACAACCCCATCAAAAATTACTTCCAAATTAACTAGAACATTTCTAGTAACCATATAACTTAAAAATTAAACTTCGTTTCATTATACAATATATAATATTAAATAGTAAATAAAACATAATTATAATTTAATCAATATGTTATTAATAAAACAATTACAAAATATCAACTGGCTCATAATCTAAGATTTAGTCAAAATTATCAACATAAAATATTTTTAAAAATGCATCGAATCTAATTTTTAGTTACTGAATTGTTTTTGTATAGTTTATTCCAAAATATTAAATAATAAATGTATTGACTTGTGTTGGTAACCACTATGCTTAGGTGTTTTGGTATGATTCTGTTTAAAATATTCATAAAGTTTCAGGTAATCTAAATTTTAATAAAAAAATGATTTGGAAATTATTTTTTGATTTGAATATGCTCATACGTTTTGATTTATTATATAATCTTAATAATCCTGAGGACTTGAGTAATGCTTATACAGTTTTAATTTTCAATAATGGTAATATTCTTAACTGTTCATCCTGGACTGGGTAACCGTATGCATATAGACTAATAACATCATCATCATCGGGGATTAACATCCCCCACCGGTTATTATCACTCAGGGTAGTCCAACAAAAACCAAAGCGTCTGTAAAAACGTCAACTTTCATAGTGTGTACTTAAAGAACGACACTTGAGGTGTGCTGACATTAAATGTTAATTACATCCCGAGTTAAACCCCTCCAATAATAACAACAGGGACCGAATGCACAACTGCATAACTAGGCTTCCGCTATGGTGCTTGAAGGTATCTTAAGGTACATGTATACCACATGTAGCCTTTGGGCCAAAAGAGACAACCCTAATAAAAAAGATCAGGCGATCTCGTCAATCTTTGCGAACAATGGCACCGTTACAGGGATGCGGTTTACTAAACAAGAAACATTTTAATTCTTCTACGTTTGCTACACTTATCAAGCCATCGAAGTCGATCGTCTTATGTGCAGTATAAACGTGAAAAATAATGAAATGATGATCACATTAAAGCAACAACTAATGTTGGTTCAAAATTTACGTAGCACCTCGAATTAACTACTTAACAATCTGTTTGTTAAAATTTTGGTTTTTAACTAATATAACTACATATTAATTTTAATTTGCTAAAACAAATTAAAAAATATTTTTTTATTTATAGATAATCAATTGTTTTAACAAAAAATATACTTTTAGCTTTATATTTTAATCATAAAATAATTATGGCATTAAATTTTGTTTAAAAAGCGTTAATTTAAGAAAATGTAAAAAGTATTTTTAAGCTCATAAATTAATGATTTATTATCTATTATAAATAATATATAAATTGCGTTTAATAAATTCTTTTAATAATTGAACAATTATTTCTTCTTCAATACTATAATTTTGTTCATATTTTATTTTTAATAATTGAGTAAAAATATTAAATGAAGCCAACTAGAAATTAAAAAATAAACAAAACTACCAATTTTTTGCAGTATTTTGTAAGAGGTAAAGTGCATTTTATACTAATAACGCACAGAATAAAATATGAAACAATTGTAAGTAATCATTTATTCATAATGACATTAACGGAAAACATTTATCCAGTTAAACAGACTATTTTTAAATCGGTATTAACTTAACACTATCGCCTGTATTTAATATTCTAGTTAGCAAATATAACATTATAATGCCTCAACCATCAAATAATTATAAACGTGGCGCAAAAAAAAACACGTTTATTGTCCAAGCTATACAAAAATAACAAAAATGTAAAAAAGCATTGATAAAATGAAAAGAGCATATACATATATATATATATATATATATATATATATATATATATAATGCATCTAATATACGTACCGTGAGGAAATATGTTCAAGACCTGCCTTTGACATTGTACCACCGATTACGCTAACATTGACTGCAGCCTTTTCAAACACTTTTCCATTTTCCATAACACATGAAATGCCACCGCCACCCTTAAAAAATAAAAATAATTACCATTCAGCAACGTCAAACTCGCACTTTTTAATATCCTACTCCATATTGATGGGATGCTAATAATCTTAATAAATTGAGTAATGCTTTTAATACCTTAATTTCCAATCATGGTGATATTCCTCACTATTCCTCCTACACATGGTGCGGCCTAGATAAAGTACCTATACGCATCTAGACTAATAACAGCAGGAATCGAGGTCACAGCGGTATAACTGGTATTCCGCTTCGGTGGGTAGGTACAAATCATTGGGCTAAGACAGATAATCTTGACAAGAATTCAGGCAACCTAGTCAATCTGCGCACACAGTGGAGCCGTCATAAGGATTCTATTAGCCAAGAAATTTCGTTATTGTTTGATGCTTGTCACGATTATCTGAAGCTTAATCACAAGCAATTATAATCCCCATTTATAAAAAGGTGATACAGTTAACCCTGTTAATTATAGAAGAATTAGGTTACCTTACAAAACCTCAAAACCTTTGGTAAACATTATTTCGTGGCGAGTGTGAGTGTCGTATACGAGCAAATCAAGTTGGATTTTGTCCAGAAACGGGATGTATCAATCAAATCCACTGTTAATAGAAAATTAGAACTGCCATCGCCTTTAATTCCGTTGATCGCAACTTATTGTGGAATCTTCTTATTATCAAAGGAATTCCTGCCAAAGTTGTCAACGTTATTAAATCTTTATACATGTCATCTAAAGCAATAATACGGAGTGGAGATTCCTTAACTGATGCAATTTACAGTCCGCCAAAGATGTCTTTTAGCCCCGACACTTTTCAATTTTACAATTGATACCATCTTTGATAAGGTTGCCCAGTCATTCAAAGGCTGTAAAACTCATGGTAGTCGAAAAATAGTGGATCTTCGAAATGCAGACAATGCAACCCATGGCAGAAACCGAAGATCAATAAAATGCAATTCGGTTTACACAAGAAGCTTCAGAGAGATATAGATTGTCTTAATACTAAAAAATAGTAGCTTTTAGTGAATAACCCCTTTAGGAGTCCAATCACTTTAAATGATAATCCACTTCCACTTGTTAATGAATTTACCTACCCAGGATTAGTTATAGATAGCAAAGGATCCAACTCTTCAGAGATTCGGTGTCGTATTCTCCTTTCTACTGCAGCTTATTGACGTTAATGTAGAACTCCTTGGGATAAAAATAATATTTCTATTAAAACCAAGATTAGAATATTTAAGAGTTTAGTACGTTCCATTCTACTTATGCATACTAAACTTGGACTCTCACCCAAATATATATACAAAAGCTTGTTCATGTTGAGCAACGTTATTCAAGATTCATATGGTTTCGCTTGCTGAACACAACCATTTAATAACTAATAACATATCTCAACCATTGCCAGATGTTTGTAAGACACAATAAGAGAAAGACGATTAAAATGGATTGGCTATGTTTTACGCAAATCGCCCACTCATCCAGCCAGAATAGCTATGGAAGCCCATCCATTACCCGGATGGAAAAGAAGACCGGAAAATTTGGATGGACATTGTAAAATGCGAACTCAGTCCTTTTATTTATACTAAGCCCCCTAGTCCAAATGAATTACTTAATCGGGCGTTTACCTTTTGCACCTAATAGAGATCATTAGAGTGGTTTAATTCAGGATGTAATTAACATTTAAAGTCACCATACCTCAAGTGTCATTCATTAAGTGCACATTGTAAAAGTTAATGGTTTTTGCAGCCTTTGGACTACTCTGAGCGATAACAACCAGTGGGGAATGTTTATCCTAGATGATGTGGTATTGCAACATCTAATTCTTACATCGAATGTTACGAATATTTTTGTTAAGTATAAAAATCGGTTGTGTACTTTCATATTTTATATTTGTACTTACTCAACTTAACGCACAAATAGGTGTTCATAATCGTTCTGTATAATAATAATAAGCTATATGTATCCTTGAGCCAATTTGTTAAAATAGAAAGCTTAATTTACACTATATATATATATATATATATATAAAATAATTAATTAATTAATTAAAAATGCACCAAATATTAATAAACACTTACTAGTTTACGTGTCCATTTATCAACTACAAATTTTGCTTCACCATCAATCTTCTCTAAAATTCGACATAATTTTCCCTAAATTAATACAAATATTTTTCAAATATTAACATTAAAATTTGTCCGAAACATTGCAGATTCACAAATCGACAATTAATTATACATTTTACTATTCAGTTTACAAATGGCATGCAATTACAAGCAAACGTTGTACCAATACTTTGAGTAGCAAAACAAAATTAGTTTTTATAGTTTTACTCATCAAATTAAAATATTCCCAATTAACTTTTATTTGACTTAAAAATTCCTTTATTAATTTATCCAGGTATTTCTTGTCTGACAAGTGTTTATATATATATATATATATATATATATATATATATATATATATATATAAACAAATTTGTAAAGTGTATAATGAACATAATAAGAAAAGCAGTTATATTGTATTAAAATAGAAATTCAATTATTGAATAAAGTGCATGTAAGAAGTTTAATGTTTTTATTTAATCTAATAATAAAATTTAGTGCACATCTTTATAGTTTATTATCAATCGAAATACAGTATAGATAAACTTCCGAAATATTACTATTCACATACAAAAAATTACTCGTTTTAATACATTTGTTTACTATTTTATTCGAACTAATTTTTGGATAAAGAAAAGTTGTATTTTACACGCTTTGAATGCAAACCATCAGGCTACACCATAATTACATTTTATGCTTGTACGTCGAATTCACTTAGTACTAAGTGTAACCGCAATATTTACGGTAAAAGATATGTCTATGCATTTTGCCAAATTGTAGATAATCCAGATACTCAACAAAAATACTATTTCCCAATCCAATCACCTGTAATTTCATAAAACACATTATATCCTGTAAATAAAATCACTCGCCATCCAAACCATTTGACCATTTAAGCACCTTTTCATGATAACTTAAATAAATGTCTCTGTCCACCAAATTCTAATCAACGTAACTAATCAGTGTAACTGATAAAAAAAGTAAAAGCAGACACTCAAAATAATTAATAAATACCATAACATATATGCATACTATAACTATAAGAAAGATAACCCTGACAAAATTCCAGATAGCTTAGTTAATTGTTGAACTGTAGCACGCCTGTTGTATATACGAGGTTTTCTTAGCAAAAAATGTGAGGTAATCATTTTAGATACTGTACCAATATGTAAACAATAAAAGGTGACCATGTTACCAACCCCTTCATTTAAACCCAATTATAAATTTGAAAAAATGTACCTGTAACTGCATACACAACAGTTCAATTTTTGATTTATAATAATTACGACTGCCAACCTACAGTAATTTTTTATAAACCTAAAAGATTAGAAATTACCTCAAGTGGCATTAATGTTTCAAATGGAGAAATTGATGAAGTCATCCATTCTTCAGGAAGGCACATATCAAGACTAATTTCTGTTGGGATAATGTCATGTCCATTCAACTAAGCACCGAAAATTATGTTTTGGTTATTTTACTTACCATGATTAATGGTTCAACCGTTTTTAAAAAGTATACCTATATAAAGGAAAACGTATATACTAGTTCAAATTGAAATTTTATCACAATACATATTTATGACCTAAGCCTTGAAAATGCATTTGTTTAAGTTTAATATAACCAAAAGATGAACTTCTTTTACTTTTAAAAATATCTAATAAACATCGGTAAAAAGAAAGTACTTTTCAAAATTCAGAATTTTTCACAAGTTGAATAGTCCAAAATACCTTTAGTACACTGTTCTCAAATTTTCAAGAAATATGAAACAGATGGTAAGGTAAAGGATTTGTCACAAAAAAATTAAAATTAAGATAATATCAAGGCAGATAATAGAACAGTTAACAATAATGGAAAGCGAGCAAAAATAATAAATATACAAGAGTAATAAAACAAGTTTCGTATTATAATTGAAAACACTGCACTAATCTTCAAGAAAAAGATAAATAACACTCCACTTAAAGTAAAGCGTGTCTCACCTCACCTTGTGAGTCCTGTTAGACCATTGCTGTATCTAGTTTTATGTCCTGCAGGCATTTCAGGATTGAGGTCATAATGCCTTTTAGTACTCCCTTTTCAAATTGCTTCAAATTTTAGGGAAAAAATATAAAATAAATAATAATGTAATAAAGGATTAATTACAAAAAAAAATTAATTAAGACGAAATCAATGTAGATAGTGGAAGTTAACAATTGTGGAAAAAGAGCAGCAAAAGTAATAATAAAACAAGTGACTATTACAATGCAAAAATACTGCAATAATCTATAAGAGAAAAAAATGAATAACGCTCAATAGATGTGTAGCATGACACGCGCCTCACCTCGCGAGTCTAATGGTTTTTAATCTTTTTAATTTATATTACCTTGTGTTAAATAAGAATATGCTAACTCTATAGTATAAAAAATAATATATATATATATACTAAAACATTCAAAGCTTAAATTATAAAATAAAGCATCAATATGACTAATAATAAAATATAGCAAAATAATCAAAATATAATAATAATATTATTATTTGAAAAACTAATATCAGATAGTACTACAATTGATGTTAGTAGATAAAACGTTACAATTGTTCACCTTAAATTTCAGGCTTCAGGTTTGTCACGAGTTATACAAGAAAAAAGTCCCTTCAGTCCTCGGTTATGTTATCAACAATTTAAAAACAAGTAACAAATATCATGTAACAACACGCGCTTTTTCAAACATTATATTTTTTTTAATTATTATTAAATTTAAATATGTAATTATTTTTTTGTTTTTACAAATTATTTAAATAAACTTAATAATAAAATTTAAAGTATTTCTAAAAAATAAAAATGTTTTTTTAATTTATATATATATATATATATATATATATATATATATATATATATTTAAATTATTAAAATAATATTCTATTAATTATATGCGTTAAATAAAGCTGCTTTAATTTGTTCACGGCTTCTGGCTTATGTAGTGTAAATTTTAATAACATACTAAAATTAAATTGTTTCAAAATTGTCTATTGTTTAAAAAATAGTTTAAACATTTAAAAAAAATTAGTATACAATTTAAGTTAAAACTTTATTATTATTACTGTGGCAATAACCTGTATGTTACATTTACTAAATACCTTATCTGTTTGCCACCTAAACGTTACGTACTTACACTTAACTAACCAATTTTAACTAATTATCGGTAAGTGTTTTTAATAATTTGTTAAAAATGTTAAAGATTTATACTGAAAACGTTTACATTATCCGCATATAACAAATTGTTTATTTGAACTACTGCCGGAGTGTTCTAGCGGTAAAGCGCACTAAAATGCTGGCTCACGTTCGACTTCGCTAAAATGTTTACTGATACAGGTTACAGGTTAATACACGAGTTGAGTAGGAGTAAAATTCTTTTTGATCTTTGGTTTAAATTATCGATGATATCAGTAAGATTCGGGGGAAAATATGAAATAGATGGTAGGTAAAGGGGGATTAGCCACAGAAAAAAGTATTTGAAATCAAGATAAAATCAAGGTAGATAGTGGAAGTTAACAATTATAGAAAACGAGCACAACTTAATTATAAAAAAATAATAATAAAACAAGTGCCTATTACAATGCAAAAACACTGCAATAATCTTCAAAAAGAAGAAAAGAGAAAAAGATGAATAACGCTCCAATGGACGTGTAGCGTGACGAAAGATGTTTTTCGTAAAACATTTAAACTTAAAAACATAAAATAAAAAATTAATAAATATTTAAAAAATAATTAATAAACATTACGTAAAATAAAGAATCTAACTTTAATCTGTGTTGTACACAAAAGTAGTCTTACACGAGGAAGGCATAAAGCATTCTAAAATTGTCAGGTTCTAGATTATTGTTAAAATTACGGTTATGTAAAGAAATTCCCTATCTAATTAATAAACAAATTGTTAATTCTAAATGATTAAGTTTAATTATTAATAAAAAATAAGGTGCTTTGTTATAAACTTAGTAACAAGCAATGAGTACAGCGAAAAAAGTATACGGTATGTGGTTTTTACTAATCCAATCACAGAACAGTATAGAAAAACTTCCTCAAAAATGTCTATGTTTATCCTACTTTTAATGCCAATGTAGTGATTAATATGTTTTTGCTTTAATTGGTAACATAATACATTGGCTGTTGTAGGTGTTTATTAAATGACGAATAATCATAATGTCGATTATGTTTATTCTATAATGATTGTACTGTGCCGTATAATAAAGAATAGATAATTAACTGTTAAACAAAGCACACTTTTAGGAACATCTGCGATTGCTATAATATGTGTATATTCTTGGTAAGATTTTGATAATGCATTAAACCGAAAATTATTGAATGTTATTATAAATGCTCCAAATAAACATGTGTAATAGGACTTAGATAATCAACACTTGTTTTTATTAAATGTATAATAACATAAAAATAATTACTTATTAGTGTGATAATTGTCAGTTTTTGACTTTTTCTTGTTTACATTGCTATTACTGCGTTAAAAAATAGCAATATAAGAATAATTACTAAATATGTTACCATAGTTTTGTTTGGATACGTAGTGATAAAACACACTATCCGTTTTTATTTCAAAAACTTGTACATTACGGTTTGCTTTCCTGCAATTAAATGGTAATGTTTAAACCACTAATAAAAAAACAAATAATGTTTCACAATAAGACAAGTGCAACATGCTTTACTTTAACATTAATTACAACATTTAATTAGTTTTAACAAAATTTAACCAATAAAAGAACAAACACAAGTTGTATTCACATACAATAAAACTAACGACCGGATACATCAATACTTGTAGCTTGATGTCGACACACCGCAATATTCAAGATTTATCATATTTCTATTAACGGAGCATTAAGCAGCAAATTGAAATAAACTTTAATAAATCTTTCTACAATTTATTTGGCTCATGTTTCTCACATCTAATCAATTTGGGTAATCACACAATTACAACAACTCCAGTGATTAAAGACTTGGGTACCTACTATTCCAAAAACGTGCGTTTTTTAGAGCATATAACTCATATAGCCAGCAAATGTAAAAATTATTAGGACGAGCAAACAATATATTTATTCTTAAAAAAAAGCAAAATATTTTTTTTATTATGCTATTCGGTCAATAATTGACTGTTGCTGCTTCCTTTACGATTTCACATAAAAAATTAATACAAATTGAAAATATTCAAAAATATTTTACAAAAATGATTATTGGTTTTTTATCAAATTTTAGCTACAAAGAAAAAATTTAATTGCTCAATCTTGAGCCTCTATGGCTAAGAAGGATCATTATTGTTACATCAAAAATATAGTTGTTTACTGGCAAGCCAGTGCAACATTTATAAAATCACAGATTACAAGTAAGACATATTATCCAATTTTTCACCGCGTTTATTGTAATTCAAAAATTGTTTGAAAATAGATTTTTTTGATAATTTGTTTCTTATGTGTTAAAAAAAATGTTTTTATAATTTTTAAAATTATTTATATAGTGACCTCATCTTGCTGCATTAATTTATCTCTTCAGGAATACTCAGTTCCTTTTTTAGCTTAGCTCGTAATTCACTAAGAAGGCATCAGCTTAAACTGGGTAAATCCAGGATTATCACTAAAAAAAAATCACACTATTTTTCTCACAGAATTATAAGTAGTTGGAATAAGCTTTCTACTAAAATTGTTAATGTTCAATCAATTCAGTTCTATAAACGTTCCTATGACCAAATTGCTCTAACTAACTTTTATTAGCCTACTTGCTTTTTTATCCATTTAATACAATAACATTTATTATTATTTTATTTTTTAGTTTATTTACTAATTTAAAATTTAGTATTGCTTTATTTCTCTTACAATTTGAACAAAGGATTAAAAGGAGTTCGACTCCTACTTAACTCGTGAAACAACCTGTAACCTGTAATAATATAATTTGTGACTGATGAAAATATAAGAAATAAATTCATTTTACAATTTACGTTTTTTATTTTTTATTTAGAATTATAAAGAGAATCCAATGCTTTAAATAATATAATTGTAAAAATTAAACAACATTTTACGATAAGAATTAAACAAATAAAATTTACTTAATTTTTAAAATTTAATATATACATGTAATTTTAATTAATAAATTATTAAACGTATTTAAAATATATTGTTCTAGTTAGTTTATTTGAATTGTTTTAACTGTTTTTTAAATGGCGGTGATATAAATTGCAATGAAATGAAATTACGAAAAAATATAATTATTAATTGTAGCAGTTAGTAAATGTCAAAAATGCATCAGTTATTAGTGCATTATAATGTTTGAAGAAATGAAAGTAACATTTTTTAGTGGAACAATTTTAAATCACGAAGTTAGTATAATGTATATATATATATATAACTTAGGTTTTATTTGTTTAATTTAATGGTTTATCGTTTTATTAATATTATATTTTAAACGTGTTATTTTGGTTTTTTTAAAAAGATTTTATATTATGCGACAAATTTATTGTTTTTAGTTCTTTATTATATCAACCTGTAACCTGTTATATACTAAATTGTGGATAATTAGTGAAGGTAATTTAACTAATTTAGGATTAACATATTATTTTTTAAGGTAATGTTTTGTGATTATTGTTTATTTACATTAAAACAACATTTTAAAATATGAGTTTTATTTATTTGTTACTTTCAAAACTCTTAGCTATATTATTCTACCGTCATAATCATATTAAAAATCGCCAAGTAAAATTTTTATAATAATTATTTATTTTTAAATTGTTTATATAAATAGTTTAAAATTTTTTATTACATATTAATAATAGTTAATAAACAAGTACTAAATTTCCAACAAGAATGTAGTTATTAATCAATGATTAAATCCAATACTTGTTGTTCAGTTATTTTTAGTTTAAAATAATTTGTTTGTTGATGATTGATTAAACATTAAATAAATAAAAGTTTATTAATTATTGTTACTGTTTAATGACTTTAACAAAATGATAGAGGATTCATGTTTTAAACCAATAAATAATATAACTTATAAATTCCAAAAATATGATACTGATTTATTTAACATGTTAATTAGTTATTATAAATAAGACCATTAGTTAACAAAGTGGCCATTATTAGTATCGATAATAATTAGTAATTTAAATTCTTTTAACAAACTTATGTAATTCATATATGTTTAACGTTAGCGTACTCATTAATTTTTTAATTTTTTTGTTTTTGATTATGTTTATTTAACTATAAACATTAATATTATATTAAAATTAGCTTTATAAATAAATATAAAAAACATTTAATAAGTTTCCTAGTAATAAAAAGGTTTATTTATCTGTTTTTTTTAGTTTTTTTATTCGCATTTAAATTATGTAATATAATGATTTTATTTAGTTGTTTGAAAGTTGAAATAATATATTAACATTTTTTAATAATTTAATATAAAAAATAGATGTATTTTATCTCAGTAAAACATGTTATAGTTTTTTTATACAAATTACCGAAACGTTTAATGTAGAAGTTTGTTAATAAATGTGGTTTTTTAATTAATGTATAATTATTGTACTATTGATATATTATTTTTTTAGTTTTAGCTATTAATTTTTATAATTGTTTTAAGTTTTTATGTTATATGGTATTTATTAATTGTTTTTAAATGAAGTAAAACAAAAATATTTTTAAATAAAATACATTAAATAATTGTTCTAATGTATGATTTTGTTATGTAATTATATTTTATTTATGGTTTAGACATTATTTTAAGAGTAATATCTTTTTGTTAAATTGTTTAAATTTGCTTAAATAAACTTTAAGCAGTATTATTTATACTGTTTAACGCGTTTTTTTTACCGTAGATAAACAAGCTGATTTCAAAATTAATATAGTATAATTTATTTGCTTTTGTCAAAACATTAAATTCTATGAAGCACATGCAACTTGTATTAAAATATTTATTTAACATTATCTTAACAGGAAAAGTAAAATATCTTATAAAAAATAATATATAATAATAATATCATTACGAATTTCTAATTTAGGTCAAAAACAAGAATATTGTCATTTTTTAAAAATGGAAAAAAACCAGGAAATTAGTTGCTTATTAATAATTTATATTATGAAATATGTACATATATATAAAGATATATAATAAAAGCTATGCATTTTAAATATTTTGAGCATTTTTTACTGATTTCTAGAATTTTTTAGAAAGTGTTTAATAAAGGGGTCTTCACATATTTTAACTCATTATTATGGAATTTTATTTTAAATTACATCAATATTCTTGACTGAACATTTTTATTACTCAAACCATTTGCAATATATTTTTAAATTATTTTAAAAACTGTCAACTATATTAAGGTTTGTCTTGTCTGGAAGCAATTATATAAATTCAACGTTTATTTTAGTCAAGGATTTTGTTTCATATAATTAAAAGTATTTACAAAAGCGAATTAATTATACTGTATTGAGTTTATCAGCAGCTTATCTATTTACTGTAACTGGTTGGTTTAATTTTGTTGTAGTTTATAAAATAACATTACTCGTACATTTTTAAAACGTAATTTTAACGTTTTAAAATTTTTATTCTCGAGTCATATATATGTTTATGTTACTTTATTTTAAACTGAGCGATTTAAAATGGAGTTAGTTATTTCTCAAAGCTTTAAATTAAAAAGTTTATTAATTTTAATTTAACTCAATTTTTTTATTTTATGTAAAATAATACTACATTTATTTTGTATTAAAATTGTATTTTTATGCAGACTATTTTTTTATAAAATAGCTTGATTTATGTTGACTATTTTTATTGTACCAACAAATGTAAAAGTAGAATGAAACAATTAGAAGTATTTAAAATATATTGTAGAATTTTATAAAATGATATTTATTAACTTGATTTTGTAAAAACATTTGTTTTATTGATTATTAATTTGTTTCAATTAACAGTTAACGCATAGACAATCTATTGAAATTACAGCTAACATAGATTATACGCAACCTCGTTTGATTGTATACAAGTGGAAAAATTGTTTTAAATTAACTTCCATTTTTGGGTCTCGAAATGAAAGTGAAAAGAAAGCCAATTTTTATGTTAGAAAATTAGAAGATTTGTTTCACGTGTTTGTAGTGCACAGAAATGTTAAAATGAAAAAGAATAATTTAATTTCGCCAGTGATTACTCAACATTACAAATCTGAATATACAAAAAGTAATAATTTTCAGGAAGTAAGTTGATAACTAAAATTTGTAATTGTTAATTGTTAGTTTTAAGTGATTTAATTTAAAAAAAGAGTTTAAAGTAATTAGAAAATTATCGAAAAGAAGAATCTTATTATTGCTAACTTTTGTAGTAATGTGTAAATTCTGGGGTTTTTGTCTAGGCAAGAATTTGGTAATGTTATTTGTAAAAAAATATTTTTGTTTTAATTATTAGTATTACTAAAGCAATGTTTATTAGTTATTTTAGTAAAATGTTGATGTACCTAATAAGATTAAGTGATGTGAGAAAAGTCATTCAATTTCAATTTGTTAATTTTGACAGGGCCCCTGTAAAAAAACAACATTTAGTAACTTTTATTATTCCTGTACTTATTTTTTCAAAATTAAATTTATTAGGATGCACGTAAACAGAATGTGAATTTAAAAAATTCAACTTTATCTATTGGTTTATTGATGGAGTCTGGATTAATGGAAATAATCCAATTTGAAACAATTGATGAACGAAATTTGTGTTTGGTCGCTCTTAATCGGATTGTGCAAGTAAATAAAGAAATTAATGGATATCCGGATATTCGTACGTTATTATTATTATTACTGTTATTATTACTATCATTATTATTAGTTATCAACTTAAATAGAAACCTGTAAGAAAGTAATTCGAAATAAAATTATGTTAAAAATAGGATTTAAAACAAACTCAATACTGACTTGGTAAGGCAATGTCAGTCTTCAATAGACTCAAACCAATATGGTCATGTTCTTCAATTCGCCTGAAGACAAAACTTTGTTTGTACGCATCAATAATCATTCCTACGGCAATATATGGGAGTGAAACGTGGAAACGTACGGACAAGATTGATAAGATGGTGGATGTTTTTCATCGCCGGTGTCTTAGAAGTATTTTTAAAGATTACCTGGCGCGATCACATTTTAAATGATGAGATCATGAAAAGAACTGACTTTTGTTCACTCCATGGAATTACAATTAGACGAAGAAAATTACTTCGTCAAATTCTACGTTTACCGCCTGAAAGACCAGCAAGAACGGTTTTGGAATGGACAATTGTAAATAGTAAAAGAAAGGTTGGCAGACCAAAGAAAACTTGGCTAAAAACTATTCGGGAAGATCTAATTGAAATGAATGTTTCATGGGCACAAGCAAAACGTTTGGCAGAATGTTCAAATACATGGAAACATTTTGTTGTCTCATGTTCTTTTTGAATTACGAGACTTTGATGTTAATTTTTGCTGTAATTGTTATCTTATTGCCCCATGCTTATTTTTTAAAGCAAAAGGGTTTTGTAAATAAATAATTAAATAATATAATAATCAAGATTAATTGGATTAGTTGCTATTAAGTATACATTTTATTTATAGAAAATTTACTTGTAAATATCCTACTTAATGAATAAATAATTATTAAAAGGTTATTACTGTTGAAAGATTATTTAAATTTGTTTTGATTTGTGTTGATCAGAATCTGCTTGGCCTGTCAAAGTTCAAATAAAATCCAAAGAGCTGTCAAACAAAAAATTACTTTATTCTTCTACTACGTCACATTTCCTGTGTTTGACAAATGCAGACATGTTTATTGTGCAAAATAAATTACACTATCCTCGTTTTATTTTTGACGTTAGTTTTTTTATTAAAAAATTTACTATATATATGTATGCATGTTAAATTTTTATGAGAAAATGATTTATTAATGTTTATTTTAATACCTTAGAAATGTTTTATATGCACATTAAGGAATTCAAATGTGACAAATAGTTTGCATATTTGAATTAATTTTAAGAGATGATGTGTAAGTACTATTAAAGAAATATTAGAATTTTCAGTTTTAATTCCGTTATATTTATATTCATAAGATTATGTTGTGATGATCAATACGTTTTCTGATGCATAATTTATGAAACAAACTTTTACAATGAATGTAACAATTTTTGTTTTGACAGATATTTATAAGAATGTCTAAAGCATTTTTAATGTACATTTAACATTCATAATCATTTTGTCAACCAGGTAATTAATTATTATGTGGATTGTTTAGCAGAACTACTTGATTGAGTATGCTGGATAGAACGAAGAACTAAATGCACTACTTAATCTGTATTATTAACATATTTTTAGCTAAAACTATAACACTGTTAGGTTGTTTAGGCGTAGACAAGCAGTTGCATTTGAGTTGGAACTCTGAATATTGTATTTTGCAGACCATTGATTGTATTACTTATTAATAATCTGTTTTTAGAGTATCAGATTTGAATCAATTTATCCAGTTTCAAACCTAGATAAAAGTAGAGGGTTTACAGCAGGACAGTAAACAAAATCTCACGCAAAAACTTTGTAGTTGTCATAATGCTTCAAAATGGTTCCATACAGAACTAAATGGAAAAACTGACCAAAAACATCAACTGTTTATAGGATGAAAAAGTCGTACAATAAGAATGTCAATTGAACAACTTTGATGCAAATATTTTAATTTTTAGTTAAGGGTTTAATCAAAAATTGGCAATCAATTTTTAAAGTTATAATTAACTATACTAAATTAAAATCGGATAATTATTGTATTTTTAAATGTTCGATACCTGTCAAAAATGTATTGATTAATTTTTTTCTATTGCTGAATTTTATCTTAGTCCGTCTGTTTGAGAGGTCAGGTGAGAGTGCAAGGTTATCAACCTGCCTTTCAAAATATTGTTAAAAGAAAACAAGAGAACATTATTTTTATAAAATTGGTACATAAATGCATAATTCCGATGACAGGATTGAGTATAAGCCGAAGAGTGACTTAATATTTGACTTGCAGCATCTGTAATGTTAGAACTTTTGATAGAACAATTTTGTAACACAATAAACCTGTATCCACCTTTATCTTAATATTATTTTAATTTATTGATCGCTCATATTTGGTGACCTTAAACTAATTATTAACATTATAACATATAATCAATTTTATGTCAACTAATTATTATATAACTGATTAATCGGAAATATACAAATACATTTGATAGTTTTTCTAAAATATATATTAAAGAATTGTATAGAGAACGTCATGATAATAAAATTTACGAAAAAAATAATGATTTGTTTTAGTAAGATATAAAATTAATGGGTTGTATACTACCCATGTGTGTTTTTACGAAACTAGATTTGTGTTCAAACATGTTTCTCTTATGATCGATATTTAGATATAATTTTGAAGGTCATATTGATTATTTACTTTGTAATCAGGTAAATAAATAAAATGGAATAAGATGAAATATTTGTTCAACATAAATCAATAAATTAAAAATAACTAGTAGTATCATTAGCAAAAAAGGATTCTTTTGTATTTATTTATCTTTATCATTCTATTGTTCAAAACTTTTGAAAATTTAAAAATGCTTGAAATGAAAGTAAATAAAAGTATTATTGATTTTTTCAAATCAAAGGTTTGGTAGATTTTATGCCTACAAAACGAAGTTCATTTTTACAAAATAATAATTGCTTTTCCATGTTATTTTCATTGTACTGCAATCAATTTTTTATAATTTCTAATTTTGTGGATCCTATCAAACAATTGCATCTCATGCATTTATATCCTCAACAAAAATAGGTGAATAATCAAGTTTCTTGTCAGATAGACGGTATTTTTGTTCTCAAAAGTTAACCAGACAGTTTGATTTGTTGTGAGAGTTACCTTCCTCAAACCAATACCTAAATTGTATGCTGTATACATATGTACCTTAATATATGTTTTGAATTTTCTGTGTGCTTTTACCCACTAATTTGCTGTGTTATCTTGAGTCCAGGATGAACCACATGGAGATAAGGAATTATAATGATAACTATACGTATATAACCAGGTCGTTGGAAGCATTTTTGATTTTGATTTTGCGATTTTTAAATAATTTTAAATTTCTTAGCAGTCTCTGACTTTTTTGATTATGCCAATGGTGCAATTTTTTGTACTCTAGGTTTTTGAATATACTTCTGAATTAAATTAATAAAATAAGTCATCGACTGCGGTATGTTAATGTGTATTCTTATTCTTATTCCCAATATTTTCAACTGCTTCTTATCTAGGTAAATTTTCATTTAACACAATGCATGTACATTTTAGGTAATGGCTGTCAAAAATTTAATTAGGAAAAATAAGCTCAATGGAAATTGATAATTTTTGTTTTATTAATTAATGTATCAAAATCTCAGATACATACATGGATAATACTAATAATAATAATAATAATAATAATAATTTTTAACATGTACTTAACCACATTTAGTATCGATTAGTAAAGCAATGTGAGTCGCGTAAGGACGGTCAGTTTCGAATTCACATTGGTAGAGCAGCTCCTATTGGTGAATGTGAAATTATTTTTCGCTTGGCTGATCGTGTTGAAGCCAGATATGCTCATCATCAATGTCTTAAGTACGTTTTTCAATCCATTTGATGCTAAAGTTTTATACTGTAACCACATTTGTGTATTAATTTAATGCATGTTAGAACATTTATTCAGGTGAATATCTATTGGTCCTGTTCACTCATGAGTCATTCGCATTTCATGTATACTGATATATTTGCGCACTATTAACCATAATGTTCCCTAAATAATACCATGCTTCTTTAGGCAAATCATATTGAACATGACTTTTGAATATACTTTGATTTTGAGATTTTTTTCTTCTTTTAGCCTACGTAATTGAATCTTACTTTACTTATTTATTTTTTGGACTGATGTTACACACTGCTAATTGTATTGTATTTTTATAATTGTACATATTTTTTTGTATGCTGAAAGCTACTTCTACTGAAGTATCTAAGCCAGTAACCATAAATAAAATAAAATAAATAATAAAAAAAACATTCGTTTTCATAAAATCGTTATGGATGCCTAATTAGTAATTAGGAACTAACATAACAATTGCATTAATTTGTGAAGCGTTATTATATGTTACACATACTTAAAAACTTTGAATGAACTATTGCTCTTGTTGTGCTTATTGTTACGGCAAAGTTATTGTACATGTCTGTGTGATGGTGAACGAAAGATCATCTGTTTACGGTCATTTTGTTATTATTACCCACACCGGCTATTATCACCCAGAGTAGTCCAAGTTACCAAAAGCCCGCTGATAATTAATTTTTACAACGTGCACTTAATAAGCGACACTTGAAGTATGCTGATTTTAAATGCTGATTACAACGCGAATTGAACCCTTCCAATGAGCTCTATTCACTGGAATGGATAGGCAATCAAATGCTCAATTAAGTACTTTATTTGGACTTGGCATAATTGAAACGACTAATTTCACGCGCTACAATGTGTGTCCGAAGTACTTGCTGATTATTCGGTTAGTGATTGGGTATCTGTAGCTTCTCTGGTTGAATGAATACGGTCATTTGCCGTAACCTATGACCTGTGTGATAAAGACTTGATGCCTTTGCAACTTGACTTTATTATGGGTAGAAAGTGTTGACACGATGACGAAGATACACGATAAGGACAAGGTCAAATAAAAGTACGAAAATATAATTATATTGATCATTTTCTCAAATGATTTTGTGAAATATAATTTTCTCTTCGGTAATTGAGTTTAATCGGAAACATTTTTGATATGTCAGAAAAGCAAATACATATTTTGTTCATTAATGTCAGTATTGTAAATGAGCAGTTGTGAATGGTTTTATTTTGTTGATACATATAGTAACGGTTTATTGAGTGATTGTGATAGCAAACAATATGTTGAACAAGAACAATCTGAGCAGTGCAATTGTATAGAAATGGAAGTTTTATATTTGCTGGCATATATAAGTTCATTTACTAGTTATTTATTTATTACAATAATTGAAAGAAGTATTTATTTTATCGGAATCTAGTTAGTGTTTAGTTCTAACAGCTGAATTGTGAATGTATTCATTCATTTTGGTTAGTGATCTGATCACCTCTTTATTATTTTCCATATTCATTCGGTATTATAAAACGATCGACTTCGATGGCTTGATAAGCGCAACAAACGTAGAAAAATAACGAAGCTTTTTAGCTGGTAGACGGCATTATTGTGATGTCGCCACTGTTTGTAAAGATTGTTCGAGGCTGCCTAACTTTCTTGCCAGGGTTATCTCCCTTGGCCCGAGAGCTATATGGTATCCTGGGTACTAATGTTCAAATTATATATATATATATATATATATATATATATATATATATATATATATATGATATATATATGCTTCTGTAGGTTGATGAGATTAACGGCAACTCAGAATCGAACAATTCACGACAATAATTTTTTTCATCGAAACAGGTTGGTATTTTTTGAACGATTTGAAATTATTCAAACAAGAAAACGTTTGTTGTGTTTGTATTTCAATTTTTATTTATTGGTATCCGACCAGAAGTGGAAGTATTTAAATACCTTGAATAGGTCTCACTCCTGGTTTAATTAATTTACTATCATTCATTCTTGTTCATTTTGGTTGATGACGTAGAGGTATTTTGTTTATTTATTTATTTTTGCAACTTATTAAAAGGTGGAATCTAATGATTTTGTAAGAGAATAACAAAGTTATTTGGCTGGTAGACGGCATCCTTGTGACGGTGCCGTCAGTTTATTTATGACTTACCTTGAAAACGAATGTACCTCTAATGCTTTATTTGAAAATGATTTGTTTTAGTATAAATGAATCAATAATTTCGGTTTGTGACGTAGTCGTCTCTTATTTCTGTATTTGTACGGCTTGGTAAACGCAACAAACGTAGAGGTATTGCAGTGTTTCCTGGCTAATGGATGGCATCCTTGTGATGGCGCCACTTTTCGCAAAGTTTGTCAGCGTTATCTGCCCTAGCTCAAAGGTTATATATGGTATACGTATACCTTAATATACTTTTTAAGTATCATGGATGTAAGATTGTACTCATTCACCAAAATGGAAGCCTACATATACAGCTTTGCATTTGACTACTTCTGCATTAATCTAGGTGTTTAGGTGCGTCTAGTCTGTGATGTACCATGTAGAGGTAATAATTAGGGATGCAACTATTACTAGAAATTGAGGCTTTATGAGCACTTAGTAAATCCTCAGGATTATTAGCACTCCAAAAACATGATTATTCATATACTCAATGATTTATTAAATACTGCGTTGTATTCATTCAATTAATTATGTGTTATACCTACTTATTTTGGTTCTTTATTAAGTTTAGTCTGAGTGTGTTGAAAGTTACTTTTTAAATTCTGTAATTTAAACTATTGACGTGCTTTTATTATGGATTTATCTGATATATATGTATATATATATGTTAGTTTGCCCCCATTACCAAGGCCAATATCCGCACCAATAGAAAACACACGACTTCGAATCAATAAACAAGTCGACGATTTTACTGTTTATCCTATTTGTACACAAAAAAGTATAAATGATTCATTAAGTACTCAAGGAATGCCTACTACAAAATTGGAAATAAAAGCAGTCGGGGGAAGATGGTTTTCTTTACCTTCGTTTTTGGATGTTATGTTGAAATCTGACGAAGAACCAAAACGTCTAGATGAGGTAAAAAGGAATACAATGTCACAGTCGCTGACATCCGTAACAACATCTCATTTTGAATGGAAAAATGATAGTTTCAATGTTCCAATTTTGAAGCAGTCCAAATTAAATGAAAACGTGAAGAAAGTTGATTTGGCATCAAAAATGGCTACTGACTTGTAAGTTGTTTTTAAATTATAATTTGAAATAAAGCATTTACTGTATCGATCGTTTTTTTCTCGTTAATTTGTTCAATCTTTAAAATATAATAAGTTGTTTTAATTTTTAAAATTTTCTTTTATCAAACTATACATTCAAAACGGTTGGTTTGTTTTTTTTATCTTATATTGACTTGTTTTTTGTGGGTAGAAGATAAATGCTTCCAAATTACACAGTTAATAGTAATGGAGTAATTTAGGCAGACATTGTAACACGCGAACTCAGTCGTTTCATTTATGTTATATTTCCCTATTCAAATATATTGTATAATGGAAGTTCAACTACTTAACATTTGCAGTTAATACAATATATACAATATATAATATTAAATGATAAATGAAATACAATGATAATTTTATGAATTTATGTTTTTATTAATATAATAAAACGTGCAATATTTTAATGTATTTTTGTTTTGGGTTACGAAATTATTATTTTGAATAATTTAATACAAAATATTGAATAATAAATGTAATTGTTAGTGTTTGTAACCGCTTGACTTAGGTGTTTTGATATGTTTTTGTTTAAAATGTTTATATAGTTTTATGTAATCTAAGTTTTAACAAAAAAGATAAAAAACATAAAAAAATTTAATTATGCTTATGCACATTTTGTTTTATTATACAAAAACATAATAAATATCGTTAATATTAGAACTAATAAATGGCGATTTTCAAATTACAATTATTTTTTACTTTATTCCATAATATATTTAAATGAATTTTTTCATCAAGACAAAGTAAATTTAGCTAGAATTAAAATTGATTTTGTAAAGTTGTAACAAAGATTAATATTTTTATAAAAAATGGTGACCTGGTTATCAGAAAATTGCATTTCAACTTAAAATATATTGTTATATTTTACTATAAAAATACCACTGCTTAAATTGATTAACATTATTTTCTATATAATGGTTATTTTATACTTTTATAAAACCAATAAATGTTTTAAATCGTGAAATTTTAAGTTTTATTTAAAGTACCCTATTTTTGTAGGCACAGTATTAATCCTTTTAAATCAGTGTTTTGTTAGCTACACTTAATATTAATTAATATTAAAATATTGTTTAAATTTACCATAATTGTTTTCTTTTTCTAATAAAAAAATCAATTAAACGTTCTAGTTTAAAAACTAAAATATTTTTTATGTTCCTTACTAGCAATTAACTGAATTTTTGTCAATTATATTTTATAATTATAAAAAACTAGTGTATGTTTAATTGTTTTACGTTACACAATAATTTATTTAAGTAAATAGAAAGAAATTATTCTATTTGTTACAAAGAGTTAATATAATTTAAAATATAAGCAATAATATTTTAGTATTGATTTAATAAGATATACTTATTCTATTTTAGTTTTCTATAATAATATTAATTTTTTATTTAATTTTAAATACAAATTAACTTTTTGTGAAAACCAACTTTTTTTACTGATAGCTTAAGGTTTTTATCTAACCTAATCATATTTTATAATTTGAAATATTTAAACAACTACTTAAAAATAAATTATTTATAAAAACGTTTCGTATTTTTATTATAAATTAATTACAACATTTAATTTTGTTTTAAAAATATAAAAAAAGTTTTTATACTCATAAATGAATAATTCTTTTTATTATTATAAATAATATATAAATTGTAATTAATAATTCCGTTTGATGTTATTAAGTTATAGCTTCCTCACAATTTCTATAAATTATTATACAGTTATTTCTTATTTGATGCAAAAAAAGTGAAATATTTAATATTATGTTGTTTATATTTTTGGTTTTTAAAATGTTGTTAAACAAATTGTTTTATATGGAACAAAACTCAGACGAGTATTGTAAGAATTGTGTCATACTTGCCATAACTTTGGTTTTGTTAAGAAGTAAATCATCATCTTGTTTTATATTAATTTTTAGGAAGCCATCGAATGAATTATCATCTACAGCTAATCCCTATTTGGAAATGAGTATAGGTAAAAAAGCATTGAATAATTGTCATTTATTTGTTTGATTAATGAATAATTTACTAGTTGTGTCCTGATTGTTGTCAATACATGTTTGACATCAACCACCAATTATTTGACGTTCGATTTTTGTTCAATTACAGATCCAATAGAACTAAACCATTTCAAATCTGCAAACAAACTATCCAAATTGAGTTGGCCTTTAGAATTATTATCCAATGAACACCATACCGACGGGAAATGGAATAGCAACGTACCATCCACTTGTCCCAATTTTAATGTGCAAAAATCAACATTGGACAATCCACTGACTACTAATCTGACTGTCAACCGCCAATCCCCCAAGTCGTGTCTTTCGTCCATGTATTGTTCGTGTTCAATGAACAATGGTCACCAACTGTTTAGCGGGAGGGCACGGCTACGAACGTCTAGCGATGCAAGTCATTTGAGAAAGTTTGTCGATCGATTTGGCAAAAGAAATTGCAAATGGCCTAAGCGCAATTCGTGTCCGCGTGCTTTCGACCAGTGTAGTCACCACGATCTTTATCCGACGATGTCTCTATCTGCCGTTTCGTCTGCGTCGAGCTTGTCGTTATTTTTTAATAGAACTCGCGCTACATGTAGTGCTGGAATGGGAATAGACACGTCTGGCAAAGAGATCGACAACCACGAACAATGTCGTACACCGTCTGAATGTATCGATGCTGTTTTTAAACCAAGTCGCAATTTGGTTAGCATTGATGAATTGTCTCGTGAAGCGGATTTGTTAACTGTACAAAGTCGAATGAGAAATGACAAAGTGCACTACTGTTTACCGGGAACAAAATATTCACTTAGATCCAATTTTGAAAATAGTGAAAGGTTGCAATTTATGACAAGTTATTTCAAATGGTTTCGATCTAAAAATACTACTAATTATTTGACGGATGTAGCAAAAGTAATTGACAGAGATAATTTGAAACAAAATGAAAATAGTGAAGATGAGGACAAATATGTTGAAGTTTTGGAAAATTTTGTTTCATCGTGCACTGAGTAGATTTAAGGGCTTTCAAAAATTGGATGTTTATTTTTGATAAAATACTTTTAGGTTTTTTTGAAGTGTACTTTTTCTTTTTTCCAACGCCAGCAGTCTTTTTAATAGATTGAACGTTTATTTACCAGATTTTTTTGTATTATCCAACAGATTAATAGTTATTGTTTATTTTAATATAATGTTTGCAATAATCAATGTATATTTTATATTGGTGAGGATTGTGTAAGTATATAATTATACAAGTTTTAATACACTACTTAAATAGTTTAAGTAGTTGATCTGCGTTAATAAATCAAGTTTATTTAGCTTGTGATATATTATTATTATTATTATTATTATTATTATTATTATTATTATTATTATTATTATTATTATTATTATTATTACTGCTTTGAATGTTTTACTGGAAAAATCTTTCAGCAGTGGGAATTTTAGCGAAGCCAAACGTGGGCCCGCATTTGAGTGCCGGTGGTGGGATTCGAACCCATGCCCACCGAGGTCCAAATTCGAGCTCTATACCGCTAGATCACCCCGGCATTAATAAAACAGGCGTATAACAATATAATGAAGCGACAAACATTATAAATATTTAATCTAAAACTTGAGAGTTATAAAAAATACTTATTTTTAAATAATAATAAAAAAAAATTTGTTTACAATATCATAGTTTAAGTTGGACATAAACGTAATCACTGTTGAAATATTAACCGCAAAGATTGTTTACAACATTTATTAATTTTTTCGTCGGTTTTTAGACGCAGTTTCAACAAATATACGTTGTAAATTTTATTCAATTCGTTTTCGATGAAAACAATGTTATTAAAATGTACTAATTATTGCATTGATTTGCAGCACAATATATAATTTTTTGCTTTAATACACATAAACAACGAAATTGTTTTCATTTGTTTTAGTATTTCTGTAACAATCCTCATTTAATTTTACTTAACATGCAAGTATACAATGTCTTCATAAATAATTATTAACTACGTTTTTGAGGTCTACCAACCTTGTTTCTCCATTTTTAATTGTCTATTGCAAAACCGTTTTTAATATTTTTTGGACAGTAAATGTAGTATTCAAGCATCATTAAAAACATCAAATTGTGATAATGTTAAAAGATAAACAAACGTCAGTACTTTTTGTAATCTAATTGATAGAAATGTGATTTTGTAATTTTTGGCACATTTTATAAACTTCGATAATAAAATTATCTAAAACTTTAAAAATATTGACCGTTTGTTTCTACGTGTTACATTTGAGTAGAGCTGTAAGAATGATAATATAATGTATCGAAACAAGGTTTTATTTGTAGGCGGATAAAAATCGTTGGTAAAAACCATTTCAGTAAAAATTTACATGAATAGGATATTGCTTTTTTTCTAATTAACATGATTTTTTGCGTACATTTGATTATATATGTGTTTGATGGGAATATGTTTTACATTACAATTCTTCTATTGGAATATGTTTACCAACATTGAATGATAGCTTATGTTGGACTTTGCTACATATTTACTTGCTTAAAATACATTTTATCAAGTGTTTAATCAATAACATTAAAAATGTTTTTTTAACATCAGAACATAGAAAAAGGTGTGGAGTTTGCAAAAATCGATGAAAACCGTTCAATATTTTTAGAAGTGGATTTTTTTATTAATAAGTACGAACCATAGACTGTGGAGTCCTGGTATTTATTTATTTGCATTTTTAAGGAAATTGCGCATTTATTATGTCATTATGAATATAATGTAATTAAGTACGGGTAATCATTAAAATAGAGTCAAATAACTAAGTATGTGTATGTATGAGTATTAAAACAGTGACCTATATAAAGGATAATTAATGATTATAAAATGGAATGGGCAGATTACGGACAACAGTAATTGAACAGACAAAATAAATTATGATTTAGGATTATGTAAAAGTTACTTTTAACTTTATTGAGATTACATAATAATCTTGCTAAATACAACATATATAAATTTAAGTAAACATTTGGTCTAAAAAATAAAAAACCACGCTTTATCCAGTCAATTACATATAGTTCGGATCTCATTATAATTGAAAAGATTTAGATTTATTTTAAACAAGAGTTGAATATGATGAAAAATCAACTTAAAAAAAAGTTAATTAAAAAATTAAATTCTACAAGATTATACTAGTAATTTGGTTTATTTTAATCTAAAGCGTTTAAAAAAAGTTATGAAAAACCATGATTGAACTATTCAATCTGTATCGTTGCTGATATTAAATATATATATATATATATATTACTGGTACAAAACCCTTTTGTTTTAAAGAAATGAGCATAGGGCAATAAGGCAACAGACAGCAGAAAACAAAATTAAAAACAAAGTTTTGTCATACAAATAGAACATGAGACAACAAAATGTTTTAGTCATAATCTCATCATTTAAAATGTGATTGCGCCAGGTAATTTTTAAAATACTTATAAGACATTGGCGATGAAAAACATCCACTATTTTATCAATTTTATCTGTTTGCTTCAACGTTTCACTCCTATATATTGCCGTAGGAATAAGTATTAATACATACAAAAAACGTTTTGTTTTCAAGTAGATAGAAAAGTTTGGCTTTAACATTAATTTTAGTTTTTCCGCTTTTACCAGTGATGCTTCCCAGATATGTAAAGGAATCAACAGTATTAATATCTTGTCAACTAATTGTTTAACTTAGTGCACAACAGGTTTATTTTAAAACAAATACAAGAATTGATTTCACTGAAACGTTTTGTCATATTTTCCATCATTTCGGAATATTCACTGAATAGACCAATATTATTCTCAAAATCCAAATATGTTAATCTCCCATAAACATTATTGTAATAAATATTATGTATTAATTCAAGTATAATTATATCTATATATATTATTACAAAACTCTTTTGTTTAAAAAAAATAAGCATGAAGCTATAAAATAACAATTACAATAAAAAATAACATCAACAACAAAGTCTCGTAATTCAAAGAGAACATGAGACAACAAAATGTTTCTATGTATTTGAACATTCTGCCAAACGTTTTGCTTGATCAATATATATATATATATATATATATATATATATATATATATACCTGATGGAATATTTTGTGCCAATTATTTATTAATAGGTTTTTATCTCTTAAAACATGTTTAACCAGTTTAACGAAATCAAACGAGTGCCCGTATTTTCTAATGGCGGTAGTACTCAAACCCATATCCATCCAATTTTAAGCCTTACTATGTATCATATGTATCATATGTATGTGTGTTAGAAAGACTGTTCAAAATTGAATTTAGATATGGTCAAAATTGGGATATTAGGAATAAAAGTGTATTTTTGTTGAATTTAATTTTAGTTGACTCCACTTAATAAAAAAATGGATTTATAGAAAAAAAAATATTGAAACATTTAAAAAATCTTAAAAAATTAACGGTAAAAAAATATTTAATTCCGTTGTTATGAAAACGTAGCGCAGTTATTTGAGGGCCCGCCATTAATATATATATATATATATACATATATATATATATATATATATATAAATTGTATTTAATAATTTCGTTTAAACGATTATTTTTGGTTTAAGTATTGTTTGAATTTGATAAACAATAGTTACAAATTAATTACCGGTAAAGTGCCTTTACAAACGTTTATTATTATTATTATTATTAATAATAATTTATTACTCAATTTTTTTACAATATTGCATTTTTGAGGTGCAAACCACTTTACAGGTCTAATTACAATCTATAAACTTTTAATATGTTAATATATGTATATATATATATATATATATATATATATATATATATATATATAATTATTAATATATATTTAAATAAAATAAAATATTAGTAATGCTATATACATTTTAAAAATAAATGAATAATAGAAATGTACAATTTTAGTTTGTAGATAATATTTATACGCACAATTTGAACTAAAAATAATTTGAAAAAGGTTTGGTTGTCATCATTGGATTATTAGTAATCTGGGGGTTATATAAAGAGAAATGGATAAAAAAATGTAAACCATAGTTGGATAACGATAAACAATGTAAATAAAATAGTATTATTTTTTATTTAGATGGGCGAATTGCGACATTTATGTAAACAATATAATGAAACAAAATTTTTTATCGACCAACAAAATAATCAAACATTGTATGATTAGTGATATTAGAAACAGTATGAATGTTGATGTATGTTTTTAAATTAGTTTTGAAAGTTTTAAAGTTTTGAATTTTTCTTAAATTAATTGGTAAATTATTATATAATTTACAATATTTAATTAAGAAAAATTTTGCTCTTAGGAACGATTTATGATGCAATTTACGGACAGTATATTTTTTATTTTTTAGTTTACGTTTAAGTTGGTTTGCAGCAAATTTTATTGAATTGTTTAAATTATTATTGAAAATTAATTAATGGAATAACAATAGATTTATTCTTAGCCATAGAGGCTCAAGATTGAGCAATTGAATTTTTTTTGTAGTCCATATTTGATGAAAAACCGATAATTATTTAAAAAAATATCTTTAAACATTTTTAATTTTAAGTACATTGGTTTTTGATGTAAAATCGTGAAGTAAGCAGCAATAGTCAATTATTGGGCAAATAGCATAGTTAAAGAAAGCTATTTTGCTTTTTTTAAAAATAAATGTATTATTTACTTGTCCTAATAATTTTTTGCACTTGTTAGTAATATGGGATACATGCTCTAAAAATTGTAAGTCTTTTGAATAGTAGGTACCCGAGTTTTTAATTATTAGTATTGGTTTTATTGTGTAATTACCCAAACTGATTGAATGTACGAAACGTTTTCCAAATAAATTATAGAAAGATATATCAAGGTTTATTTCAATTTGGTGCTTAATGCTCAATTGATAAAAATTTGATAAATGCTCTTGTATATTGCGGTGCGTCGATTCCAAGTTTTTGTCATTGTATTCGTAAGCAATTTTAATGTCATCTGCAAAAATAAGTATTTCACCGTGTAATATTGCTCTATCGATGTCAGTGATATAAAGTAAAAAAAGAATATGACCAAATACACTATTTTGTATAACCTTGCTATTAATTTTTTGAGGCTTTGAAACTTGATTTTTAATTTTGATTACATGGGTTCTGTTTAAAAGAAACAATTTTAATTATAAAAGGAGTGGGTTAAGAATACTATATGAATTAATTTTTTAAATGAGCTAATTGTAGAGTACTTTATCAAATGTTTTTCATAAGTCAATGTACAGAACGATTATAGATTTTTCTTTGTTTTTTTTGTGTGACAATCAAAAAAATTTGATCTGGCATGTAGAAGTTGATTTTTTATGAGTAAATCCATGTTGGGATGGATTTAGTAAATTATTGTTTGTCAAGTGATTTAAGATTTCGGACTTGACTATTTTGTCCATAATACGAAAAACTATTTAGGTAATGTTTATAGGTTTATAATTATTTAAATCAATTTTATCACCGCTTTTGAAAATGGGCGTAATATATGATGGTTTCTAACTTTTTGGATAAATTCTATTTGTAAGACTAGTTTGAAATAATTTAGTCAATACAAAGTGGAATTTTTGGCATTCACATTTTATTATGTTTGTCGTGATGCCATTTGGGTTAGGGTTGTTCGAGTTTTTAAGTAATTAGATTAACTTTTTATTATTATCTGGGGTGAAGATAATTGTTGTTTTAAAAAAAAATATGTTTCTTGTTTTGTTTAAACTGATATTGTTTTTGATTTTATAAAAGTAATTTGGGGAAAATAATGTATTGAATGCATTGCATATATCCACAGTATTGAATAAGATTTGTCCATTGCATTTGAAAATATGAGGTATGGGATCTTTCAATTTATTTCAAAATTTATGAATTTTTTATATGTTTTTAGTAATGTTTTTTTGTAGAGCTGTATGTTTTTTAAATATTAAGCTGCGCAAATCATTTAAAAACGTTTGCCAATCAATTTAATAAAAAATTGCAAATGGTTCAAACGCATTTAGTGTCCGCGTTTTTCATTTTCCGCTTTGTTTACATTAAAATTTTTGAATAAAAATTGTTTTACATATAATGTTAAAATGTGAATACACACGTCTGGCACGTCTGGCAAAGAGATTGACTACCATAAACAACGTTGTACATTATTTAAATGTACTAAGTCGTTTTTTAAACCAAGTCGCATTTTGGTTAGCATCGATGAGTTGTTGAATGCAAAAAAATAAATAAAACGTGACAAAATGCAGTATTATTTATCTGAAAAAATTACTTAAATTTAAAAATAGTGAAAGGTTGCAATTTATAAAAAATTATTTTAAATGTATTTGATTTAAAAATATTAATAATTCTTTTTTGGATGAAGAAAAAGAAAGTAAAAAGTAATTTCAACCCAATCAAAAATATTAAAAATAAAGGCAAATATGTTGAAATCTTATACTGAGTAGATTTAAGAGCCTTCAAAATTTATAAGTTATTTTTTTATAAAATACTTTTAAGTTTCTAAAGTGAACATGCTTATTTTTTAAACACCAATAATGTTTTTTATAGATGAAACGTTAATTTCCTCAATTTGTTTGCATAATCTGAAAGAATAATGGTTATTGTTTATATTAATACATTAATTTCAATAATATGTGTACAACAACATAATAAAACAATGGACAATATATATGTTTAATATGCAACTTTTAAATTATTAAAAAACACATACTTTTAATATAAACAATAAAAATGACAAATTTTTCCACAATAAAATTAAAATATTTTTTTTTTATAATGGTAGAGTTTAAGCATGACATAAACCTACACACTATTTAAATATTAACCGCAAACTTTGGTTAAAAATATTTATTATATTTTGTCTATTTTTAGACGCATTGTTAACAAATATAAATTGCAAATTATATTCAATTAATTTTTTTAATAAAAATAGGCATGCGTAACAAAAATGTTCTGTGTATTTTGTAAAAATCCTTATTTAATGTTACGTGACGCACAATTAATTCGTCCTTGAAAGTAATTCTTAGCTAAGTTTTCTGAGGTCAGGTAACCTTTTATTTTTATTTCAAATTCTTTGTTTTAAAATTGTTTTAATATTTTTAAACAGTAAATGTAGTGCAGCTGTATAACATTGGTACTTTTTGTAATTTAATTTATCAAAATGTAACTAAACTAAGCAATTTTTAGCACGGTTTATAGACTTCGACAAATAAATTGTTTCAAAAATTTAAAAATATTAACCGTTTGTTTTTACGTATTATTTATAAGGCTGTAAAATAGCATATAATGTTTAAAAAAATTTATAATTTTTAGGTAAATAAAAGTAATAAAAACATTTAGTGTTTTTGAAAAAATAATTGAATAAATATTAACATAAACAAATTGTAGTTTTTCTCTTAAACTAAAAATATTTATAACCTTATTTATTGTTTACTTAAAAAAAATTTTATCTTTTTTTAGTTTTTAATTACAAAATCGTTGTTGACCTTTGATCTTTAAATAAAAATTGACTTACGCACAAGTTTGTCCGGGTTTTGTTAATAATTGTTGCATAGTGTGCAATTATTAAAAGTTATTTTTAGAGTTGGATCGTAGATTTCAATAACACTAATTTGTTGTAATTTTTTATATAAAACTTTTTAAATGTTATTGAGTAGCATACAATTATGTGCCCCTAACTCGTTTTTAGATATATTTTGTTGTAATAAAATGTTAAGGGTGTAGGTATAATGTTTTTGTAAAGTAAGCATGCCAGGGTTATTTCTTTTAGCTTAACTGGTACATACTGTGTGCTTTAATATGCTATTTATGTATGGTAAATGCAGGTATGTACCAATTTACTAAAAAACAGTTACATTATTTATTTTTTAATCTGTTAGTTTAAGTACTTGAGAACATCTAGTATAGAATGTACTGCGCAAAGAAAACTGTCTGGAATATTAACCTCATTATAAATTAAGACTTTATAAACATTACTTATATTTTTAGGTTAATTAGCATTCTGGTGTTTATATGTGTTAATATTATAACAGTATTAAAATTTTAAAATTATGCAGTTATATATATATATATATAATATAAAATAACATTTAAAATATTTTTAATGTTCTATACACAATTTGTAACAAATTCAAAATTAAATTCAAAAACACTTAAATGTAATTTAATAATTAATAAATTTTAGAAATGTAAAAACTACATGTAAAAATTTTTAAATATCTAATAATACTATATATATTAGTAAATTTTAAAATATTTTAAGGGTATCTAATAAAATGTAATTTTGTTAAACAATATGTTTTATTAAAAAAGTAAAATGATACGTCTTTATATTCTTAAAAACATATCATATTATCTTTATATATATATATATATATATATATATTAAATAAATATGTTTAAAGTATTTGCTTTTTATAAATAATAGTTTAATAATTTAAAATTATATATATATATATATATAAAAGAATTTTGTTAAATAAAACATGAATTTTTGCAAAACTGCTGTTTTTATATTTTTATTACTGGTAATATGTAAGTTGCAAAACAAATTATATTTTAAATGTTTTTGTTTATTTTGATAATTACATATATATATATATATATATGCATGTATAATTTTGTGTAAATTTTAATAATATTATTGTTTTTGTTATGTATGTAATATTAACAATCGAATTCTTAATAATAGTACTTTGACAGCAATTTGTACTAAATATGTTTTAATTGTGACATAAATGTATATTTTTATTTTTAACTTTTAACAAACGCTTTTTAGAAAAATATGTTTTTCTACAAATTTTTGCGTTAAATAAAAGCATAAAACTAAATGTGTTTTTAAGAATATATATAATGAATAAACTTGTTTTTACCCAATACATTAAATAATTAATATTCAGTTAATATATAACATAAATATTATTTCTATTAAATCTAGTTTGATTCTTATTTTATTATGGAATAATTAAAAGTGATATATTAACATTTTTAAATTATTAAATAAAAAATTAAATTGGTTTAAATTAACTAGAGACACCATGCATTTATTGTATTTACAAACTTAAACATATTTTGTCTGTTGTTTAACCAAAATCTTAACAACTTGGCTACCGGTAGTTGTAACAAAATTTGTAAATTTATTGTTTTTAGTAAATTTGATTAATACTAACATATTGTTTGTAAATAATGTGCATTATTACCACTAGTGTGCAAGTAAATAATCTATTCCACTGGAGGTTTACCATATTTGTCATGGTGTATAGTTAACATGACTCGGTTTAATTACATTTTACGGGTGTTACATTTATTAAAATAAAAAGTGTTTATATAATATGCAAAAAAATGTACATTATTTGTATTTAAAAAATCTTATTTATTATAATTAACAATAATAAATAATTTTATAAAAATATATTATATTCACAAATATTCTTATTTATTGTAGCAAACTATGACATAGGTAATGTTATCTATTCGTTATAATAAAATAATTAACGACAATGTTTTATTTACATATAGTAAAATAGAAACACATTATTTATAATAATAATATATATTCTTATTTATAAAAAAATTAATTATAGAAGCAGGAAATGGTAAGTAATTAACAAAATAAAAATGCATTTAAATGCATAAACCTTTTATGATAAAATAAAAACTATTTCATACAATATGTAATTATTAATCTAAAAATAATATTAAATTAAAAAAGATTACATGTCGTAGTAAATACTGTATTTGGCAATTTTAATACAATTTCAGATAGTAAGTTTAAATTTAAAAACCAACGAATAAAGTATTATATAAGTATATATATATAATAATTTATTACTCAAAAAAAAGCTTTTACAATATTGCATTTTTTGAGGTACAAACCAGGTCTGATCACAAACTATAAAAATTTTTAATATGTTAGTATTTATATATAGTTATTAATATATATTTAAATAAAATAAATATTGGTAATGTTACATACATTTTAAAAATAAATAAAAAATAAAAATGTACAGTTTTAGTTTGTTGGTAATATCTACCCGCACAACTTGAACTAAAAATAATTTAAAGTTTTGTATTTTTTAAAAATTGATTGGTAGATTATTTTATAATTTAGAGTATTTAATTAAGAAAAATTTTGCTTTTAGGGATGATTTATGATGCAATTTACGTACTGTATATTCTTTATTTTTTGGTTTACGTTTAAATTTGTTTGCATTAAATTTTATTAAATAATTTAAATAATTATTGAAAATTGATTTATGGAATAACAATAGATTTATTTGGATTCTTCTTAGCCATAGAGGCTCAAGATTGAGCAATTGAATTCTTTTTGTAGTCCATATTTGATGAAAAACCAATAATTATTTTTGTAAAATATCTTTGAACATTTTCAATTTTCATTAAATTTGTTTTTGATGTAAAATCGTGAATGAAGCAGCAATAGTCAATTATTGGCTAAATAGCATATTTGGAGAAAGCTATTTTGCTTTCTTTAAGAATACATATATTATTTGCTCGTCCTAATAATTTTTTACATTTGTTAGTAATATGGGATACATGCTCAGAAAATCGTAAGTCTTTTGAATAGTAGGTGCTCAAGTCTTCGATTATTGATATAGTTTTCATTGTGTAATTACCCAAACTGATTGGATGTACGAAACGTTTTCCAAATAAATAATAGAAAGATTTATCAAGGTTTATTTCTATTTGGTGGTTAATGCACCATTAATAAAAGTTTGATAAATCTTTTTGTATGTTGCGGTGCGTTGATTCCGAGCTTGTCGTAATCGTAAGCCATTTTAATGTCATCTGCAAAAATAAACATTTCACCGTGTGTTATTGCTTTATCAATGTCGTTAATATAAAGTAGAAAAAGAGGATAGGACCTAATACACTACCTTGTATGACCCAACTATCATTTTTTTGAGGCTTTAAAACTTGATTTCGAATTTTGACTACTTGGGTTTTGTTTGTAAGAAACGATTTTAACCATAAAAGTAGTGAGTCAAGAATGCCATATGAATTAATTTTTTGAATGAGTTTATTGTAGGGGTACTTTATCAAATGCTTTTCGTAAGTCAATATACAAGACGATTATAAATTTTCCTTTGTTTCTTTTTTGTGTGACAGTCAAAGAACTTGATCTGGCATGTAGACGTTGATTTTTTATGAGTAACTCCATGTTGGAATGGATTTAGTAAATTATTGTTTGTCAAGTGATTTAAGATTTCAGACTTAACTATTTTTTCCATGATGCGAGAGATTATTGAGGTAATGTTTATAAATCTATAATTATTTAAATTAGCTTTATCACCGCATTTGAAAATGAGCGTAATATATAATTGCTTTTAACTTTCTGAATAAATACTATTTGTAAGACTAGTTTCAAACAGTTTAGTTCATATAAAGTGGAATTCTTGGCAACCATATTTTATTATGTTGTCGTGATTCCATTCAGGTCGGGGTTGTTGGAGTTTTTAAGTAATTGGATCTCTTTTTTAATGTTATCTGGGGTAAAGATGATCGTTGTTTTAAAGGAATTTATGTTTCTTGTTTTGTTTAAAAAGATATTGTTGTTGATTGTATGAAAGTAATTTGAGGAAAACGAAGTATTGAATGCATTACATATATCCACAGTATCAAATAGGATTTGTCCATTGCATTTGAAGATATGGGGTATGGAATCTTTTGATTTAGTTTGGTATTTATAAATTTTTGATATGTTTTTAGTAATGTGTTTTTGTAGAGCCGTATGTTCTTCAGATATTAGGGTGCGTATACGGTGTTGTTCTAGCTTTTCATGTATTTGAAGTATTTTAACAAATGTGTTAAAGCATTTGTTTTTATGATATTATTTATTTAGTTTTTTTAACTTTATCCTGATATGTTTAAGCGGCAATTGTTGTACGTCATATAATTTGAGTAAATTTTATTGGATGTGGGTTCTGTTCTGTGATTGGTTTATTTTCTAGTTAAGCTATAATTGGATATTTTGAATACTATTTAATGCAAATTTTTTGCTCTTGCCTCATTTTGCAATGGCGTTAGTTGGTGCACCGGACTGAACTGGACGTAGTTATTCCAATTAGAAGGAGGTAAAAAATGCAATTCACGTTTTTAAAACAAATACCAATAGTGAGTTTTATCACTGTGTATCTGAACTAAACCATGGAGGAGTTGAAGGATTTCCATACAAGAAAGTTTTTTACATATTTTATGTGATTCTCACATCATGTGATATTGTAAAAATAACATTATAGTCTGGTTTAATGATACTGTTGTTACATTCTACCGTAAAATAGGTATTAAATAAATAACTATCTCTTTATTTTAGAAACATCCTAATATGACTCTCAGTAAAATGCAGCTTCAGTTAAATGATACTTATTACATTGTAACAAAAACCCAACATAATCATGAAATATGATCCCTTGTCGTAGTTCATTATAATAATTATATTATTATATTATTATCATCTAGAAACTTTACTTCATTGATTATAAACCACATTTTAAGTTTTTAATTCTCATTGTGTTATCCCAATGTAGTCATTCCAGGGTAGTATGTATTTTAGGTTATTCTGTGTTCTTTACGTAAAAAAACATGTAATTAAGAATTGTGTATGTGCCGCTTTTTTTAACAAATGCAAATAAATTATTGATTTTACGACACATTATTTCAGGTTATAAGGAGCCTTCTATACAGTAGTGAACCCTTATCGATTTTAGTTTAC
Source organism: Cardicola forsteri (assembly GCA_025895645.1). Lineage (NCBI taxonomy): Eukaryota > Metazoa > Platyhelminthes > Trematoda > Strigeidida > Aporocotylidae > Cardicola > Cardicola forsteri. The sequence goes on along the minus strand of JAKXYG010001430.1, from coordinate 296,873 downwards.
GTACTTATTGTTCATTCTATACAATAATTATAATGTAATTTCTTTCTTTTGTTAATATGACACATTAATAATTGGAATATTGTTAACTATTTCTATAAATTAAGTAAATAAAAAGTGTAAAAACAGATTAGAACCAAAAATTATACACAATGCTTTAAATTAACTGATAATAGTACGTGCATTACTAATAGTGTTTCTACAAATAGAAAATTAACATTTAATAAAACATTTTAGTGTTACTGCAATACATTTTAGAACTAATAATTTAATAACTTTAATAAATAAATAAAACTGCATTTTTTCCCCAAATTAACAATTTAATCCCAATATACTGACTACTTTTTTACCAACAGTAAATAATAAAAAGCTTATTTTCTATTGGTTTTTGTGATTTTATTGACATGTCTATTGAAAACGGACATATTCACACTAAAACCATTTTTATTGGTCCAAATTATAATCATAAAATTTTATAATTTTTTTTTATATGACGGTTAACAATTGCCGTTTAAGCATCCATAATTTACCATGGGTATCATAACGTTTGCGAATGGGGAATAAATTATGTACCATATAGTTTATATTTGTAATAAGTTTTTGATTAATAAAGTTAACATCGTTTGATAATAATAATTTATCCCAGTTTAATGATTAAAAAAATTTATTTGTTTGGGACAAATCAGGTAATTTAAAATTAATGTAATAGTTAGTTAATACTTTTCCGGTCGGTTTATAGAAATAAAAGAAACATGAAATTGCTTTGTGGTCACATCCTGGGAGGGGGTTGTTTATATTGATGTGCTTTACTACTATATTTTTAGTAAATATTAGGTCTAAAGTATTTAGTTGTTTAATTGGTTTGTGTATGTGTTGAGTCCAATCTTGCAACAAAGTAGTTGTAACAAATTTGTCATATTTGGGTGGGTAGGTCAAGGAGGACCATTGTATTTCGGGTAAGTTGAAGTCACCTCCAGTAAGAAAATAATCAAATGGTTAAATTGATATGCAGTTAAACATGTTGATAAAATTGTCCAAATGTGCGTCTAAAGAATTTGGGGGATTATAGACACATGTTAATAGTAGTTTAAAGTTATCGTTGAGAATTATTGAAACGCCTATAATGTCCTGTTTATTGTTGATAAGTAAATCGTAGTGTAATGAAGGAAAGGAGTTCTTAACGTAGATAATACATTCACCTCCTCTATATTTAGTTCTATCTTGTCTGAACATGTTATAAAGGTTAATTGATATTTTAAAATCGGGGATAGAATTATAGCACCATGATTCTGTTAGTAAAATTGCGCTTGGAGAGTGGATAGATGCATAGCTTCTTAAAATTGGATTTTGTTTAAAATGGATCTGGCATTGATAATAACTGGGGTAAAATAATTACTGTTAATTCTGTGTGTATGTGTAGAACTTTTCACTATTGACAGTTGTTGTTTGTGTTGAGCAAAATAGATTGAATAATTTGATGATTGAGAATGAGAGGAGTGTATACGTTTGTGATAATTTAGCTTAGAAAAGATTAAACTAAATTAGTTTAGATCAGCATGAATTAAAATTGGTGATTTTATAATAATAGAGCGTACTGTTGTGGATAACGTGAGATTAATTGTTGGATTTTGTGTAGAAGATTTTCGGGGTTTCGATAATGAATTTTGGGGCTGGGTTTTAAAAAAATTTATTTTTCTGTTTTTATTTATTTGGGCAATAAAATATAGTGTTTTTATAAAGTTGTATTGGGGGGTTGAGTATTTGTTAACAACAGGTTAAAAACAAAGAACTGGGTTAACAATACAATGTAGAGGTTTTGGAAAATGAGAAACTGTTTACTTTAGTAGGAATTGTTTGTCTGGTTATAATTGGTTAAGTAGGATATATTGTTTGATGGGAAACTTTCGTGTTGATGTTTAAACTTTGTTTGTAATTTTTTACTTTGGGGTATTTAACTTTGAATGTAAAGCCAAAAGTTGGGTAGTTATTTGTTTGTAAATTTTGATTTGTGTAAAAGGGTATTGGCTTCGGTTTAGTTCTAAGTAGATTAGTAATCCGATTTGCAGGGTATATGATCGGCTTGCTTGAGTAATGTAGAGGTTGAGTATGCTTTTGTAATAATTGTAGGTTATTGGGTTTTTAAAGTAAGTGCTTTTTTGAATTGTTTTATTGTAGAAGATTAATGGTAAAAATTGTAGATTAGGTTGTTTGATTATATTAGTTGTTTGAGGGTTGCTATGCATAGTATCTTGGATAACAGTTTGGCATTTATTGACCATTTGAATACGATGTTTGTAGCATATGCGTTCGCAGGGTGTAAAGTCTTTAGATATGCTAATATCTTTATATTGAGTTAGTATTTAAATAAGTTTTGAGGAGTTAATTAGTTTGGCAGCGTAGATATAGGACTGGAAACATATACGTATAAAGCATGTATGTTTGTTTGATTGTTTGCGGAGACGGGAAAAAATAAATTTTTTTTTAGATAAACCTGCTCTGTTTATAATGGTCATGACGCATTTTTTATGCTTATTTTATCAGGTACATTAAATAAGATGACATTGCATGAACGTTTTAATTAATTTATTATTTCCGATAATATGGAATCAACTATTGTATTAATGTTAGTTACGTCTGAGCTTTTAAAGCTGTTGTTGACATTGGTAAGGTGGTTGAGCGGCAGTATTTAAAAAAAATCATTTTGAAGATTATTGATTTGGGTTTTTAAATTCAATAAATTATTGTTTTTTGCGTTATTTACCTCAGTTAGGTTGTTACTGGTATTAGCAAAATTTGTAGCTTCATTAAAGATATTTACGATGTTTGTCAACATGACTGTAGGATTTAAATTAATATCTAAAATCTTGTTAGATTTATGCATCAAAACATCAAGAACAACTTTAGGATTACTAAAATCTATTAAATTAACATTTTTGTTAAAATAAGCCATTAAGAAAATATTAAATATTTGATTTTAGTTGATAAAGATAAATGAATGTACTATATAATTAAATATATTGAATATTACAATAATATGATCAACAATTATTGAATATTAAGTAAAAAAATATATCCTAAAGTTAGCCTTAAAATTTTTTAACTTAGCTGCAGACCTTGACCAGGAATAATATATATATTACAATATTTACCGTAAAAAGTGATTATTTTACTAAAACTAAAAAAAATGTATACAATACAAACTAGTGCAAAAGCATAAATGGAGTAAAATAATAAACATAATTAATAACGTAATATACAAATAAAAACAAAAAATTACATGCAAATTTTTTGGTTACCAAATAATGAAAGAACAAAAAATTTTAATAAATTTTTTTTATGAACAACCTGATTCAAGCAAATTGGAATGTTGTCTGTGAGAGTGTTAATATATTCTTGTTTCATATTATATTAAACAACAAACGAATGCGTATACATAAATCTTTAATTTCAGTATTTTTATTGAATTTATTTATTGGTTTACTAAAAAGATATTTTAACAATATTAATATTATAGCTTTTAGATAGTTACTACGTAAAAGATAGTTTTTTTAATTTTAACCCATCTACCTGCTAAGTGTAAATATTAAACAAATAAAGTAAATCTAGATTAATAAGACGTTATCTTTTTGGATGTATAACATGCATGCTGGATTTTATTATTAAAAACATTTTTATAACTAAAAAAAATGTTTTACTATTTAAGGTACAAGATATTATTTTCTATTCAATAGGTTGATTGTACTTAGTAACAAACCAACAGATCACTTGTTGAAGGTGGGTGTTTTTTTCAGCAACAAAAAATTAATCTTTTAAAAATTTGACTTTTATAAAATTGTGTTTTTAAAACCAAAATTATTGTCCCAAATTATTGTTTTATTAACAGAAGTATACAGAACGCTAATAACAAAGATGTCGTTTACTTCATTGTGTACAAAAAGTTAATTTATTATTCTTTTTTTAGTAATAAATGTTTTAACATTTAGTGATTGAAGTGTTAAATCGAATACTGTAGCTCAGTTTTTAATTGTTAAATAAATAAAATAATTTGAATTATTTTTTAAAGTTTTTAAAATAAGTTTATTAAACATTTTTATTAATAAAACAATTTTTGGTTGCACGTTCAGTTTATCATAATTCTACGGTTTTTGACCATTATTAATTTAATAAATTGTTGAATGATTAACTCTAATAATTAACTTGTTGTAAAAGCAATTAAGATAAAATAATTTAAAAACAAATCAATGTTTAAATATTTATAGAAAAACTTTAACTAATTTAAACACAGTGTAAAATAAAATTTACAATGCGTTTATTTTTTTAATATGAACTATTCAGAATTGCACATATGTTTTATTTTCAAGATACAAAGCATATATTATAATTATTAATTTGCTATTGCTCAATTATGTAATCTTAATTTTAACGGTATATATATATATTTTAGTATTAAGTAAATTATCTCTTTTTAAGTTAAAAAATGTGTAAATTGTGATTATGTTTATTTTTTGATACAAACATTTAAAAATTAATCACAATACTAAATTAAAAAAATGTACATCTAAAAAATAATATATTTCAAAATTAAAATTTTTTTAGACAGTATGTTTAAACATAAACACTAACTAATACAATATATATATCACAACAAGAATATTGTCGTTTATACTAATCATTATGTCATTAATAAATTAAAAGTATTTTTAGTTTGATTTTATTTGTTAAATAAAATGATAGATTTTTTAAATACATTTCAGTTATTTAAATGTTTAAAATAATAGAATTTGTTAACTTAAAAATATTAACCAATTATTAAATTATAAATAATCATGCAATACTCAAAAAATGGAAAGTTACAAAATTTGTAAAATAATTATATTTGTTTCTTGTAATTATAAATATATATAAAGTTTAATATTATTGTTTTTTGCAGTATTTAGTACGTTTATTATTTATGTGTATAGTACGAAATCTTTTAATGTTTCTCCCCTATATTTGTTAGTAAACTTTAATTCAATTCAATTTAATTAATTACTTTTTTAATAAAAACTTTTAATTAAGTATATAGTATAAAGTTCATTTTTATAGTTAATTTATATTACTTAGAAAATACTTTTTTTTAAATAATTGTAATTTTGAAAAAAATTCGTTTAAATTCAGTATAAAATTAACGCTATATAAATTAATAGCAATACATTATGTTTTATTTAGTTTAAGTACATAATTGTTTATTTGGTTATAATACCATTAACGTCTAGATAGATTGCGTTTACTATATAATTTTTAATTGTAAATTGTAAATGTAGTTGAAATTAGATATAGGATTGACAAATCTTAAAACGCTTATTTTAAAGCTACATTAAACCTTATTTATATTATAAAAATAAATTAAATTAATAATAAACATGTCTATATATTAAAAAAAACCTTTTTTTAAATTATGTTTATATACAAAAATTAATTTATAAAATTTGATAATTGTAAAAATATTATTTTTAAATAATATAATTGTAAAAATCAGTATACAGCATATAGTTGACGCAATGTCAAAATTAGCACATCAACAATTACCTAAATTAATTTTAAAATTAATTTCAGCAATTCTGACAATAAAAACAATATTTATATGCAAATAAAATTATTACATTTTTCTTTAGATAAAAAGTTTAAAAAATACACATTTTTTGAAAACATAAATATAACATTATTTGCTAAAAAACAAATGATAGTATAAAATATGTCTATATACATAAAAAACATCACTTACTGTACATATTTAATTGTTAAAATACCGTTGTTTTTTATAATTTTTTTTAATGTTTAGGAATAAAGTTAAACAAATTAAAAATGCAATTTTGTGTAATCTATTTTTCAACAAAAATTAAATGTTTCTTCAAAAATATTTCAATTTTTGTTAATCACCCACAGTTTAAGAAAACTGAAAACTTTTTTAATTACATGAGGTTGAGTTGAATAGAAGCGATTTAATAAAAAAATAAGAATTACACATAACCCTGATTGCACAAATAATCAATTTTACATTAAGGCACACTTGTTTGTAAAAAAAATAATTTTTAAAACAATATTAAACGATATTTATGTATTTTTAAAAACTCAACTTTTATATTTTAATAGTCACTTGTTAAATAATTTTATTCGTTTTTAAATAAACAATTGCAAAAATATATTAATTTTTTTCTTTATATTTGTTTATTTTAGTTTGTTTAACTTTTTTTACTTTAGTAAAATCAACAAATCAGTTTGTAACTTTGTAGATGCTGTAGGTCTAGTTCTTGTTGTTCGTGAATGTGTATAATCTTTTAAAACTTTGTATAAAATCCGAGTAATTATTACATATTTTAATAGTTATACCAAATTTCAACAATTTTTATATTTGTAAATTTTAGCAATTAACATAATGTAGTTAAAAGCTGTAAATGTATTCCAGGTTAAGGGGTCAAAATAAAATTTAATATGTCGTCAAAACAATAATTAGGTGTCAAGTTTTTAATACACTTCAATTATTTTTATTTTTTTGTAAAATATATAAACATAAATTTTTTTAAATTAATAAATTTCTTACGAATTAAATGTTTCCGGTAATGTGTGTTAGTTTCTGTAAACACTTGTAAAATTATGCAAAAAAATAATTATTTTGCAAATTATTTGTAATTGTTATATATATATATATATACGTGTTATTTATTTAAAAAAATATTAAAACATTTTTGTATTTTTGATTATATAAATATTAATTTAATTATTGTTAATACATTTTGTTTAAGCATAATTATTAGTTTAAAAAATGTACAATTTCTCAAAATAAATTAAAAAATTAAAACTTATTGACAGGGCCTAGTTTAACTATAATTAAAAAAAGTTTAAATTGTAATATTAAAATAAATATATAAAATCATAACATTGGGTCTATATTTGTGTTGTTATAATTGTTTAATATAACAGGGCTTAGTACGTTAATTATATATTTATATTACTTATTTCTATATGCATTTTACATAAATCTTCAATCACAATATAAAACTCCACCTTGTGTGTATTAAAAATGAACCTATTTATCTAGTCTCAAATTTAGATAAAAAACAAAAATTTGCAACAATATGAGTATCTGGCAGTAAAACCTACGCCAAAACACTAAAATAATAAATATGTTTTATAATGGTTTGATAAACAGTAGAGGTTCCTATATGCGACGCGTATAACCATTGCCTGAATTGTGTAATAAATCAACAAAGGCAACCTAAAAACAAAAGAACCAAACTTAACAAGTTGGCCTAAAAAAAATTTATAGAAACAAAAATTAAAAGTAAACACTTTAAACATTAGATTGTTAACAGGTAAAAAAAATTGTTAAATTAGAAACTGGACATACTATGCTTTTAAGAGATGAGGTAAAATAGTAAAAAAACAAAAAAACTGGCCCGAGGACGCAAACTGTTGTACAGTGGAAACTAAGAAAGGAAAAAAGTAGTTATAATCTTATTAAACAAGACAAAAAAATCTAAAAAAAGAAAAACGTTTTAGAAAACAAAAATAATGATAAAACTGAATGTAGGTGGTTTGTACATTAATATTATTAACGCATATGCACCCCGAACTAGGCATTAAAAAAAGCAAAAAAATGTTTTGAAAACACCATAAAGAATTACTTTGTAACATTTTTTAACAAAAAAGATAATATTAGGAGCTAATTTAAACGGACATGTACAATAATCTAAAAAAACTGTTAAAAGATACCACAAAGACATGGCTCTAATCAAGACATTCTTTAAAAAACAGAGAAACCAACAGGTTACATATCAAAGGGGTAAAAAACAAAACCAGATAGATTTTTCAGCAACAAAGAAAACAAATATATAGTGGGTAAAAAATTGCAAAGTAATAAATAAAAAAAGGTTGCTAATTAACATTGGTTGGTGCTAATTAAAATAAGATTTAAAAACACAAAATTGCAACTGAGAGTAAAAAAAATAAATTAGTAGAAATTAAAAAAATCTATTTTGAGTAAACAATTTAAAAAAGAGATTATACAAAACTAGAAGTTCTTGAAAAAAGTACGGGAATAGTGGACATTAAACAACAGAGTGATTACAAAAGTAGCTAAAAAAGTAATAAAATTAAATTTAGAAAAAAGCACTTGTAGATAAAGAATCTTAATGGTAGAATGTGGAAGTTTAACAAAAAGTTAAAGATAAAAAAATTATAAAAGGGAAATTAAACATAAATGGGTTAAAAACCTACAAGTTGGAATATTAACAAACAAAAAGGGTAGTTAAAAAAGTAATAACAGTAGCATAATAAAAAATGTGTAATGTAATCTATAATGACCTGAAGACACCTGAAAAAGAAAAGAGGTTGTTTAGTGCTGCTAAAACCAAAAATAAAGTCTTAAAGGACCTGACACACATTAAGCAAATAAAAAATAAAAGTAGAATAGTACTAACAGTGGTAGGGTTATTAAAAAAATAGAAAGCATATTTTAAAACACTTTTAAATTAAAAAGCAGTGCTTGTAAATGGAACATCTAATCTATGCGTAACACAAAAAATATTTCAGGTAAAAGTAACTAAGATGACAAAATAATTAAAAAAATAATTAAGATAAAGAGTGGAAAGGTTCCAGGACAAAACAAAATATTTATCAAAGCATAGAAACGTTGGAAAAATATATATAGAAATATATATAAGCAACAATTATAAAATTAGTTGTATAAAAAATATTAAATAACCGTTATGAAAAAATTATATTAACCAATTTAAACAGTGGTCCTTTCTAGTAAAATGTATCAATATTTGTTTAAGTTAAAATGTATTTTACTTATGCCAGTGTTACAATTGTTTATAAAAATAATTAAAATGCATTGTAATTTTATAAAATCAATTGCAATTGTATTTAAACTAATTTGGTTTAGATAAAAAACTTAATTTAATTATAACACGGGCTAAAATAAAAATAATTATATTTTTGAAAATAGCTATCTGATAGTTCTAATATTAATGTTTTAAAAAAATAATAAACCTTAGCATGTATAAGCATATCTCAATTAAAACAATACTTATTTAACTTAATTTTTTGATAAAATTTAGATTACATAAATCTATATCAGCATTTTAACCAAAAGCATACCAAAACACCTAAGCCAAGTAGTTACAAAAACAAGCCATCTTATTTATTATTTAATATTTTGTATACGTTTTATAATTAAATTGACGTCTTTATTGCATTTTATGTAATTGCTATAAATGTTTTAGTTTAATAACTACGTTTTTAATACTAGTTAGTTTAGGAGTTGCATATATATATATACATATATATGCAATAAATGTTTATTGTTAAATAAATAATCATGTTATTTAAAGTAACAAAACGTTTTTACACAATATTGTGTAACGTTTATGAATATGCTTAAAATGTTATGTTTAACCATTTTTATATTTGTTAAACATTAAAAAAAAATTAAAATGTATATTTTAGTCACAAATGTACATTTTATTTTAAAATGATTAATAAATATTTTATTTTAAAAACAAATTTATTATAAATTAAAAAAACATTTAGTTAGTTCAACACATTCAATTTTTACTTTACTTTAGATTTTGTTATAATTATCTTTTTTTAAATTTTAAACGTATTTTTAGAAAAAGGTAATTGTTTATTTTCTTTTTTAAGTAATACAATTTTTTTTATATAAATAGTGTAATTGTTTATATAGTTGCTATATATATATATATACAAAAATTATTTGCTTATTTTACGAATTTTAGATTTAACATTTGAGGATTATGTATGATGTGTATTTTGTTAAAGATTTTTCTCAAAATATATTGCATACGTGTTTTGTCTACACCGTTGTGATAAAGTGTCTAAAATTACAAAATGATATATATTAAACACAGTAAAATTTAACAAAACATCTTATTATAAAAAAATTTTTTTTAACAATATTTTTTAAAACAATAAAAACATATTCAAAATTATGCCTTAAAATACATTTCAGATTTAGTAATGGGATTTTTAGTATAACTTGTCTTTTACTATAGGTTTAATTTATTTAAACAACAAAAACCTAACTAAGCAAGAAACCGATCTTTGTACATTTGATTTTTTACAATTCGGATTTAAACGTAATTGGTTTTGTTTTAGTGTTTTTAAAAATTGGGTTAACAAATTGTAAGTGTTTGTTACGTTTAAAATAAGTAGTTAGTGCTCAATATTATCAAATTATTACAATAGAGTATTTATTCATGTTAATATCTGTGAACAGACTTGTATCAAAATAAAATATAATTAGTTAGCTTTTTCTAACATTACTTAATTATTTTAAGTACGTTTAAATTTTAATAAAACTTTAACCTACCATTGTTAAAAAACATGTTACTTATTTAAATTTAATGTACATTTTTTTTACGTTTTTAGCTAAATAAATATAATTTGTCAAAAAAATATAAAAAATAATATTGTATTTAGGTTTATGTTGTCCAAAATAAACTAATTTATACGTTTTAGTTTTTGACATTATTACATAAAACAGGGTTCGGTACGTTTGTTATTTGTATATATATATATATATATATATATTGTTTTTATCCTAAAATTTATATAATAAAATAAAAATAATTTTATAACATTGTTATTTAACTGAGAATTTTAACTAAGGTATTTTTGGTATAACGTATTTTTATTATTTTTACAATAATATAATTGCAAAAATATCTAAACTTATAAGCGTAAAAATATAATTTGTTACTATGATGTTTACGTTCAAAATGCAAGATTTTATAAAAATTATTTTATTGCAATTATTGTTATTATTATTATTATTATTATTATTATTGCTAAAATGCATTGGGACTTAAACACACGATATTAAATTTTAATTTAAACATTATAGTAATAAATTACTTTAACATGTTTACCAAACACAAGTAGAAATAAAAACATTAAACATACATTTTGCAAAGTACAAATGTTTAGTTGTTTAATTAAAAATTATAATAATTAAAATATATTGGCACAATTTTATTTAAAAAAAATACTATTAAAAACATGTTTTACTAAATATTACACATAATAATAAACAAACATATTTATAAGGTTATTAACAATATTATAGTTTGTTGAATATTACAAGTTCCGTTTTTAATTTTTATCATTATATTATTTTTATTACTATGTATTTCACTGTACATAACATACATACTGTAAATTTTAAACTTTAAATTAAATTATTGCAAATACCACGTATAACCAAAAAACAATTGAAAAATAATTTGTGTAAAATTTTATTTTATGTAAAAATAATATTTTGTTTTATTTAAATTATTATACTGTACCAACAATTGTACTAAATGCTACTATAGATAATTAATGCATTCCTTACAATAATATTTTTATTAAGATAATCTATCAATATTTAGTTTATTAATTGCACATCACACAACGTAGATTAACTTTTTAATTGTAATTTTAGCCGCTTAATTGCATTTAAAAAGATAAGTGCAAAACAAATTTGTATTTAAATTTATATTTGTTGTATTTGGTAAGGTTACAATCTAATTCCAATAAAGTTTGAAGTAACCTTTACATTAACTTATTTAAAGCATAATTTTTTTGTTTGTTTAATTATTGTTGTCCGTAATTTGCCCATTATTTGTAACTATTTATTATTCATTATTTATTATTATTTTTTATACAGAGTATTGTTTTATTACTTATGCTCACATTTTAATTATTCACATTAAATGTATATTGTTATATTAACATGGGGCTATGTTTTATAAGTAAAATTATTCTCCTTTACGCATACCATAATGCATACAATTTTAAAATATACGTTATTTTGACTATTTTTATTTTATGTAATTAAATGTCATTATTTTTTTTACTAATGTTACATGCTGCAAATTGTATTGTATTACATAATGTTTCTGCTGAAAGCTACTACAACTAAAGTATTTAACCTAATAACCGTAATAATAATAATAATAGTAATAATAATAATAATAATAATAAAAAATTAATAGTAATTAAATGTTTATTGTAAAATAAATGTTTAATTTTTAATAATATTTTTAATATATTTTGTAAAAAATATGAGTAAATTGTTTATTATTAATAAAATAATTATTACAAATGCAAATCTATTAATTTAGGTAGAAGTAAAAAATTATTTAAAAACTCTATAATATGGATTATAATTAAGATGTTTTAATAAATTAATATATAGTAAAATTACAAACTTTAATAAACGTTTAATTTGTTTTTAAATTTGGTTATTTTTATTTACAATAGGTACTGGTATGTGTTTACAATATAATAATAATAATAATAATAATAATAATAATAATAATAATAATAATAATAATTATTATTATTAATATTATTATTAAAAAACATATTTTTAAATAAACGCATAATGACAATAACAAGAAAAAACAAAAAAAATTAAAGAGCAATAAAATGATATATTTTTTAGCATTTAACATTTAACCATAAAAATGCTATACATAATAAAACATTTTTAAATAATTTTAGCTAAATGCTCAGGTTTTAAAATTTTTTTTTGTTTTTTATTATTAATAGTTTATTATAAAAACGTTATTTTTAAGTCGCGTACGCAAAAAGTGTCGCACGTTTATTTAAAGATTAAACTTTTTAGATGCTAAACTCAAATATTTGGATATTGCCGTATATTATAAAATTTTCATTAAAACCATTATTAAAAAAATTAAAATATAAATGGAATATAAACAATAAAATCCATAAGCACAATTTTAGTTAAACTAATTTGAAACAAATGTTATTTTTTAGATTACACTAGGTTACAAAACATTAGCTAAAAAAATACATATTTGACAAGGTTTTACTTATTACAAATAACTTAAACTTTGGCTAAAATATTTAACGGATATTAGTAAAAGTTTAATAAATATTAGTAAATATTTTTGCAAAATTAATAAAAATGACTGTACCTAAAAAATACAATATTATTTACTATACAAAAGATATATTTTATTAATTCAAGATTCAGGCATTTATATTTTTAAATACAGCTCTTATTGTTGTCTCAAATTTTTCTGTGTGAGGAAAAAATGAAATGGATGGTGAAAAGGGGATTATGACAAAACAAGATAAATTCAAAGATAGATATGAAATAATAATATAGAAAACAGCAAAACACAAAAATGATAATAAAACAAGTTACGTATTACAATGCAAAAACACTGCAATAATTATCAAAAAAGAAGAAAAGAGAAAAGGATGAATAACGCTCTAATGGACGTGTAGCGTGACGCGCGCCTCACCTCGGAGCTAATAGAAGTTATTTTTTTGCAAAAGTTGTTGGTTTTTTTAGGGTTGATTATTTACCGCATAACTTAAACTGTTTAAATTTATTTTGTAAAAAGTTTTGGCAGAAACAGACAATAAGGTTATTCTCCTTCATTTATTGCAATTGTTTAGATTATTTAAAAAAAAGTAACAATTACTCCTTGTTACTAATTATTTGAAACCTATTTATTATGCCATATAACAATAAATAAATAAGCAAACTCAGATGTTTCTACGTTACCTTTATGATTAAACATTTTTGTAGTTACGTTGTTAAGTGTTTAATGTTAATGTTTTTTTAACTTTTGATTTGCATATATTACTTTGGTTACAGAAATGTTATTAATACATTACCGATTTTTAAATCTTGTTAATGTGTTTATTTTTGTTAATATCTAAAAAAATGCTTGTTGTATTTTTTAAAAAGTTTTAACGTAAATAAATAATTGCTTGTTATTTGTTAAAAATAAAATTATAGTGTTATTATTAGTTTTTAATAGTTGTTTTGCAATTATATACAAAGAGCTAGAATACATTTTTGCTGCTGACGTATTTAGTTTATTGCACTTGTATTTTAACCATTTATTTTAACTACGGCAACTATTATTAGCTTGTTAATCTACAAATAACATGATTGCTGAATTAATATAATTATAATTTTGTTTTTTTTCTAAAAACAATTAGAATTAGCTGTATAGCGCTCAAATTTGGATTTTGATAGGCATGGGTTCGAATCCCATCACCGGCACTAAATTGGGGATTCACGTTCGGCTTTGCTCAATGTTCACTGCTAAAAAATAGCAAATATAAAATAAAAAATAAAAAAATAATATATTTCTTAATTTTTAACAAACTTTAGATTTTAAAAATTATTTTTTTTAAATTACAAAATTGTAATAACATATTTACCTGGTTTAATTAAAAAAAGGGAAATTATTGTTTTGTGGGTGTTATTTTAAACAAACATTTTTAACAAAATTGTAATACAAACTAACATTTACACCGCAATATGCACATACATTTCATAAAAAAATGCTATTTTGTTTTAATACAAATGTAGTCAATTTAGTTTGCTGTTTATTTGTCGGTATAACCTACGTTGTTTTGTTTATAATTTTATAAACAAAACATATGTTGACAACATTTATGCTACAATGACGTTTTAGTGTCAAAACATTATAACCATTGTTATTTATATTATTAGCATAGCTATTTAGTCTAACATTTAAAAAATATTTAAATTTATTTTTTGTTTAATTTTGCATTAAAAACGCTAATCAATATTTTAATAACTGTTTTTGAAACATTATCCAACAAACTTTTTAGTGGATTGTAAAAACTATTATTTTGGTTTAGTAGAGACATAGACTTGTACAATTGTTATTTTTGCACATTTGGTGTAAAGTTTAACCAAAATAATACGGTTGCTCACCGGTTTTAATGTAATCTTATTTTAGCAGCGTTTTTTGCTTAACAAAATATCAACTTTGAGAATATGACAGTCTTCATTTTCAAAATACAAAATTAATAAAAATCTACTTTTAAAATATATTTAATTATGTTTATATAATTATATATAATTTGTTTATATAGTTAATTTAAACATAAATAGTTATTTTAAATAAGTTACTCTATTATATCAATATAGGATGATTTTTTAGATAAAACGTGAACAACGATCATTAAAACGTTTCTACTAAAATTATAATAATTGTTACTTTTATTTAGTTAAAATGAATAATAAATCAAACATATTGTAAAATAAATAATTTAATTTTTTTATAATATTATAATAATTATCTATTGTAGCATTGCCATATTTAATGTTGGTAGTCGGAATTATACACATGTTCACCCAGGTTTGAGTTAAATGCAATAGCGTTAAACCACACATGTATAATGTGTTTGTATAAGAAATAGTAAACCATATTGTTAATTATTTTTTTTATTTTTATTAAAAATTTAAATTTATTAATATAGAATCAGGTAAAAATACAATTTTAACATATAAAAATTCTAAATTTTATAATAATTTTTATTTAAACAATACAATAATAATAAACATACAAAATTCAAATGTTAAATTTATATATTTTTGCTTTTGCTTATTTTTAGCTGTAACAATTACTTATTATTTATATTTTAAAACGTGATTATTACTTAATATAATAATAAATCAATAATAATATTTAAACGTTTTTTATTGCTTTTATTTTTTAGTAGTGCTTTAGTTACTTAATTCCAATAACGTTTTTACAAACATGTTTTACATTTTTTATTATACTTACACATTAATAAAAATATACACAATTTATTTTGTGTAAGCAATGTTTAAATGCTTTATTTACTGTAATAATTGTGTATTATATGTTTAAAAATATTTACATTTTTTTAAGTGCAATACTGGTATAATTTCTGCACAATTATATTTACAGCTTTAGAATATTTTTTGTTTTACTTTAACAGTTATTTTTGGCAGGTAGAATTGTTTTTTTTTAACTTTCCCATATACATTTTTAAATTTTTTGTTTACTATATTTTATTTTATAAAATAATAATTAAAAGTTTTATTTGTGATTAAATAGATTTAATGTAGTTGTTTTTTACAATAAATCGATAACATAAATTTGTTTGCAAAATATAAAAAATAAAAAAATAAAAATTTATTTTGTAGTTATACCTAGTAAGATTTTTTAATTTTTTTATTAAATATACCAAAATAAGAAAGTATTAAAAAATTTTTTTATTTAGATTATTATTTAATTGTATATAAAAACGTTTTTTGTAAAATATTATATATATACAAAATAGTACTCTTTTAGATATTGAATGTACATATATGTAAATTATTTATTACACTGAAATAAAAAAAAACATAGTGTAATAAATTTTAAATAAAAATCAATTTAGTTGAAATAATATTTACATTTGTAAAAAAATATAAACAATTTTTTGTAATATAATATTATATTTAATAATGTTTTGTTAAAGATTTTATTTTAAATCTATTTTATATTAATAAAGCAAATCAGGTTCACAATAAAATGCATTAGCAAAGAACTGTGTATACAGTTAAATACAAATTTGTATTACAACTTAATGGAATACAAACTATTAGTAATAAATATTAAAAAAATTTTTTAGAAATATATACTAAAAATACTATTAGCAAAAATAATTTTTAATTATAATATCCAATAAAACAGTGTACTACTAATTACTAAAACTTAAAATTAAACACACAATTTGTTATAAAATAATTTTATTAATTAAAATACATTACCATGAAATAAAAATTACAAACTTTATAATGTCAATAATTTAAATAGCATTTAACATATTTATATAATTTTTGCTAGCATCATTAAATATGACTCTATTGACAAATCAATAAAATTGTGTAAAATTTAATTTTTTTAAAAATAAACAATTTTTAAATAATTTACATGTTTTTTAAAAAGAAGTTTAACTACAGCTTAAAAAAAACACAAAACAAAGTTTATAGCATTTAAATATGCGTTTTACAAAATAAATGTACAAATTCTATTTTATCCTTAGAAAAATGCTTACAATCCAAATGAATTAAATATACAGCACATTGTAAATTATACTAAAATTACATTATCAATTTAAAAGCATTTACTAAAACAGTATTTTATAAATAATTTCAATATTCTTAAGCATTTTATTAAAATGTCTGCATTTTGTAAAACTCTTTTGTTTGCTTTTTAAGTAATATTATATTTTATTTTAATTTTGTTTACAGATCCATTTAATTTAATTGTAGGTAATTTAGAAATAATGTTATTTTTGTTTACTTATTGCAATTATGCTTTATCTAAAAATAGGTTTTTTGTAAATTATTTAGAAAACATAATTAACAATTATTTTCCTTAATTTTTTAAATAAATTTTATAAGTTATACTAATATTTACATTGATATTATGTAAACGTTCTGGTAATATTAATAAAATGGCTGTTTAAAATTAAGCATAAATGTATGTTTATTGTTAGCAATAACTAAACAATATAATTTTTAAATTTATTAAAAAACAACATGTTTGTGTTTAAATAACATAAATTTTGTTTAATGTTTAAACAAATCTTTGATCTAAAATCAATTAAATTAAACTGTTTTTAAATTTATTAATTTTTTAACGTTGCATTATGTAATTATGTGTAAATATATAATTTAAATACATAAATAATTTTATTAAATAATTTTATAACTGTTTCAAAATTTTAAACAATTTAAATTTATTTAATTGGAAACTATTAGAAATCAAATATAGAGAAACGAAGTTGTTTATTATAATTAATTAAAAAATAATAAAAAAGAAAGGTTTTTTTATTAAATGCTAAATTATTTTATTACATTATAAATACAAAAATGTACATTACAAAATATTAATTTAAATATATATATATATATATATATATATATATATATATATATATAACAAATAATAATTTTAATTGCAGGTTTAATTTTACGTTAGTATTAAATTAATTATTAAAGGTTATTTAATAATGTTAATAATAAAATTTTTATTTTATAAATTTAATTACCTATTAATATGTTTGTATACAGTAAACCGTTATTAGAAAATATTAATATATATAAAGAATTGTTATTTACACTTTTATCAGTGTAACATTTATAAGCATAGTTAGTATTGTTATAATTAGTAGAGTTAACTGTTTATAGTGTATGTAATTTTTTTTGTAATATAGCATAAAATAAATAACTATCAAAAAAATAAAACAATAGCGATATATATATATATATATATATATATTAAATAAGTTTTGCTATTTTGCAATAAAAACAACACTCTCAAGTATCAAAATAAGTGACATAATTTTAATTGTTTATAAACATTTTAAATTAAACAATTTTAAAAATAAATTATTTATAAATAAATAAAATATACTGCTTTTATTTTATTATTATTTACATAAGTGCATTTTCTTTTATCTGTGTAACTGCAAAAGTTAAAATGATTATTATTACAATTTATTTTTTAAGTTTTAAATTGTAAGTAATTTTATATTTTTAAATTAGCTTAATTTGCATGTAATTGTAACAAAAGAAAATTTATTAAATTACTAAATACTTAAATTATTTGTGTAATTCCATATATAAAATAACTTAGGAACCATCATCAAGTGACGTACTTGTATCAACGTGCGTTTATTTTTATCGAAAAATTTATGTTAGAGTCTGTGGATTATATAAATCTAAAACAATAATTTAAATTTTAATATAGCATATAACATGCACATAAATATACAATAAATAAACGGACATGTATTAATATTTACTCTGCACAATTAATTATTTTGTAAATATTAGTTAATCATGTTGTAAACAGCAAATTTTAATAAAACCTTTTATCTAACATTACTTTAGTAATACAAATAAAATAATTTAATAATAACAAATTTTTTAATGTTATCATTAAATTCTAAGTTAAACAAAAATTATTAAAAAAAAAAAATAATGTAACTAAAATAACATTAACATTTTACTAAAAACTAGTAAACAAATCCTTAGATTATTAAAACGTTTTACATCATATTTAGTGTTTGACGTCAATTTAAAGATTTATACTGTTTGACATTTAATAATAAATATTAAGTTTTTATTTTTATAAAACTTTTGAAAGTTAAACAAAGTAGTTTGTTTTTATTTAATGTTTTATAAATATTTTTAAAATGTTTTAAAAAATAATTTAGTAAAACATATATGTACTAATTGTAGGTTGAATTAAAAAGATGATTAAAATACAAACAATTTATTAGATTAAATTATGTAAAAAAAAATATTAAAACTAATTTTAATATCTAATAATAATTAAAACTAAATAGTTTTAATTTAAAAATATTAAATTATATTTACCCTTTTTTTATTAACTTTATTTGAAACTACACTTTCTAATAGTAAAACAAGTAATTTACGTACAAAAAACTCAATATAATTTTAATACATATTTATTTTGCAGGTTCAGGTATTAAAAACTATTACGTTTTAGTAGCTTGTAATATACACAAACAAAATAAAAACATATTTATTATTTAAAATTTGATTTTAAAATAAAAGAACATATTTAAAAATACTTTGTTCTATTAAACGTCAATTTTTGTTAAAAAACATTTGCTTAAATGCATAGATTAAACAAATATTAATTTATAGAAAATATAAGCAAATTCCTGTAAAAAATTTAAAATTATGTCAAATTCTCAATATAAGTAGTAGTAAATTGCATAATTTAAAATATAAATACACACAGAATTATATATATATATATATATATATATATATATATATATATATATATATATACTTATTAACAGTAAACCTTCTATTCTATTATAGTACAGCTTAAAATGTTTTGTATGTTACAAGTATTTGCTTTTAAAAATAAAATACTAGTTAATATAATTTACACAATATAATATAAAATATTCTAAAGTTAATAATAGTAAGTTTTAGAAAATTTTATTTAATTTTGTATGTAAAAAAATATATTGTTTAAATACTTTTAACTAAATGTATGTTCTCTATAAAATAACTAAAAAAACATTTTAATATAGCACGTTATTTCTTGTGTTGTAGCAATTACTCTAAGTAAATAATAATTTATTAGTAATTTGTATATTTTAACAATAATATTTTATGTATTTAATTTTTGTATTTTCTAATTGCAGAAATATATTATTTATTATTTATCTATGTAATAATGCACATTTATTAAATTTGAAATATATATATATATATATATATATATATATATATACATATATATACTTTAACAATAATATTTTATGTATTTAATTTTTGTATTTTCTAATTGCAGAAATATATTATTTATTATTTATTTATGTAATAATGCACATTTATTAAATTTGAAATATATATATATATATATATATATATATATATATATATATACATATATATATAATATATATATTATTTTTAAACATTTATTTATTTTTATGTTTATTACTTTGAATGTTTTACAATAAACATGTTTTAACGGTAGACATTTTAGCGAAACCAAACCTAGGCTCCATTTTATTGCCGGTAGTGGGATTCGAACCCACCAAGGTCCTAATTTGAAATGAATTTTTTAAAAATTTGATAGTTAGTTTTAAAAAGCAAACAAACTATTTAAAAAACAAAAGCAACAAAGAAAAAAGTATACATTGTTTATTTATTAATTGTATAAGTTTAATAATATCAATTTTAAATTGTTTGTTAAATTGTTATATTTTGTAATGTCGAAATACTCTAACTAAATATTTTAAATATGTAACATAATTTGTATATATAATATTTGCACTTATATGCAGTAATGTTTTTATTTAAGATGCATTAACGTTTTTACATTACATTTTTTGTTAACATAGTTTGCGTTATGCAACATATAATATATTACAGCCAAAAGTGGTAAGTGTTTTCAAAAAACTTATACATAAATAAATTAAAAAATTATAAACAAATAAAAAGTTTATTTACTTATTATATCCAAAATAATGTGTATTCCTGTTGATTACCTAAAAATAACATAATTTGTTTTTAATTTTTTAAAATTATTAACGCATATACATATATAACAATTTTTTAATAAGTAATGAAAAAGCGGAATTTAAAAACTGTTTTTATAAAATTTAAAGTAAAAACTGACAAACAAACATTATATATATATATATATAAATATATATGCATATGTATATAAATATATTAGTTAAGCTGGTAAATTATTAAATAATTTGTAGTGCTAACGTACGCTAATTGAAATAGGTATTATTATTATTATTATAAAAAATAAGCATAAAATACCTTAACTTAATAGTAAATAAATATATTATTTGCTTATTTGCTGTATAGTAATATTACAGTTAAATTGTTTAATATTTTTATATATATTTTGTAATATTAAATTACACTAATTAAAAAATTAAATGTACACAATTGAATGTAATTACATATAGATTATTATAATAACTTTAATTGCTATTATTATTATTATTAGTAGTATTTGTAGTAGTGCGTTAAAATTAATATTATATATAAGCACATTTAGCCAAAATATATATTTTATCATTAATTAAAATAAACAAATAAATAAGATCATTTAAAAAACTTGTAGTACAAACAATAAAAACAAAATGAAATAAAATGTTATATAATAATTAATATAAATATAATTAAAACGGTAATTGTGTAATCCAGAATAGATTAAAAATTAATTTAAATAGGTTAAGTTTTTGTAAAGTACAGTGACATTATGCAATGTACAATTTAATAATATGATTATTAACATTAAAAAAATTCTTATGTAGTAGCAATAGAATTTAATTTTTATAAATATAAGTTTAAGATAATTACACTAAGTGAGTTTGCTTTTATGTTTACCCCAAGATACATGATTTTGTTACAGGCGTATATATTTATCTCAATTAATTTAAATAATTTGTTTCTGTTAGATGCCTTGTTGAAAAGTTGTAACGTTACTATTATTTAACAAATGTTTTAATATTTATATTATTAAGTACATCTTATTTTGACTTATTTTAACATGTTTATATTTAAATATTTACAGTTCTCAATTTTTGTTAATATATTTTTTGGCGTGCTTTTACAACATAACGTGGTTTGTGTAACTTTAAATATTTCTGTATTTGTCCGTTTATTTTATTGTTTCTGTGCTGCATAATTGTATTAACTATTTTTAAATTTAATACATTTAGTACTAAAATTTATATTTTAATATAACAATTACAAATACTTAATGATTTATGTTTTTATATTTAATAAAGAGTCAATAATTAAAGCATTGTTGATTTGGTGATAACGACAGTAAATACGCAATTGTTATTTTTTACTTTATTATTATTATTTTTTTGGTATTATTGTATTAATTAATCATATTAACAATATTTAAAATAAATATGAACGTTTAAAAAACTAACAACCGACAATGTATTTAAATCAACTAAGCAAGATATTGCTGGGACATGAACTTTTAAAATTATTTTTCTAAGAACTATGCCAGAACATGTACAATACATTCTTGTTGAGCATATTAATACAATGAGATTAAATAAATTTGCAAAATTTACAAATAAAATACTGTTTTAAAAAAATTAAAATAAATCCGTAATATCACCAGTCTAACAAACAACAAGCCACCGGATTTTGGAACAACTTGTAGATCGAGTGCTTACATTAAAATTATATAGTTATAAAAACCGAACACATTCTGATCCCTTTAACAACAAAGTATTGCATAAATTAAACATATCATTTTAACGTCTAGACCTACAACATATGCAAAACCCTGACGACTGGCACCAGATAAATAAAAAAAAACTAAAAAAGTGTTTAAGAACATAATGAGACTGGAAATAATCAGACGCTCAAACAGATCGTGGGCCTCACTACTACATAAAAAAATCAATAGATGATTAGCGACTATGCGGTGACTACAGGGCTTTAAATAAAATTACTTTGTTTGACAAAAATTCTATTTCACACATTATTATTTTGCAGCTAGTTTAGCGGGGACCATTACTTATTCAAACATAAATTTAATTTGAGTGTATTACTACATTTCAGTCAACAAAAAAAACATTACATAAAAAACTGTTATTATTTTTTTTGGCATTTCTGAATTCCTTTGCATGCCATTTGGGTTACGTAAAGCCGCACAAACGTTTATGCGTTTTGCAGATTATGTCTTTTGTAGTTTACCTTTTGCTTAAAATTATTTAGATAATATTCTAATTGCAAGTAAATTAAAAAAATATTACAATTATCCGAAAACAGTTTTAACCAGTTTAAATCAACGTGGTCTTACAAATAAAACAATCAAATGCGCATTGTGTGCGGACAATATAATATTGTTAGGTTATTTTATTTATAAAAACGGTTTCTGACTAAAACCGCATAATCTGTCAATCATTAAAACGTTTTTTACCATTTTTAATAAAAAGCAGCTGCAACGTTTCTTAGGCTTATTAAACCTAGCTGTGCTTACAAACTGCACTTCTTAACGGTTTTTTTAAAGATTCTAGATAAAGTATTTGGTATGACAGAGAAAAGCAATTAAGACGCTCCTTTAGCGTTAATGGTTGACGCATTAGACGAGGCTTCCGGAGCAGCACTCAATCAAAAAATTAATAAGCCATATTAACCAGTACCGTTCTTCTTTTGTAAACTCAACCCGATCAAGACTCAATACTTAACATTTTTTAGAAGTTATTAACCATTTTTGCAGCAGTCAAACATTTTCAATATTTGTTGGAGGGTCGCGACTTTACCATTTTTACTAATTACAAGCGCAATATTGCTAGTACTCCCTAACAAAAATGCTTTTTGCAAAGTTTATTAAACGTTTCGGCATCAATCGTATTTGTACCACAGTGTATTATTCTCAAGTCAATGGTATAGTTGAAAAATTTTACAAACAATTCAAAGCTGCTTTAATAACAAAAAATAATTTTTAAAGGCTTTATCAATAGTTTTACATGGTATTCATTTAGCTGTAAAGGAGAATATTGGTCCTTGTTTTGCCAAATCGGTTTACAAGACACCTTTACGCTTGCCAGAAGATATGGTAAACCTATTATCTATTGTTTTTTTAAACGTAAATTATTATGGTAGTCAACTTGGCAGTTATATGCAAAATCTACAATGTACAAAATTTTGGAGCAATTGAACAACGGTGTATGTACCGAACAACTTACAATTATGTAGCCATGCTTTCTATTAAAAGGATTACATTTCTACGCCATTAACCCTTTTCCATACAGTGGTTTATTTAAGGTCATTAAACAAAATTAAAAACATTTTCTAATTCTTTGTTTTGGTAAACACGATATTGTCAGCATTGACAGACTTAAACCGGTTTTACCATTGTAAGCATTTTTTAAAATTACACTTTTTCTGTATGGTAATAACGCATCAAATGGTTAACACAACCCTCCTCCCAATTTAATTATCCGTCCAACGTATGCTGACTTGCCTAAATTCACAATCTGCAATAAAAGGCAAGTACATTGGCTATCGCGCGTAGCAAAAATTTGTCTTAAATAAATAAAATTTGTTATTATTAATCTTTTTTGTGTTTAACGTTATTACGCTGCGTTTGTGTACTTGTATATTGAAGACTTCCTTATAGTCACTCATTAGGGGATGCTATTTATAATAATAATAATAATTTATTACTTAAAAAAAACTTTACAATATTGCATTTTTTGAGGTACAAACTAACTTACAGGTCTGAAAACAAAATATAAAATTTTTCAATATGTTAATATATATATATATATATATATATATATATATATATATATATATATATAGATAAGATAAAACATTAGTAATGTTATATACATTTTTAAAATAAACGAATAATAGTAATGTACAATTTTAGTTTGTAGGTAATATTTACCCGCACAATTTGAACTAAAAGTGATTTGAAAAAAGTTTGGTTGTCATTATTGGAGTATTAGTCATCTGGAGGTTATATATAGAGAAATAGATAAAAAATATGTAAAAAATAGTTGAAAAACGATAAACTATGTATATAAAATATTATTATTATTTATTTAAATAGGCAAATTGCGACATTTAAGAAACAATATAACAAAACAAAATTTTTTATAGACTAACAAAATAATCAAACATTGTATGATTAGTTATATGGAGACAGTTTAAATGTTGATGTATTTTTTAAAATTAGTTTTGAAGCTTTAAAAATATTAATTTTTTAAAAATTAATTGGTAAATTATTACATAACTTACAATATTTAATTAAAAACATTTTGCTTTTAGAAAAGATTTATTAGGCAATTTTACGCACAGTATATATTTTTATTTTTTAGCTTACGTTTAAGTTGGTATGCAGCAAATTTTATTAAATTGTTTAAATTATTACTGAAAATCGATTAATGGAATAACAATAAATTTATTCTTAGCTATAATGGCTCAAAATTGAGCAATTAAATTCTTTTTTGTAGTTTACAATTAATGGAAAACCAATAATCATTAAAAAATCAAATCTTTAAACATTTCAATTACATTGGTTTTTAATGTAAAATCGTGAAGTAAGCAGCAATAATCAATTATTGGACTAAAAGCTATTTTGTTTTTTTAAGAACAAATATATATCCTAATAATTTTTTGCACTTGTTAGTAATATGGGATACATGCTCTAAAAATTGTAAATTTTTTGAATAATAGGTACCCGAGTTTTTAATTATTGGTATTGGTTTTATTGTGTAATTAACCAAACTGATTGGATGTACGAAACGTTTTCCAAATGAATTATAGAAAGATATATTGTTTCTTTTGTGTGTAACAGTCAAATAATTTAATCTGGCATGTGGTACTTTATTTTTTATAAGTAAATCCAAGTTGCAATAAATTTAGTAAATTATTGATTTCAGACTTGACTATTATTTCCATAATGCGAGAGATTATTTAAGTAATGTTTATAGATCTATAATGCTTTAAATTAGGTTTATCACCGCATTTGAAGATGGATGTAACATATAATTACTTTCAATTTTTTGGATAAATACTATTTGTAAGACTAGTTTGAAATAGTTTAGTTAATTCAAAGTAGAATTTAAGGCAATCATATTTTATTATGTTTGTCGTGATGCTATTCGGGTCAGGGTTGTTGAAGTTTTTAAGTAATCGGATTACTTTTTCAATGTTATTTGGGGTAAAGATAATTGTTGTTTTAAAGGAATTTATGTTTCTTCTTTTGTTTATAGAAATATTGTTGTTTATTTTATAAGAGTAATTTAAAGAAAACAATGTATTGAATGCCTTGCACATATCCACAGTATTGAATAAAATTTGTCCATTGCATATATGGAATATGGAATCTTTTGATTTAGTTCAGAATTTATAAATTTTTGATATGTTTTGATATGTTTTTTGTTGAGCTATATGTTCTTCAGATATTAAAATGCGTATACGGTGTTATTCTAGTTTTTTATGTATTTAAAGTATTTTGACTAAAGTGTTAAAACATTTGCTTTAATGATATTTTTTATTTAATTTTTTTAATTTTATCCTAATATGTTTAGGTATTCATATTTTACCATGGGTATTATAATGTTTGTAAATGGGGAATAAATTATGTACCGTATAGTTTATCTTTGTAATAAGTTTGTAATTAATAAGGTTAACATTGTTTGATAATAGTAATTTATTCTAATTTAATGATTAAAAAAATTTATTTGTTTGAGACAAATCAGGTGATTTAAAATCAATGTATTAATTAGTTAATACTTTTGTAGTCGGTTTATGAAAATGAAAGGAATATGAAATTACTTTGTGGTCACATGCTGGGAGAGGGTCGTTTATATTGATGTGCTTTACTATTATATTTTTATTAAATATTAGGTCTAAAATATTTAGTTGTCTAGTTGGTTTGTGTATGTGTTGAGTCCAATCTTGCAACAAAGTTGTTGTAACAAAATTGTCATATTTGGGTGGGTAGGTCAAGGAGGATTACTGTATTTCAGGTAGGTTGAAATCGCCTCCAGTAAGAAAATAAATAAATGGATGAATTGATATACAATTAATCATGTTAATAAGATTGTCCAAATGTACGCCTAAAAAATTTGGAAAATTATATACACATGCTAATAGTAGTTTAAGGTCATTGTTAAAAAATCTTAAAACGCCTACAATGTCCTGTTTATTAATAATGGGTAAATTGTAGTGTAAGAAAGAAAAAGAGTTTTTAACGTACATAATACATTTACTACCCCTATGTTAATTTTTGTCTTATCTGAACATGTTATAGAGGTTAACTAATATTTTAAAATCGGGGATAAAATTATAACACCATAATTCAGCTAGTAAAATTGCGCTTGGAGAGTAAATATATCCATAGTTTTTTAAAATATAAAATTTGTTTAAAATAGATCTGGCATTAATAATAACTAAGGTAAAATAATTAATGTTGTTTTTGTGTGTATGTGTAAAAGTTTTTACTATTGACAGTTGTTGTTTGTGTTGAACAAAAAAGTTTAAACAATTTGATGATTGAGAATGCAAGGAGTGTATATGTTTATGACAATTTAGCTTAGGAAAGATTAAACTAAATTGGTTTAAATCAGCATGTATTAAAATTGTTAATTTTGTGATAATAGAACGTACGGTTGTAGATAACCTGATATTAATTGCTGGATTTTGTATAAAAGATTTTCGGGATTTTAAAAATGAGTTTTCGGGCTGAGTTAAAAAATATTTTTTTAAATGTTTTTATTTATTCGGGTGTTAAAATATGGTGTTTTCATAAAATTGTATTAAGTGGTTGAGTATTTGTTAACAACGGGTTGGATACAAAAAACTGGGTTAACAATACGATTTAAAGGTTTTAAAAAATGCAAAATTGTTTTTATTTTGGGAGGGGCTGTTTGTTTGATTATAATTAGTTGAATAGGATATAATGTTTAATGGAAAACATTAGTGTTAATGTTTAAACTTTGTTTGTAATTTTTTACATTGGGGTATTTAATTTTGTATGCAAAGCCAAATGTTGGTTAATAATGATTATTGTTGGTTATTGGGTTTTTTATGTAAGTACTTTTTTGAATTGTTTATTGTAAAAGATTGATGGTAAAATTTGTGCATTAGGTTGTTTGAGAGATGCTATTTATAGTATTTTGGACAACAATTTGGCATTTATTGGCCATTTGAATATGTTGTTTGTAACATATGCGTTTGCAGATTGTAAGATCTTTATATATGCTAATATCTTTATATTGGGTTAGTTTTTAGATAAATTTTGAGGAGTTAGTTAGTTTGGCAGCGTAGATATAGGACCCGAAACATATACGTATAGGGCATGTATGTTTGTTTAATTGTTTGCGGAAACGGAAAAAAGTAAATTTACTTTTGGATAAACCTGCTTTGTTTATAATGGTCATAACATATTTTTTATGTGTATTTTATTAGGTACGTTAAATAAGATAACGTTGCATAAACGTTTTAATCTATCTATTATTTTTAATAATATGGAATCAACTATTGTATTAATGTTAGTTACGTCCGAGCTTTTAAAGGTATTGTTAACATTAATAAAGTGGTTTGGTTTTTAAAGACAATAAATCATTGTTTTTGCGTTGTTTACCTCACTTTGGTTATTACTGGTTTATTAAAATTTGTAGTTTTATTAAAGTTATTTACAATGTTTGTTAACATAATTGTAGGATTTAAATAAATATTTAAGATCTTGTTAGATTTATGCATAAAAACATCATCAAAAACAACTTTAGGATTACTAATATTTATTAAATTTACACAGTCGTTAGAATGAACAATTGACATAATATTAAATATATGATTTTAGTTAATAAAGATAAATAAATGTAATATACAATTAAATAAATTAAATATTACAATAATATAATTAACAATTATTAAACATTAAATAAAAAAATAAATCTTAAAGTTAAGTTTAAAATTTTTAAACTTAGTTGTCGACATTGACCTTAATTTTTTATAGCGGTACTATTATTTAATATATATTTTATTAATAATATTGTTTTGTAAATCTCATTTTAACATATTTATGTTTTAATATTTACAATTCTTAATTTTTGTTAATAATATATTTATTGTTTTACTGCACCGAAAGGTGCGGCATACATTCTTTGGCGTGCTTTTGCAATATAATGTGGTTCGTGTAATTGTAAACATTTTTGTATTTTTCAGTTTATTTTATTGTTTCTGTGTTGCTTCATTGTATTGCTTATTTTTAATTTTAATGCATTTAGCATTAAAATTTATGTTTAATATAACAATTACAAATACTTAATGATTTATGTTTTTATATTTAGTCAAATGTCAATGATTAATGTATTGTTGAAAATTTAAACAATTTTATTTTGATGGATTTAAGTCGAGATTTAAGTTAATAGACCGCTGTTCAATTTCATTAATAAAAATTTTAAATATTTTTGGATATTATTTAAAAATATTCTTGTGCACAAATCTACAATATTGGCAAATGCAAACAAATGTCATAGATGTGTAACTTTTAATATACATATATAAAGTAAAAAGAAAAACGGAGATAATACCAATTCCTGTAAAAATGTATTACTATTTTTTGTTAACTTCAGTTTATTATAATCAACTTGTGTAAAATGTTTTCAAGAGTTAAATTAAATTAATTGACTGCAAATTTATATATATATATATATATATATATATGGTAAACTTAACCTTCTGTTATAATGCATGTGCTTGAGTTGTATAATAACAGTTTAGTTAATTCAATTTATATAATACAAAATAAAACATTTAATAGTCAATCGCGTTAAGTTTTAAAAAATTTATAAATATGTTTATATATAAAAAAATGTATCATTAGATTAACGTTTATTAAAATTTTATATTTTGTTCTTCAATTGTTAAAAATAACATTATATTTTTTACAATTTTTTATATATGTATATATCCAACAAATTACAATAAAACTCATAGAATTGGGAACGATTTACGTATTTATATTAAATATGTAATTAATGTATATTATTTAGAATTTTAAAAATAACAAAATATTTATTTATTATATAAAACTAGTTATGCTAAAATAATATTTTTAAATTTGCTGTAATATATACAATGATTGTCTGCAATATTCAAACTTAAATTAAATCAAAGTAAAAAAAATGGTTTAAAGGTCCGATTTTTGGTTAACCAGTTTGTGCAATCTCATTAGGTCAAAAATATAAAAAAATAATAAGTTATACTAGAAACACTTTAGTAATTTGTAAATGTAAGCTTTAGCATTATATTAAACATGTTTTAAATTATTTAAGCCATTTGCTAAAATTATGACTATCAACATTAAAAAAAATAATTATAAGTTTCTTATTCTTTAAGATTTTGTTAATACAATTTTATTTTTTAACTCCTTACATTTTCTAACGTATTATCTATGTGGATATTTTACAAAAACTTTGGTACATTTAAACAGCACTTGTATATGGAATATTTGGTGTAAAAACCGTAATTAGCAGCACACACAATTTAAATACGTTTTGTCTTAAAGTTATTCAAAATAATATTTATTCTTTTTGGTAAACGTCATTAATCTAAATCATTGTGTACATCTAAATAAAACACTAAAAATTTAAAATTTAAAATTCTTGAGGACAATTTTATGCATTTTTCAAAATCAAATATTAATATATATTTTACTTTAATTTTTAATTCTGTAATAATAAAATTAACATACTTTTTGCTTGTACAAACATTTAGTTCATTTATATACGATTGGAAAGATATTTTATTTACAAAAGTTTCTACACATAAAACACGTTTATTTTACAAGTTTTTAAAATTTACTAAACGTCACTCTGTTTTTGTTATAAAAGTTAATAACATTGGTAAATAAATATTTAGCGGAATCCTATGTAAATTAATAAAATAATCCAGATAAAATTACCCAAAATTTGCAAATGTGTTTAAACTAGCCGCATTAACAATAATTTTTATTTTATTAATTTTTATAAAACAAAAATTTTTTAAAACAATTTATATTAAACTATTATTAAATTGTTTTTAGTTCACTAATTAAATGTTGGTTATATGAGAACATATGTACAATAAAAATAATATTTATTTTTAAAACATAATAATTTAAAGATAATAGTTTTTTTTTTATTAATTAATGTAATAGATATATAAAAAATTAATTTAATTTAAATTTATTCTTGCTAAATAATTTTGGTTTTCAAACAGTCACTTTTTTATTATTATAATATATTTTTAAATTGTTTTTAAAATTTGTAACATTTATTTAATATATTTGTGTATTTTTTGTGAATACACATTTTCTTAACATATAATGTGTATTTGACTTACGTTTTGGTAAATTATAGTATTAAACTTTATTACAAAACTAAATGTTATTGTACATTATAACTAAATATTATTTAAAAAACATTATTAAAAGTGTATTGCTAAAGTATTATATTAAATATATATATAATTAACATGAGCAGGATGCTACAAAATATAGCAATGTTTTTATTTGTTACACGCCACACACACACATATATATATATATATATATATATATATATATATATATATATATATATATAAAAATAAAAGCTAATTTAACATGTTATTATTTTTTTTATGTTGCAGCTGTTAAAATAAGTAAAAAATAATTTCTTAACATTTAAATAATTGTATTTTTTTGTATACAGATTTACATTATATATTATCTATCTATGTAATAATGTATTTAATATAAATCAGATTTTTATTTAATTATATATATGTATATATATTTATATATAAATTTCACAAAAAATATTTTTTAAATAAAATATGTATGTACAATCAAAAATAAAACAGTAGAACAAGAAAGAATAAAATAAATTTATTAATTATTTGCACCTTTTATAGTTATAACAATATTTTAGTTATATATATATATATATATGTATATATATATATATATATATATATATATATATATATATATATATATATATATATATATATATATATATATATACATATATATATATATTATTTAATTATATATATGTATATATATTTATATATAAATTTCACAAAAAATATTTTTTAAATAAAATATGTATGTACAATCAAAAATAAAACAGTAGAACAAGAAAGAATAAAAATAAATTTATTAATTATTTGCACCTTTTATAGTTATAACAATATTTTAGTTATATATATATATATATATATATACATATAATAAATTTACTATGTTTTTAAAATACAGTTTAATATTTTTTGTATTAACTATAAATCTATGTTTTTTTATAAAATATTAATAAATATATTTTAATAAATTAAATATAAAATATATTGTAGTAAAGAAGTGTAAGTTTTAAAAGCGCTTTAGTACTTTTATACATAAATTAATTTAAAAGATTTAAAAAACATACTTTGATCAGTTAATATAATTTTTGTAATAAAATGTAAAATATATCATAGTTAAAAATGGTAAGTTTTTAAATATAGTACGGTTAAATTGTTTGTTAAAATGTTAAAAATAAAAAAAATTAACATTACAAAATTATATATATATATATATATATATATATATAAATATATACATAGTTATGTATATGTACGTATATATATGAAAAATTAATTAATATATTGACAAAATACTATCTAAAATATAACAGTCAAAAGTGGTAAATATATACGTTTAGATTAATTGTTATATATAAAAAAAAGCAATAAGTTTATATATATATATATATATATATATATATTGTATTAATATATATATGTTACAGTTAAAATTTTAAATTTTTATATAGTTTGTAATAATAACATATATTACTTATAAAGGTATTATTAATATAAAAAATTAGAAACAACTATATATTTATTTAATAGTAATTAAATCAGTGAATTACTTATTTGTTCTATATTTTAGTAATATTACATATAAATTATTTAATATTTTTTACATATTTAATTATATCAATATGCACTAAATATAAATTTTAATATGCACAATATATATATATATATGCATATATATATATACTTATATATACTTATATACATATATTCTTCCTGGGATGATCTAGGTGTATAACGCTTAATTTAGACCTTGGTAGACATATGTTCAAACTCTAAACCAGATACTAAAATTGGATTCTATTGTAGAAAATCTTTTTTGTAAAATATTAAATGTAATAAACATGAAAAAATATTATATACACGTTTTGTTGTATTATAATATATAATAATAATTTTTTTATTAACCATGCATTTAAAATTATACAACAAAACATATTTAATATACTTTACATAATACAATATTAAACAATTACAGTTAAAATTAGTAGTACTAAAATAACTTTTACTACGTTATATATATATAATAAAAAAAATAAAAATATAGTATAAATTAATGGCTTTATACAAAAATAATGCGTTTCTCTGTAGAATGGTTAATTATAACATTATGTTGTACGTTTTATACTTTCGTAAACAATTGTGGCATATGCTACTTTTTTAAAACTTAAAGCAAAATTTATAATATCAACAAATTAAAATTAATTTGTTAAGTCTGGAACATAATTTGAAATACTTAATAGTTTTTTATATATGCTCGGAAAAATGTATTGAAAAAGGCTGAGTTGGTTAATATATATATATATATATATAATTGTTACTACTAAATTAAAATAAATAATAAAAAAAACGTTTTTGTAGAGTTAAAAACAATAGCAGACTTGCAAGCAAATAAAAGTATTATTTACGCTTTGTCTTGGTTTAGATAAATGGCAATTAAATTATCAAATTGTTAAGTAATTTGTAATGTTGAAATATACTTACTAAAATAGTAGTATTGTAAAAATTAATTAAAAATTACATTAATTTAGAAGTATATAAATACATTAGTTGTTTTATATTTTTATAAGGCAAGCGATATTTTAGTTAAATTATTTGTTAAACTGATACATATTTGTACCATTATTTTACTGTAATTAAAATCAAATGCAATAATATTATATATATATATATATATATATATATATATATATATATATATATATATATATATATATATATATATATAAAATTATAATAAAATTTTTTATACTATAATGCAAAAATATATTATAGCCAAAGGTGGTAAGTTTTAAAAAATTATGTTTTAGAAAGTCATGTATAAATAAACTAATAAGATTATTAAAAAAATGCTTTCTTTTGTTTAATCATAAAGTTAAGACAATATTATAATTTTTTTACTTTCTAAAATGACTAGCGCGTATATATATATTATATATATATATATATATATAATATATAATGCACTATTAATACTAAATAAAAAAAAATATTAACAAATTGCATTTTGTAATTATTAGTAAACAAATAAATATTTTCTTTATTTATGTTTTGTATATTGTAAAATTTATTACAGGTAAATTGTTTAATTGTTATTTAATTAATGTTAAAAACAATTATTAAAAAATATTTTATTATTATAATAACAATTTTAACTGATTGTGGTTTAAGGAAAAAGCACTATAATAGTTTGCAGCATCCTACCCTGGTTACGTATTTTAAGTATATATTAGTTTTACTAAAATATATTCAGTATAATGCATTAAGTAACAATTTTTGCAAAATTAATTTAAAATTATAATATACATTAACGTCTATTTTTTTAATAAAACGTAATACAACCGTTTACTAAAACGTAAATTAATATACATTAACCAAAATACATGAATATGTATGTTGTTTTAAAAAAACACCTTATTAAGTTTTAAATGTGCACTCGATTATTATTTTAAACATATTTAAACAGTTGAAACATTTTGCTAAAATTCTTACTACAACAATTTAAAAAATATAATTTTTTTGTAAATAAAGATACATTTTTGTAGGTCAAGATTCAATCTAACCCATTATCTATGTAGAAAATATACGTATACAATTTATTTATTTTAGAAAATTCCACACTACACTTAACTTTAAAATGTTAAGTCAGAATTCGTATATAACTACGCATTTTCAGTTTTTTTTTCTTTTTAATTTATTTAAGATATTTTTTGTACATTTTGGTAAACTTTATTAATCTAAATCTTTATGTATAGTTAAATATAAAATAGTTTATTCTAAATTAGTAATCGTTCTTAGCAATTTTCTGTATTTTAAAAAACTTAATTTTTTAAAGTTTTTTGTTTACTTCTTTTACTTTAATTATTTAATTTTTTCTAATGTTGTAATAAAAAGAATAAACATTATTTTAGCTTGTTTTTAGTCTATTATTTATGTATTTATTTATGATTATTGGCTTAAATAATTTACTTAACGTGTATATGTAATCTTCTCGTTATTCTCAATGCAAATGATTAGCAAAATTACAATAAAGTAAATGATTGGAGTTGTTGGAAATACAAATAATAAAATAAAAACATTCCTTGAAATGTTGATAAATTATTTATTATTATTATTATTATTATTACTATTATTATTATTATTAATAATAATAATAAGCTTTAATATCTTACTAAAGATACATTTAGCGTAAAATACATTTTTAACATCATTATAAAAAAGTAGTAGTACAAATAGTGGAATTAAAATGAAATTGAATGTTATATGTTAATGAATATAAATATAGTCAATATAGTATGCATGAAATTTAAAAAATATATATTTAAAATTACTATATGTATAATAAATTACTATAAGGCACACTTGTTACATTATACTGTAAAATGTCCAAATTAGTTTAACTAAATGCGTGGGTGGAACAATTCCTACTTTGATAGGTTTTTTAGTAGTTCAATTTTGTTTGATACTGGATTGGTTAATATTTTGAATAAGTAAGGTACAATAGGCAGCGATACACTTGCGTATTTATATAAAAAGTTTTATTTTTGTCTTTAGAATACATTATTTTGGTAAATAAAAGTTAATTTATTAAATTACTATAATAAAAACAATGACTGATTGCAATATTCAAACTAAAATTATTCCGCAATGAGAAATTTAAATTGTTTTAATTTTTAATATATTTATTAAATTAATTAATAAAAAAATTAAAAATTTTTAAATTATTCTTTTTTTTTAAATAATTTTTTTTTCTTCCAAAAATACATGCCTCACATAAACAAAGAATTTTGCACCAAACAATTGATTGGTCAAATGAAAACAATTTAATAATAATTTAATATAAATAATTTTAAAATCCTTTGTTTGATAATTATTGGTACAATAAAAACATATTTAATTTAATAAATAAGGTCAATGTGGCCAGTTTGAAAATTTTGTAATTTTGGTAATTTTGTTTGGTTTATGCTATCAAGTTACATAGGATTACGTTAAATTTTTTATAGCCAATAAAAATAAATTAGGTCAAAGTTCATGTTAAAAACGGAGTGATGTTTAGCAAATTTTGAAAATTTGTAAAATAAACGTGTTTATTGTGCAGAAATGTTTTGTGAATAAAACATCTAATTACTTATACATAAATGGATTAAGTGGATTTACAAGCAAAAAGTATGTTTATTTTATTATTCTAAAATTAAATAGAAATTAAATAATGAAATTAAAGCAAATAAACAAAAAACATTAAAAAAATATTTTATACTGGATTTTCAAAAACTGCATAAAATTGCAAAAAAAAAATTTTATTTGAGATATTTTATGTTCTATTTAGCTGTATACAAAAATTCAGATTAATGGAGTTTACCAAATAATATAAAATTTATCTTGAAGAATTTTAGAGGAAGATGGAATTGATAATGTGTGTGCTGTTATTCACGGATTTTGCATTTAACATTCCAAAATTAAGTGTAATGTGTATTTTACTAAAGGTTTTAATTTTTTTGCAAAATAAGTTGCTTTCGTGTGTTATCTACATAGATAATATACTATTAAATGTTTAGAGTTACAAAAAGGGTTCTGTACAAACCAAATCTAAAACATCGTTATTATTGTAGTCATAATTTTAGCAAAATGTTTCAAAGGATTTAAAACAAGTTCAAAATAATGCTCCGGTGTACATTAACAAAATTGTTATTTGTTTTTCACTATAATTTACAGTTTACTATCTGTTTGACCTATTTAGACTGCAAAAACCTTGTTAAACAAAAAAACGGACCTTTGTATTTTTGATTCTCAACATCCCGGAATTAAGCGTTATTAATTTATGTTTGTTTTTGTTAAATAGTAGGTTAACAAATTGTAAAATAACGTATTACTTATAAAAATATTATATGTGTTATGAAAAATCGAGTTTCAAAGGATTGCATTGGTACATTTATGGACTAAAATTGGAACTGGCTAGCAGAAGTTATAAAATACAGTGAATATTCCCTAAAGTGTTGACATTATACAGTTTGTAACTTTTTTTTTACATGTTTATGTATTTTAGTTAATAAAGTTATTTATTTAACAACTTAAATGCTTTTTATTTAAGCTTTAGTAAATGGTGCTATTATGCTTTATTGCAAGAATAAATATTGTTATATATTTTAATTAGAAATGTTTTTTGCGAATAATGTTACTTAATGTATATTGTTAAAGTATTATCTTAGGTATGTATTAGTAAAATTTAAATATGTCTAAGATAAGTAACTAGAGCAGAATGCTACAAAGTATCACAGTGATTCTATTTTCGCACGTCAATAGTCATAAATTGTAGACATGAATTGCTAATGATAGTAATACATTTTTTAAATTTATAAACTATTTTTGTTTGTCCCGGAAATATTACGGAAAAGCAACATAATATTATTAAATAAAATCTAGTTTTAAAATATAATGGCAAACACAAAGATTTTTTAAACGCCTTATGTACAAACATAAATCTCGAGTTTTTGTGAACAAATTGTCGATGTAATTGAATCAGGTAATTTTGTTATTCAGTAAAACACCAAAATATTAAAAAATATTACAAGTATTCATCTTCGCATTTTTAATACAAACCTTTGGATAAAGTTAAATCAATTGTGTTGAAGATTTGTGTAAACTAAAACTAATTACTTTACATTTTGTAAGATTTAATTTTAGACTATGTTTTGTTGATTAATCAACTAATTCACTAATTCACTAATTTAGGAAATGTACATTATTTTTTGTATCAAAAAATGGATTTACCTAAAGCCATGTTATTTGCATATTTGAAAAGTACACGGGCTTTCTTGGTCGGAGAACATCTACGTAAAAGAAATAAGACCGCACCTTGTAGAATACCTTTAATATTTTGAATTAAAATAAATTTTTTACACCCAATTTGGGTCTATTGTGTTTTTGTTTAAAAATAATTGGATAGCTATTTAATTGTGTGATTAGGGGCATTAAGTTCAATAAGACGCTTAAGCAGTAATTGTAAAAATGTTTTAATTACAAATATTTTCTACATATTAAACACGTTTATATTAAAATTTTTTGCAATTTACTAAGTGCCTATATATTTTTAATTTAAAATTTAAAACGAATTTAATTTTATTGGTTTATTAAAATTGTGCTTATTCCTACATTAATTGATAGAATAAACCAAACAAAATTATGTCCTAGCATACCAACAATTTCAAAATAGCCACATTGACCACCTTATTTATAAAACTATGTATTTTTGATAGTTTTAGTTTTTATTAAACAATATATTTTTAAATTATAATTATTATTTTTATTATTTATAGTTATTTGTTTAGATACTTTAGTAAAAGTAGTTTTTAGCACAAATTGTTTATATTAAATTATTATTTAATTTATTTAATTTAACTAATTAAATGTTTGGTGCAATATTTATTTTTTACATGTGAGCACGTATATTTAGGAAACATAATACTTACTTAAAAATAAAATAATTTAGTAATAACATTTTTCATTAATTAATGTAATAAACATATTAAACATTAAAAGATTTAAATTATTTATTGCAAAATAATTTAAGTTAAATAATACAAACAGCAATTTTTTTCTTAAATTAACTTTAAAAAAATTTCTTTAAAAAACTGGCTTTATAAAATGTTAACTGATGTCATCATTTTTTACATTGTTAAATAGTGTAGTCTAAAAATAAATTGCTTTATATAAATGTTTAATTAATTAATTGCTTATAGTATTTTTATACATTATTGAATTGTTTAAAAATATTTTTAAATTCACATACTCAATTAAAGGTTGTAATTTAAATTATGAAAACATATTTTTAGCCGCATTTAGTAAGTAATATTATATTATTAAACAAAAACGTTGTGTTTCTTATATAGTCCCAAATAAAATATTATAAAAAGTTAAATGTAAGTTTAATTGTGAATATTCTTGTTAAGTGAAAACATTGCATATATATATATATATATATATATATAGTACAAATTGCTGCGTACACAAACACACAGTTAAAGACCATGTTAAGCGCAATGCAGCAACAAACTGTTTTAGTGTACACAAAAAACGTTTTAATATGTTAATATAAATCAAGTTAATTTGTTTAAGTTTTATAAATATTTTTAAAAATTTATTTAATTTGTACTAAGTTTAACTGTACCCTTATATTTTGTAAATATTTAACAAAATTATAACTTCCCGTGATCTATAAGTATGTAAAAAAATTATCTTACAGTTTAAGTTTTTTTTAATATTTTTATTTAATATATAATTACATTTAATATACAGTTATTACAACGTTTATTGCAAAATAGTAATTATTTATCTAAATTAAAATATTTGCAATAATGTATAATAATTACAAAATGTTTAATCACATTATTTAAAATAATTAACGTGCAAAAATAGAATCACTATAATCATTAGTAGCATTCTGCTCTAATTGCTTATTTTAAACATATTTAACTCTTACTAATACATACTTAAAATAAATCGTTATCAATTTAAATAAAGTTACATTACCCGAAAAAATATTTTTTAATTGTAATATACAACAACATTTATTGTTCAAATAAAGCGCAATACTACTACTTAGTAAATTTTAACTCAAAAACGCATCATTAAAAAAATTTATTATGTTAAACAAAATAGATGAATATGTAAAAAACAAATTACAAACTATACAATACCAATGATTTAAAAAACATTTATAGCATTTTATAACTTATGTCAGGCATTTCAATTTTCAGTCTATTAAGGCATCAACAAAATACTTTAAAACTTAATTTTTTATAAAATAAACAATCTTTTTTATAAAAACAAACTTATTTTACCATTTGTTAACTCACCCTTTGAAGAAATCAAACAATAAATTAAAAAAGATTAATTTTAAAATATACGAAAGTCCGTGTTTTGTTTTACTAGGCAGTTGCATTTTCAAAAAGTTAAGTTTATAGTAAATTGTTTCTTATACTAAAAAACACATTATCAATTTGTAAAAAGACATTGTATCTTTTTATTGTTTTAATTTTTATAAAACAAAGGATTTTTAAAATAGTTTATATTCAATTATTGTTAAATAGTTTTGACTTGACCATTGATATACTTAATAAAAAATTATTTGTTTATGTAGAGCACGTAATATTAAAATTTTAAAAAATATTATTAAAAAAAGTATTAATAAAAATCAATTTATTAAATATATTACAATTTAAAACAATTTAAAATTTTCTTCGCAAAAAAATGTTATTTTGAATATTGATCTACTTTATGAATTTTTAATAAATTCAAAACATATCGTGTTTTTTTAAAATTTGTTTTTTTAAATTTTTATTTATTAATTGTTTTAAAACAAATAATTTGGCACTCACTTATAAACAAAAATTATAAAATTATAATCGTAATAAAGATAAAATAATTACAACTAAAATCAAAAGTATAAAATTGCTAGAAAACCTTTAAAATATTATAACAAAAATAAATTAATTTTTCTAGTTCTAAGCCTTAATAAATAAATCAAGTTTAGACGCAATGTTAGCAACCTGGCGCTTGTAAAAAAATTATATTTTTACGAAAACAATAAAAAAGCCTTTTGCAAACATCTAAATAATTAATTAAAAACCAAAAATAAGCTCAGTGTTTGATTTGCAGGATTTTCAATGCAAAAACGTAACCTGTGTTAAAACATGGAATGTGCACACAGCTTTTTGTAGTAAAAAGTTAGAACAAATAAAAAAAAATTAAAAAAATACAATTAAAATATTTTAAGTACCATTCGTCTACTTAGTAAAACTTTATAAATAACGCAAATAGTGACAACACGCCATAGTAATATTAGTTCTCCTTTTTGATTTTAAATTAAACATAAAAGTATTGTGCATTAAGTCACACAATTACTTGCCTATCAACATTAGAGGAAAATATATTAATACTGTTGATTATTTTACATAGCTAGGTAGCATTATTGATAAATACGCATAAACCAAATTTTATATTAAAATTATTTTTTGAAAAGCAATGTCAGTTTAATACGGTAGTGTTTTTCTATTTGCCTAAAACAAAATTTTAACAATTATTCTTACGGCAATATATTAGAGTGAATCGTAAAAATGAATAAACTTAATTAATAAAACAATATATATTTTTTATTGCCGGTACCTTAGAGGTATTTAAAAAAGTACCTGGCGCGATTACATTTTAGATAAAAGAATTATAAAAAAACAGATTTTTGTTTTTCTATATCACATTATTACAATTAAAAAAAAATTACTTAGTCAAATTCTACATTTACCACCCAAAAGACCAGCAAGAATAGTTTTAAAATAGAAGATTAAAATTAGTAAAAAGGTTGTTAAACTATAAAAAACTTTAATAATAATTATTTAAATATATTTAAATAAAATAAATATTATACAAAAACAAAATGTATACTACTGCGGAAACAATGAAAGATGACGCCATTCCGGCAAACAACAACGTTTCTGGATGACA
Organism: Cardicola forsteri; assembly: GCA_025895645.1. Taxonomy (NCBI): domain Eukaryota; kingdom Metazoa; phylum Platyhelminthes; class Trematoda; order Strigeidida; family Aporocotylidae; genus Cardicola; species Cardicola forsteri. The sequence goes on along the minus strand of JAKXYG010001430.1, from coordinate 255,127 downwards.
AAGTTACCAAATAACAAAGTTGAGTAAAAGCCGAAAGAAAGAGCAGTTTTCGATTTGCAGAATATTTAATGCCAAAAAAATTTGTTATTGTTGTTGTTGTTTTGCTGTAATTGTTGTCTTATTGCCCCATGCTTATTTTTAATGCAAAAAGGTTTTATATAATAATATATACAATATAATATATTTTATTAACTTAAACAAAATGTTAAACATAATGTTTAAATACGTAAAAACTTTATGTTGTTTTATGTTCTTTTTAAATTAAAAGATTTTGTTTTTGTAGATCTTTTTTTTGTAATTGTTGTTTTATTTCACCATGCTTATTTCAAAAGAAATAAGTATTGTAGTAATAATAATAAATATTATTTTTAATATAAAAAATTTTTTTTTTTTAATTACTTAGTCTTGCAAAAAAATTGGTTTAAAAAATCAATCAATAAAATTAAAATTATATATTAATAAAAAAAAAGTAAATTAAACAATAGACTTTACAATAATTGTGTTATTGGCACTGTGTATATTGTACAAATAAAACAGTAAATTACGAAAAAACACATGGTTATAAAAACTAAATATTTTGTAAATATAATTTTTAAAATTATTTATTTTGGTTCTAATAATAAACACATATTTAACAAAAATATTGGTTATATATATATATATATTATTACATTAAAATCTACGCTGTATATAAGCAATTAAAAAAACAGTTTTTGGCCAATAATATTATTTCTACTTTAAACAATAAAATATATGTTAAATTTTAAAGCACAATTAAAAGTACGTTACTTTTTTGGCATATGCACTAAAGCATTATCTCGTACAATCAACAAATGAATTAAATTATTTTGTTGTAGTTTAGTCCTAAATGTTGTTAAAAATAGTTATAAATTTTAATTTGTTTTAGTGAATACATAATTGACTCTATTTTGGTAGTTTTCAAAACGTAGTTTTATAATATCCGTAAAAACATAATAAATGCGCAACCTTTTTAAAAATTTAATTGCAGTTATTATAAAAAGTGGAATTATAAATAACCGTAGATTGCATTTTTTACGGTTTGTACTTTAAATCATATTTGTTATTAAAAAATCAATTTTTACTGAATAGTTTTTATATACTTGTTTCAAATTCTACTCGTTTTTTAATGTTGTACTGTTAAAAAAAACGTTTTTAACTATTTTGTTAAATTTAAGTTGACTAATTTTATTTAATTGCGGATAAGTAAATAAAAATAATTGGTTAATTTTTTAACTATTTGTTTTGTAGGCTTTAATTTAATAATAGTAATTAAATTATTTTGTTTAATAATTGTGTAAATTTTAGTTTTTGCTGCTTTTAAAAGTGTATAATTATTAAAACATTGCGCACAATCCTTGTGGTTAAATTAAATAAATATATAATTTTTTTATAGTTAAAACAAAATTATTATTTGTTTTATTTATTTTTAATTTTAAAAATTAAAAAAAAACGTTAACTATAACTAATGTTCAGTTGTATATGCATACAAAAATTTAAAACAAATAAATTTTGTTTAAATATATTGTATGCAGTAACTGTGCTGGTTTATATAGGCATTTACAAAATTATGTAATTAAAAAAAAATTAATGTTACGAAATTGTTTTATATAACTAATTTTATTTGTTTTTTAGTTTTATATGTAACTACTATTATTTAGTTATTTAAATACAATTTGTTTACAAACTCAAAAATACTTGAAAATATACAATTATAAAAAAAATAATTAAAGAACAATTACTTTTAACTAATGACATCCAATGTTATTTTAGTTTAGTTACTTTGTTAAAAAAAATTAATGTTTATTAAGAACTTTCACATAAAACACTATATACAGTTATTATAAAAAATAACAAAAAATAAAAGTGTTAAATTTAAATTAGTTTATTATGTCAAATTGATTTTTGTAAAGCAAATATTAAAAATTAAAATAATCTCAGGTACTTAGTTCTCCATTTACATTCATTTAAATACATTTATTTAAAAAAGTTGAGTTAGCCAAAATAACATATTTTAAAATTGTTTTATACACAAGTAGATAACACGTTAAAATTACAAATATTTTATAATAATTAGCATGTTATTTTGTGTGCTTAATTTTCTTAAAAATGAACAATAACAAATCCTTAAAATTGATGTTAAACGCACATTCAAATTTGCCTTAATTGTGATTTTATATTAATTATTAAAATAAACATTTAATTATTTTAACCAATATAAATAATGATAATTATTATTAAAAAAATAATTTAATATAAATTTTAAAACAAAATAAATAATTTTTTATTTATGATTAACCTTAATTTTCTCTTCATCTGTTAATTTTACTTTTTGATTGCATTGTTTGCGAAACAAATAGTAATGATAGAAATGTTTTTTAACGTAAATAAATATCGTATAATTTAAGAATTAAAAATAAATAGAAAATTATACAGAGATAACCTTTTACAAATTAATTGAATTATTAAAAGTCAAAAACCACCAAATTATGATATTGTTGTAAAAAAACTACAGATAATCAAAAAATTGTTATAAAATGAAAAATTATAATAAACATATTTTAAAAATCAAAATATAAATGTTAAACAATTTTATTTATTCCACAATAATAAACAAAGCAATAGAATTAGGTCTAATTAAAGGTTAAGCTATTTATTACTAAAATACAAAAGGATAAATGATTATTTTTTTGTAAACAGTAGAGTAAACAACACTAGTGTTATTGGCGTTTTGTATATTTGCTCATAAAAATATAATTTGAAATAAACAAAGTGTTGTGTGAGTAAAAGTTTTAAAACCGCCATTCTCGCTTGTTAGAAAGAAAACTCACTTTTGACAAGTAATATGTTGGTTTAGTATAAAGTATAATTAACCTATTAAATAGAAAATTATATTTAATATTTTTAATTGTAAAAAATGTTTTATTAATAAAAGTCGTTTTTTATAATAAAATGCAACACAGTTACAACGGGTTTTCTAATGTTATTTCGGACAATACTCCTTGTCATACATTTAAAAAAGTAATGTCATATTTATCTTCGTTTACTTTATTTGCTTTTTACTTACACTAAAACATTTAAATAGTTATAATTAAAAATTTTTTTTATTTAATTACCAACTAACAGTTCTGACGTAAATGTTATTAAAAATTGTTTTAGTGTGCCAAAGCGCAACATTAATAAAGATACTTAAATTGAGGAATTGTGTAATTGTATTAAATTTGTTGTTCAATATAAAATAAAACAACATTATATTAACAATGTTATCAACATTATTTTAATTTGCTTTTATTAAGTAATTAAAATTTAAAGCAATTACACTATTTATTAAACACTATGTTTTTATGATATAATTAATTATTTGTTAACTAGAAATATTCCATGTGTTTTTTTATCTAATGTTGTATTTTATATTAATAATTTTACCCGAGTTTTAATGTTCAACAAGCTCACCTTTTATAAAATTAGTTTTTATAGTAACAGTGGATATTAATATTAATAAAATTGTAATTGTTTTATTATATACTGTATAATAACAACATAAATTATAGACAATGTTTACATGTTATTAGCAGTAAATAAGTATATATTATGTATAATTCTATTATCTAGTTTTTAATTGTAAGTAATAATATATTAAAATTTTAATAATTTAGTTTTATAAATAAAAGTTTTTTTTAAATATATATTTATTTTTTTATGTATGATTGCTCCAAACATTTATTAAAATACTTTAAAACACGAGTAATAGAAAACATCTATAATTTTATCAATTTTGTTTCTTTGCTTTTACGGTTAATTTTTAAATTATGCCTCAGTATTAATTATTAAAGCTTACAAACAAAGTACGTTTTTGCACATTTAACCAGTTAACAAAAAATATTAATATTATTAAAATATTACATTTTGCATTAATTTTTGAACCTTAATATGTAGACCAATATCATTTGTAAAGTAAACATTTATTAATTTTCCGTGTTTTTATTTAATGCTATAAGACAAATTATTCAAGAGTTGACATAATAAAATTAACAACTAAAACAATATAAATCAAAATAAATTTTTAAAATGTTTTTGCGACAATTTAAAAAATATCTTTGTGCAAACATTTTTGTTTTACAGCAACAAATCCATAGTAATATTTACATATTTTAAAAGCATTCTGTAAAATTTAACATTTTTCTATAAACAATATCCATAAAAACAACTTTTATTAAAATTAATAAAATTAACTATATAATAAAGGAAAATGTTTATATTGTTCAATAACGTAAACTAAAAAAGTACTTTCTCAATATTATTTTCTCTTTTTTCTTTGTTGATTTTATAAATGTTTACCCACTGCATTATTTAAACGGTAAAAATTACTTTGCAAAACGTTTTACTTAAAAAATACAATATAGTGTTTTTAAATAAAAATATAAAAAGACGTAAACTGTGAGATAAATTTATTTTGTATATTCTCGTTAGTCGCAAACATATAACATTTTAGTATGTAAATGTTTGAGTTGTACTAATTTAAATGTTATCTGTACCCCCCTTTTTGTATATATATATACTAAAATGTTATATGTTTGTAACTAACGAGAATATACAAAATGAATTTATCTCACAGTTTACGTCTTCTTATATTTTTATTTGGAATTATAAAGTAAACCCAATGTTTTAAAATATAGTTTTTGTTCTAATAATTGCAATCGTTTACACTTTTTTTTGCATAAGTAATAATCGCTTTTTGTTGCTAGCTATTTGAAACTTGTTAATTATTTAATATAGCATTATTGCGTTTACTTTGTTAAAATTTAATGCTATACTATTTTTAATTTTTGTAATTACAAGTTTTACTTTAGTTACAAAAAATGTCTTTAGTCCATACATATAGTTTTAAATGGCATTTATGCTATTATTTTTATTAAGATTTATAGGTTATTTGGCGTAAACTAATTAAATGCTCTGCTGCTTTGAGTGACTGCCCATTGTTTGTTAAAAATAATTAGCTATTTGTTCTGCTAGGTAAAGTGTTTATGTTTTTTCAATGTGTTTAAAATGTTATTTTTTAATTTTTTAAAATACGTTTTTATCAATTATATATCATATATTGTAAATTTTAATTAATTTTAAAAATTTGTTTAATTAGTTTATCAAGTTTTGTACTGCAAAACAAATACCAAGTAGAAAAAAATACTATTTTTTTAAAAACAACCACTATGTTATAAAAAATATAAAGATTTTTGCTAAAACAATTAACGGAATTATATAAAATAAGTATTATAACATTTTTTTTTGAAAATATAATAACAATAGTAAAAAATTGTAACTAAAACAAAACAATTAAAAATATTTTACAAAATTAAAGAAAAATTAGAAAAAAGCTATTTTTAATATTGCTTAAGATTATTTAAAAAAGATTACAACTTCTAAGCTAATTACTGTTAAAAAATAGTTATTAAAGTAAAACATATGTAGCAATCACATAACTAAAAAAAACTCAGTATAATTATAACATACAATATTATATATATATATATATATATATATATATATATATATATATATATATATATATAATATTAATGCTTGCTACTTTGAATGTTTGCACAAGAAACATTTTTCATTAGTGGACAATTAACAAAACCAAACATAAGCCCGCGTTTTAGTGCCGGCGATGGGATTTGAACCCATGTCCACCCAGGTCCGAATTCGAACGCTGTACCGCTAGACCATCCCGGCAGATAAAATACAATTACAATTTTAACGTCAAATATAAAAAAACAAAATACATGAAATATTTTCAGTTACCAAATGATTGATAAAATAGTAAAATAAAAAGTATTTAATGGTTAATGTAATTGCGCTTTTTTAATCACTTGATTAAGGCGGTTTGGAATGTTGTTAATAAAATTATTAATATATTTTTGTTTTATTTCATATTAAACAACAAACTAAATATGATTTTAGCCCTTCTAATATCTAGATGTATATATAAAACAAATAAAGTAAATCTAGGTAAATATGACATTACTATTTTGGAATTATGACATAGAGCATTGTTCAAAAAAAACATTAGTAAGTTTGGTGCGACTGCGTTGCATTTTAATATAAAAACATATTTTATTAATAAAACAAATTTTTTACTATCTAAGATACCGGATATAATTTTTAATTTAACAGGTTTATTATACTTAATCAGGATCAGGATCATTTGTTAAAAGTGGGCTGTTTTTCTAACTATTTGTAGTAAATATTTTTAAAAATTAAGCTCGCATAGTATTTTATTTTTGTATTTAAATGGTTCATCCCATATTATTGTTTTATCAACAAAATATGCAAAGCACCAGTAAGACAATCTTCGTTTAATGCATTTGCTACAAAACATAAATTTGCATTTTTTTTGTTTTTTATTAATAAATGGTTTAACTATTGGTGATTCACATGTTAAACCAAATTTTTTTGCACGGCTTCTTACCATTAAGTAACTAAATTCTTGTAAATTATTTTTACAATATTTAAAATAGGCTGGTTGTAATTTTTAAAAATTCTATTAAAATGTTTTGATTATCCGTTTTACTTGTTTTATTTTTTCCAACATTATTATAGTTTCTTGGTTTTGTTTATTCAAAACACAATAAATTGTTGTAAAACTTACTATATACAATTCCACTAGTTGTTTAAGCAAAAATCCATAGTTTTTTAATTTTTTTATAACATGGTGTTGATTGTCATTAAAATAGTAATTTTTTATTTAGTAACAAAATAATTTAAATGTGATTTGTATTTTTTTTATATATTTAGAATAATAACTTTTAATTTTAAGCAAATTAAAATTGTTTAAACATAATTTTGCATTAACATTATATATAAAAAATAATTGTTTTGCATTTGTTACATAATATTGTGTATTAAATATTTAAAATAAAATTGTTTTTTGTTTAATTAATAGAAATATATATATATATATATATATATATATATATATATATATATATATGTTATAAATGTTGTGTGTTTTATAGGTTCACGTAATAAAATAGTGCACATTAAATTAAATTGTAATGTCGGTTTTCAATATTACTAAAATAATTATATTTAATTATATTTTTTTATATAATTATATATACTACAATTTTTATATTTATATAAAATTTAATATTTTGTAGTTTTCAAATATATATGTGTGTATATAATTAAAGATTGTTTGTACATAAATATTTGTTAACTTATAATTGTATTCAAAAATAAATTTAAAAAATTATATTTGTTTTTTGCTATTTAAAAAAAAAATTAATTTTTTGTTTAAGTAAAAATATTAAAATTTATTTGTAATAAAAATGTCCGACGTTTTTAATTCAACTATTTTACAAAAAACCCTTATTCTCGAATGCTATTGTAATTTAATAAGGTTATTATAAATATTTTTTTTGCATTTTATTAACATTATAGGATGATTTTGTTTAATTAACAAAAATTTCACTACTTATTTTAATAATAAATTAAATATTGCTATTAAATATAAAATAATTACAAAAAACAGTTACAGTTGTAAAAATATTTTTTTAAACAAAACGTTTATTGTTTGCATGTTCTGCAACAATAATATAATGCATCTACGTATTTTAGTCTAAAATAGTTTTTAAATTTTTTTAGAAGGCTAACATTAGTTAAAATATTGTCCTAACTATAATACACAAGTTAAACCTATTAACATATTAAACATATTAATTATAAGATATACAATATTTTCGTATACATTACGTGATATTAGATTAAAGGTTGTTATATTTTTAAATCGTTAATGTGTATTACGTAGTAATTTTTAACAAATTTTGTATAGAATTACAAGGTAAATTTAATTAAATTGTAATTAATAAATTTAAAAAAATAATTTGTGATAAAATAATTGCATTTTTACTTTATTATTGTACATTGTATTTATTGGTGTGTAAAATATTTTATATACAATTTGTATATTGTTCAATATATATATATATATATATATATATATATATATATATATACATAAACATAAACATAATAAAAATAATAAACAGTTATTACTTTTAATAAATAGCATTAATATAAATGTTTTTTAACAAATATTATTTATAGTAATGTAATTATAAAAAAAAATTAATTTTAATATTAAAATAATGTTATTTTTTCAGGAAATATTAGTTAGTTTTATTACTACTACACATTATTTATATTGTTTTTAAAAACATAAATAACATAAAAACATGTTTTTGTTATTTACACGACACACACACATATATATATATATATATATATATATATATTTTATATATATATATATATATACATATATATATATATATACAAAAAAAGGAAAAAAAAAGTGCGTTTGTGTGTAAAGTAAAAAAAATACAAAGAAAATAATATTTAATCTGACATTATTTTGTAGAAACGTTAAATTTTTTAACATTATAATTATCATTTAAAGCAAAAATTAAATAATATGTAAAATACATAAATATGTTTAAATTATTTAAACAATGTTGTTCTTAATTTATACATTAAAATTTTAAGATAAAAAAAAGAAATTATTATGATAAACTTAAAATACCTAATTTCCAATATAAATTTAAAAAAATTATTCTTTAATATTAAATAATCTATGTAATTATTTTTTGACACGATAAACGTTCAAATGTTATAAATATTTTAATTACAATAAAGTTTTTTTTTTAAATACAATAATATATTTTGTCAAAATAAGAAACATTCCTAAAATTCTATTTTTATTTTAAATCAAACATTTATCAAAATAAATAATTTAAACTAGTTTTATACAATTTTCTACTTTTAAACTAACTATTTTATTTAAAGTTTACATTTTACACGTTTTGTGAAACATAGGCAAACTAGACTGCAAATTTAGTTTAATAAATTACGTTGCCAAAAATTTAAATAATAACATGGCTTTAATAATTGTCTGTTTAAATATTAAAATTAGCATTTAATAGCACATGTTCTACAAAGTGCGGTTTCATTATTTTTATTTCTGTTAACATTGACGTCTATCAACATACATTTTTTAAATTTACAAATAATGTAACTAAGTGTAAAACTACAAAAAGCAATTGTATTTTTAAAATTAACTGATTTTTTGTTCAAACGTTTTTTTTAAAACCATAATTGACATTAACACGATTATAAAACTAAAATTAAAATTTAATCTTACAAAATATTGGATTAGCCGTTTTATTTAGACTGAAAATGAATTGTATAACGTTTAAAAAAATTACATTTAATATACAATTTTTAAACATTAAATAAAACAATAGTTAAAAAATTAAAAATTTTTAACTTTTAATTGTTATTTTAATAATTTAATATTTTTAACAAATACACATTTAATACATCCTTTTAAACATAATTTTAACCTAAACATATAATTGTAAAAGGCCATCGATTTACATGTTTATGCCACAATATATAAACTAACTTTTAGACAAATTTATTTAAACTATAAACATTTTTTATCTAATTATTGTTGTCTCATGTTTATTTATTAACTTAGTTTATTTTATTAACTTACAAAATATAGCAATTTATTGCAATAATATTGAAATAAATAATGCACCATTTTTGTTATATAAATCTACTAAAATGTTAAATCATTAAAAAGCTTGCATTATTAAAACATTTTAAATAAATAAATATTGATTATATAATATAATTATTTAAATTATGTTTGCGTAAAAAACAAAAACATTTTTGTTATGTAATAAAAAAATGATTAAATTATATTTTAATTAATTAATTTATCAAGAAATCTATATTATTTTACTTATTATATTTTTATTTAATTAGATTAAAAGTTTATTAATTTTTTAAGTGCATTATAATAATAAATAAATTAGTAATAAAAACATTTCTAAAAATTGTTAACAAACATACTAAAGATTAAACAAATTAATAACTAAGAAACTAATGATTTTTGGAATTAAATATAATGTTTTTTCATAATTGTAGCATTTTTTACATGCTAATAGTGAAAAAGATGTTTTTATTGTATTAACGTAAATATAATAAAATTTAATAATAATAATAATTAAAAAAAACATATTTTAATATATAAGCGCAATATAAAGATAATTTATAACTATAACATTATATATTAGAAAATATAATAGACCAATATAGAAATACAAAGTATTTTTATAGGTATACCATGTAAGTATTTTTGTAATTATAATTATTTTATAAAATAGGTATTTGCATAATTATAAAAATTTATTTATGCTGTTTTGTTAAATATATAATGTCACAACGACATATTATATATATATATATATATATATATATATATATATATATATATATATATATATATATACATTTAATGTTAAAATTAATGTATTTAGTATTCAGAGGTATTACTTATATATATACATATATATATATATATTATAAACTCTATTATAAATAATGTTTAATTTACATATTAATTAAATTCCATAATATTTAATAATTGCAATATCTAAAAATGGAATTAAAACGAAAAAGTAATGAAATAAATTTAAACAATATTTATAAAATTTATGTAAAATTATATTGTCCATTATTTAAAATTTTAATTAAAAAAAACATATCATTAATAATAATATGAAACGTAAAAACAAACAAATTGAAAAATGCATAAAAATACATTTATTTATTGTTATGTACATAACTACAATATTAATGTTAAAATACACTCATTTAGTAGACCAAGGTAATTAATGTTAAAATATTTTTACATTTTTAATGTAATAAAGAATATATATTGTAATAAACAAAATTTTAGTAATGTACATTTTTTGCTTAAATTTTGGTATATTTTTATTATTATTATTGTTATCTTTTTTGTTTTGTATGTAAAATGTACATATTTTTATTTGTTTTACCAACTAAGCAATATTCATTGTTGTAGATATATTAGCATTTAAAATTATTTTAAGTTTTAAGCCACACAATTGCAAATATTATATAAAAATTTTACAACAAAATGTTAAAAAATAGTATTTAATTTAATTATAATATTTTTATTTCACGTATGATTTTGTGTTATTCTAATATAAAACTTTTTGGATTGTTCCTCATTGTTAGTAGCGTTCTTAAATGTTTTTGTTTTATTACTTTTTTATTTTAAATAGGGTTAATTATTTTTACTTTTTTAATACATTAACATATTAATGACAATTTACAATCTTATACAGTAAACGGCAGTTAATTTTTTTTATAATCTCATCATTTAAAATATAATCTAGTTATGTTTCTTTAAACTAATTCTAAGAAACCGCAATAAAAACATCTGGTATTTTATTAATTTTGTTTGTTGCTTTTACGTTTCATTTTTACATATTGCCGAAGAAATAGTTATTGATGCGTACAAAGTTAATAAAAGAACACGGCTATATTGATTTGAGTCCATGTAAGAATGACATTGTTTTTCATAACTGATTTTAATATTAATAATTAAATTAAAATAACATTTTGTGTTTTAAATAATTAATTCTGTTGACTACAGTATATAAATATATAAAAAAGCTTTGTAAACACTTAGTAGCATTAAAACTCTTATTATTTTTAACAAAAATACTAAATTTTATTTTATAAAAATAATAATAAAATAATTTAAATACAATTTACAATATTTACTAATGCGTTATTGTTGTTATTGTGATAAAACCTTTCTTAAAAATATAAAATATTTATAAAATGACATAAATTATCTTGCATTATCACATTTTAAATAAAAAAATTCTAAAAAACGCTAATTTACGTTTTTTATATGACATTATTACGATACAAAAATATGCTTGGTTAAATTTTACATTTACTCTCCGACAAACCAACATAAACAGTTTTAAAATGAATAAATAAATACTATAAAAATATTGGTAAATCCCAATCATCTTATGTCAATACTACTTGCAAAAATTTAATTTAACTAATTGTTTAATAAAATTAAACAACACATTTAACAAAATGTTTAAATGCATAAAATAATTTAAAACAAAAATAATAGAAGACGTAAACTGTTAGATAAATTAATTTTGTATACTCTCTTCAGTCACAAACATGTAAAGAATCAGTATATATATATATAATGTAATTAACTTAACATTTATAATTATACATACATACACATATGCAGCATGGATACAATAAAAAAGTTTTTTATTTTCGCGCACTTAATACTTATGATTAAAAAAGCAAAGCGTCGTGATTTGTTTACCTATGATTATGAATTAATTTAATGTTTTTATAAAAGGGGCACAAAAGTTAAAACAATTGCCAAATACATGAAAATAGATGTTTCAACTGTGTACAACATTTTAAACAATAAAACAAGCCCCAGATTACCCACAGTTGGTAGAAAAAGTTTAACAACTAAGCAAGATGATCAGTTTATAATTATAAAGCTTAAAAAACATAGAACAATAAATTTAAAACAAATAAAAAATTAATACTTAAAAACATTTTTTATATTTATTTGTAAAAAAAAGACAAAATCTGAAAACTTCATTCTTAAAACAGCTGCTAAGAAACCTCTACTTAGTCGTGCTCATAGATTACAACGAGTAAATTTTGCTAAAAAGTACAAACATTATCCATTTTCTTATTGGAAATCAATATACTTTACAAATAAGTGTTCCATTTGTTAAAGGATATTGTGCAATTAAGAACAATCAGTTTCCAAAATGGATGCGTACTAGTGACAACTTAAACAACGCTAAATTTGTACAAATATATTTAGAGAGCTGTTTAAAAATGCTACAAAACAATTAACAATTATTTAAAACAATGCTCCTGTGCATAGTTTAAATGTGGTAATGTGTAATTTAACATAACTTACAATTTACTATACAATTGCCGTATTTAGACCACAAAAGCTACAAAAAGTAAAACATACAATCCAAACCTCAATGTAATTGAAAACCTTTTTAGTATTTTAAAACGTAAAGTAAACCGCATGGAAACTGGCGTACTAATGGAAAAGAAAATTAAACATGTAAAAAAATGCATTTTAAAGGACTGTATTGGTACGTTGATAGATTACTACCCTAAGCGACTGGCAGAGGTTAAACAAAAACGTGAATATTACATAAATTACTGACATTATTAAGTTTGTTACTTTTATTTTGTATATTTTTGTACTTTAGTAGATAAAAATATTTTTTTAAACCAATTATCTGTGTTTGTTTTTAAGTTTTCATAATAGTGGTATTGTGCTTTATTGCTAAAACAAATGTTATTGTGTATTATATTAATAATTTTTTTGCGAATAATATTAAATGTATATATATTAGTAAATATTATTTTAAATACTTATTAACAAGCGTTAGATATGTTTACATATATTTTAATATTATAGTAGGTCAACATTGGATTCATTTATGTCACTATCTATATATATATTTATTAATAATTTTAAATGCAGAACTGACACTACGTACGTTTTAAATGAATGATAATAATTAAAATAAATAAATAACGTTTGTTCAGTGTTTTTAATATTATTATTTTTATTTTATAACTTTAAATAAAGTATTTAAATTGACAATTAATGTAATGTTTGTTAAAAGTTACAAGTTGTAAGTATTATTTTATTATACATTAGATTAATAAGTAGACTATTGGAAATAATTATTTTTTAATTATATTTCCGATGTTTTACATTTTATTTAATATTTAAATTATTATAAATTGTATATAATATATGTAGATTATATATATATATATACATCCTGAAAGTGTAACATATAACTCTGGGTGGTTCAACAATACAGCGCTTGACATAAACCTGGGTCGATATGGGTACAATATTTAAAATAAAAAAAATAAAATAATAAATATACAACTGGGCAATTAAAATTGATTAGATTTACTATAAATAATAAAGGTTTAAAGTCATTTACCTGTAGCTCAGTGGTTTAAGGCGCTGGTCTGACACCAGATAGAACGTGGGTTCAAGTTCATGTGTGTAAAACTTAAAAATTCTGCATTGTTAATAATTCCAAACAAGGATAAAACAACTGTACAGTGCTCCTGGTTGACTAGAAAACCTTGTAAATTTATTATTCAAGTAAATCTGATTATACTAATATAACATTTTAAAAAAACATATAATTTCTTAAAACCCCATCGTTAAATAAATATACAAGTATGTGTCAACATGTGTATAATACAATTAATTAGTTTGTATAAAATATTTTAACTATAGTATAACAATTTATGTTTTGTTTAAACATACGAAAAAACATTATGTTAAGATTTTTAATAAAACAATTAATTTAAAATAATTTTTAATAGTATTATTATTACATTTTAGTTAAAAAAGGAAAAATAAAATATTAAAAATTATTTGTAACTAAAATAACATTAAATCATTATTACTGCTATTTAATTTTTTTACGAATACTGCTAAAATAATGTTTAAAAATGTTTTAGTAAAGTGTAAATGTGTTTCATAAAAGTAGACTTGTAAAACCTAATTTACCATACTAAAATAAAATTAACAAAATTGTTCAACTAAAAGAAATATATAACTATAATCTAAAATAGCAAACATATATTATCACTAAACGGAGACCAAAATATGCACAATAATTTATAATGTAAAAATATATTAATTAATATGTTTATTATTAATATTATATTAAATATACACAATGTAAATAATTTAATAAAATATTAATGTTAATTTTAATAAAATAATTTTGTTTTTAGGTACAGGTAATAAGCATTAATAGGTATATATATATATATACATATATATATATATATATATATATATATATATATATATATTTATTTATTTATTTATATACAACTCCCACAAGAATTACTGCAAAAAACTGATTATTTAACTAAAACCTCTCTAGTAACTACATAACACAGAAGAAAAACGTTACTTTAATTTGAAAATATAAAATATTATATAATTATTAAAAAAACTATAATTATATATACATATATATTGTAAGTAAAAAAATTGTATAAAATATCAGCTGGTAAAAAATCAAAAATAAACTAAAATGATTAACATAATTTATAAAAACAACTAGTAACAAAAATTTAAATTACATGCAATTTTTTTAGTTACCAAATAATTAAAAAACTTAGAGTTTAAAAAATTTGATAATTTAAATAATAGCTTTTTTTTAAACAACCTGATTCAGGTGTTTTAAAATGTTGTTAATAAAAGTGTTAAAATATTCTTCTTTTTTCTTATATTGAACAACAAACCGAATACGTTGACATAAATCCTCAATTTTAATATGCATATTAATGTTGTGTATAGCATACTAAAGATACATGTAATAACATTGATATCTGGGTTGTTACTTTATTAGACGTATAAAATAGAGCATTCTTCTGCAAAAATAGTAACCCCCGTGTAAATGTGTTGCATTTCATAATGAAAAACATCCTTTATAACAAAATTTTTTTTTTACTATTTAAAGCACTAAATATAATTTTCCATTTAATAAATTGATTATACTTAATACCAAACAAACACATTAAATGTCAAAAATGGATTTTCTTTCTAACAACCGGGAGTTAATGTTTTTCAAAATTTTTCTTACACAACACTTTGTTTTTAAAGTCAAATTGTTTGTTTTAAATTATTGTTTTATTAACAAAGTATACGGAGCGCCAATAACAAAGGTACCGTTTACTCCATAGTTTACAAAAGACTAATTAATTATCCTTTTCCTTTTTGGCAAGAAATGACTTCATCTTTGCGGATTGTAAAGTTAAACCGGATTCAATTGTTTTGTTTTTTATTGTAACATAAATAAAATTGTTTAAACTATTTTTCTCGTTTTTGAAATAAATTTGCTACAATTTTTTGATTATCTGTAGTAGTTATTACACGTTTTCTTTTAACATTAGTGTAATTTTGTGGTTTTTGACCATTAATAATCCAATAAATTGTTGAAAGGTTAACTCTGTATAAATGTACCAATTTTTTTGGTAAAAATCCTTTATTTTTTAACTTTTCAATGACACAATATTTATTTTCAGTTAGATGAAAACATTTTTTATTATTAATATCCAGTTTACAAACGATGCAATCAGAAAGCAAAATTAACAAATGAGAGAAAACTGAAGGTTAAACGTAAATAATAAAATATTTAATTTATTTTAAATTTTTTAGTTAATTTTTTTAAATATTTATTTTTATTATTTTTATTTATATAGAATAAAAAAATTAAATGTATATTTTAATAATTATTATAACATCACAGTCAGGGAATAAAATAAAGCACACAAAATAATAATAAGCTAATTATTATTAAAATTATGTAACTTCAACTTACTATCCACGTTAAAATAGAGGTAGATGTTAAAATATACTATTTTGGCCGACTGAGCCTTTTTAAGTAAATATTAATAAACTGTTAAATACTTAACATAATATTTAATTCTCAATATTTATTTTTGCAAAACAACATAACAAATTAATTTAGATTTAATACTTTTTTAATTTTTTGCGTTAATTTTTGAAATGGCTGTATATATATATATATATATATATAAACATATATATATATATACAGCCATAAAAAATTAACTAAATGATATATATATATATATATATATAAATATATACATATATATATATATATATATATATATATATATATATATATATATATATATAAATATATAAATTACAATTAGGCAACTTAATTTGTTCTAGTTAATTTTGTAAAATATTTTTGTTTGTAAAATAAATTAATGTATATTTTTAAAATATTTTTTTAACATATTATAAAGATTTGATTGATGCGTTACATTTTTTTGTAAATATATCTTGATACATACGCTGTTAATGCGATACCTAAGCATTAAATTTTTTATTTAAAATGTATTAATTATAAAAATATGTTTTTAATTTACAAAAGTAGTTATTAAAATATATTTTTTATTTTATATTTTATATTTTTAAAAATAATAATTTTTAAAATAAAATAACTGTTTATACATATATTTACAAATATGCAATGTATTTATAAATAGTTAATAAATAATTTATTTTAAAAGTATTATAATGTAAAAACATTTTAAACATTTTTTTAGTTATTAAATTATTTTTAATAATAACAATGAATGTATAACAAATAAAAAATTAACATTTAGAAGATTTTTCTTATTTAATTGTAAGAAACAGGATAAAATGTAAAGGCTTAATTTTTAAAGCAGTTCTTAAATAAACTTAGTCGTGCCCATAGATTACAAAGAGTGGAATTTGTTAAAAAGTACAAACATTATGCATTGTTTTTTGGAAAAATTAATATACTTTACAGATAAGTGTCCAATATCCTACGAACAATTAACTGAACATTTAAAGGCTATTTATAGTCTTAAATTTCCTAATTAACTACACTAATACTGCTATAAAATTTGCACATTTTTCGTGTGTCAAAGGATATTTTGTAATTAAAAACAATTAGTCTTTAAAACCAATGCGTACTAGGGACAATGTAACAACGCCAAATTTGTACAAATATTTAAAAAACTTTTATTATAAGTTGCCCAGAAATGCTATAAAATAGTTATCAATTATTTAAAACAATGCTTCTGTGCATACTTCCTTATTTAGACCGCACACGTTTTAAAAAGGAAAAAGTTTACTTATATTCAATTTTCTCCATAAAATCTAGGTTTTAATGTAATTAATTTTTTTTTAATAATTTAAAACAAGAGATAAATTTAATAAAAACCAACAAATTATTAGAAGGAAAAATTAATCATTTTGTAAAAAATTGCATTTTGAAGAACTATATTAGCACGTTGATAGATTCCTAGCCCAAGCGATTGGCAGGGGTTGAATGGATAACATTTATTAATATTATTAAATTTGTTAACTTTGCTTGTATATTTATGTATTTTAGTAAATAAAACAATTTTTTTAAACCAATTACGTGTTTTTTTTTAAATTTTCATAGTAGTGGTATTGTGCTTTATTGTTAAAACAAATGTTATTGTGTATTATATTAAAATTTTTTTTGGCAGATAATATTAAATGTATATATATTAGTAGAATATTATTTAAGGTAATTTTCAATATGCGTTAAATATGTCTAAAATAAGTAACAAATGCTAAATATATTTTAATATTGTACTAGGTCAACATTGGATTTACTTATTTACTATCTGTACCATTATAATATTTATTTATTTTTCCATATTCACTTTAAACAAAACCTTGAATTTATGACATAAAATCTATAAATTGTAATAAGGATAATAATTTTTGTAATTAAAATATATTTTAATGTTTTTGTAAAAAAATTAATTATTTTTATTTACATAGTTCAAAATATTTATTTATTTTATCACTACAAATTAATTCTTTAGAAGAAACCAGTAAGAATTACCAAAAGTTTAACCCAGTTAATGTAAAATAAAAATATTATTTTTATTATGTTTTTTGCATTTATAGATAAAATAAATATTTATTTTGCATACGTATGTGGTTAAAAAACATGTATTTGAACATGTATTTGATAATAATAAATACTTTTTACATTATAGATGTTACACTAGGTAAAATAATATACCAATAATAAATTATTAAATTATGTTTATATAATTAAATTTTTGATTGTGATAATTACAAGTATTATTAAATTTTTAAAATTTTTATTGCTAGATTATAAAATATAGTATATATATATATATATATATATATATATATATATATATATAAATTAATAGTTACACATTTGTTAATTCAAATAACATTTTTTAAAATATTTTTAGTCGCATTCGTAATAAGTTAATAAAGTATCTTATTATGTTTTCAAAATATTTTTTAAAATCTGATTTATTATAATTAACACGTTATTTTCAACTAAAAAAATTGTTATTTAATAAATATTTAAATCAGAATTTTGAGAATTATATTTGCAAAAATGTGTTTTTCATTAAACATATTTTATTAGGTTAATATATTTAATATATTACTGCATAAAAAGCAAAATGTTATAATTAAAATTTATAAGAAAACAAAATTGTGTGTGTACAAACATTTTGGCAAAACATTTTTCGTTTTTTTTAAATGGTGCTTATTCAAGTTATTTTACTGTTTTAATTTTTTTAATTGTTTATTCTAATAACCAGGTTTTATAGTTTACTTGCTTTGTAAATATTACTTATCATATGTTTATAGTTTAATTTTAAAATTAAAATTTTAGCTTATTGATAAAAATAGCATACACTGTGTATAATTTCTCTACCAGGTTAATGCTAAATTCAGTAATAATATAAATAATATTTTGTTTTTAAAACCTATAATTCAAACGTTTGCGGCATTGGTTTTTTTTTGGAATCTAAGTTTACCATAATAATAAAATAATCTAGAGTAACTAAATATAGTGTTTTTGTTATTATGTAATTTGCAAGTTAATACTACAACTAATGCTAGTGAGACGGATTGTTATATATTAAACAATTTAATAATTTTACTTAGTAGACAAATATTACTTGCAAAGCTGAAATCTGTTAATTTACCATAATTCTGTTTAATGTAATAATATAAATTGTTTATAAATTAAAAAGTAATATTATTAATTACCAAAATAAAGATTGTGTAATTGAGAGAATTGAGTTTAATAAAACGCTAAAACAGTTTGTTTTTGCATATATTATCAAATGCGGTTTAATAATCAACAAACAATCAGCTTACAAATCCGTTTTTTATAATTTAGTTATTTTTCAATATAGTTAACCAAGCCAACAACACAATTTAGGGTAAAACTATTTTGCTTGTACGCAAATTGACATAAATCACTAATTGCTTTAATTATTGCACTTAGTTTATTCAAAATTAATTTATCAGTTAAGTTTAACAGTAGTGACGTGCATAAAATTGGTAGGAAATCTTTTACGTTTTTTAGTTATTTGTTTTTCGAGACTAGAACAATTTTAAAAGTTCTTTATTTTTTTAATATTCTGTTTCTGCTTATGAAACTGGTTAAAATTTACAATAATTAAAAGTATATTGAGGACAAGCATAGTTATAGCAAATGCATATTACACCCATTTAGACCTGATGACGTACATTTTAAGTTTTTTATAATTGATTATTGCGTTATATATATAAACTAGTTTTATAGCATATATATATTACGCCCATCTTTAAAGCGGTAATAAAACTAATATAAATAATTGTAGCCTTATAAACATTAACTTAATAATCCCTTGCATTATGGAAAAAATAATCCAAACTGAAATCTTAAGTCAACAATTTACTGAATTTATTCAAACATGGATTTACTTATAAAAACTCAACTTTTACATGCCGGATTAAATTTTTTAATTGTTACACAATAAAATACAAAGAAAAATCTATTATCGTCCTGTACATTAACTTACAAAAAGCATTTGATAAAGTATACCACAACAAACATATTTAAAATATTAATTTATATAGTATTTTTGACCCACTACTTTTATAGTTAAAATTGTTTTTTACAAACAGAACCCACGTAGTCAAATTAGAAATCAGGTTACAAAACATTAAAAAATTAATAGTGGGGTTATACAAGGTAGTGTATTAAGTCCTATTCTTTTTTTACCTTATGTCAAAAACATTGATAGAACAATTACGTATAGAAAAATATTTATTTTTGTGTGTGACATTAACATTGCTTACAATTACAATAACAAAAGCTCAGAATTGATGCATCGCAACATACAAAATAATTTATCAAACTTTTATCAATAGAGCATTAAGCGCTAAATTGAAATAAACCTTAATAAAACTTTTAATAATTTATTTGGCAAACACACTCAATTAATTTGAAAATTACACAATAAAAACAATTTTAATAATTAAAGACTTGGGTATCTACTATTCCAATAATTTACAATTTTTAGAGCATGTATCCCATATTACTAACAAATGCAAAAAAACATTAGGCCAATAATTGACTATTGCAGTATCTTTCACGATTTTTTATTTAAAATAAATTGAATAAAAATTGAAAATGTTTAACAATACTTTACAAAAATTATTATTGGTTTTTCATTAAAAATGGACTACAAAAAAAATTTAATAGCTAAATCTTCAGCCTCTATAGCTATGAAAAATTAAAGTAAATTTATTGTTATATCACAAATTAATTTTTAAAAATAATTTAAATTATATAATAAAATTGAATGCAAACAAATTTAAACTTAAACTATAAAATAGAGAATATACAGTACGTAATTTGCATTATAAATCTTTTCTGAGAGTAATATTGTTCTTAATTAGATATTTTAAATACAACGTTTGATAATTTCCTTAGTCTATAAAAAATTTTGTTTTATTATATTGTTTACTTAAAAGTTACAACTCACCAATGTAAATAAAAATTAACACTGTTTTATTTACATTGTTTACTGTTATCAAATTATTGTTTTTTATTATCTATTTTTATATATCCCCCAGATTTCTGTAATCAAATTATGACAATCAAATTATTTTTATTTTAAATTGTGCGAGTAAATATTACCTACAAACTAAAATTATGCATTTTAGGCAGAACCTTAAGCTACTTAAAACACCCGACCACATTTTAACCTAGCCACAAATTTATTTTTTTAAAAGAAGAAAATTACACAAATTGGTTGTATTAAACCAAGTTTACAAAAAATAAGAATTTAGTTTTACAATGTGCAGTATTATTTCCGTTTTTATTTTCGTTGTACGTAGATCTATTGCAAGTGCCAAGATCATCACTTTTGTTTAAACTTGTCGATAATATAGTCTTGTGCACAAACCTTTTTTTAAATAATGTTCTAAACAAATTTTAACATATTATTAATAAAATTGAACAATGGTTTAGTAACTTTAATCTCAATTTAAATCTATCAACTTAAAAGTTGGTTAATTTTACAACCCGGAATTAAACAAAAAAATCTAAAATTTAATTATTTAAACATTGTTACATAATTTTAAAGAATTACAACAAACATATTTCTAATATTAAAAAAAATTACAATAATTTAGTTGAACCACGTAAAAAAAATATTTTTAAAACATTTAAAAAACTGAAGCAATTTATTTATAAAAATATTATAAATATATTAATTTTAACAAGTTAATTTAACAACATTTGTGTTACTAGCAATTTGTATACTTTAAAAAAAAATCTTAAACAGTTTATTAAATTAAAAAACAAAGTGATATATATATAAATTTTGTAAAAACATTCTCGATTGTTACTAAGTACGCCTAACTATTACAAGTAATATGGCTGCTTTGTATTAAGTGTACTCAAATTATTAAATAAAAAAATATATTTAATAATCTAATAAGTAAAAAATGTTTTAGTTAAAAATGAAGTTTACTATTGTAATGTAATATTTTAATTATTATATAGTATTGAATAATAAAATTATTATATTTATATTAAATGTATTCTTAGCAAATGCTTCAGTTTAATAATTACGTTTTATGTAGTAATTGTCAAGGGTGTTATACATATACGCGTATATATATATATATATATATATATATATATACGTTTCTTGAACATTAACTTATTATTTTATTATAAAATTATTATTTTTTTGTTAACAAAATATTACAAATTATTAAATATTATTACTGGCAATAAATGCAGGCTTACATCTAGCATTATTAAAATGTTCACTGCTAAAATATTGTCTGCAAATGTTTTACAAAAAAAAATAAATAAAAATACAGTTTAATATTAAATGTTATCGTTTTAAAATAATTAAAATTAAAATTTTTAATAAACGTAAAACTAATTTTATTTTAGGCGTTTGTGGTAATTAATGTTATATTTAATATACATAAACAATTATTTATAATTAAGTAAAATGATTACGTTTTTCATGCTATGCATTAAAATTAAATGGCAATTTTGTAAAATGTAATAAAATGACAATCAATATTTATACTTATAATTAGAATATAAAATATATCAAAATAAATTAAACTATTGTATTTCTATTTTTTCAATATTTATTTACTTCAAAATGTATTAGTTTTTAAATTAAACAAATAATTATTTAAAATTAATATAGTTTAAATTAAAACAATTACTTTTTTTAATTTTAAATTTTTTTTTAACTTTATCTATATATAAACGTGGGTTAGCAATCACATTCATTAAAATGTTTACTAATATAATATGTTTTTCATAAAACATACAACATGTTCAAAAATTTTTAAAAAATTAAAAGATTTTTTTTTGCATATGTACAAAATAAAAATTTTGAATTTACGTACAGAAGGCTAATTTGAATAACGCAATTTAAAATTTAATTTTTTTGTTTTTAAAATAAATTAATGCATATTATTACATAAACAACATTTTTGTAATTAATGCACTATATTTAAAAATAAATTTGTATGTATTAATAAAAATTATAAGTAAAAGAAATATTTAAATGTTGTTGTTTTAAATAAAATAAAGCTCAAATAAAAACAAAATAGAATTACATTATGTTTTAAACATTTAATTATTTTGTTTTTTAAAACTATATTAGAGCATTTTAAAATAAACTCAAAAAAATCGCAACATAAATTAAGTAAGCTAATACATTTTTAATATAGTATTTATTTTGATTTTGCCATATTTTCCAATTTGTTCCGTTTTTACTTGTTTAGTAACAGGTAATTGTTATTATATTGACTCTGTTTAATGCAAAAAATTAGAATTTTTACATTAATGTTATAAAATATTATATGTTAATTATATATGCATAATCAGTTTAGTGCGTAAATATGTTTTATAAATTCAATATATTAACATTCTTTGGATATATCCCTAAAACAAAGTATATATATATATATATATGTATAATTTTTACAATATTAAACACTTAAAAATATATTTTAAAAATATTGGATATTTAACACATTTTAATACATTTGTTTTTAAACTTTATAATGTAAATGGATAAGTAGATTAGTAAAAATTATAAAACAATTTTAAAATTTGATTTTACAAAAACTAGAAAATATTTTACAAATTTTAGATTTATGATTTTAGGATTTATGTTTAATGTGGATTTCAGAAAATGCGTAAATAAGTTACAAAATATATTGCATAAGTGTTCTGTGTATATAGTTGTTTTATTAATTGTTTTAGTAACAAATTTTTTGCAATATCTTAATAAATTATTATAGTTTTTGTTTTAACAATGCTTCTAAAATTAAAACGTTAATAATATTAAATTTTAAGTATAATAAAAAAATTAATAATAAAATTAAAATTTTCATAAACTTAATGTTTAAACTGCAAAAATACCTAATTGAGAATAAAACCATTGTTTGTGCATTTAATTTTGAACTGCTCGGATTTAAACGTTATTAATTATGTTTTAAATATTTTAAAATCATGCTAGTATATTTTTAATTATTGTAATAACTATAAAAATATTTTTATGTTTATGCAAAACCGTGTTTTTATACAATGTCTTAGCATTTAATCAGTTTTAAATTTAATATAGCTGGTAGAAGTTATAAATAAAAAGCAATTACTATGAAATTTTAACATTATAAAATTTGTAATTTTTTATATTAATGCATGCTAAAATTTTTAGCAAGTTATATGTATTGGTCTTTAAGTTTTTAATAAATTTAAATATTATAATATATTCTTTAAACAAATAAATATTAATTGTATTTTAAATATATATATATATATATATATACATAATAATATTATCTAATTTATGTATTAATAATTGTTAAATATGTCTTATATAAATAAAACGTGCTATACATATTTAAACATTATAGTAAATTATAAGAGTCAGTTATGTAATTATGTGCAATAATAATTTACTTTGTAGCTACAAGTAGTGAGTAATGGTATAATTAATGTATATAAAAAACAAACAAAAATGTAAATACATTTTATTAGATGTTTATGTTGTTTATTTTATATTTTAAAATTCTATGTTAATTTTGTATTAGTTGATAACAGGATATTACAACTTGTATACAACTTGTATATTTTGATAGTGTTACATACTTTAATTGATTTTTAAATGCACTATATATATTTGTGTTTTTATGTTTGTAATAGAAACGGCTGTAACATAAAATACAGCAAGTGTAAATAAATACGATATATATTTATTTTTAATATTTTAATTAATAAAAATAATCTTTAAATTTTTTAAAGGTAAATTACACTATAGGCATTATTTTTCTTTTTATTTAAAATAAATATATTTATATTATTACTACTAATAAAGTAATGAGTAATTTACAATTATATGTATACAACCATTTTAAAAATTAATGCAGAAAATATAACCAATAAATCTAAATTAATGTATTATGTCTAATTGTGTTTCGCAAAAATAAATATTAAAAATTAAAAATATTTGTTATACTTAATAGTTTATGTATACTTAGAAGTATTTATTTATAAAGACTAAATTGTCAAAATAGGATATTTTTAAAGCTTACTTTTTATATAAACGTGAATTACTAAGTTAAATCCATCAAAATGCAAGTTTGCTAAATTTACAACGAGGCGTCCAAGAGAAACAATGGAATTAAACAAAACATTTAAGTCAAATTAAACAAATATATGCACCTGTAACAAAATTAAATATCTTGGTATACACATAAATAGCATACTTACCAGGTGTGATCATGTAGAGCATATATTTTTAAAAACCAAATTATTATGCTACTATATAAAAAAATTAAGAAAAATAAATGTTAACAATTATATTACTAAATTGTTTATTACATTATCCTTTTATCCTCTGATATTATATTGTTCACATATAATTTATTCTGGTTTATTAAAACAGGATTACGTTATTTTAAAAAAATGCATATTATTGGTATTAAAATCTGCAAGAATCACATATTCTATCTTATTGAATGATATTGTTGATAAACATTTTACATCCTGTATACAATTACCATCAATAATTGAAAATAATAACAATCACCCGCTACATGCAGCTTTTAACAATTCTAAAGCTTTTGGAAAAATAAGAAGAACATACCTGCACATGAAAACAAAAACTAATCAATACAAAAATTATTGTCTGCCTTACTTATTCAGGGTATTAACCAATCCAGAATCAAACAAAATTAAACTACTATGAAACTTATCAAAGTAGGAATTGTTCTACCTACGTATTAATTTAAACTAATTTGGACATCTCACATTATAATGTAACAAGTGCCTTTATAATCACTCATTCTGTGTATATTAATTTAACTTTTTAAAAAATCACATATATATATTGTATAGACTATATTTATATTTAGTTTAACACATAATCAAATTCTATTTTCATTTTAAATCCCATTATTTGTACTAATACTTTATATTGATGATATAAAATGTATTTTACACTGAATGTATCTCAGGAGGTATTTGAAGCTTAATAATAATAATAATAATAAACTCATACGATTTTTTTATAATAATTAGCCTACTATTATTACTTTGTGTGCTTAATTTATTAAAAACAATTAAAAACAAATAGTTAAAGTTGATGTTAAACGTAATATACAAATTATATATTTTTCAATTATTTTATTTGATTTATGCTATATTGTTTAGAAGCTTAAATAAAAACAATCAAACATTTAATTGATACTAACAGCTCAAACATTATTGTTATTAAACACTAAAATTCAACATTAATAAACAAACTTAAATTGAGGATTTATGCAAAACGCATTTGTTTATTAATAAATTGAAGATAAAAATAATGATTTATTAGTATCATATTGTTGGCATTTTAAAACGCCTGGATTATTTACCCGTTTTTAATTTTTTACCAATCAATATTTTATTATTACTTTTAATATATAGGCATAAATAATTATAATTTATTTTTAATTTATATACTTGTATATTTTGTAACTAAATTAACATTTGCATACGTAGTTGCTAAAAAGGTTTTAATTAAATAATTACTTATTAAAAAAATTGTTAGAAAAGTTGTATATTTTTAACAAGAATTTATTTTCTCTTTTGTAATTAATAAACAAATTAAATAATATCTAAAATAATTATATATAATGTTTAATTAATTATTTGTAAATAATTAACAAAAACAAAATCTTATAAAAATTATAAATAAGCAAGTGGTTAGGTTATTATATATATATATATATATATATATATATATTAATAAAGAGTTATTGAGATAAGTTTGTTTATTTTAATATTAAATAAATTAAATTGTATTAATATTGTAAAATAAAATTTATAATGTATAAATTATTTTAATTAATATTAAGATTATGTTGTGGTGGTGCTCCTACTGGATAATACAATCAGAACATCACTAAAATATTGTTTGTAAAACATCTATAATAAAAAATAAAGAAAATAAATACAAAGTTTAATACGTAAACATTATTGTTTTAAAGAAAGCTAAAATAAAAATATTTCATTTTTGTATTATTAATTCGACATATTTAGCGCTTCTGCAATTATTATAACCAATAAATTAAAAATATTTTTTTTGCTAACTAATTCAGTTTATTAGTTATCTTTTAAAAAGCGTATGCTGATTGTATTATTTAATATTTGTGTATTTTTAATAAATGCAATTTTAATAAAAAAATAAACAATATAAATTCATTTGTTGTCCTCAAACGTCTATTATTGTTTTATTTAAGATAAAATAATTATTTTTTAAATTAAAAAAAATTATACTATCAAATTAATTTAGTTTATTTAAAAAAAAATTATTTATGATAAAATATTATTTTATTGAATAAATAATTATTTGTAACTTTATATATATATATATATATATATATATATATATATATATATATATATAAATATATATAAATATATGTAGGTGTGAATTCAGATTTTTAAATAAATAGAAACTTACTTAGTGAGTAAAATGTTTAAAATTTAATATATACAAATCAATATAAAATTAATTTTTATTAATCTTATTTGAACAATTTTTAAACCTGTGCGATATGCTTGTGTGTTGTTACGGCTCAAAAGTAGTTTGTTTTCTGTTAATGCTTAGTTTTTGTTTTTGATAAATGTCAATTTTTGCATCTTGGTTTATTTTTGGGTATTTGTGTATTTTCAACAAGGGTTTTTTTTTCTGTTTTGGTTTCAAGTATTACCTGTTTTTTTTAATGTGGGTTTTTGTTTGTGCATTGTGCGATATTCACATTTTTATGAGTTTTTACAATTATCTCTAGTTTTTACCTAGTAAAAGTTTTCGTTTTATTATTTTTTTGTTATTTTGTTGTTTTTGTTATAATTTTTGCATTGTAGACTTCTATACAATGCATCCTTTTAATTCTTCAAATAGCTGCTAGAAAAGCTAAAAGAATTCAATAAAGGTTGACATTCTTTGTGCAATCTGTAATAATTGGTTTTATAAGGCTTACTTCAGTTTATTGTTGGCGTATTATTTGCAGCTAGCTAGTAGTCTTCTGGAATACATTTGTATAGACTGCAGGTATAAAACGGATCTTAAAATTTTGCTACATGCTAACCTTACCAAATCTGTTAAATTTATAGACTCGGCCGCAGATACTTTAAAATACGGTGCCCAGATTTCAGAATTTAAAAACAGTTTAGGGACTATGTAATTTTTCTTGTTGTTTCTAGCGGCTAAGTTTTCCGACTCTATTTTAAAAACTAAAATTATAAACTTTTCAATATCCAAACTCTCGGACTTGGTTTTGTGGGAGCTTAAATTCCCAAAGTCCGATATGTCCAACTTTAATGCCTTATATTTAGCTGCCAAATCAATTTTAGGGCTTTCTTATTAAAAAATGTTTGCAGCTGCTAAACAGCTTGTTATAGATTTTAAACGGGACTGGAATCTAATTGTTAAAGGATTTAGGGATAACGTTATTGATTTTAAAGATTACGTTTTGAGTATAATCATTACGTGCTGTCATAAGGTTTCACGTTTAAAAATGTGCAAACTTACTTAAATAGCAACACCACCCCTAATACTGGTTATCTTTACTAACTTCTTAACCAAAGACAATGTGTGGTTTATTTGGCCTAGTGTAAGGTCGGACTTTTCTTGCATTAGGTTAACCAGAGACTTTACCTTATTTAAACGATCTTTTAAAAGCTCTTGTAATTGGCCTCTTGTTGGTAACCCAGTCTCCATAGTTCAATTGTTTTCATTGAGACAAAACGCTATTAATACACTATTTTTTTGGATCCTACCCTTCAAAGTCCTCACTTTCACCCGGTAATACATCGTCTTAGGCAATTATCTTTTTTTCTCCCCCCTTCCTGATAAATCAAGTTTTTTTACATAAATGCAACAAGTCTTAAAAATAAATTGTTTGAGATTCAAAAGTTGGTAATGTCCTCCTCTCCGCATATTATAGGGATTACTAAAACATGGCTAACTAAGGACATTTTTAATAGCAAAATAGTTTTTTTAAAGTATGATATAGTTAAGAAAAAATTTACATAGGTTAATTGTGAAGGCTGCATCTTTTATGTTAAATAAAATATTGCTTTCTTTACCTTCTCCTATTGTCACATTAGTCATCGTGCTTGTTACGATTTATTAAATTTAGTTTTGGGGTCCCATATTGTTTGCTTCTTAGTGTATTTTCTTCCCTTATTTATTAATGCTACAAATATTCTGCTTCTACAAGATTTTTAGTTTATCCTTTTTATGCCTTTCAAACAACTAATACTTATAAATTCAAACCTAAAAACTTCAAACCAGTAAGTATCTTATTTTCCTCGAGCAAAATAATAGAAATGCTTGTTAGGTTACATTACAAATTCTAACACTATTGACTTTGCTTAACATAGGTTTTTGCCCCGTAAGTCCTAACTTACTAACTTAATAATTTGTAACAAGAACATTTTTTTAATTCTTGATTTCAGTTTTTTAATTGATGCCATTTATTTTAATTTTGCAAAAGCTTTTAACAAAGTTCTCTATAATTTGCTTTTAGTCAAGCTTAGGTCAATTGGCATTACTCGGTCCAACCTTTCCTAGATCGCGTAGTTTTTATTCAATTAGTCTTTTAAGGTTAAGTTGGAGAAGGACCTCTCTTTTTTTTACAATATTACCTTTGAATTTCCCCAAGGCTTAGCTTCAGGCCTTCTCCAGTTTATCTTTTTTATCAATGATTTGCCATCGGTTGTTAACTCTAATATTTTTTTATATGCCGATGATGGTAACATTTGGAGTTTCAATCCAAAAGTACTACGTAACGATATTTTTAATATTAATAAATAGGCGTTTAAAAATTTTCTTTCGCTAAATTATTTTAAGTGTACGCACATATCTTTTAGTAAGCCATCTGGCAATATTTTTAAAATCTTTGCAAATATTTTTTTTTCATTAGAAACTGTTAAGTCTATTAATGACATAGGAGTATTATTCAATATATTTTTTAATTTCACGGGTCATTATAATAAGGCTACCTACAAGTTTTACAGTATAATTAAATTATTTAACAGAAATTTAGGTAGTATGTTTCAGAGGTACGTTCGGCTAATTTACTTGTTTTACATAAAGCCCCATTTAGAATACTGTGTTTAGGTTATTGCTCCCATTCGTTTATCCGATACTAATAATTTACAAAAAGTTTAAAGCATTGTTTCCAGATTGCCTAGGTTCTTTAAAAACATGCTTTATTAACAAAGACTGCATTTACTTGAGTTGTTCCGGAGTGACTTCATCTTGGTGCATTAATTTATCTTTTTTGGAATCCTCAGTCCCTTTTTTAACCTAGTTCATAATTCACTTAGAGTCAATAATCTAAAATTAAACAAACTCAGGGCTTCCACTAGGACAAGGTTACATTATTTTACCTACAAAGTTATTAATCATTAAAACAGACTCCCTGCTAAAATTGTTTACGCACAATCTACTCAGTCTTTTAAACA
Organism: Cardicola forsteri; assembly: GCA_025895645.1. Taxonomy (NCBI): domain Eukaryota; kingdom Metazoa; phylum Platyhelminthes; class Trematoda; order Strigeidida; family Aporocotylidae; genus Cardicola; species Cardicola forsteri. Next base: position 224,222 of record JAKXYG010001430.1, on the reverse strand, counting down.
ATTATACGACCGTCATGCTCTAACTAAATTCTGGTAGCACATTCGTTTTTTATATAGTTTATTCATTATTTATTTATTATTATTATTCTATTTCTTCCATATCAATATTGTTGATACTATTTAAACCGATAATTAAAAGGAGTCTACCTCCTAATCAACTTGTAAAACAACCTGTAATCTGTAACAAATAAAACATGTTTTTAATAAAACAATAAAAAAGTTTAAAAAATATTAAACACATTTTTAATTTGTATTTTACTATGGACTTTGTTACAGTTGTTTTAATTTTATTTCTTTTATACTTATGTTTAGTAACAAGTAATTGCAATTATTTTGACTCTGTTTAAAACAAAAAAAATTAATTTTTTATATTAATGTTATAAATGTTTAAGTACGTTTATATATGTATAACATAAACTTGTTTAGTAAGTAAAACGTTTGTGTAAATTTAATACAAAAAAATAACCACATAAATTAATTTTTATTAACCATTGTTTAAACAGGTAATTTAATTTTTTAACAAAATGCAATATTATCTGTTATAAAAATTTTAGTTATTTTTTTTGTTAAAATTGCATGTTTATTTTGTATTGTTTAATAGCTAGACATTATAGTTTTTATTTTTATGTATTTTATATACGCAACCATAAAAACAAATACAGCTAAATAAAGTTTGTTATATTTAACCAAAATGTGTTTTTTTAACTATTAAATTTAAAATTAAAAAATTATAGTACAATATTAATTTAATTTTTTTAAAACTTATAATAATTTTTTTAATAAAAAAACTGTCCTGCGTTTATTTATGCACATAACGTGGTTTTACTTTTTGTTAGGAATAATTGAATTACATAATATTTAATTTAATTTTACATAATATTTAACTAAATAGCAATCGAAAATTATTAAACTACTAGTATAATAAAAATTAGTATTACGCATAACAAATTAGGATTTTAATTAGCTGCAACAAAAACTTTTGGTAAAACAAAATAAAACAAAAAATATTATAAATTAATGTTAAACCTTATTTTTTAAAATAAATTTGAAATAACATTTATATGTATTACTATTTTAATTTTAAGACTTTAGTTGTAAGTAATGTTATATTTGTTAAACATAAATTGAAAAATTCAAAGTACGTTTTATTAAAAATTAAAAAGTTTAACTTAATTTTTTATATTATATGTTGATTGTGTATTATTTGTTAACACATTGACACATTAATTTTTTTAGTTTCAAAATACGATTGTAGCCAAAAATAAATTCGATTAAAAATGCTGTATTTTTAAAATGTTTTTATTTAATAATTTAAAAAAATTAAAAATTAAGGAAATAATGCTAGTATAAAAATTTATATTATTATTTTGTAGCTTACAAAACATTATTATTTTTTTTAAAAACACGTTTTGTAACTTTATATATATATATATATATATATAATTACTTAGTTATATATTATTAAGTATTAAGACAAAGTAATAAAATGCTTTAAAATTTTATAATAAAATATGTACTATATATTATACAAACCTTTTTTGCTTTAATAATAAACAAGGGTCAATAAGACAACAATTACAGCAAGACGATAACTACAACAAAATCTTGTTGTTATTAAAGGTTCTGTAAATCTAAGATTAACCTTTTTTTGGTTATTACTCAACCCTGTTATATATGTGTGTCTGTTATCCAGATACGTGCAATTATTCTGTCGGTGTTTATCGGAAATGGCGTTTGTTTGATTGTATAATACGTTTTTATAAAAACGTTTAGAACTTCTTTTATATATATATATATATATATATATATATATATATAATAACCTGTATTGTGTTGCTTTACAAATTGTAAATGTCTTACTAGTAGTACTCAAGCCTTAATGTTTATTATGCCTGTGCCTGATAATTTTTAGTAACACTAAGAAAATTATATATTTATACAATTAAATTAAAAGCTTTTTTATGTAAGTAATATTTCATTCTAAATAAATATTTGCAATTACATAAATGTAAATAATATAGCTTAATTAAATTTGACAATTTTATTGTTATTTAAATATTATATGTTTTGCATATATATATATATATTATTTTTAAAATAATACATTTAAAACAATTTTTAATGCACAACAGCATATAAATGTTTTACATAAACGTATATTTAACCTCTACAACTATAATTAATGTACAGGTCCATATATAATTAAATTTTTAATTTATTTTTTTTTATAACAAATATACTACATGAGTGGTTGTGTAATAATTATTTAAAAACTATGTTTACATAAATATGTAAATAATAATTTTATCACATTTAATAATTTTTTCTTTTTATTTAATAAAACATTATATTAAAAACGTAAAATAAAGCTTTATAACATTTATTAATAATTAATACTGCACTAACCATATATTAATATATAAATATTCACAAATTGGAATTGAGGGCTTAAGTGTTAATTGCAGAAGTAAATATATGTGTTATTATTAACTTATTTAAATTAATAAGTTTTACTAATCTAGCTGCTTTTTTTACAAACGTTAAAACACAATTAAATAAAAATTTTACAAATACTCCAAATCATTTTTTAGTAAAACAACACGCAACTCTATTAACATTTGACTACTCTTTATATGTTCATTTTTAAAAATATACTCAAAACATTATTATTTAAAATATTGGAAGTTTTTTGTATATTATTTATATATTAACACAATAAATCAACTTTAAATGTAGTATTACTTAAATCCGCACAATTTAATACTAATAACATTAATTTTAACAATCAGTGTCAGATTGGAGTTACTGTATTAATTTTATTAACACTTATGTTAACAAATATTGTTTAGCAGCTAAAGTGAAGATTACATAAAACAATGTATTTTTTATTAAACATTTAAATACTTAAACGAATAAAAAAATAACATATTAAATTAAGTTAAAATACTAAATTGAAGAGTTTAATAAAAGAAATTAAAAAGAAACTTAAAAAACATAACAGTTAATGTAATATACATTTTTATTAAACCGTAGTGAACAATTTATTTAAAAAATATTAATAAACTTTTTACTAAATAAATAAATAAATTTAAATCAATGCTAAAATTTTTAATTTTTACTTTATTTAAACAATTCAAACATGTCAGAATTTAATTAATTAGCTAAAACTTATTTAACATCTATTATTAACCTTAGTACTTAAAAATTAATCAACAGTCGTAAAACAGGCGCTATATTTGAACTTAATGAAATAAATTGCAATATATTAACTATCTACATGCCAGTTATTGCTCTATTATTATTTACAATAATATAAAAATGTATTATAAATTTTGAAGTAGCTAATACTTGGTGTATTTCACAAATTACACATATTTTTAAAGTTTTTGCCTTATAAACAAATGCAGAACACCACCGCCCAATTGTTGATATCTTATTGTTATTAAAATTAAGTAAAAAGATTATATTTAAAATTTTAAGCGTATATTTAACATTAGTAATAATTATTATTTGTGTGTTATTTAAGTTAATTACTTTAATTTAAAAAATTAAAGCAATGTTTTAAAAAAATTATATTATAAAAAATTATACAAACTGTAAGATACATTTATATTGTACATTATTTTTCAGCCACAAACATAAAGAATTAGTATATATATATAATATACAATTTACAAAAATTGACGTGCAATTAACGTAGCATTTTGCTCAAGTTACTTATCTTTGATATTATTATTATTATTATTATTGAGCTTTAATATCTCACTAGAGATACATTTAGCATAAAATACATTTTTACCATCAATATAAAAAAAAGTAGTGGTATAAATAATGGGATCAAAATGAAATAAAATGTCATATGTTAATAAATATAAATATAGTCTATATAGTATACATGTGATTTAAAAAAAAATATTCAAAATTACTGTACATAGAATGAGTCATTATAAGGCACAACTTGTACTGTGAAATGTCTAAATTAGTTCAAATGAATGCGTAGGTAGAACAATTCCTACTTTGATAGGTTTCTTAGTAGTTCAATTTTGTTTGATTCTGGATTGGTTAATACTCTGGATAAGTAGGGCAGACATAAATTTTTGTATTGATTAGTTTTGGCTTTCATGTGCAGGTAAGTTCTTCTTGTTTTTCCAGAAGCTTTAGAATTGTTAAAAGCTGCATGTAGCGGGTGATTGTTATTATTTTCAATCCTTGATGCTAATTGTATACAGGATTTAAAATGTTTATCAACAATATTATTTAATAAAATAGAATATCTGATTCCTAAAGATTTTGATACCAATGAGATGCATCTTTTTAAAATAATGTAATCCTGTTTTAATAAACCAGAAAAAATTATGGGTAAGCATAATATAATATCAAAGGATAAAAGCATGATGTAATGAACAATTTAGTAATATAATTGTTAACATTTAGTTTTCTTAATCTTTTTATATAGTAGCATAATGATTTGGTTTAAAATATATGCTCTACATAATCACACCAGGTAAGTATGCTATTAATGTTTACACCAAGATATTTAATTTTGTTACAGGTGCATATATTTGTTTGATTTAACTTGAATGTTTTGTTTAATTCCATTGTTTCTCTTAGACGCCTCGTTGTAAATTTAATAAACTTGCATTTTGATGGATTTAAATTGAGATCAAAATTAGTAGACCATTTTTCAATTTTATTAATAGAATTTTCAAAATTGTTTAGATCATTGCTTGATGAAACCTTTGTGCACAATACCATATCATCTGCAAATTTAAACAAAAGTGATGGCTTCGACACTATCAATGGATCTACGTACAGTGAAAATAAAAACGGAAATAATACTGCACCTTGTGGAACTCCATTATTATTTTCTGTTAACTCTGATTTATTACGACCAATTTGTGTTTAACTTTTACAAACACATATCTAAAATAACATTTTAACAATACACATTGACTAACATTATTTGCAAAATTGATTTCTGATTATAATATACAACATTTACACTTGCAATAAAATATTATACTATTATTTACTAAAATTTAAATAAAAAGAACATAAGTTGTTATAAAAATAATTTTAATAATTAAAATACATAAATATGTAAAAAAAACCAGTTACAAACTGTATAATGTCAACCATTTAAAAAACATTTATATAATTGGTTACATGTTTTATTTACAAAAATTTCCTACACACTAAATACGTTTATTTTAAAATTTTTTACGATTTGCTTAACATTACTCCGTTTTTAACATAAAATAGGACCTAATTGAATTTTATTTGCTAAAAAATATTTAACGTAATCCTATTAAAATTGGTAAAATAAACTAAACAAAATTACCACCAAATTTACGAAAATTTTTTAACTGGTTACATTGACCTTATTTACTAAATTAGATGTTTTTTATTGTACCAATTTTTATTAAACAAAAAATTATTAAAATTATTAAATTATTATTAAATTATTTATAATAATACCAATTAAATGTTTGGTGCAAAATGTTTTGTTTATATGAAGCATGTACAATCAGAAGAAAATAATTTTTACTTTCAAAAAAGTAATAATCTAAAAGTTATTTTTTTTAATTAATTAATTTAACAAATATATTCAAAATTAATACAATTTGAATTTTTCATTGTGAAATAATTTCAGTTTAAATATTGCAATCAGTCACTGTATTTTTTTATAGTAAATTAAAAAAATAACGTTTATATACCAAACAAATTTTATAAAATGTGATTTTTTAAAATTAGTTTTAAAATGTTAAAAATGTATTTTAAACACAAAAATAAAGTTTTTATATAAATATGTATATATATATAGAATGTAATCTAATATAATAACTTATTTTAGTAAATATATATATATATATATACACATACGCAAAATGTATGTGTTAAATTTACGCTAAATTTAATGTAGTTATACATTGGTTTTGTACACACTAAAATAAATTTTAATTTGTGAATGTAAACAAATTCAAGTGTTTTTACATACTATCAGTTTGAACAATTATCAACACTTTAAAACAATTATAAACGTTAACTAGATGTTTTGTTTAAACCAAGTGACGTAATAATAATAAAGTGTAGATACATTTAATTGAGTTGAACTTTTTACCGACCTAATTGGAAATGTGTTTTTTTGTGGAGATTATTGGAATTTTTTTCTTTTTATTCTATTTACCAGTTTTACAACTATTCCATTTTTTAAAATTTGCATAAATATTTTTAATTAATAATTTAAAATATTTCAAAGATTCTATTATTAAATTTAAACAGTAGTATACTAAAATGACTGTAATTTACATTTATCAAAATACACTATGGTAAAAATTACAAGACAGTGTTTAAAGAAACAATGGTTTTAAACAAAACATTTAAATTAAATAAGGCACACATATGGATCTGTAACAAAATTAAGTAATTTTGGGTAAACATAAATAACAAACAAATGTAATTATGTAAACCATATTTTTATAAAAATTATATCTTTATGCTACTACATAAAAATTTTAAACTACTAAAACGTTAACAATTATATCACTAAACTTTATGCTACAAATTGTTTTTATATAAAAATTTTTCTTAGTTTAATAAAACAAAATTGTGTGTTGATGCTAGCATCTGCAGGAAACAATTGTTCTTTTTTATTAAATAATATGGTTAAAAATTATTTTATATTCTGTATACAATTACTATTGAGGATTAAAGGTAATAATGTTTACCAATTACATACAACTTTTAACAAATTTAAAGGTTGGGAAAAACAAGGAAAAAATTTAAGCACGTTGAAATCAAAACTAAACAATACAAAACTTATAATTTTTATACTTATTCAGTATATTTATTAATTTGCAATAAAAAAAACAAACCCATTAAAACAGAAATTATTCTACCTAGGCATATATTTAAACTAATTTAGATAACTTATAACGTAATATAACTTTGCCTTATAATAATTTATTCAAAGTATAGCAATTTTAAAATCTTTTTTTTAATTACACGTTAACTGTATTGATTATATTTGTTAACATATAACATTATATTTTATTTTGTTAATATTATTTATATTACTATTTTTATAAAACATTTTGTTGTTATTTTTTTGTTAACGCTAAAAGTGACATGTTAAAATTTAATCTTATTACATATATAAATGTTTGTATAATAAAATTTAATAATGGATGTAATTCATAATTATTAAAAAAAAAAAGAATATATATTTAAAACAAATTATTAATTGTTTGTTATATGTAAAACATAAATTGTAATTTAAATTTAATTTGTAATTGATTTTAAAATAATTATGTTTGCATTAATTTATATTTAACAATTTTTGTGTATATAATGTTATTTGCTATACAGGTCCAAGTAATAAAATTTTTACACGTTCCATTTGTTAAAAAATAAAATTGTTGTTATTGTTATGTAAGAAAACAAAATGTTTACTTTACTTGTACATACCATTTTAGTATGTTTTTCTAATCATACTCAAAAATGCATAACAGTTTCCAATTTTTTAAATTATTTTCAAAAACATTAGTTTTTAATTTATTTGGTAAAATTACTAATTTTTTAATTAGTAAGAAAAATATATTATTGTCTAATGTTTTTTAAAAGTTAGTATAATATAAATAATTTATAAAGTGTTTTATTAATAGATTTTAGGGTGCTATATCATCCCTATTTTGTTTTGATAGTTTTAATACACAAATTATATTAAGAAAATGGATCTTATTTACCATTAAATATTTTTTATAATTATTTGTTTAAAAAACAAACGTTATTTAAATTACTACCTTACTTGTATTATAAGGGTTATTCTTTTGTTGGTAATATTTGTATTAATGATATGAAAAAACTCACATATTTTATAAACAAAAATATTATAATATTAAATTAATATTTGTTTTTTAATATAATTGTATTATATAGGCAACGCAAGTAAATAAAATTAATTGCTAAATTATACTAAAAAATAATTAAATAAATGGTTTGGTTAAATAATTACAATTGAACATTATTATTTTATATTATTTCTACTGTCTTCTAATATATTTTGTTTGCATAATAATATAATGTTTAATATTATATATATATATATATATATATATATATATATATATATATATATATATATATATATAATTAACGCTTACTACAAAAAATATAAAAAAATAGTGTAACAATTTTCTTAAAAATAAAGATTAAAAACTGTTATTTGCATAGTATAGTTTACTCAAAAATGTTAATCAATGTTTAATAAAATTTTAAAGGCAACCCAAGTACGTATATTTAAATTTTTAATTAGTTATATAAATAAAAATTTAAAATAGTTTAAAAAACATTTGTTTCATTAATGACTTTATAACATTATTATTATATATTATTTGTATTCATTTAAAATTTTTTTTTATTTACATTATATATATATATATATATAAATTATTATAGTTAAAAATAATGTATTTTATTTATTACAATGTAGCAATTATTAAACTGTATTTTATTAACATTTATAAATTTTACATGAACGTAAATTTATTCTTAATAATTTGCTTAAAATAAAAAATATGACTTTAGTTTAATATGTGTAATGTTTGTCTTTAGAAAACATTAGTAAGTATTATAATACCAAAAAAATAAATTACGTTTTACAATTATTATAACAAATTATTTGTATTGTTATGTAAAGTATTTAAACATAATATAGTAATACACAATCTTAAAATAAAATTTTAAATTAAATATTGTTATTTTTAATTTATCAATTTAAATTGTAATTCAACTAATGTAAATATAAAATATAATTAATTGTATTATGTTTTGTCGGATTTAGTGTTTAAATGCAATAATTATATTTTTTTAATACTAATAATAAATTTTGTTAAAACAATTTTAATTTAAAATTGTACACAATCACTTATTATTATTTAAACACAACAATAAAAACCTTACATTTTACTGTAAATCTAGTTCGTAAATTAATTTGCCATATTAATTAGAATAACAAGACTTTATTAATTGTTTGTTTATAAATTAAAAAAAATATATTAACTTTAATATTTAAAAATAAATTACTAAATGTACATTAATAATGTAGTAAAATATTTAACCATATGCTCTAAAAACAAACCTTTATATATATAAGTAAAAATTAAACGCATTACAAATTACAAATGTGTTTTACAAAATGCGGTTTTGCTCTTATTTATTTAAGTTAAATGTTGTATTTCTTTAACTAAAACATGCTTTATTTGTTTTTATGTAAATTGAGTATACATTTTTTTAATTGGTGTGCTTGTGTTGTTTTTTGATTGCAATATATTTTGCAAAATTCAGGTTTTAAAGTTTTTGCATTAATTCTTTTTTTTAGTAAAATTGGAACCAACTACAATAACTAATTTATTATTATTATTATTGTTAAACTTTATTATCTCACTAGATATACAATCAGCATCAAATACATTTTTACTATCAATATAAAAAAGTAGTAGTACAAATAATGGGACCAAAATGAAATAGAATGTCATATGTTAATGAATATAAATATAGTCTATATAGTATGCATGTGATTTTTAAAAAAATATTCAAAATTGCTATACATAGAATAATTCATTATAAGGCACACTTGTACTGTGAGATGTCCAAATTAGTTTAAATGAATGCGTAGGTAGAATAATTCTTACTTTAATAGGTTTCTTAGTAGTTCAATTTTGTTTAATTCAAGATTGGTTAATAATCTGGATAAGTAGGGCAGACATACATTTTGTATTGATTAGTTTTGGTTTTCATGTGCAGGTAAGTTTTTCTTGTTTTTCCAAAAGCTTTAGAGTTGTTAAAAGCTGCATGTAACGAGTGATTGTTATTATTTTCAATCCTTGATGCTAATTGTGTACAAGATTTAAAATGTTTATCAACAATATCATTCAATAAAATAGAATATTTAATTCCTGAAGATTGAATACATTTAGTTTTTTTAATTTTCTTATATAGTAGCATAAGGATTTGGTTTTAAAAAATATATGTTCTACATAATCACACCAGGTAAGTATGCTATTTATGTTTACACCAAGATATTTAATTTTGCTACAAGTGCATATATTTGTTTGATTTAACTTGAATGTTCTGTTTAATTCCATTATTTATCTTGGACGCCTTGTTGTAAATTTAATAAACTTGCATTTTAATGGATTTAAATTGAGATCAAAGTTAATAGACCATTGTTTAATTTTATTATTAAAAATTTTAAGATTGTTTAGATTATTGTTTAAAGAAAGCTTTGTGCACAATACCACATCATCTGCAAATTTAAACAAAAGTAATAGTTTTGGCACTAGCAATAGATCTACGTACAGTAAAAATGAAAACGGAGATAGTACTGCACCTTGTGAAACTTTATTGTTATTTTCTGTTAACTTTGATTTATTACGACCAAATTGTGTATATTGTTTCTTTTTGATAAATAAGTTTGTAGCCAGTTTAAAATGTGGTTGGTCGTTTCAAGTAGCTCAAAACTTTTAAGTAATTTCTTTCTTGATATGTTATTGAAAACAAATTTGTAATCTAGAAACATGCAATATATTAAACATTTTTTTTTGTTAAGCAATTCAGTAATGTAATAAATAAGGCTGGCTACACAATCTACAGTAGTATAAATATTTTTATATGCAAATTAATAATGATCATTACTAATGTTCAATATAGGCTTGAGGTCGTTGAGTATTATTTTCTCAGTTAATTTTAAACACCCTGAAGCGCAAGCAATTGGGCGATGGTGTTCTGGATTTGTTGATAAAACAGAAACTTTTGGAATAGGTGTAATTTGTGAAATACGCCAAGTATTAGCTATTTCACAATTTATAATAAACTTGTTTATTATTGTAGATAATAATGGAGCAATTGCTGGTATGCAGAGCTTTAATAAATTGCAATTTATTCTATCAGGTCCAAGTGATGTGCTTGTTTTACAACTGTTAATTAATTTTTAAATATTAAAGTTAATGGTAGGTGTTGAATAATGTTTAGTTAATTGATTAAATTCTGATATATTTAAGTTGTTTAAAGTAAAGTAATCATTTAGTTCTTTTGCATTCAACTTATATTGATTTACTTTTGATTTGTTGAAAATTTTGTTAATATTTTTCCAAATAGATTGTGAATCGCGGTTTAATTGAAAATAATTATTAACATTTTAATTAATGTAATTTAATTTAAAAATAAATACATACAATAATTTGTTGTTTTATTAAATAGCAAACTAACTTATGAAAACAGTATTACATTTTTATTTCCAAAAACTAAAGTTTTGTGTTATTTTACACAAATTTATTAAAAATTATAAACATTAATTTATGTTTAAATACAGTTATCTATAGTTTTCTAACTTTATAATTATCTGGATTTTAAAGTATTATACATATTTTTAAAAATGTACAAAATTACAAACTTTAACGTATTTTATAAAATCTTACAACTGTATTATCTAATATACATAGGTTTAAAACATTAAATTATATAAAAAATAACTATAACAAATTTACTATAACACATTACGGTTATGGTAATATACAAGGATTTACATTATCTATTTATTACGTTTTATAAACTTATTTCTAAATAACATATATTTGTAAACATTTAACAAGATTATAAAAAAATAAAGGAATTTAAAACCACGTTAATATTTAAAAAAATTGTTTATAAGTTATTTGATTTCTTAATTTAGTATAACCTGAAATGTTGTAGCATTTTTTTATTTATTTTTTATTTTATTTAGTTTGTTATTTTAAGTGTTTTACAAAAAACCCTTTTTAACAATAGACAGTTTAACAAAGCCGAACGTGGTCCCTAGTTGTAATACCAATAGTAAGATTTAAACTTACCTAAATTTGAATAAAGTGCTGTATCCCAGCAAATAACGTAAAATTAATTATATATTTTTAACATAATTTTATTAAAGTATTTACACTAATACTATTAATAATAATAATAATGTTTAATTTTAATATTTAACATTAATACATATTAATATATTTTGTAAATAAAAACAAATACAACAGTTATTTGCATAACATTGAAAACTAAAAAATTATATAAGTTTTTTTACAATTAACTTTTACAGCTATCAAAGTAAGTTATATTATGTTTTTAGTAAAACAAACATACAAATAACTAAAATAAAAATAAATAAATGTTATGCAAATAGTACGTGTTAACAATATTATTTGTATTTATATTTGTTAAATTATACAATATCTAATGCTAAACACAACAGGTTTTTGTATTACATATATATATTATATATATATATATATATACATTTTAAAATAAATAAAATATTCTATTCTAAAAACGCTAAATAATATGTATTAAATAATAATTTATGGATAAATATATATTATAATTTGTTATTGTTATCACTGATAAGATATTTTATAAAATTGTATCTAGTTTTAGTAAATGTACTAAATAACAAAAAATATTTTATAATTATTTTTGTTTTAGTATATATATATATATATATATATATATAATGCAAAAAATATTTTGTTTAGTATTATATATTGCATAATACAACAAATATAACTTTAAATAATATTTTAAACGTATTATATAATATATATATATATATAATATTTTATATATTTTGTCAGCGTATTATATTTATTTACTTTTAATTTTTAAAATTATTTACAAAAATATTAGGTGTTTTTAAACTTTTGATATTTATGTTGTAATAATTGGGTTATATTAAAAATATTATTAGAAATAATTTTTATTATTATTTAAAATATAAAAAAAAGATTTAAAAATAAATTAAGATTTTTTCCTGCACAATTAAAAATATATTCACAGAATGTTTTATATCTTTGTGTATTATTACTTGCATTAAAAATAATTTTTACGATATTAAATATATACAATACTTATAAACTTTAAAACAAATATAATAAATACAAATAAATATTTAAATATTTTATAAAAATATATAAAAAATATTAATTTTTTAAATTTTATGTTTGCCATTTTGAATGTCTTAGACGACAAAATCTTTAAAAAATGGACATTTTAGCAAAGCTGAACGTGGGCCCGCATTTTAATACCGGTGAAGGAATTAAAATCGATAACCACAAAAATTCAAATTTGAGCGTTGTACTGCTAGACCACCCCGGCATGTTTATTATACAAAACCATATTTTTTTAAAATAAATATAATTAATAAAAAAATATGCATCAATGTTAGAACGGTTTTTTATAAAAAGTTTGATTAAATTATTAATATACACTGCATTATCAAATATTAAAAAATATAAAATTTTAAATTATTAACTAAGTATTTGTTTTATGCATTGCTAACTGCTTAATTATTAACGTAACAATTATTTTTTAAATTAACAGACACAGGTATATATTAATTTTAAATTTAAATATTATGAATTGTACATTAGTTTACGTTAAAATAATTTATAATAATTTACTTTATATTAGTTTGTTATTAAATGTACATTTTTATTATATCCAAAGTTTATTTTATAATTTATTTATTTGTTTAGCAAAAACTAAGTGTATTATTAAAATTTATTATTTATTATTTTACAATAAAAGTTAATAAAAAAAATTACTAATTATACAATGTATATATATAGTAAGAGATAAATAGCCAAAAAAGATTACTGTAAATACTAATAATAATTAACATTTATTTATAAAGATATATTTTATTTTTTACTATAATATATTATATAAATTTTAAAATTACTGGCAGTTTAAATGTTATTAATTATATATTTTAGAAATAACACGCCAAAAGTATACATACATTAAAGTTTTTTTAACAAATAACATACATAACACTAATAATAATTTTTAAAATAAAAATTTACTAGTTACTATTTATTATTTTTTAATAAATTATTTTATTTTACTTGTTATTTATTAAAATCTATAATAAAAAACTAATTTCTAGCATTTGTAAAACAATAATTTAAGAAATATATATTGTATTTTCTGTTTAAATAATAATAATAATAATGGTTTATTGCATTACTAACATTAAAAAAAACGCTTTTAATTATATTGTTTTATACAATATATATAGAATGTTTTACTTAATTTAATAACTACAAATTAATTATTTAAAATGGGCAACGCTCACATTATAAATTAAAAATTTAATATTATTTATATTGTTCAAAAAGCTCTTACTAATATATTTATGTTTACAATTGTTTATTAATTTTATTTTTTAAATTGCATATTTTAAATAGTATAATTAAAAAATAATTACATTTTAACTTTTTTAGTACATTAAAATTAACAACGTTGTAAAATAACATTATTGTTTTTATAGAAACAAATCAATATTTTTTCGACAACTTAAAGGTAATTAAAAATTCGTTTAACCCATTATATCCCACTGTCCTTATTTGAGGACAGTCTAAAAAATTACTTATATCGTTTTAATGACTGTGTTTTAAAACAATATTTTTTGTTTACAAATTTGCCATATAGACACAGTACTAATGTATTTAGTTGTAACATACATTTTAGTTACAATTTTTTATTAAGTTTAAATTAATTGCATTAAAACAAAATTTATTTAAATGTATTTAATATATTTAAAAAATGTTTTAATAATTTTAAACAACTAATGTGTTTTAATTATTGCTTTATTAATTAAAATGATATATATATATATATGCTCAAATAACCTAATTATTTTAAGTATTTTCTTTACGTAAATAACATAGATTAGTACATTTTGTACTGTTGTATTATTTCAAGCGTTCTACAAGGCAAACTTATGTTAATAGTATTAATTCAATCTGTAAATAAACAAAATGTTTTTCTAAAAATACATATATTTCCATTTAAAAAATAATAAAAATAGTTAATTATAATAAAAGCAGTAATTATAAAAAATGTTATTTTAATTAAAAGATATGAAAAAATATTTAGAGTATTAAAAAAGAAGGCATTTTTGTTACACATGTGTTATTGTTTAATTATTTTGACTATATTATTGTTTTAGATCCAAAATATTATTTAATAATAAACACATTTTAAATAAATGGATTAATGTATTTTATAAAGTTAAATATCAGTTTGCAACTATAGAAAATACAATTAAAATATTTATTTATTTAAAAAATGGCTCAAAAGTGGTAAATTGCAAAAATATAATATGTAATTTTGTTTATTATGTTAAATAATTTAATGTCTAGAAAGCAAATATTTGTAAACTATTAGTAAACTCATTAAAGTTTTGCACAATTAATTTTTATAATGTAATGTTATTTCTCAATTCCCTATAAACGTATATGTTTTAACATAATTATTTTAGTTCACATATAACCTTTATTTTTAATGTTTTATGGAAAACATTTATTAACAATAAACATTTTAATACTCCAGTTAATTATGTAATATTACTTTTTTATTATTTACTTTAAAATAATGTTAATATATAATTTAAACTATTATTTATACTACTACTAGTATTAATATATATTTTGTACATAATAACAATTAAAATAATTATTTGCATAATATTAAAAAATAAAAATACTTTTTTGCAAATAAGTTTAATAGTTATAAACGTAAGCTATCTTAGGTTTTTATTTAAACGGATATACACAGGGGCTAAAATGAGAAGTGTCAAAATTAACACATTAACACATGGAATAACTTTATTTACATCATTTAAGTATACTAGGCACATCTACATTGTACTCAAATAACATTTAAACACTTTAGCAATACTAATATTCAAAACACTAAAAAATCTTTTTACAAACACTATTATCAAATTCCCGCTTAGACTAAAAACCCAAATTTTAAACTATTTAATAACATAAAAAATACTACTACATTACTTCTTTAAACATAATTTGTATTATAAAATATGAACATATATACAAAACAAACATCACCAATTGTCTAAAGTTAATAGTTCAAAGGATAGTTATAGTTTTTTTATAATTTTATCTAACTGCTTTGGATAAGAATTAACCAAATTATTGATAAAATTTAATAAAATTATATTTTTTTTAAATATAATCAACTTTTTTGAGCGTGTTTTAATTTTACTTCCGATTTACTTCTTGATTAAAATAATTAAAAATTTTTTATTTACATTAAAGTCTTGTATGGAAGCAATTAAATAAAACTGTTTTTGTTATTTAAATAATGTTTGGTCTAAACAATAACAAATGCGTTTATTTTTAAATTACAATAAAAACCATGTTATCTTTTTTGATGTATGCACCGGAGCATTATATTAAATAACCCCCAAATGTTATAATGCATTTTGTCGTAGTTTAAACTTGAAAAATTTATTAAAAATAACTATAAATTATGAAATGCTTAGATAACTGTTTGTTTGGTCCTATTTTTGTAATTGCCGTAATTAATTTTAAAATATTTACAAAAACAAGATAGATGTGCAATTTTTATTAAATGCAATTATTGTTTAAAAAAAAATTCGGAGCACAGAAGACCGTAACATTTACTTTTGAGCATACTTGTCAATAAAAGTGTACAAAATAATTGTTAAATAAATTAAT
Organism: Cardicola forsteri; assembly: GCA_025895645.1. Lineage (NCBI taxonomy): Eukaryota > Metazoa > Platyhelminthes > Trematoda > Strigeidida > Aporocotylidae > Cardicola > Cardicola forsteri. The sequence goes on along the minus strand of JAKXYG010001430.1, from coordinate 207,651 downwards.
AAAACAAAAATGAGGAGTCAACTACTGAAAAATATTTTTTCATCTTTTTACACCATAATTAATGCTAAATTTTCAATACACACAACATTTTAAAACTGATCAATTTTTTTTATATAAAGTGTATGCAATGACGTTTGCTAGATTATGTAAGCATTTATGAAATTATGTAAAAAAACGTTTTTTTTTACATTTTTGTTGCCTAATTATTTTATGTTATTAACTTAATATATATATAATCTTTAAGTGTAGTTATTACTATTTACCCATTTGTATGACATTTATCTAATAATTCCGTGACACTCAACTATTTTTAATTAAAAACAAGTTATAAACTATTTATTTTAAATATTGTTACTTTATACTATTTTAGCACAACTACTTTGTTGAAAAAAGTATTTTTTAAATTAAAACAACAAGAGTTTACCTATTTGGATTCTACAGATAGTTTAGATAAAACACAGATAACTGTTATGCAAATAATACATGTTAAGAACATTATTTAAATATATAATAAACGGAGTTAATAAATCCATTTAATAAAATAAAGAAAAAATAAAGTATTTAATTTTCTTAAATTAAATAACAAATAGTTTACTTTTTTTAAATTGCAATTTCAGCATGTTTATATTATTTTTTGTTTCAATAAAAATGCTTTTACATTTTTTTATAATGTACCATGATACAAACAATTGAGCTCTTTTATTGCAATTTTCAACTGTTAAAACGTTTTTTCTTAGGCGGATAAACAATTAATATTATATTTTTTAATTGTTATATCTAATATTAATAATATTTATAATATTTTCCGTTATGTTTTATGTAAAATAAATTAACATACATTTGTTTTTAACAGAGGTGACAATTATTATTAATATTGTTACTACAATTTTTGTTTTTATATCTAATGTCAATAAAGTTGTATCTATTTATTGACAATATTATTTAAAATAATTTTTATTTTACAAAAAATATGTAATGTAAAAAATAAATGGCTAAAAATACTTTTGTATTTTATAAGCTTTGTTAGCGTTTTTTATTTATTTATGTTTAATGCTTAAAACTATTTTAAAAAATATTTAATGTTTTAAAAAAATATTTATTTATTTACACAAAAACTAAGTGTTTATAAAGTTTTTTATTTTGTTTTGTAAAAATTGCTATCTGTTTAAAATAACATTTAAAATAATTTATATTGTTATTCAGAATTTTTAAAAATAAACAAGACAATTAATGTTCAAGCAGTTATTTGTAAAATGTTTGATTAAGTAATTAATATAAAATGCATTGGCAAATATTTAAAATACACATTTTTTAGTAGTCAATTATATATATATATTTGCATTACTAACTGTTTAATTATCAACGTACTAAACGCTTTTCAAAACTAACAGTCAAAAGTATATATTTACAATTTTAAGATTATAGTTTATACTTTATTTTATCTCAAACTAATTTATAATAATTTGACAAATATTTATTAATTATTGGTTAAACATTTTTATTATATTTAAAGTTTATTTTATAATTTATTAATTTATTTATTAAAATCGAAATGTATAATTGAAATGTACAATTTAATATTTCTTAATAAAAATTAATAGAAACACTGTTTTGAGTATACAAAAATAAAGGATAATATAAACACGTTTATATATACATATATAATAAAAGAAAAAAACAAATAAGAATATGTTTATTATGAAAATTAAAACTTTATAAGCTTAATGTAAGTAATAAAAATAAATAGCATTTTTTTATAAATGTACAGTTTATTTTTTATTATAAAATATTATATAAATTTTTAATTTACTATTATTTTTAATGTTGTTAATTAAATATTTTAAAAACAATACCACATTATTAGCAAAAAATAAATTAAATTATAATATAGAACAACATTTATTACCGCTAAAAACATACCACTACTTACCTAAACTAAAATCAAGAAAACATAACTCGTTAAAAAATAATTTTATTAATTTATTTAATATGTAGTAAAAACTTTATAATGTCACCTATGTAATGAATATTTACAGTTTTTTATAATTTTGGCTATTTTTGTACTGTGTAAACAACTTACTTTGCAAAACATGGTGACATTTACAACACATTTAGTAATACACATATTTTTAGGATGTTGACTACAAAACGTGTATCTAACAACACATACATTTCCAATTTTATCTTATTCCAAAAACAGTAAAGGTAACTTTTATATTTGTTGATAAAAGTAATTAATCTGAAACATCTGAACATAATTTATTCCTAATTATTTTTTTTAACAAATTTATGTGTTTTTTAACTAAACATATTTATTACCTATTTTCTTGCTTATTAACAGCAACTTTTACATTTTAAATTTTTTAAAAAGTAGAAATAGACTTACAAACAAATGTTTTGTAATTTATTGATTATGGTAATCTATTTGTGGCAATAAAAACTGTAGTTTAATAACAATTAAAACACTACTGAGTAGCATTTTTAAGTGTGTCCTATGTAAATTATAAAAAATAGTTTGTTATGTTTTTCAATTATAACTACCCAACTATTATTGAGTAGCGTAAAATCATTTATTTTGTTAATTTACTCTTAACTTGTATTTAGGTATTGTTTGTTGTAATAACATTTTAAGGGAGTTTGCATAACATTTTGTAAATAATACGTAAAATCTCTTAACTAATAAATTATAACTTTGGATTAAAACATTGTTTTAAATTTATTTATTTTTGTTTGTAGCGTAATCATCAAAAAATGTTAATGTTGTTTTATATTTGTTGTTAATAAAAATATTAAAATTAATTTTTAATTTTGTTGTACAAATATAAAAATAACAAAATTTTTTGATTAATTATTATTAATACTGTTAACAAAAATAAACAAAATTAAATAATTTATATGTTAGGGTAATTTTTTCTAATTCCAAATGCTACATAAGGGATAAGCATGTTTTAATATAATATTTAAATACGGCGATTTTATGCATGCTTTTATCTACTAAAACAGAAATCCAATTGTTATTTTAGATTACGTGTTTAAAAGCACTTAGTCCAAAATGCATTAAATAAAGTAAAAATTATTAATATTATTACTATTAAGAATTGAGGTATTGTTTATGCCCTCAGAATAATTAGCAGCCGGATCTATGCAAATTATTATTATTTATTTATTTATTATGTATGGTTATTGGCTTGGATACTTTAGTAAAAGTAGCTTTCAGCACACACAAAAATATGTACAATTATTAAAAATACAATACAATTAGCAGTGTATAACATCAGTCCAAAAAAGTAAAGTAAGGTTAAATTACATAGGATAGAAAAAGAAAAAAAAATTCAAAATCAAAGTATATTCAAAAGTCATGTTCAATATGATATGCGTAAAGAGGCATGGTATTATTTAGGGGACACTATGTGCAAATATGTCAGTATATATAACATGCAAATAATTCATGACTCATGAATGAGCATGGCTAATAAAGTAATGCCCTGGATGAAGGTTAATAAATGGTCACAAATTAAAATGGGCAGATTACAAACAACGGTAATTGGTCAGACCAAAGAAAACGAAAAAAAAACACTCATGATTTGGATAGGCTAATGTAAAGATCACTTTGAACTTTGTTGGGATTGGATAATAACCTTGCTAAATATGGCAGACATGAATTTAAATACACATTGGTTCTGCACTTAACGTGTATATGTGATCTTCTCGTCATTCCCAATGCAAATGATTTGCTGAAATCACGATAAAGTGGATAATTGGAGTTGTTGGAAATACGACTGATTAATTGAAAACATTCCTTGAAGTGTCGATGAATTATTTTATAAAGAATGTAATTGTAAGAAGTACCTGATGATTGGCTTATTATGGTAATACATTTTTTTAACTTCATAAAATCCTTTTTTTAGTCCCGGAAATATTACGGGTGAGCAATATAATATTATTAAATAAAATGTAGCTTTAAAATACGTATTAATAACATGTTGGCGAACACGCAGGTTCCTTAAACGTCTTATGTAGTAACATAAACCTCGAGTTTTTGTAAACAAATGGTCAATGTGATCAGACCAGGTAAGTTTGCTATTTAATAAAACACCGAGATAATGAAAACTATCACCAGTGTCAATTTCCACGTTTTTAATACAAACCTTTAGATAAAGTTGAGTTAATTAAGATGAAGGTTTGTATGAGCTAAAATTAATTACTTAGCACTTTGTAGGATTTAATTTTAGACTATGTTTTGTTGACCAATCAACTAATTCATCAATTGACTTCAGAAAATGTATATTATCTTCGGTTGAGTTAGAAATGGATTCACATAACGCCATGTCATCCGCATATTTGAAAAGTACAGCAGGCTCTTTTGGTCAAAAAACATCCACGTGTGATGATGAAAAAGAAAAGGAGATAAGACCGCATCTTGTGAAACACCTTTATTATTTTGAATTAAAATGGATTTTTTACACCCGATTTGGGTGTATTGTGTTCTGTTTTAAAATAATTGGAAAGCCATTTGATTGTTGTGATTAGGAGCGTTGAGTTCAATAAAACGTTTAAGCAGTTTGTTTCTGCATATGCTATCGAATGCGGCTTTATAATCAACAAACAAACAGCTGACGAAACCTTTTTTGTTATCGAGTAATTTTGCAACGTAGTTAACCAGGCTGGCTACACAATCTAGTGTAGAACTATTTTGCTTGTATGCAAATTGACATGGATTACTACTTGCCTTGAATGTATCACTTAGTTCATTCAAAATTAATTTTTCAGTCAACTTTAAGAGTACTGACGTGCATAAAATTGGTCGAAAATCTTCTACTTTTTTTAATTGTTTGTTTTTTGGAACTGACACAATTTTGGAAGTTCTCCACGATTCTGCTGTTCTACCTTCGTACATTGAACTGGTTAAAATTTGTATCAGTGGAGAGTATATTAAGGACGAGCATAGTTTTAGCATTTGCATACTAAGCCCGTCTGGACCTGATGACGTTGTGGAGTTAGAGCTTTTTATAATCTTTTTTAAGCTCATGTATAGATATTGCAACATCAGGTCCGTTATTGATGTTTATATTGTTTAACTGAACTAATTTTTTATTATTGTTGTAAAAAGGTTTATTAAGGAGTTCACATTAAATGAAATAGTAACAGCTTTTGTTTTTCCAAAAATTTTGTTAATATTGTTCTAAATATTTTTCGAGTTGTTGTTGGGAGAAAAGTAAAAGTTATTAATACATTTTTTAAATGAAACTAATCTTGTTTTTTATTTTAAGGCTTAAATGTTTTACTAAGGGGCGGTCGTTAGCTTTGTATGCTACCTCTTTTTGCCTGCGTAGCCTTTTTTAGCTTCCTCGATGTTATGTCGGTGGGTGTTACAAGTATTTTAAGTTTTGGACAGAACTTTTCAAAATGATTCTTAACCAGTGTAACAAAACTGTTTGTGGCTATGTTCAAGTCATTATGATTTTGTGTAGTAATACAGTGTTGCTCAAGAGATACCTTTAGCTCCTTTATATTTTGTTGTGATAGGTCTCGAGCAAACATATATGATTTTGATATGGGTTTAGTGAATTGCGTATAATTTTTCTTAGAATAAATTGTAGGAAGTGCTCAAATAATTGAATGGTTTGACGAAGCTAATGGAGCAAGTGATTTGGCTTTGTAGAATTGGGGAGCATTAGTAAAAACGCAATCTAATCTAGAGTTACCTCTAGTATTGAAGTTCACTATGTTGGTTAAACCCATAGACAAAAAATTATCTGTATTAATGTTGTTGAAATCACCGGCAAGTAAAATCAAATTATTGTCACAAACAGTTATTAAGTAATTAAGAATATTTTGAAAAAAAACTTCACACTCGGAGCGACTTGCTAATAGTGGGATATACGTATTAATAACATTAATATTTTTATAATGAGATAAAAATGGGCACTTACAGTTTACACTCAAACTTTTGATGCCAAATTGCGAAAATTTAAATGATATACTGGAATTAGAGCAAAATTCTTTCTTTATGTAAGTGACCAAACCACCACCACGTGTTTTAACTCTGCTGCTTCTATTAAGGCGATGTGTTGCAAATCCATCGATTAATATTAAGTTGTTATCAATGTATTTGTTAAGCCACGATTCTTGAATAAAAAAGAAGCTACTGTTTTGGTGTAACCTTTTGTTTAAAAACAGTTTTAAGTAATCCATTTTGTCCAAAAATGACCGTACATTCATTGATAGAACTAACGGCAACGTCATTTTCTTTATAGGAATGTTTTTCAAAGCTTGCTGATAGCCAAAGTGATGACATTTTTTTCTTTGTTTTAATATTTGATTGTTTGTAACATATAGGAATAGTTAATTGTATATCCGATATAAGCACTTTTTGTTAAAGTAAAAATGTTCTATTAAAACGAATTCTTTGAGAAGTAATCATAATCGTTATAATTTAATAGAAAAAACATGTGTATTTTAAATGTTTTAAAGAAAAAAAAAAGAAGTACTGCTAATCAATGTAAAATATAATTGTGCATATGTTTTGTCATTTTTCGATGTTTTTGAAAATGTAGCGCAGCCGTTCGAGGGCCCGCCATTTGGCAATGCTAATAATATAACAGTATTACACATAGAACAAAAAGGTACAGTAATTAATTTAACGATAACTAGATTAAAATATATTTATGAAATTTGTTCAAAAAATAATAAATTAATGTTGTTTGTGTTTAATTTAAATATTTTTTATTTTTGTTAAGTGTTTAAGAAACAACATTTAATTGTTTCTTTAGCTTTAAAACGTAAAACACTAATTAGAATTTTTAAATATTAATTAAATCCGTTTAATATTTTTTAGAAATTAATTTATTTTAAAGACGAACTCTTATCTAGTTAATGCCAGGTTTACTATATACGAACAAATTATCTCAGTAATTTATATAAATTAATTTGTATTAACACTTTTCATTTATTGCCTCAGTAATGTATAATTTAGCAAAAAAACAACTTGAAAACAAAAAAATTAGATTAAATAAGTTGGTCTGAAAGAGATGTATAAAAAAATGTTAGGAGTGGGCATTTTAAACATTTGATTGTAAACAAATAAACAAAAAAAAAATTGGTAAACTAATAAATAAGTAAAAACTGGACATACTATGCTTCCAAAAAATAAAATGGAATATTAAAAAACAAAAAAGCTGGTTAGAAAACACAAACTGTTGTACAATGGGGACTCAGAAAGAAATAAAATAGGTATCATCTTATCAAACAAAACAAGAAAAAATTTAGTAAAAATAAAATATTCAACAAACAAAATATAATAATAAAACTGACTACAAGTAGTGTATACATTAATATTATTAACGCATACGCACAAGCTGGACATGCAAAAGAAATAAAAAATAAATTTTAAGAACACATTAAGGAAATACTTGGCAATTCTGACAAAAAATACAACAATTAATGCTAATTAGAACGGACATGTTAAACAGTTTTTAAAAAATGTTAAGAGATGTTATAACGGATGCAGAATTAAAAATACAAATAAGAATGTCAAAAGAATTTTTAGGGGAAAGGTTTTACAAGACAGGGTTCTGATTAACACATTGTTTAAAAAACAGACAAACTAACAAGTTATGTATCTGGGCGGTAGAAAACAAAACCAAATAGATTTTTTAGCAACAATAGAAACAAATATAAAATATGTAAGAAAGTACAAAGTGATAAATAGAAAAAACGTTGCTACTTAACACATGTTGGTGCTAATAAAGTTAGTTTTATAAATAAACAAAAAGGGTAACTAATATTTGGAAAATAAAATAAAATAGTAAAAATTAAAAAAAACCATCCTTAGTAAACAATTTAAAAATGAGGTTCTACGGAACTAGAAGTTTTCAAAAGGAATGCAGAAATGATAGACATTAAACAGCGGAATAATTACCAAACCAGCTGAAATTGTTTAGAATTTTAAAAATACTAATTTTTTGTTTTATATAGGGATAAAAAATGGCATATAATGTATAAAAAATATGCGTAATCAGATATAAAAAACGTGTATTTTGGTAAAAAAACAATTTAATAACAATTAACACCAACAGAACATTGATTTTACCAGCTAATATGATTTGTTGTTTACCTACAAGATAATTTATTTTTTTAACTACAGCATTGTTATTATTATTTTTTATAAATAAAAATATACTTACAAGTCATTTTATCGCGAATTTCTTAAAAGGTTTGATACAATTATACACCTTTTTTTTTAATTAGGCCGTTAATTACAATGACATTTATTGTATCACTGGGTAATATTTAAATGTTGCTGTGTATGTTATTTAAATAAAGAATATTACGCTGTGTTTATTAATTACAACTTTTCAAATGTTATTAAGTAGTGTACAAACATATGTACCACTAATTCGCCCCTAACTTGTAAAAACTATAAACTAATAGATTATAAGTTTAATATTTTCAACATGGTTTGTATTTTATTTATTTTTTAATAACGTAATTACCAAAAAATTACAATATTATTTTATATTTGTTGTACATAAAATTGTTAAAATTGTGCTATAAAAATGCAAAAATACTAAAATGTTTTAGTTGATTATTTTTATGACTGCACCATTGCCTGCAAAATATAACAAAACTTACTTTTTTATTTTTTTACTGTTATTTCTTTAAACCCAAATGTTACATAAGTAATACGTAGACTATAATATACTATATAAACACACTAAACGTATACATTTACTTATCCACTAAAATAAAAAGCAGTAAAATCGCTGTGCATTTAATGTGTATTATGTTAGTCGAGGAGCTTAAGAGCGCCTAGTACATTATGCAACATCTATAGTTAACAGTCAAAAATCTTAACATTTAAAATTAAGTCTTTATTAGTTTTATTCATATTCTCAAAATGATTAGTATCCTAGTCTTTGCACGTGTTAATAATTTAACAAAATTACAGTTACAAAAATATACAGATACACATATAACAAACCAGTAGTATATTTAGTTCTACTCAGTTATATCTTAATTAGAAAACAACTAATAACTAATGTTATTTAAATAATTGGTAGTTTGATGTTGTTTGTGTTTGATTTAGATAATTAACATTAATAATAAAATACTTTTATTAAACTTTGTCATTAAATATATTTTGCTAAATTTTACTTGCACAAACATGTTAAACATTTGTTATAACTTTATGGTTATATGTGTATATATAAATAAAAAAAACAAATAACTTAAATAAAGGTTAGCTAGTAGCCACAAAATTACGGACAACAGTAATTGAACAAACAAACAAATATTTATAAATTAAATGCATGTTAAACTCATTTTAAATGTTGTTGAAAATAGGTAGTAACTCTGTTAAATACAACAGATATAAATGTAGTACACATCTAAATATAAAAAAACAAAATTTATTCAGTTTATTATATACAGCCCGGACCTAAAGTGATGCATAAGGGTTATTTTAATAGAATGTTAATGTGCCTAATTAATGTAACAACAAGTTATTACTTCTAATGGGTTAATTTTAGCAAAACCTTATCTATATATTTAGTAAATATTTAAAATTATATTATTTTAAAAATAAAGTAAAATAAAGTATTTTAAAATACTACGTAAATTTGTATGTAATAATTTTTAAAAAATTTCATTATAAAACTTTTTTTAAATATAATGTTGAATTGCACGTTATATTTATGTAGAATTACATTTACTATAAAAAATGTTTTGTGTATTTGATATAAAACATAGACTTTTTTGTTTTAAGCAGTTTTATCCATTATTAAAATACAGTTTTAATATTAATTTTGGTTTGTCCGTTTTTATAAAAAATGGTTTTCAGATATTTTATTTCTATTTTATTTTGTCTTTTTTATTTTTATATGTAATAAAAAACAACTAAGGTTTGCACTTAGTAATAAATAAAAAATAATAAAAAATTTAATATATTGCTCAATAATTAAAATAAATACTTAATAACGTTTTTTTAATTTTTGTTTAATGATAACTGCGTTTAATTAATTTTTGGACTATTGTCGCTATTTATTCCTCATTGCTAAACGATTTTAAATTTTATTTTAAACTAAGTTATCTAAAACTTTAAAACCAAAAAAGCAAATAACGATTATTGAATTATAATAAATTAGTATAAACATAATTATATTAATTAATATTTTAACATCATTATTAGTATTACTATTATTGTTATTAAAATTACTACTTCCATACCTTTATTATAATTAGAAAATATTATTAACTACTGTTAATATCATTATTATTACTATTGATGTTGTGTTATTGTTATAATTATTAATACTATTATATTTATTAGTAATATTACTACAAGAAAATAAATTATTTTTAATATTATACTACTATTATTATTAATAGTGATAGCAGTACTACTAACGTAATTACTATAATAATATTACTGTAAAAAAGCAATTATAATTTTTAATATTATTGTTGTTATTATGTTATAAAACCAAAATGTTTAAATAATTCTGTCAGAAGGTTTTATAAAATTAATAAAATTAATAATAAATATTTGACAAAAATCTTAATTTAATTTAATAACAATTTTTGTTTTCAGAAATGTTTAATTATTGTATTAGGTTTCAGGTTTTAGGTTTGTACAAAAGTTAAATAGGAGGAAAACGCTTTTCAATACTTTGTTCAGGGTATCAGGTATTATATAAAAATAATAAATAGTTAACAAAAAAAAGTATTAAGTAAAATTAAGATGGTAATATATATCGTACACCAATTTAAACGCCTGGAGGGATGGGGCTAACACAGCATATGGGAGCAGACTGTTCCATGCAGTAATAACCGTAAAGGAAAAATAATAAAAACTTATTTGGGAATAAACTCGCAGTTTAGAGATTTTAAGTAAATGTCCTCTACGGGGATTGTAAGAGAGGGTGAATAAATGCATAAACTGTGTAGAGTTTATAAGTTTGAAAACTAAAATTATGTTGTCCCGGAGTCTCCTATCTTTTAATAGGAAGAGACAAAGAGCTTCCAAACGCTTAGGGTAAGGAATACTCTTGAGGGTGCAAGGGAGTCTAATAAAGCTTTTTTAAATTTTTTAAAGTTTAACTATGTCAGCCCTTAAAATAGGCGACGTTACTTGAATACAATATCTAAGGTGCGGCCTAATAAATAATTGATATAAAAGTCGGGTAAAACTGGCTGAAATATTACACAATGAAAACAATACTAATGGTTAAAGACTTGGGTACCTTTTATTTAAAAAAGTCACAATTTTTTGAGCATGTATCCCATTTTACTAACAAATAAAAAATTTTTTATTACGACAACCAAATAATATATTTATTCTTAAAGAAATCAAAATAGTTTTCTTTAAATATACTATTCGGCCAATAATTTTACATTAAAAACAAATTTAATAAAATTTATAAATGTTTAAAGATATTTTACAAAAATGATTATTGGTTTTTTGTTAAAAATGGAATACAAAGATAGAAATCCATTATCTAATCTTCAGTCTCTATAGCTAAGACGGATCCAAATAAATCTATTGTTATTCCATAAATCAATTTTCAATATTAATTTAAACTATTCAACAAAATTTGATGCAAAGAAATTTAAACGTAAACTAAAAAATAAAAAATATACAGTGCGTAAATTGCATTATAAATTATCTCTAAAAGCAAACTGTTTCCAATTAATTAATCTAAATTATAAAATAATTTACTAATCAATTTAAGGAAAATATAAAACTTTAAAGCTTTCAAAACTAATTTTAAAAAATACATCAACATTCATTATTTTGTTAAATTAAAAATTGCATTTTGCACATCTAAATAAAAAATAGTACTATTTTATTTACATTGTTTATTGTTTTCCAACTATTGTTTAAATTTTTTTATCTATTTCTCTTTATATAACCTCCAGCTTACTAATAATCAAATTATGACAACCAAACCTTTTTCAAATTATTTTTAGTTCAAATGGTGCGGGTAAATATTACTTATTATTATTTTCTTATTTTTAAAATGTTTATAACATTAGCAATATTTTAATTTATATAAGTATTTATTAATTATATATATATATATATATATATATATATATATATATATATATATATTAAGTTTTATAGTTTGCGATCAGACCCGTAAATTGGTTTGTACCTCAAAAAATGCAATATTTTAAAATATTTTTTGAGTAATAGTAATAATAAATATACAATATTAATAATAATAATAATAATAATAATTATTATTATTATTAGTATTAGTATTACTTTTGTTATTATTATTGATTAATGTGCTAATTTTTTTAATAAATATATAACCTTGATACTTACGCTGCTAATGCGATGCCTAAAGTTTAACTTATTCTAGTGTAAGTTTATTTAAAATAAAAATAAGTAATTTATTTACAAAAATAATTATTAAAAAGTGTATTTTTTTTAAATGTTATTGTTTTAAAAAATAATAATTTTTAAAATAAAATAACTGCTCATACATTTATTTACAAATTTCTTGAATACTTAAAAGACAATTTATTTTGAAAGTATTTCAATAAAAATAAATTTAAAACAATTTTTTTTAATTTATTAAATTATTTTGAATAATGTAAACACATGGTTGGTTTTTATTTTTTGTTTTAAAATTTGCAATTTTGATAAAGAGGCTTTTTATTTCCGCGCACTTAATACTTATGGTTGAAACAGATCAACGTCATTATTTGTCTACCCGTGATTATTAATTGGTTCAAAGTTTTTATAAAAGAGGCACAAAAAGTAAAACAATTGTCAAATGTATAAAAATAAGTGCTTTAACTGTGTACAAAATTTTTAACTACAAATTACCCACAGTTGATAAAAAACGTTTAACAATTAAACAAGATGATCAGTTTATAATTATGCAGCATAAAAAATAAAACATTACATGTAAAACAAATAAAAAATTAATACTTAGAATTTTTTTTATATTAAATTGTAAAAAAGAAAAAAAAATCTAAAGGCTTTATTTTTAAAGCGATTGTTAAAAAACCTTTTCTTAGTCGTGTTTGTAAATTACAACTAGTGGAGATTATTATACTTTACAGATGAGTGTGCAATGTCCTACAAACAATAGACTAAACATTCAAAGATTATTTATAGTCCAATTTTTTTACTCAACTACACTTGTACTGCTATAAAAGTTGCACATCGTTTATGTGTCAAAGAATATTTTGCAATTAGTACAATCAGTCTCTAAAATAGATGCGTACTAGTGTCAATTTAAACTGAGCTAAATTTGTACAAATATTTAGAGATTTGTTTTATAGTAAACTGTTTAGAAATGCTACAGAACAATTAACAATTATTCAAAACCATTCTATGCATACTTTAAAAATGGTAATGTTTATGTTAGCAACATTTACAATTTACTATACTTTTTCCTTATTTAAACCACAAAAAGCTTACTTTTATTTAACTTCCTCTAAACAATCCAAACCTCAATGCAATTAAAACATTTTTTGGTATTTTAAAAGATAAGGTGAATTGCATGAAAACTGACGTATTATTAAAAACAAAACTTAATTATGTTGTAAACAATTGCATTTTAAAGAACTATATTGGTACTTTAATAGATTCCTACCCCAAGCGGCTGACAGAAGTTGAACAAAAACGTGGATATCACTTAAATTACTGAAGCGACTAACATATTTTTAAATTTTTAAATTTTATGTTTGCTACTTTAAATGTTTTACAAAAAAACATTTTTTAGCAGTAGAAAATTAGCAAAGCTAAACATGGGCTCCATTTAAGTGCCGGCGATGGGATTCGAACCCATTTCCACCGTGTTAAACAAAAGCGGGAATATCACTTAAATTACTGACATTATTAAGTTTGTTACATGTATTTTGTATATTTATGTATTTTAGTAGACAACACTATTTTATTAAAATAATTATGTGTTTGTTTTTAATTTTTCATAATAGTGGTATTGTGTTTTATTGCCAAAACGAATGTTATTGTGAATTATATTAAGAATTTTTTGGCGAATAATAATAAATTTGTGTATATTAGTAAAGTATTATTTGAGGTACTTATTAATATTTATTAAATATGTTTAAGATAAGTAAAAAAACTGAATATATTTTAATATTATAGTAGGTCAACATTGAATTTGCGTATGATACTATCTGTTTGTATAAATTATATATATATATATATATATAATTGCGTAATTATAAAATAGCTAATTTTATTTTACACAAAATTAATTTACGTAGTACATTTTAAAAATATTGCATAATGTCAATACACTTGCCAGTAAAACAATGCTATAAAACAAATTATTTATTTTTTACTTTTAAATACAATTAATTACTAGGAATTATGGAAACAATAAAAAACACTTTTAGTATATTTTGTTCACAAATGTAGACATTATAATGTAATCAAGTTTACTTTTAAACCACTAGTAAAACTTTTAAAATAATAAATTAATTAACTTATTAAACTTTTAAGGTTTAAATATCCACCGTTTTAAATTATACAATTCAAGAAAACAGGGTCTTAAAATGTTTACACTAAAAAATAGAACTAAACGTTAACTAACCGCATTATTTTTTTTAATTTGCTTAAACTCATTTAAAGTTTTTTTTTTTAATTTTGTTTTAAAATGCGTTTATTATATTTTTATGCAGCAATGTTTGCTGAGAATATAATAATATTAATAAAAATTAAATTTTTTTAAAATTTACTAAATATGAAATAATAAATTAAATAAAGGTTAAAAAATATAATTTTATTTACAGTTTAATTTCTTAGTATGAAACAAAATACACTAACATTATTTGTAGTAAAAATTAAATATATATTGTTAATAAATTAATTAATTTAATAATTTAAATAATATTTTTTTCTAAAACAAAACCGGAATTTAAGATGTTACCATTTTAATGCTAAAATGATTAGGTTATTTTTAAAGTAACTTATATTGCAGTAGATTTTTAATGTTTTAGTAATTATATTTATTAAACAAAGTTTGTCGTTATTTTTTTTAATATTTAAAATAACTATTTTACTATAAAACACATATTTGGATACTATTAAGAAATAAATTAAAAGTTTAAAAAATATAATTGCGTAACAAAAATTTTGTTATATTGAATTTGAAATTAATTACAACTCAATAGTGTATTTTGCATTTAACTACTACTATAAAAATACATAAACTAATAATAATATAATAATATAAATATATCTTTAAACAATAACGTTAAAACAATTTTATTAAAAAAAATTAATAAATACAAAATGCAATACAATTTTAATACAAATATTATTAATAGATCTAAGCAGTAAATATAATTCTATTTTATTTAGTAAAATATACGGATAATTTAGACATATAATAATATTTTATAAAAAATAACGTTTTTTCATTTTTATTTAAATTATGTATGCTGTTTTATAGAATATTTGATATTAAAATAATAATATATTTTGTTAACAATATCAAGCTATATATAATTATAATTTTAACTAAAATTTATTTAGTAACCAAAGGTAATTAGATAATAAATTATTTATTTATTGAACAAAAATTTTAGCACAAAGCAAACTATAAGTTAATGTTTTTAACTTAACACAAACATACACTTATTTTACATTAATCAATATTGCACAAAGAACATGTTTAAATTACTCCACCAATAAAAATCAGAAACCACAAAGTAAATTCCATTTAATCAGAAATATTTTTAAAAGTATATTAATAAATTATTTAATACTTTTAATAAAATAGCAAAAAACAATAAAACATTATTAATAAAACAACTGTTAAACAAACAATTTTATAAATTTTATAACAATAAGACCTAAAACTGCAGTTTAAGATAGTATACTAATTTACCCACTTAACATATTGTATACTAATTTTTAATCATTTTTTTAAATTAAGATTTTAATTAATATTAGTGTGTTATTATAATCCTAATATCTTTTGTACTAAATACATATATAGCTGTTAAAATAACATAACAGAATTACAGAAATTAATACTACACATAACAAAAATAATATAAAATATAAAATGTCATATACAAATAAATATAAACATAGTTATACGGTAAACATGTAGTTAAAAAATTATAATTATCATACATTAAGTGGGTCATTAGGAAACGTAGTTATGTTGTAAAATGTTCAAATTACTGTAAATAAATAATTCTTAAATTATAGATTTGTTATGACATTAAATAAAATAAATTATTTTTTAGTAAACGTACACTAGTTAATTTGGGTTTAACTTTTAACACCGGCAATAAATGCAGGGCTACATTGGGTTTAGCTACAATTTCTATTATTTAAAAATATTATTTGTAAAACCTAACAATTTATAACAAGTTATTGTAATTTATTATAACTTTAGCAAAAAAACGTTTTAATACCTAAAAGTTATTTTATATTGTAACAGTAAAAATCGACGAAGATATTTTGTGGTAAAAAATAATAAACAATATTATATTATTCCATCAAAAATTAACATTTAGTTTTTGGCAATTAATTTTCTTCAAATATTGACAATTTTGTTTGAATGTATTAATGGTACATACTAGTGGAAACGGCTATAAAAACAAGCGTTTTCACGCCATTAATAACTTTTGTTTTTTGTTATTATTCCGTTCTATTCTGGTTTCCATCTTGATCCTTCCCACGATTCAATTTTGTAATTTGGCAATATACGTTTCCTAGTCCAGTTTTTGCGTTTTTATTTGTTACTATAAGTAATCAGTACAACGTAAGATATTGGGAGGAAGCTACGACTAGATTACTCACTAACGCAACCTTTGACGACAAGCTACACCGCTTGTCACATCCAAACCGCCCCATCGCGTATTTAGTAAAACAAGGCTACATAACTGGCAATTTGGAGTCGGTTTACTGAAATACTTTACAAATTTTCTTTTTTGGGGTGTATGATTAAAATTAATTATTTATTTTATTACACTGACAATAACTAAAAACAAAATTAATCATTATATAAAAAAATAATATAAAACTGTTTATATACATATGCTTAATATATTTTATTATGTTTTAAATATAATGACATTTTAAAAATGTTTTGTGTTATCTATTTTAGAAATTACAGTTCTAATTACACGGACAATACATACATAACCTTACTTTTTTTTAACAACTAACACGTGTTACTAATATTAATATTTAAAATAAAAATATTTTTACTATTTATTTTTTATTGTTTAATTAATTATTTTATTTTAATTTACAATTTACAAAAACATGTTATACAATAACCTGACTATTGATATGTTTAAAGTAATTTGCTTAATAAAATAAGTCATTATATTTATATAAATAATAATAAAAATAAAAAGCTAGTTTATTATATTGCTAACTTCAATTAAAAAAAACATTTTTAATTATTTTAAACAATTATTACTTAAATTATTTATATATTTAATCCAAATTGTCCTAAATGCACTGTAATTTAAATGTTTAAACAAACAATATTTATAAAGATGCACTGAAATATAAATATTTATAAATATAAATTTAAAAATTATAAAATAAACATTCTAACAATTTTCTGTGTAAATAAAATACTTTGTTTATTTTTTAATGTTTTTAATAAATGTTATAATTAATAAAAAATTGTGGTTATATTAAATATGTGTAAATTTTAAAACGTAAATTGTATATTATTTTACATTTTTATTCCATTTTTAAAATTATTATAAAAAAAAATAGTATATAAAAAACAATTGCAATAATATTTTTTTGTTGTTGTTGTTACTTAATTTTTTAAGTGTAAACGCGTTTTAAGAATCGAGTGTTTATTTTTGTAAAAAAATATATATTGTTGTATCAATCTTAATTTAATGTTAAAAAAAAACATAGACGTTTTATTAATAATTGTATTTATTATTGTACGCTGTATTTTTTATACAATTTTAACAATTAAAAACAACAATTTAGTACTGTAATTAAAATAAACGTTTTTAACCATTTTCTCAAATGTTATATATAAACAAAGACTAAAAAAATTCTTAGTAAAACTAGTTTATTAAAATTAACTAACTTTTTTTACAATATTTAAGCATGTTAATAATTTTATTATTTTACTAAAAAACCCTAAATCATTAATCTAGCGATACTATTAATTTTACAAAAACAATTACAAATACTTGATTAAACAGAGAAACCAGAATTTACACATTTTAACAAAATAAAAATACTACTACTTTTTTTGCTAAATAATTAATTATATTTTAATGTATGTACATATATAGATAATAAAAATTAACAATTATATACATTTTGTAATTTAAAAAATAGTAGAGCAATTTTATTTTTTTCTATTAACGTATGCAAGGTTGTAAAATAATATAAATAAATAATGATATTTTTTAAATTATGTTTTCGTCCTTGTTTTTTATAATCAATTTTATATATATTTTTTTATTGTAATTATAACTATTTACCAATTTAATAACTATTTATTAAAAAATAAATTATTTATTTATTAATTATTCATTTTATGTTTGCTAGTTTTAATGTTTTACGAGAAAATCAACTTTTAACAGTGAACATTTTAGTAAAACCGAACGTGGACCTGCAGTTTAGTGCTGGTAATGGGATTCAAACTCATGCCTACCGAGGTCTAAACCCCGGTATTTTAAGTTTAATTACATTGTTAAACAAATATTTTAAGACAAATCCTAAATAATAATAAAAAATATTGACATATTTTAGCCTTTATATATATGTATATTATTAGCACTAAGGATTAAATGTACTTACAACCAAAAACAAATAAAAAACTTTTAAAAAAAGCAGAAACGTTTATTTACACATAAAAGCCAACACTAATTAATACAAATAATTATATCTGATATACTTATTTAGACTATTAATTAATCATCTTTTTAATTAATATATATAATCTGTAATGTGATATTTTTATAACACCAGCAAAAAAATCTTATACAACACTAATAATTCTGTTTGTTTGTTTGTTTTATTGTTTACTTTTATATACTACCATAACAAATTATTAATAAATACAAACGTTTTTTTAAACGGTAAAAAAAAATAACTATATTAATTTAAATTTATAAAGCACAATTATTGCTATTTACAACAATAGATACAATACCAAATATTGGTAGCAACACCATTTTTTTATTTTAAGTTTGCTTACTAATTTTAATAATTTGTCTTTACTGTTTACTATCTGTAAAAACGTGCAAAAATATTTTAATTCAACAATTTTTTATTGTTTCTGAATTTTAATTCATGTTAAAATAACTTAAAAATTGTTTTAAACAGTTTTTTATTTAAGCACCTTTCTAACTACTTCTAGTTTATTAATAATTATGTAAATAAACCAAATTAATAGTACGTAAAATTACATTACAAATTTACAAAAACATAAAATTAACGCATTGTTTGTTGATAACAGTAAAGAAAAATCGTGAAATTGCAAAGTATTTTAAATTTTGCGGTTTAAACGTAGCAACATCTAATTAAATTTATCGTTTTATTTTATCAAATAAATTACGGTTAAAATTTTAAAAATTT
The DNA here is from genome assembly GCA_025895645.1 of Cardicola forsteri. Classification (NCBI taxonomy): domain Eukaryota; kingdom Metazoa; phylum Platyhelminthes; class Trematoda; order Strigeidida; family Aporocotylidae; genus Cardicola; species Cardicola forsteri. The sequence continues at coordinate 188,075 of JAKXYG010001430.1, read as the reverse complement.
GTTTATTATTTTAAACAAAAAGGCATTACTTAGATTTAACAAACAACTAGGTTATATTTTTACAAACAGTATGTTTTTTTAACATCTGACCAGTTTATCATTTATCTGTTTTATAAAATACACTCTAGTTATTATTATTCCAAATATTTAAAATATATTATTAAATTATTTATAAATGTCTAAGATACATCACACTTAGAATTAATTTTAATTTTTAAAAATTAATTAATAATTGTAAAACAAGCATTTTGCTTAAACTTAATAGAATAAGCTGCAATGTATTAAACTTCTGCAAGCCACTAATTGCTCTATTTTTATATACAATAATAAACAAATTTATTATAATTTGTAAAGTAGCTGATATTTGGCGTGTTTTACAAATTACACCTACTCCAAAAATTGTTGTTTTATTAACAAATCTACAACGCTATCGCCCAATTGCTTGCACCTTAGTGCTTTTAAAATTAACTAAAAAAATAATACTTAACAACCTTACACCATTATTAAACATTAGTAATGATCACTATTAATTTGGCTATAAAAACAATTATTGTTTCTTTATTATAACTTTGCGTTAATTTTTAAAATGGTAGTATGCTGGTATATTTTGTGTTAAGTATTTGTTATTTAATATTTATTGCTAAAAACATATTTTTACAATTTAGTAAAATTAAACCAATGCCGTATGTGTTGCTATTAGTTGCACCTAAACGTACATGTATTGCCACTTAATTTTAGATCTACCTGTAGACTAAAAAACTACCCAAACATTTTTTTGTGTATAAATTTATTAAGATTAACATATTTTATTTATAAATATATATTTGTGACTTTTCAAGTTACAGTTTAAAAGCTAAAAATCAAATACAAATGCACGTACATAAAATTTTATAATATTAAATTTTAAATATTATTTATTAATAAAAGTTAATATAATTGTGGTTTATATTTTTTGACTTATTTTTTGCAAATGTTATATAACATATTTTTAATATTACAGTTTGTTTAAGCATTTTGTAAAATCATATTAAACAAATATGTTAAAAAACACAAATGTTGCATTAAAGAGGTATTAATTACATGCTTTTATAAATAATACTCAAGTTAGTTTTGTAATGCAATATTTCTATTTTTTTATGTAAAATAAATAATATTAAAATTGTTTGTAACGTCTTACATAAAATTCAAATTCAAACGTGTAATTTAATAACAAGTACATCATAAACATGTACAAATAATGAAGTAGATCCACTTATTTATTTCGTATAATTTCTATTTTTAACACAACCGTAAATATTTACAAAAACCTCTCTCATAAAATATATATTTGTTAAAAAATACATTTTATTAAAATAAGTATACTAATATGCTTTTATATCGATAAACATGTATATTATATTATAGTTTAAAATTTTATTTATAATGTGCATACTTTAAATAAATTTATTTTAACAATTTGTTTCTTATAAATAATATTTTAATAATCGATACATTAATAATTTTATGTAATCCAAAACTATATATATATATATATATATAATTTTTAGTTAAATAAAAAATGAATTTTTACAAAATTGCTGTTCTTACATTTTTAATGATCGTGATATGTAAGTCGTAAAACAAATTAAAATTAAATTAATTTTGCTATGTATAATATATATATATATATATATATATATATATATATAATGCTTATCTTTTATTGTTTCCGCAGCATTATACATTTTTACTAAGGTCAGGTTTATAACCTTGCGTACAAACCCTCCTTCTTTCTTCAAGCTTGGGACAGAATAAATTGAATCATATATATATATATATATATATATATAAACTTATATTAAACAATAAACACAATACATTTCTAACTATTTTTTTTTATTTGCATATATATGTTGCGCTATAGCATACTAAATAACACTGATACCCGGACTGTCTAGTAATAATTAGGTAATAAAAACTATTTTAATTTTAATTTTTTTTATCTAAATAAAAATATAAAACAAATAAAATAAACCGAAATTTATGTCACGTTACTTTTTTAAACGTATCACATGGAGCACTGTTCTGAAAAACAGTAATAACCCCGGTGTAAATCTGTTGCATTTTATTAAAAAAACTTATTTTATATCTGAAATATTTTTTTTACTATTTAAGGTACCAGCTGTAATTTTCTATTTAACACGTTAATTGTATTTAATAACAAACTAATATATTACTTGTACAGGGTGGAATTACTCTGTAACAACAATGATTAAATGTTTTATAAAATTCAAAGTTAAACAGTTTGTTACCACTCATTGTTTTATTAGCCAAGTATACGGAACGTCAATAATATTTGTTTTATTTAATCAATAGTTTAGAAAGATTATTTATTATCTTTTTGTTTTGTTTTATTTTGTTTACTTTATGTTTACTATTTTGAATGTTTTACGAAAAACGTCTTTTACAAGTGGACATTTAAAAAAATTAATCGTGGGCCTAAATTTTAATGCCGGTGATGGGATTTAAACCCATGCCCACCGAGGTCCAAAATCGAGAGCTGTATTGTTAGCAATAAATAACTTAATGTTTAATAATTAAAAAAATAAACTAATGTTTGTTAGCTTGTTTGTAATTGTAAAATAAGTAAAATTATTTAAACTATTTATTTTAGTATTGAAATAGGTTTATTATATATTTTTAATTTCATAATGATTTTTGATCACCTATAGCAGTTGTTCACGCTTTTTTAGAAAATAATTGTAATTACGTTTGTTTTGACCATTAATAATCCTATATATTCTTAAAAATTTATGTTTGTATAACTTCGTTATTTTTTGGGTAAAAACACCTAATTTTTAGTTTTTTAATAAAATAACAATTATTTTTGGAAAAACAAAAACATTTTATTAAAATGTTTTTTAAAATTTATTTTTACTATTTTAAGTTGTATACATTAAAATGACTAAATGATTATTTTTATAATTATTATAAAATTACAATCAAAACAGAGTTGAATGTGCATTTAACTTCAATTTTTACAATTATTTATTGTTTATTTTAAAAAAATTAAACATATAAAATAATAGTATTTTAATTATTATAACATTTATATAATTTTAACTTATTATCGACGTTTATACAAAAACAGTTTTTTTTAATATTTTTATTCGCCGACAGTTTTTTTAAATAATTATTTCCAAGTATGCATAAAGGAACAATTAAGTACATGATTTTATTTTTAATTCTCAATATGTATTGTTACAAAAAACAATTAAGAAAGCAAATTAATTTAAATTTTATATTTTTATATTTTTTGCGTTAAAATTTAAAATTGGAGTACAAGTTTTTATATAAATAAACAGATAGATAGATAGATAGATAGATAAAATAATGAAGACACAAATAGATGGACAGATAAATAAATAGATAAATAGATAAACAGATTGATAGATAAATAGGTAGATAAATAGATAGATAGATTTATATATATATATATATATCCGCCTAGTTTAAATTAAAAATGATTCAACCTAACCAGTCTCAAGCCTGGATAAAAGAGGAGAGTTTGAGCGCAAGGTTGGCAACCTGATCTTTATAAAAATGTATACTACTGCAGAAACAATAAAAGATGACGCCATTCCGGCAACAATAACGTTTCTGGATAGCAAAGTTACCAGATGACAAGGTTGAGTAAAAGCCGAAAAAAAGCGCAATTTTTGATTTGCAGAATATTTAGTGCCAACGAGACTTTGTTATTGTTGTTGTTGTTTTGCTGCTTATACTTAAAGCAAAAGGTTATTGTATAATATAATATTATATATATATATATATATATATATATATATATATATATATATATATATAAATTAATAGATAGGATAAATGGATAGGTAGATAGATAAATATAGAGATAGATAGATGGATAGATAGACAGCATAGATAAGCAGGTAGATATAATTAACAGTTTTTACAATCTACAATACAAATCGATCCATTTGCATGTTTATATAAAAAGTTTCATTTTTGTAGTTAGAATATATTAGTTAACATTTTCAAAATAAATTTAAAAAATTGCATTTTATAAAATTTATTTGGTTAATAAAATTTTCTTTTTTAATTTACTATAATAAATAATGACCAATTGCAATATTCAAACTGAAATTATATTCATAATAAAAAAAGTTAAGTTGTTTTAATTTTTATACTATTTATTAAATTAATTAAATTAAAATTTTATAATTTTTAGATTATAATTTTTTTAAATAAATATAAATTTTTCCAAAATTACATGCCTAATAAAATTAAGACATTTAGCATTATACGTTTAATTAGTTAAATGAAAATACTTTAATAATAATTAAAATATAAACAAATTTAAAGATTCTTTGTTAGATAAAAAATTGTTACAATTGTCATTAAATATTTAATTTTATAAATAAAGGTCAATGTACTCAAGTTTGAAAATTTTGGTGAATTTGGTAGTAATTATATCTGGTTTATTCTACCAATTCATATAAAATTACGCTAAATACTTTCTTAGTCAATAAAATTAAATTAAGTCAAATTTTATTTTAAAATCGGAGTGATTTCTAGCAAATCTTAAAAAATTGTAAAATAAACGTGTTCAGTGTTTAAATATTTTTTTGAATAAAACATCAACTCAACTATGCATAAATTGACAAAACGGGATTTACAAACGAAAAATATGTTTATTATATTATTATTAAATAAAAAAAAATTGACTTATAAAATTAAAGTAAGTAAACTAAAAAATTTTTTCAATATTTTATACTCAGTTTTTTCAAAACTGCTTAAAATTGGGAAAAAAAAAAAAAATATTTTCATTGAATATATTATGTTTAATTTATCTGTACACAAAGATTCAAATTAATAAAGTTTACCAAATAGTATAAAATTTATCTTGAATAAATTTTAGAAAAAGATGGAATTAACAATGTGTGTCCAGTTATTTACGGATTTCTTACTCAACATTCCAAAAACAAGTGTTGTTTGCATTTTGTCAGAAGCTACATTTTTTTGCAAAATAGGTTGTTTACATGTGTTGTCTACATAGATAATGTGCTATTAAGTGTTTGAAGTTACAAAATGGATTCGTACAAACAAAATCTAAAACAGTGAAGAAGTTAATAAATTTTTCTTTATAATTATTGTAGTCATAATTTTAGCTAAAATGTCTCAAAATATTAAAACATGTTTAAAATATTCTCCAGTGTACTTTAACAAAATAATAATGTGTTTTTCAGTATAACTTGCAATTTACTGTATGTTGACTTATTTAAATTGCAAAAACCTTGTTAAACAAAAAACGGACCAATATAGATTTAATCCATAACATCCCAAAATTAAATGTTATTAATTTTATGTTTGGTGTTTTAAAAGGTAAATTAACAAGTTGTAAAAGGACATAATACATATAGAGAATACTGTTTGTGTTATTAAAAAATCAGCAGGTTTCAAAAAGATTTTATTAGTACCTTAATGGACTGAGATTAAAAATAACTTAAAGCAGTTATAAATTATCAATCAATTTTTAAAATTGTTGACATTTTACAGTTAGTAAAGCTTTTTTTACATTTATGTATCTTCGTTGTTAATGTTAATTTTTTTAACAACTTGTGTGTTTTTTATTTAAGTTTTAGTAAATGGTGGTATTATGCTTTATTGCAATATCAAATGTTATTGTATATTATAATTAGAATTTTTTTTGCAAATAATGTTACTTAATGTGTATTGTTAAAATATTATCTTATGTGTGTATTAGTAACAGTTAAATTATTTATAAAATAAGTAACTAGAGCAGGATGGTACAATGTATTACACTGCTTCCATTTTTGCAATCATCTTAAATTGTTTATTAAATATTTATTAGACAGTACATTTTTAAAATAATTATTATTTCTATTAAATCTAGTTTAATTTTTATTGAATTATATAATGTTTAAAAATTATATTTTAAAAAAGGCTTGAATTACTAAATAGTAAATGCACTTATTTTAACACCTTCAAAAATAACAAATATATGTTTTATTTATGTATTAAATTATTAATTGTTTATAAACTCCACATTGTACAAATTGGAGCAGAAGTTATTTTTGTTATTCACTTTGTCACGGATAACAAGAACACTTCTGCCTGTAAAGTTTGTTATTTTTAGTAAGAATTGGTTAATAATAATTATTTATTTTTTTAAAAACAAAAATAATGTAGTTATTACAACTAATATATAAAATTATAATCTATTTTCTATAATGTTGCTACATATTTTATAGTATATAGTACAATTTTAATTAAATATTTATTATACAGTACAGTTTTGTAAATTGTGTACAAAATTGTGTACATTTTTATTTTTCAAATATATTCTATTATCTATTTAACAACTATAAATATTTTTTATAAGCATATATTATTTATATATACATTCTAATTAATTCTAGCAAAAAAAGCTATAGGTAATGTAAACTATTTATTATAAAAAATTTTTTTAATGTTATGTATATTTTTAACTACATTTATATAATAAAAATACATATTTTTTTTATAATTATATGTATTTTTAATTTTACATATTTTTATAAAAGCAATTTTTAGTAAGTAATCTACCAAATTTATAATAGATGTACATAAAATATTTATTATGAAACAAAAACAATTCTGTGCAATATGTAATTGTTTATTTAAAAATTTATATTACAGTTGATATATATATATGTATATATGTACAAAATCTTAAATTGTAAAAAATAATATTTTAACAAATTATTGTAATTATAAATTTTTAAAATATTTTAAAACATTTAAAGCATAATTAGAATGATGCCCCTGTTTACATTTAAAAATCGGTAATGTGTTTACTATACGTTTGATGTACTTAAACTAAAAAAAGCTTGTTAAACAAATAAAATATCTGTACATTAAATTGTCAATATCCCGGAATTAAGTGTTATTAATTTTACTTTTAATAGTTTTAAATAGTAGGTTAAAAATGTGTAAAATAACGTATTACTTATAAAAAATGTTTATGTTTTAAAAAATAACATTTATCTTAATAGACTAATGTTGGAAATGATTGCAAGCGTTATAAAAAACAGCGAATATTCCTTAAATTGTTTATATAAATTGTTACTTTTTTATATATAATTTTATTTTAGTTAACAACATTATTTTTTATGTATTTTTAATTTTAATTTTAATAAATTATAGTGTTTTGCATTTTATTAAGAAGTAATTTGTTTTAAGTTATAATTTATGTAAATTATGGTAATTTGTATTTTAAAATAGAAACAGTTTAAAATGAATTGTAAAATATTTTGTTTTAGTTTACATGATGTGCAAAATACTTTAATTAAAAATAAAAATAACAATTAAGACAGTAAGTGTAATTTTAAACAGTATATATATAGACAATTTGTAAAATTGGTGATAATCATTGTCTATAAATGTACATATAGTTATATTTTTATATACAAGAATTTGGCAATTATTTTTGTAAAATAAATTTATTTCCTTGTTTTAATTTTTAGTAATTTAAAAACAATGTTTAAACGTTAATTAATTTAAATGTTGATGTGTATAATATGCTTCAGTAATGTAAGTAAGGCTTTTCTTAATCCCTGTATATATAACATGACTGCATAACAAACCAAAATAAACTGTTTTAAAATAAACAACTAAAAGTAATTAAAAAAAAGTTAAAAAAACAAATAAAATATAGTATAAACTATTTTTTTAATTAAAAAAGATAATGATTTATAAAATTAAACAAAACGTTTTAGAAAATAGTCAATTAGATAAAAAGTTTTACTGCTCAATGTTTGTTTTTATTATATTTTTTTAATTTTTTTATTAATATTAAACGTTGTAATTTATTTATAAAAAATTTTTAAAAATGTATTTTTATTTTATATTACTAATATTAAAAAAAAAATGTTTTATTAAATATAAAATAAATACTTTCAAAAAAAACAAATTTAATTATATATATATATATATATATATATATATATATATATATATATATATATTGGCATAAACTACGTTTTTTATTTTAATATGATTTTGTTAAAACTATTGTTTTTTTAACAAATTAAAAATATTATTTGGTAAGTTCAACATAAAAAAATAATACATTTAGGTTTTTGTAAATTTTTTCTTTATTTTAAACCTATGTTTAGTAAAAGGTAATCGTTGCTATTTTGACTTTATTTAATATAACAAATTTTATTTTTTGAGATAAATGTTCATATGATTAGTTTATATACATACATATAAATATATATAACAGTTAATATTGCAATAAAGCTTACTAATTACCACCATTTACTAAAACTTAAATAAAAAACACACAAGTTGTTAAAAAATTAACTTTAAATAACGAAGATACATAAATGTAAAGAAAAACTTTACTAACTGTAAAATGTCAACAATTTTAAAAACATTGATTGTAATTTATAACTGCTTTAAGTTATTTTTAATCTCAGTCCATTAAGGTACCAATAAAATCTTTTTGAAACTCGATTTTTATAACACAAACAGTATTCTCTATATGTATTATGTCCTTTTACAACTTGTTAATTTACCTTTTAAAAACAATTCAAACATAAAATTAATAACATTTAATTTTGGGATGTTATGGATTAAATGTATATTGGTCCGTTCTTTGTTTAATAAGAGTTTTTGCAATTTAAATAAGTCAACATACAGTAAATTGCAAGTTATACTAGAAAAACACATTATCATTTTGTTAAAGTACACTGGAGAAATATTTGAACATGTTTTTTAATATTTTGAGACATTTTTGCTAAAATTATGACTACAATAATTATAAAGAAAAATTTATTAACTTCTCACTGTTTTAGATTTTTTGTTTGTACGAATCCATTTTGTAACTTTCAAACACTTAATAGCACATTATCTATGTAGAGACAACACATGTAAACAACCTATTTTGCAAAAAAATGTAGCTTTTGACAAAATGCAAACAACACTTGTTTTTGGAATGTTGAGTGCAAAATCCGTAAATAACACTGGACACACATTGTTAATTCCATCTTTTTTCTAATATTATTCAAGATAAATTTTATACTATTTGGTAAACTTTATTAATTTGAATCTTTGTGTACAGATAAATTAAACATAATATATTTCAATGAAAATATTTTTTTCCCGCAATTTTAAGCAGTTTTTGAAAAATCGAGTATAAAATATTGAAAAAATTTTTTTAGTTTACTTACTTTAATTTTATAAGTCAATTTTCTTATTTAATAATAATATAATAAACATATTTTTCGTTTGTAAATCCGTTTTGTCAATTTATGCGTATTAGCTAGTTGGTTAGATGTTTTATTCAGAAAAATATGTAAACACTGAACACGTTTATTTTACAAATTTTTAGGATTTACTAGACGTCACTCCGATTTTAAACTAAAATCTAACTTAATTTAATTTTATTGGCTAAGAACAAATTAGCGTAATTTTATGTGAATTAATAGAATAAACCAGATATAATTACTACCAAATTTACCAAAATTTTTAAACTGACCACATTGACCTTATTCATAAAATTAGATATTTTATGCCAATTGTAACAATTTTTATTAAACACAGGATTTTTAAATTTGTTTATATTAAATTATTATTGAATTATGTTTAATTAACTAATTAAACGTTTAGTGCAAAATATTTTGTTTATATGAGGCATGTATTTTTAGAAAAAGTATAATTTATTTTTAAAGAAATAATAATCTAAAAACTGGAATTTATTTTATTAATTAATTTAATAAATATTTTAAAATAAATTAAAAAACAATTTAATAAAATGTTTTTGTTTTACTAAAAATAATTATTTTATTAAAGAATTAAAATAAGGTGTTTTTACCCAAAAAATGACAAAGTTGTACAAACAACTTTTTAAAAATATATCGAATTATTAATGATGTAAACAAGTTTAATTACAATTTTTTTTAAATGCAAAATGTTTAATTTACTCTTAAATTATTGATGTTATTGATGTATTTTACAACAAAAATAAAACCTTTTATATAAATATGCACATCAATGACTTCTTATTTTACATTCAATGCAAAGCACATAAAAACTTATAAAAAAAATTCGTGTAAAAATTTATTATATTAAATGTAGTAGTTTATGTTATTTAATTTATTGTGTTTTATCAAAAATAAATAAAATAGTATATTTTTGTTAAGTGCTACTTTTGTTAAACTATTTTAGTCAAAATTAATATTAAACAAAACCACACTGTAAAATAATTTATTTTAACTTTTAATAATATTTTAAATATAATTGTGAAACAATATTGGTTTTAAATTTTTTTAATTTAGGAGCAGGTAAACATGGTATATTCAAAATGTTTTTAAATAATAAAAGTAAGCCTATAAACTCCTATATTTGGTTGATGTAATTTTGGTTAGGGATATATGCAATCAAAATAGCGACTACTATGTTTCCCATTATTTGTAATAATAAAAGTATTATTAATTTTGTTATTATTACTATTATTATTATTGTTATCAATATTAACATTTTTATTATAAAACGTTGTTGCCTTAAAATAAGTATAGGGCAACAAATAAAATTAAATGTATATTCATTTTTAAAAGGAACAAAAAGTAATTTAATATTTTAATGTGTTTTAACATTTTGCCAAACTATTTGATTAAATCGTATAAAATATTTCTATCAATCAAGCCTTCCCAAATGGTTTTTTAAATAATTACCAAACTTTTGTTTGCTGTTATTAATTATTAATTTTAAAACCGTTTTTTTTTCTTTTAAAAGATGGATAAGTAATGTAATCTGTTTATTCTGAAACATTTTTTAAATATTTTTATTAAAGTTGTGGTATTACTTATTTCTTGTTAAGTAAATTGATTAAAATTATAATTTAATAAATGATAAACTAATATATATTTTTTATAATAGACGTCGTCAACAATGAGATAAACTTATTTTGTATATACGTTTTTACAAACACTAAAAATAATATACATACAAAAACTATAATATAATTAATTTACTATTAATAAATATATAAACATTAAAACACAAAAAAACTATGCTTATGTTAGTTTAAAGATGTTTTACTTTGTAAACATAAATATATCTCAGCGTTTTTAAGGTATTAAAGGTTTGAGCAGTTAATAACATTTTAAAATAACTATTAAAATTGTTTGGTGTTTTGATTGGACTAAATGTATAAAGAGGACAAATGTTTGCTTATGTTGTACTTTTTACCATTTTAATTAAAAAATGTTTTTTTATACATACAACTTTTAAATCACTTTTGAATCTGTGCGATACGGTAGCATAACGTTACGGATTAAAAGTACCTTACATTTTGTTATTGTTCATTGTTTTCGCGTTTACTAACTGTCGTTTATTGCATATCGGTGTATTTTTGTGTATTGTGTATTTTTTACAAGTTTATTGTCAGTTTTGTTTTTTTGGTATTACGGGTTACGTGTTACTTTCTTACTGTGCGTGTCGCTTTTGCGTCGTGCGGTAATGGCACAGCACTGTGTTTTTTATACAATTATTGCTAGTCTTTTCCTAGCGATACTTTTTGTTTTGATATTCTTTTGTTCGTTTTTTTTTGTTTTTGCATAAATTTTTGCATTCTAGACCTTTAAAGGATGCATGCCTCAAATTTTTTTATTTGCGGTCTGGAACGCTGCAAAAAATCTGTGAAGATTGGCATTTTTTGTGCAATTTGTAGTAACTGGTTTTATAGGGTTTGCTCCGGTTTATCGTCGGCGCATTATTCGCAGCTTGCAAGTAGTCCTTTGAATTATATCTGTATGGATTGGAGATATAAAACTGATTTACAAAATTTGCCCCAGGCTAACCTCACAAAACCGGTTAAACTTTGAGATTCGGCCACATATAGTTTAAAACTCACTGCCCAGATTTTTGAACTTAAAAACAGTTTAGGAAGAGTCTCATTATCTCTATCATCCCTAATGGTCAAGTTCTCTGACTCTTTTGCAAAAACCCAATATATAAACTTTTTAATATTCAAGCTCTCGGACTTGATTTTGGGTGAGCTTAAATCTATAAACTTTGATATGTCTAATTTCAATGCCTCATTTTAGCTGCTAAATTAGTACTAAAACGTTCTCAAGCGCAAATTCTTGCAACTGCCAAGCAGCACGATTTAGATTCCAAAAAAACTGTAATCTAATTGTTAAAGAAGGTAAATATGGCGTTATTAATTTTAAAAATTACTTTAAGAGTATCATCACCAACTGCTGTCCCGAGGTTTCTGGTCTGAAAATCTGTAAACTCACTTGCAAACGTCTAAGTTATATCTTTAACCTCTCTTCCTCTACCGGTTGCATTCCTAGTATCTGGAAAATTACGTATATAAGGCCTATTTATTAACCGGGATACAAGTTCAAACCAAAAAAATTTAAACCAATTAGTACCCTATCTTCCCCGAGTAAAATAATAGAAAGGCATGTTATGTCTTATATACTTAATTACATCACAAAATCAAACTTTATTAACCCTGATCAACATGGGTTTCTGCCTTGTAAGTCCTGTCTAACTAACTTAATAACCTATATTAATAGCATTTTTTTTTAATTTTTGACTCCAGCTCATTAGTGGATGCTATTTATTTTCATTTAGCAAAAGCTTTCGACAAAGTCCATCATGATTTTTTCATAGTCATGTTTAGGTCGTTTGGTATTATAGGACTTATATTTTTTAGGATCACTAATTTTTTATCCAATTGCTGCTTTAAGGTTAGGTTGAGGGAATATCTATCGTCTTTTTGCAATATAAACTCTGGGGTTTTTTAAGGCTCAGTTTTAAACCTCCTTTTGTTTATTCTTTACATTAATAATTTACTATCGGTTGGTAATTATAATATTCTTATATATGCCGATGATGTTAAAATCTGAAAATCCAATTCAGAAGTACTACGTCATAATATTTTTAATATTAACAAATGGGCGCTTGAAAATTCTCTCCCGTTAAATTATTTTAAATGTAAGCACATTTTTTTTGGTAAACCATTTAAGAATATTTTTTAAATGTTTTCAGATAATGCTTTTTTGTTAAAAACTGTTAAATCTATTAAAGACTTAGGAGTTTTATTTGACTCATTTTTTAACTTAACGGGTCAATACATCAGGGCTATTCATAAGTGTTATAGTATGATAACATTTTTTAATATGAACTTAGGTAGTATGTCTCTAAAATGCGTTTGGCTAATTTACATGCTTTACATAAGGCCCTATCTAGAATAATGTGCTCAGGTTACTGTCCTCGTCCTTACATCCAACATCAATAATCTACAAAACGTTCAAAAAACTGTTTCCAGATTGCCAAGGTTCTTTAGAAACATGCCCTATCAACCAAGACTGCATATTGTTAAGTTGTTCCCATTAGTAGATAGGCGGCTCCGGGGTAACCTAATTTTGATGCATCAACTCATTTTTTTGGAATACTCAGTCCTTTCTTTAACCTTGCTTATAATTTACTCAGAGGGCACAATCTAAAATTAAACAAACCAAGGGCTTCCACTAAGACAAGGTTACATCATTTTTCTTATAAAGTTATTAATCGTTGGAACCGACTCTTTACTGAGATCGTTAATGCACTATTTACTCAATAATTAAGCGTTTATATGGTAGTCATGTTTTAACTAAATTCCGGTAGCTCATTTGTTTTTTTAGATATTTTTTTATTATTTTTATTATTATTATTCTATTTCTCCTTTAATAATATTGTCGAGAATTAAAAAGAGTCTAACTCTTAATAAACTTGTGAAATATTTTGTATCCTGTAGCTAAACAACAAGTTGTCTTGATTACATACTTACAACCTTAATTACAGTTAAATAAATAAATAAAATAACAAGTACTAAACATTGTCTTTTATAATGTGGTACATAACATTGCCAATTGGTTTAATGCGTATAACTCTTTAAATGTATTTTTTGTAAATGGTAGCTTAAACACATTTTTGTGCATGACTGAATAATGTTTTAATTAATGAAACTTTGTGCTTAATAAAATAATTATTTGTTAAAAATTATATATATATATTTATATATATATATATAACTCTTAAAACGTTAGTTTAAAACATTTTAATTTAAATATTTAAAAAAAAGTTAAACAAAAATAATTCAATAATTATAACACCTAAAAATATTCAACAATAAGTTTAATACTTTAAATAAACAGCTTAAAAAAACTGTTAGAAAAAAATTATTGGTTAGAAAACAAATGAAAAAGAAAAACTACAGCAACATTAAGATAAATTTAATTTTTTGTATATAATTTTGTATATAATTTTTAAAAACAGTACACAATACACTCAAATTGGGTGTAAAAAATGCTGTAATATTTAAATATTCGGATGACATGGCGTTATGTGAACCCATCTCTTCAACCAAAGATAATGTACATTTTCTGGAGTCAATTGGTAAATTAGTTAATTAGTCAACAAAACACAGTTTAAAATTAAATTTTACAAAATGTAACGTAATCAATTTTAGCTCACACAAACCTTCAACTCAATTGACTCAACTTTATCCAAAGGCTTGTATTAAAAATGTGGAAATTGACACTTGTAATAGTTTTCAATATCTCGGTGTTTTACTGAATAACATACTTACCTGGTCTGATTACATTGACCATTTGTTTACAAAAACTCAAAGTTTATGTTACTACATAAGACGTTTAAGAAGCCTGCGTGTTTGCCAACATGTTATTAATACGTATTTTAAAGCTACATGTTATTCAATAATATTGTGTTGCTCCCCTGTAATATTTCCAGAAATAAAAAAAAATTATAAAGTTAAAAAAATGTATTACCATAATAAGCCGATTTTTAGGTACTCCTTACAATAATTTATCGACACTTTAAAAAATGTTTTCAATTAATTTGTCGTATTTTTAACAACTCCAATCGTCTATTTTATCGTAATTTTAGCAAATCATTTGCATCAGAAATGACAAGAAGATCACATATACACGTTAAGTGCAAAACCATGTGTACTTAAATTTATGTCTGCCGTATATAGCAAGGTTACTATTCAATCCTAGCAAAATTTAAAGTGACGTTTACATTAGCCTATCCAAATTATAAGTATGTATTTTTGTTTTCTTTGGTCTGGCTAATTACCATTGTTTGTAATCTGCCTATTTGCATTTGTGATCATTTATTATCCTTTATCCAGGGTATTATTTTATTAACCATGCTCACTTATAAATCTTGAGTCATTCGCATTTCATGTATACTGATATATTTGCACACTATTACCCATAGTGTCCCCTAAATAATAACATGCTTTTTTACACATATTGTATTGAATATAACTTTTAAATATACGTTTATTTTGAGTTTTTTTTAGCCTATGTAATTTAACCTTACTTTACTTATTTATTATTGGACTAACGTTACACACTGCTAATTGTATTGTATTTTTATAATTGTACATTTTTTTGTGCTGAAAGCTACTTCTACTGAAGTATCTAAGCCAATAACCATAAATTATAAATAAAAATAATAAGAAAGTACTATTATTTAATTTTTTAAAATAGTTACTTTAACAGATAATAAACAATTATTCAGGTGGCTAAACAATTTTAAAAAATTACTTTACCAGCCTCTTGGGTTTTTATAACAATAAAAATAAAAATGTAAGTAATAAACCGGAAATATGTATCAATGTGTTTTATGCAACTAAAGTTATTAACCCATTATATCCCAAGTTTTTAATTTTGCGAATTTCGTTGAAATATTATTATAGCTTACTTAAATAGGTATATAAAACATGATAAAGTTCCAATTTTATATTTATTTAAAGAAATGTTAATCCTAATCAATCAAATATTCAATAAGTGATTTATAATTGAAAAATTAGGTAAAACACAGTCATTAAAACGATATAAGTAATTTTTTAGACTGTCCTCAAATGAGGACAGTGGGATATAATGGGTTAATGACATTTACAAAATAAAAACATATGTTGTATTACGTAATAAATAATTTTTAAATAAATAGCAATAAAGAGTATTTGTTACCGTTTCCAGAAATAAAAAAATCTTTATAACATATAGGGCAGAAAATCCATATTGTTTGTTTCTGGTAAAAATGTAAATTACTTTTATAACTTATTTAATGCGGTAGATAAATATGTTTAAAAACAAAGAATTAATTAATAAAATATAGGAAGTTGTAATAAACAAATATTTATCTTTTATAGAATACTGTTACATTTTGCTCAACATTGTTATACGCTTGGTGTACTAAGATTTATATTGTTGCGTTTGTGAAAGAAATGGTCACATTTTTTATTATTATTAGAGGAGTATGTTAAACATGTATGTTGTCACCAATATTTTTTAAAATTAATAATTGTATTATGATTTAGTTTATAAATAATATATGTTATGACATTAAACAAAAACACGGAATACTAAACATATTTACACTTTGTAAATAAATTAGTCTAGTCAGTAAAACTCCAGATACAATACAAAACGTGACGTCTTAATAATATTAGTTTTAATATTGGCTTACAAATAAATTGTATAACAACAAACTTGTTGTACATAATGTCTATTTGCATTAGTAAATAAAATATTAACACCGTTGATTATTTTATATATGTGCCAGAGTGATCTAACGGTACAGCGCTCAAATTAAAATGTGTTTTAAAGATTATTTGGCAAAATTAGTTTTCAAATAATGAGATTATAAAAAAATTGACTTTTATTCAGTACATGAGGTTATTACGGTTAAACCAATAAATTCTATGTTTACCGCCTGAAAACCAGCAAAAACGGTTATTTAGTATATAATCAATAATACTAATATAGGTTTGACAAACTACAAAATTATGTAGCTCAAATAAAATTTGGGAAATACTTGCAATAATTTTGTTGCTTAATATTTGTTTTAAATTATAAAACTTTGGTTTTTTTGCAACTTTTATTTTATTGTGCCATATTTTTATTTAACACAAAATAACTTTGTAAAAACATAATAATTATAAATTGTAATTACACGTGACGTTTAACATTTAAATAAATAATTTAATTTATTTGTTGTGTAAAATGTGAGTAAGTACCATGTTACAAATAAATATGAAAAATATATAGATATTTCTCTAACAACTAATAAAATTATACAAAATTACGAATCATTTATTCCAATTAATGTGGGCATACCTGTGTTTTTTAATAACTTATTTAAAGTTAATTAATTTATAATTATAATTAATAAACCACTTTTTTATTTTATTAACTATATATATATTTATTATCATATGACATTTTTTTAAATTTTGTTACTATTATTTGTAAAATTATTATTTTAAAAATGTTTATTATAATAATATTTCTTCATTAAATCTAAAAAAAACTTAAACAAGAAAAAGAGGTAGCATATAAATCTAGTCAATATACTAAGTTAAAAAACTTAAACAAGTAAATTAGACTAAAAATAAACAAACTTAATAACTATGCTAATAATTATTTTTAATTAAACCGTATTTATAGTTATTATCATATAACATTTTTAAAAAGTTTGCTATTATTATTTGTAAAATTATTATTTTAAAAATGTTTATTATAATAATATTTCTTCATTTAATCTAAAAAAATTAGACAAAAATAAGAAGTAGCATATAAATCTAGTCAATATACTAAGTTAAAGAACTTTAAGAAGCAAATTAGACTGAAAATTAAAAAATCTTAATAACTATGCTAATAATTATTTTTAATTAAACCGTGATTCACAATCTATTTATTAAAAATAGTAACAAAATTTGCTCTATAATTATCTACAATAATAAATAAGTCTATTATAAATTGTAAAGTCGCTGATACTTGGCGTATCTCACAAATCACACCTATTCCAAACGTTTCTGTTCTATCAACAAATCCAGAACTCTATCCCTCAACTGCTTGCATTTCAGTGTTTTTAAAATTAACTGGAAAAATGATACTTAACGACCTTAAGCCTATATTGAACATTAGTAATGATCATTATCAATTTGCAAATAAAAATTATTATTTTACTGTAGACTGCGTAGCCAGCTTTGTTTATTACATTACTGAATCGCTTGACAAAAGAAAATGTTCAATATATTGCATGTTTCTAGATTACAAATTTGTTTTAAATAGCATATCAAGAGAAAAATTACTTAAACGTCTTGAGCTACTTAAAACGCCTAACTACATTTTTAAATGGCTACAAAATTATTTCTCAAAAAAACAATTTACACAAATTGGTCGTAATAAATCAGAGTTAACAGAAAATAATAATGGAGTTAGACAAGGTGTAGTACTATGTCCGTTTATATTTTTACTGTACGTAGATCTATTGTTAGTGCCAAAGCCATCAATTTTGTTTAAATTTGCAGATTATATGGTATTGTGCACAAAATATTTTAAACAATGATCTAAACAAATTTAAAAATTTTAATAATAAAATTAAATAATAGTCTACTAACTTTGATCTCAATTTAAATCCATCAAAATGCAAGTTTGTTAAATTAACAACGAGGCGTCCAAGGAAACAATAAAATTAGACAAAGCATTCAAACTAAATTAAACAAATATATGCACCTGTAACAAAATTAAATATTTTGGTGTAAACATAAGTAACATACTCACCTGGTGTGATTATGTAAAGCATATATTTTAAAAAACCAAATTATTATGCTACTACATAAGTAGATTAAGAAAACTGAATGTCAACAATTATATTAATAAATTTTTTATTACATTATGTTTTTTATCTTTTGATATTATATTGCTCACCTATAATTTTTTCTGGTTTATTAAAACAGGATTACTTTGTTTTAAAAAGATGCGTGTTACTGGTATCAAAATCTACAGGAATCAAATATTCTATCTTATTAAATAATATTGTTGATACACCTTTTAAATCCTGTATACAACTAGCATCAATAATTGAAAGTAATAACAATTACCAACTACATGCAGCTTTTAACAAATTTATAACTTTTAGAAGAACAAGTTGAACTTACCTGCACAAAAAAAGCTAAAATAATGAATACAAAAAATTATGTTTGCCCCACTTATCCGGAGTATTAATCAATCCAAAATCAAACAAAAATTGAACTACTAAAAAACCTATTAAAGTAGGAATTGCTTTACCCACGCATTTATTTGAACTAATTTGGATATTTCACAGTATAATGTAACAAGTGTGCTTTATAATGACTAATTCTGTGTGTAGTCATTTTTAATTTAAAAAAAAATTTCATGCATGGTATATTAACTATATTTATATTCATTAACATATTACATTCCATTTCATTTTGATCCCATTATTTGTACTACTACTCTTTTTATATTGATAGTAAAAATGTATTTTACGCTGAATGTATCTCTAGTAAAATATTAAAGCTTAATAATAATAATAATAATAATAATAATAATAATAAATTTTTAAAGTTATTTTATTACGGTAAATGTTTTTTTAGTAAGATGTTAAAGCTTTATGTAATATTTATGATAATAGTAATAGTAATAACTTTTATTTACGCATGATTTTTACACAAAATTAAAAATTGCAATTAACGTTTTCTTTAATTTTTAACAATATTTTTTACAAAAAATGTGTTACTACAACTAACATGTACTTTGCAGTATTAAAGTTCAAGTTGCAAGTATGATTGTTGTTTGTGTTAATGCAAAAGTAGTTAATACTGTTCGCTATATTTTAGTCTTTTAAAAACAACTTTGCTTTGTACATATGTTTGTAAATAAAATATGTGTTACAAACAACCCTTTCACAATTAACGCTTACCACTAACAACAATTATAACTTATACTACCAGCATTTACATGTTTTCCAACATTTAAAAAGTACTGAGATTTGTTATTGTTCAATTTTGCATTAAAATTGTCTATAAATATTTTAATTTCTCCTTCAAAATAATTATTCAACAAATTTTTTAATTATTCGCAATATATATTGTTTTTGTATTTTTTAGTAAAAACATAAATGCTAAAACGTTACACTGCCATATTTGTTGTTGAATCTTGGCAAAATAATATAATTGCTCACAAGCTCAGAGTCAAAATCAAACTCTTGCTTGCCCAGATTTTACTTAAATATAACACCGCTCAATTACCTTATAAAAATATGTTTGTGTAAAAAATAATAAACTACACTGTAAGTCATTATTTTATTGTTTTTATTTTAAAATTATAATGATTTATTTAGGTTCAAGCAATACATTAATTTTTAAATATAAATTTTTAAAAGTTAAATAAATTGTAACTTATTTAATAGTTGTTCAATATTTATTTTAAAATATTTATTTTTTAATTTCGGAATTACTGTAAAATTATATTTTAAAAACATCATTTATTAAATAAAATTTTTAATTGCTAATTATTTATTTTTATATTTTATTAATTATTAATTAATTTGTTTTTAATGATCAAAGTATATAATCTACAACAAAAAATTTGACATGGAAAAGGTTTAGTAAATTAAATTGTGTAAACCTTTATTTTATTTAAATATAATATTTTATTTTACTTAAATTATTGTGTTATATCACAAAATAAATAAAACGGTACAATTGTACATATGTTTTAGTTAAAGTTAACAATAAGTAAATGTATATTGTAAAATAAATAAATTTTTTTTAGTTATACATAAATTTGTTGGCATAAATAATGTTAAACAAAATTTGTAATTAAATATTTTAATACGTATTACAAATTTAAATGTACTTATTTTGATGCAGGTAAAAAAAAATTTA
Source organism: Cardicola forsteri (assembly GCA_025895645.1). Classification (NCBI taxonomy): domain Eukaryota; kingdom Metazoa; phylum Platyhelminthes; class Trematoda; order Strigeidida; family Aporocotylidae; genus Cardicola; species Cardicola forsteri. The sequence goes on along the minus strand of JAKXYG010001430.1, from coordinate 167,287 downwards.
AAAATGTTATTGAACGTGCTCAAATTTAAATATTTGAAATATATATATACGAAAACCTAGAAAATTCTATTGTTAAAGCAATGATATTACTATTATTATTATTATTATTATTATTAACACATATTATTAACTCAATAATTTAAAAACCTGTTTTTTTAAATAAATATACAGCGACAAAATGATAGCAAAAAAAAACAATAACACTTGAAAAAAACAAGGAGCAATAAAATTATTCTGTTTTTCAACAAAAAGTTTTGTTAGGTTTTATAATATATTTATATTAATTGGATTAATATAAATGGTTCTTAGCTAAGTTATTATCAATTGCTTATTTTATAATTGTTATTTGTACTTTTGAGACAATATACATAGGATATAATTTACTTTGTTTATTTAAATATTAAGCTTTTATTGGTATTCACTGAACTCTGCTATTTGAGTTGTGCTATTTTTTATTTGTTGTTTTTGGAAAAATGTATTTTAAATAATTTTTTTAAATAAATAATAAAAAATCGACATAAATATTTTATAATAATAGTAAACAATATCGGTAAGATACATTTATATTACACGCAAAATATAGAATTAATAATTAATACAGTAAACAAAATATTTTTTTACTATTTTAATAATTTATGTTATATAAACATTTAACATTGTTAACAATGTATTTTGTAACAAACTATTAAATAGTAATTTTACAAATATGTGCACAAGTAAAAATATTAATTTACAAATTAATAAAAATTTATTTTCAAGTTGCAAATGGTAAGTATTAAAAAAAGTATTAATACATTTTAATAGTTTTCATTTTTAACATGTATATACGTTTTTTCAATAAATAAATAATTAATATAATTTACACAATAGACTAAAACAAATTTTATAAATAATAATTGTAACTCATGCTAAAGTTTATGTTTATAAATAGTAAAATACAAAGTTTTTTTAATTATTTGCATTGTATAAATATTAATATACATTAATAATATATTTTCATACGTTTAATAGTTAAATAAAGACAAAATCCGACATAAAAATACTGAAAATAAATTTTACAAATTTTTGTAAGTAAAATCATGTTGCCAACACTCATTTTACAGTAAATGTCCAGCGCCAACAGTTTATAACTATTATAATTTATGCTACCAGCATTAGCATTTTGCCAATATTTAAGAAGTACCCAAATCTGTTTGTTTAATTTTGCATTAACATTGCCAATAAATATTTTAATGTCTTGTCCTAAAACATTACTCAACAAATTTTGTAATTAACCAAAAAAATATATTTTAAATTTTTTTAGTAAAAGCATATAAAAACATAAACTTTGCATTTGCTTACCTGGTGTTAAATTCTGACAAAATAATGCAGATGCTTACAAATTTTTATATAATAAATAGTTCAATTATAATACTGTTAATTTGATAAACTCAATGTGTTCCAAACATAGTAATAATAATAATAATAATAATAATAAAATAATTTATTTAATAAAAGGTCTTACAAAACAATCGTATTATTAATATTATTATTTGTTTGTAAAATAAATATAAAAGCTTCTATATAATGTAAAATATATAGTTATTATTTCACATAATTACTTTAAAATATTTATTTTAAAATTTAAAATGACTAAGAAATTATATTTAAAAAAAATTATTAAATAGAATTTTTAATGCAAATTATCTATTTTTATATTTAATTAATTATTAATCATTGTGTTTTTAATACTATAAGTTTTCGTTTTACAACCAAAAATTAGATGTACATTGCAAATTATAAGTAATCGTCATTTTAATTAAATATAATATATCATTTTGTTTAAATTATTATATTTTATTAAAAGATAAATAAAAGCGTTAATATTCTACCAAATGGTTTTTGTTTAAAATGCTTTATTTAAGATTGTTACTATAAATGTATATCGGAAAATAAATTATTTTAATTTTTAATATTATTTAAAATATATTGGTTTACAGGATATTTAACTAAATTATTAATTACATTTTATAATAATTATTACAAATTTAAATTTAATAATTTATTTTTAGTTAAATAAACAATTAAAGAACACAATAAATGTGTTTTAATTAAAATATTAAAAAAACGAAATATATAGTAAATCCGAAATACTCTAATAATTAGTTTATGATGTTTTAATTTTGGCTTTATTTAAATATATTTGCAATTTTTTGATCAACTACTTATGTTTATAATAATAATATTATTATTGTTTTTATTATAACAGTATTATTCATATTATTACAAAACTATTTTGCTTTTAAATAATCATAGAACAATATAATAACAGTAACAGCAATAATAATAAAAAACAAGCAAAATAATAATTGCATGACTCTGTACATTTTGCCAAACTATTTTTTGATTTGAGAAATATTTATATTAATTTAAATTTTTTAAGTAATTTTTTTTTACATTATTTTTATTTTTAAACAAATTGCTTTTGTAATATATAATATATATATATATATATATATATATATATATATATATATTTCCATAAATAATTGTAACAGGTAGTTTGTGAATTAATTTGGGAGAATTGTTATTTATTAATGTGCTTAATACAAACAATTTAATGCTTTACATATAAACTTTTAACGCAGAATGTACCTCAATAAAACAATTAAAATTGTAAATAATATTTCATTTTGAAATTGTTTTTAAACACGTTTTAAAAAAAATGTTAGCTTTAACCACTATAAATAACCGGCACTAATAAACAACATTCATTCGTTCATTTTGGTTAGTGACTTGGTCACCTCTTTATTATTTCCTATATTTATACGACATGTAAAACGATTGATTTTGGTCGCTTAAAAAACGTAGACAAACGTGAAAAATAACAAAGTTTCTTGGCTGGTAGACGGCATCCTTGTGACGTTGCTGCTGTTCGCAAAAATTAACAAAACCGCCTAACTTTTTGTCAGGGTTATCTCCTTAGCCCAAGGGCTACATATAATATATGCATACATTTAGATACGTTTTAAGTATTCTGGGTGTATGTTTGCAACCACCCGCCGTAGCTAAAGCCCAGTTATACCATTGTGAACTTGGACCCTGCTGTTATTAGTCTAGATACCTAGGGGCACCTAGTCCAGTATGCACCACGTAGAAGACTAACAGTCAGGAATATCACTATTATTGGATAATGAAGATTTTATAAACATTACTCAAATTATCTGGAACATTAGCATCTTAAGCTTTAACATAAACATTTCATAAATGTAAAAAAATTCGTTTAATAGCACATTTTGTTTAGACAATACAGCCAAAATATTACTTTTAACAATTTGTCAATATTGAAATTAATGTATAATTAAATAAATAATATTTTAATTTATTAGTTATTATATATTATTTTAAAAATTGTAAATATCCGTTAATTATTTATAAGATATTATAAACAATTGCTTCTAATAATTAATTTCTTGTATTTTCTAATATTTTGTTAATGTTAAGATAATTAAAATGATTTGTACACATTATTTAATGTTTATATAAATGTATGTTAAAGCCAAAAATAGTAAGTAATATATAAATGTTAACTAATTTTATAAAAATATAGAAGGGAGAAAGATTTTAAAGAATTTTAATTAAAAAATGTTTTTTATATTATTATTTAAAATTGTTTAACAAATATTATAGAATATAAAAAAGTTTACTGTTATTATAAAAAAACAAAAACATTATGTATTTTGCAGTATTCCGTTTAAGTAGATTATTTTATGTGTATTTATTTTTTTAGAAATAAATAGTTTTTAAAAATAATTTAGTATTACATACACAGTAATATTATTAGCAAAAATAGTTTTTAATAATAATATACAAAAATGTCCAATAATAATTGTTACACTTTTCAAAAAAAAAATCTGGACAATTGCAAAAACTATTAAAACTTTAAAAAAAATATGTATTGTTAAAGTAATGCAGAAGATAAACATATTTGAGAACCACCTACAAGTTTTTAAAAAAGATAAGCTGTATTGAACAAATAATCACCCTCAGTAACATTATTGATAAAAACCAAGAATTTTACCAATTATTTACAATAAATTTTATTAAATTTATAAAAGCTTTTGACAGCATTCATTAAGAATCTTTGTAGAAAATCGTTAAGTTTTACAAAATAAAGTTAAAATATGTAATAACTATGCATTTGCTTTATCCAATTTTAAATTTTTGTGTTACAATAAAATGTGTTTATACTGCTATGTTTGAAATTATCATGAGTGTACGTTAAGGTTGTATTTTATTACTGTTTATGTTTTTTCTGGTAATATAACTTAATATTAGAAAAATTTGTCTTATGGTAACAAATGGAACGACGGAAAATAAACAAAATTGGATTTTGCAAATAACATTGGCTTACTAAATAAAACTCTACCTATAATGCAACATATAATAATATCAGTTCTGGTATTGGTTTTTAAATTTATTTTTTTTAAACAAAAATAATGTACATTAAGTCAAACAATTATTTAATTATTAAAATTAGTGGACAACATATTAATAGTGTTGATTTCTTTACATATCTGAAATGTGTTATTAGTAAAGACGGATAAACCAAATTTAGTGTTAAAGCCAGATTTAAAAAACAGTGTTAATTTTTTATAGACTCCAGCAAATATAATCATGTTTTTTATTTGCCTAAAGATAACAAATTTTTTTATAGCACTAATAATTGTTATTATGGCAATACATAGGAGTAAACCGTTAAATTAAAATAATTACAAAACCTTATTTATTTAATGTTTAATTATTCTTATTATATTATAAATATAAAATAATATTTATTTTAAATATATATTTACTAATTTTTAAACTTTTTTTCATTAACAGTTATATATATATATAATGAACAAATAATATTTTTTTGTTCTAGATTTAACTATACGTAAGTATTAAATAAGCAAACTGTGTTTCATCTTCTTAATAATAGTATTTTATTTCATAATTTTAATTATTTATCAATTGAATATTTACATTATAATGTTTGAACTATATACTGTATATACAGCTACTAAATAAATTAATGTTAAAAATTTGGAAAAAAAATTATTCTAAATTAATTTGTTATCTCTAATTATTTTTTTAGTAAAAATAAATATTAAAAATTTAAAATAATGTAAAATATGTAATAAGTGCTTTATATAAAAAAAAAATTATTTAAAGACCTTGAGTTGGCCACAGTAGCATATTTTAAAAACAACGCTCATATAAACGTAAATAATAAGTTAAATCTACATATTTTTTATAATAATTAGCCGATTATTAATTTGTGAGCTTAATTTCATTAAAAATAAACAACGCTTACTAGGTAAAATTTATACATTCAACTTTAATCCAGTTGTACCGTCATAATGCTAATTAAAATTAAAATTTAATTAAAATATATTTAAAAAATTATTTATTATTTAAAAAAAAGTTTTTTTCTGACAATCTAAAAAAAATTTAATTTTAAATTATAATTCACTTTGAGAATCAGATTAATTTCCTTATTTGTTTTTGTTTTGTATAATGAGTACCAACAATAGAAAAAAATATTATCTTAATGACAATGAACACCATGTTATAAAAAAATTAAAAAACCATAAATTTTTGCCTAAACAATTAGCAAAATTGTGTAGAGTAAGTCTTACAACAATTTATCATGTTTTAAATAAACAAAAACCAATAAACTATGATAATGTTAAAAGAAAAAGAAAAACAAGTAAAAAAATAATCGAGAAATTTTAATGGAATTCAAATAAAATTACAGCAAACCCATTTCGAATAGTGTAAAAAAATAATTTACAAGAATTTAATTATTCGATAGTGAAAAACCGTTTAAAAGAATTTGGCGTAACACATAAATTGCCAATAGTTTAACTATTTATTAATAAAGAACAAAAAGAATGTAGATTTATGTTTTGTAACAACTGAATTAATCAAAAATTCTTTTATTACCGTTTAGTATATTTTGCTGATAAAACAATAATTCGGAATACATTATTTAATATAAAAATAAAGTACTATGCGGGCCTAATTTTTTAAAAACACTTACATTTGCTAGTTAGAAAAAAAGCCCATTTTTGACAAATAATGTATTGCTTTGGTATTAAGTGTAATAAACCTATTAAGTAGAAAATTATATCCGGTACCTTAAATAGTAAAAAAATTGTTTCATTAATAAAGGAAGTTTTTTGTAATAAAAAGCAACACAGTTACACCGGGCTTAGTAATGTTTTTCAGTACAATACTCATACGTCATACGTCTAAAAATGTTATATTATATTTACCAAGGTTTACTTTATTTGTTTTATATTTACATTTAGACATTATAAGGGATAAAATTAAAAAACTTTTTTTATTTAATTACCACCTAAAAGTCCGGAGATAAATGTTATTGAATTTTTTTTTAGTACGCTAAAGTGCAACATTAATAAACTTACTAAAATGTGTTACTTTATTAACTACGTTTTTAACACTAATTAGCTTTTGAATTGTATACCACATTTTTATTTATATTAGTGCTTGTTTGAAAGCTGTTGTACTTATTGTTTTAATTGTCTGTGTTTTTTCATTAATGTATTTAAAACTTTTTATTAAATAAATAATGTATAATTTTTTTTTTAATTTATAAGAATAACAATAAATATATATATATATATATATATATATTATATATATATTTGTTTATTATTTTGTAATAAATGGCAACGCTATTATGTTTAAATTATTGTATAAATAGTTGCATTAGTTTCTATTGCCGATAAACTTTAAAATTTTATGTTTTTATTAATAAAGGCTAATGCTTAGTTTATCTATTTAGTTAAAATAAGTAAATTATTAATTAATTCAATTATTTTTAAGTTTTTAACTGTAAGTATATTTTTTAAATTTAATTAAATATGCAAATATTTATAAAATAAAAATAATACGTTTTATTAAACTATTACGTATTTAAATTATTTGTTATTTTATAAAAATACAATTTAAATTTTATCATCAAATGTTTTTGTCACATTGTGTTGAACTATTATTGGCTAGTTTATGTAGCGTTTTGTAAATTATATAATATTAAAATAATAATATTATTTTTTATATTACATATAATATATATGTAAATATTTAATAAGTTAACGGGTTCATTTTAAAATTTAATTAGTATTATTTATTAGTTTACGTAACATTACATAACCATATTGATAACATTTAATTTTTATTAAAACTTTTATCAAACATAATTTTAGCAGCATAAATATTTTTATTCTAAAATTTTAATGTAAACAAAAATTAACAAAATAAATTTGATATAAAAATATTTTCATTAAATTAACATTAACATTGTAATAGAAACAAATTAATAAGTAATAATTAATAAAATTTTACTTATTTAAAGTTATTCTATATATACATATATATATATATATATTGTGTTTGACCTTCTACCGTTTGACATTTAACAAAAATATTAATTTTATTATTTAAAAAAGCATTTATAATTTTTTTTAAATAGTTTGTTTTTATGTAATGTTTAATGAATTCTGGTAAAACAATAATTAAAACAATGATTGAGGAAAACGCAAATAAACTTAATATAAGTTGTACTGTAAAAGTTGATTCTAAATAAAACATTACAATAAATTAATTAAAATAATAATTAAAATATTTTAAATTAAACTAATATTTACTAAATCTAAAATAAAATAGTTTTGTTTTAACAGTATTATACTATATTTAACAATTTGGACCTCGGTGGGCATCGGGGTTCGAATCCCACCACCGGCACTAAAATGCGGGCTCACGTTCGGCTTCGCTAAAATGCCTACTGTTAAAAAATGTTTCTAGTAAAACATTCAAAATAACAAACATTAAAAAAAATTAAATTAATTTTTTTTAAGTACATATTTTAGTTAACAATAAAACATAATAAATATAATCAAACAAAAGTTTTAACTAACATGTTAATATATAATTATTTTGCAGGCACACGTAATAAAAACTATTACACGTTTTATTGCATTGTAATGTACATAAATAAAATAAATATAAATAATGCTTAATAATTATTATTTAGTTTAATAATTTTAACGAATTTTAATTTATAATATAGTTCATAATTTTTAAAGTAATCCATTTTATGTAAAGTCAAAACTTTATTAAATTGCGTTTTGCTTAAAATTTATAAAAAAATTAATAAAATTAATATAAAGAATGTATAATCATATACTTTTTAACTTCCTACAAAAATTTATAAATTGCATATTATTTATAACTAATATAACATTTTATATATATATATATATATATATATATATATATATACTTACAAACAGAAAACCTTTTTTTGCTATATTACATTCTAGTACATTTTTATTTAACATAAATTTAAGTTGTTGTAATAAAACAAATAATAAATCAAATAAAGCAATGTAAATTATTTTATAGCCGCAACTTGTAAATTATAAAAATATTTTTAAGTAAGTTTATATATAAGTAAATTACAAAAATTAAATCGTTATATATATATATAAGTTAAACTATCAACTAATCTAGCATGTTATTATTTTTTATATTGTAGCTGTCACTCTAAGTAAAAAATAATTTATTTATAATTTGTAAAATTTAGAAATAATTGCGCAACATATTTACTAAAATTTATATATATATATATATATATATATATATATTAGCATTAAACCTTTGATACTATATATTAAAAATTATTATTAAATGGTATATTTAAATATTTAATTGTACAAACAAATAAAGATACAAATAAATGTTAATGTGTTGTGTAACTCTAAAATTGTATTATATAAGTTGTTTGCTTAATTGTTTTATATTTTGTAATGCAAAAAATTATGCTAGTTAAATAAAAATAATTTTTATAAACGTAATATACAATAACTTAGAAAGTTTTGACTAAAATTTACCAAATGTTTAATAAATAACAAAATATAAACATAATGTATAATAATAATTTAGCGCATTTGAAATTGTTATAAAAACTAAATATAGCATTAAGCAAATGGAATAAGTAAATTTATATACACACTTAAATTATTAAAAAATATGTTTTAAATTACAAATGTAATTAAACTATATTATATTAAATATATTTAAGCTGCAAGTGGTAAGTAATAATATTTATAATTAATTTAAAACATTGGGTTACCTTGATAATACTAAATGTTTTTTTAAAAAAAGGTCAATTTTAAGATGAATGTTTTTGCGTATTTTTTGTTGGTTACAAACATATACAATTTTTCTATGCATATATAAATAATGTATTTATGAACAGCACATATATTTAAAAACCAAATGTGTATGTTACTACGAAAGAAGATTAATAGAACGCAGTGTTGATAACTATATTACTAAATCGTATATAACATTTTGTTTTTATTTTTAATTTATTAAATTACTCAACTTTAATTTTTTCTAGTTGTACAAGATTATGTTGTTTTAAAAATATGCATATATTTAATGTTAAAATTTTCAAAAATTAAAAAAATTATTTTGTTAAATAATAATGTTAATACACGTTTAAAATTTTGTATACAATTAACATCAAGAATCGAAAATAATGACATTTACCCGGTACACAAAAATTTAATCAAATTTAAAATTTTTAGAAAAACAAGGAAAACTTACCAGCACATGATAACCATAGCTATTTAATATAGTACCTATGTCTACCATACTTATCCAAAATATTAACTAATCCAAAATCAAACAAAATTAAACTTTTAACAAACCTATCAACATAGGAGTCATTTTACCTACGCATTTATTTAAATTATCTTTGACATTCTACAGCACAAGGAAACTTGCTCTTATAATGACTCTTTAAAAGTATAATATGTACAAAAATGTTTATAATATATATTTATTAAAACATGACATTTAATTTAATTGTGTTCTTATTATTTGTAGTACTACTTTGAACAAATAATGAATGGTAAAAACACATTTTACGCTGAATGTATCTCTAGTGAGATATTAAAGCTTAATGAAAAAAATAATTATTATTAATAATAATAATAATAATAATAATATACTAAAATTATATTTTTAAAGCTGAACATAATATACAAATGCGATTTTTTTCACTTTTAAATTTTAAAATGTAGTTTACATTCTAATACATGCGAACAATTTAGAAAATCAAATATTTATTATTATATTAATAATAGTAGTAATAATTGCTATTAAGCTTATTTTAATAATTACATTTAATAAAAATGTATTTTGTAACAAACTGTTGAAATTACTTTTATAATTTTGTTAATAATTAAAAATATTAATTTTTTAATTAATTAAATTTATTCAATAAGCCCCAAATGGTAAGTAATAAAAGATTATTAATAAATTTTAGTAATTTTTATATTTAACATGTAACTGCCATTTTTTAATGAAAAATTAATTTATATAACATACATATTATTATATTATATAAAACAAAACCATTTTGCTTTAAAAATAAGCTTTAAAAATAAGACAACAATTACAGCAAAATAACAACAATAATAACAAAGTCTCGTTGGCATTACATATTCTCCAAATTGAAGATTGCGCTTTTTTTCGGTTTTTACTCAACCTTATCATCTGGTAACTTTGCCATCCAAAAACGTTGTTATTTACCGGAATGGCGTCATCTTTTATTGGTTTCAACGCAGGATAATTTTTTACCAAAACCAGGTTGCCAACCTTGCGCTCAAACCCTACTCCATTATCTATGCTTGGCACTGGCTAGATTGAATTATTTCTAATCCAAACTACATGATACAACAAATATAAAGTAGTAACATTTACAAAATATTTAAATTTATATACATATAAAAATAAACGCACAATAAAACTTATATTTCTAAATTAATTTTTTCATTATTTAACATTGTATATTGGTTTTGCAACAGCTAAATGAGAACAAAGTAATATATGTTCATCTATATATAGTTGTATAAATAAAAGTACAACAAAAAATAGTAAAATAAAATTTAATTATATTTTTTTTGTTTTTGCTACTTTAAATATTTTTATGAAATAAAATAATCATTTTAATTAAATTAAATAATGTACATTTTTATATCTAATATTAAATTGTTTTTAAAAATTTATATATATATATATATATATATATATATATATGCTATATATATATGCTTCTCATTAAACACAAAAATAAAATTAAAAATAATCAATAATTTAAATGAATTTAATTTTTGGTTAAAAATAACTTAGTTCTAAATAAATAGTTTTTAAAAAAGTAGTTGATTAAATATGCGATTATTAAAAATACAAATGAGTTTGTTAAATAGCAAATTTTGGTTAAAAAATGCAGACAAAACGTTACGAAATTTTTTTATTAAAATTAATAATATCTATATATATCTAAATATTGTTTAAAAATAATATTGTTTATTTTGTCAAATTATTAAAAAAATACAATTTTTTTTCTAAATAATACAGTTTAAAAAAAAAATAGAATTTCTTTCTATTTAAAAAAAATAGTATGTATATATATATATATATATATATATATATATATATATATATAATGATTAGCAAAAGCGCTTTTAAAGTTAGGATTATATTATAGTCTGTAAACAACAATAATATTTTAACTAAATTTAAAATAAAAAAAATTAAACTATAAAGTGTACGTCTAAATCACAATGCAGATTTTTGTTTTTATCAAAATTTTGCTGTTAAAAAAAGTGTTTAAAATAATAAAAACTACTAAAATATTAATTCCATTTTCGTGTAATAATTTTTAGTTGTTAAATGTTTTAATTTAATATAATATTTTATAAAAAATATCTTTTGACATTTAAAAAAATCAATAAATTTTAATATTTAAGTGTTCCGGGTAGTAGCTAAGGTGCACGTTACGCTACACGTTTATTAGAGCGTTATTGATTTTTTTCTATTTTTTATTATTTTTAAACATAAAAGTGTTTTTGCATTGTAATACGTATCTTGTTTTTATATAATTTTAGGATGTTTATTATTTTTGCTTTTTTCATAATTGTTAACTGTTTTACAATACACATCAATTTTGTCATAATTTTAAAAACATTTTTTTACCATATTTTTCTTTACCTGTACTGCGCAAATTTTACTAAAAAAATTAATAAAAAAACTACATATTTAAAAAGTATTTGACCTAATTAACTTGTATATAAACTAAAACTGGAAACTTGAAAATGTACGTTTTTTATAGCACAATTGATTTTATCAGCTTCTTAAACTTAAATTAATTTAAGAGAGGAGCACAAACAACTTTTTAATTCTTGTATTAAATTTTAAATCAATTGTTAAAATATACAAAAAAACACTCATTTTTAAATTTAAAAATTTTGTATTTTATATCTAACAAATAATGAATAATTATCCAAGTAGTTAAAACATTTTAAAGACGTATTTAATAAATCCTTATTAAACAATATTATAAGTTTTGATAAAGATAAAGGCTTAAAAATTTAAAAACATGTATTAATAACGTTTTTATATTTAAACAAAAAATGGACGTTTAAACTTGTTAAAATAGTACGTCAAGCATATAATTTCTTTGTTTTTTTTATAAACAATGCTGTTATAAATCAATTTACAAACATTTTCAGTGAATTGACTCCAGTTTTTAGGTTACGCAGCCTCAATACACTAAATGCGAAATGGGGGCGGTTTGGATATAACAAGTAGCGTTGTTTGTTGTCAAAGGTTGCATTTTGTAGTATACCTAGTCGTATTCAATAGCGTGAGAACAATTGTTTTTATAACTGCTCCCACTGATATGTACCACTGATACATACAAAATTGTCAATATTTGAAAAAAATTAATTGCCAAAAATTAAATGTTAGTTTTTGATAAAATAAAATACTATTGTTTATTATTTAAAACTTTAAATTATTTTCGTCAATTTTTACCGCCCCCTCTTAGAAGATTAGTGTGGATGAATTGTAGGACAGAATATGGTCAATCTGGAAGGTTGAATCTTTAAAAACAAACTTTGTTTTGAACGCGTTGAGTATCGGTTCAAAACGATAATGCGACAAATTGAACAATTTTTAGATAAACGTATGATTCCAAATTGTTTTGTTGTTGGGGGTAATCCTGTAAATTTGGCTATGCGGGCAATAAGCGTGGGTTAGTTAATACCGTATGTTGCGGCGGGCATTAACGCAATTTGCGAAATGCTGTAGGATTGCGTAGACGTCCGATGGCAATATCTCTGCGATGCTTAAAAAACCATAAGTGCTAACAAGGTATATATTGTAACAAAAACATTAAATTTAACTCGTCGGTACGTAATCGCTAAAACGTACGGGTGGTTTTACTATCCTACCGGAACCGGTTAAAAATAGCTTATCTTCTGAGGTTGGAGTCTCAAAAGGAATTGTCTGCGGGGAAAAACCTGCTAAAGAAAACGGTTTCATTAGCGGTTGAAACAAAAGCGGTATGTCACCGTAATTGTCTAAAAAGTTGTCAGTAGATGTAGCATTAAGAACTAGATGCTTTCCATCTAAGTAAGCTACTTTTAATTTATTTATGCTGATAGTCTCCTATTGGCTTTTTTTAATTGCAAAGGTCTTCTCATTCCTAGCCAAAACGCGGAATGGGCCTTTGTAAGGCCGTTGGAGTGACATGCGTACGGCGTCGATACGCACGAATACATGACTGCAGCTAGTAAGATCATGTGGGATATATAACGTTTGTGTTTGTAGGCAGTGTAGTATTGGTTGCAAAGTACGCATGTGCGCTGACAACTTTTGTGCATATTCACTTGCCACAGGGATGTCCAAAAACGAATTATTAAAGAATTTACCAGGGAGTCGCAATGAAGTACCATGCCGGGATGTGCAAGATTATGTAGAGATTCAAATACCTATTGTCGAAAAGATGTTGGTATTAACGGGCGTTGTACTCTTGTAGATACATTGCAGTGTATAATACCCACCAATGTCAATAATGACGTTTCTTAAATTTTGAGGCTATGTCTACAGTCATTAAGGGACACGTCATCCATTTACGCTTTAGCCATTGCGTTAAAATCTATTTTTGATGTTGTAATTACGTTAACTAAAACACGTGACGAGGTGTCAGCTACTACATTAGTCTCTCCTTTAAAAAAACGGAAATTAGTAGTAAACTGTAAAATGTAATCTAGGTGTTTAGCTTTTCTTAGCAAATAACGCTCCGTTTTTGTACAAATGGCAAAAATTAACGTTTTGTGGTCAGTGTATACCTTAAAATCACAATCATCCACAACGTGGCAAAAATGCTTAATAGCGTCATACGTCGCTAAATGTTTACGGCCAAATGTGTTGTATCTAGATTTTGTCAATGACAGACTTCTAGATGAAAAACCTAGAGGTTAAAAAACAGCTTTTACTGCAAAATTGGACGCATTGGTGGTTAAAACCAGTTTACGTAAACTGTCTAAATATACCAGCATTGTTGATTTAGCTAATAGCGTTTTGCTGTTAACGAACGCCTGCCTTGCCTCATCGGCGAGTTCTATCTTGCGTGGGTTTTCTCATAATAAAACGAAAAATGTGTAAACATCTTTAGCACACTTGGAAAAAAATCTGCGGTAACAGTTTAGAAAACCCAGATAGAAACGTAAATCCTTTAGAGTAGTAGAATTAGGAAATGTTTAAATAGCCTGTACCTTATTATGCGTATGACTAATACATGTGGGCGTAATTAGATGTCTAAGAAATTTCAGTTGAACTACGCATAAAATACATTTATTTAAATTAATAGTAATGTTATGTTTACTTAACTGTTAAAAAAAAGTTTGCAAATGTTGTTGGTGCTACTCGTATAGTGAATAGACAACCACAACATCATCTAGGTATAAGTAAACAAAAGTAAAACCTCTCAAAATCTTGTTTATGAAACGTCGGAATATTTGCGCAGGGTTGCACCAAACGAAAAGCATGCGTAAAAATTTAAAAAAGCCAAAAGGTATTGTTACCGCAGTCTTTTTGACGTCTTCCAGAGCCACAGAAATCTGGTAATAAGCACGCACTACATCGATTTTAGAGAATATGTTTAATCCGACCAAACTTGCCATAACGTCATAGATGTAAGTAAAAAAGTAGCTGTAATATAGTGGCATAACGTTTAACGCTCTATAATCTCCACTCGGACGCCATGTTTCATCTGCCTTTTTCACCATTTGCAGAAATGCGGCCCACGAGTTTTGTAACCATCGGACTATATTTTTTTTAAAAAGAGTATCAAATTTGTTTATAGCATCCGCTAATTTATCGGGTGCTAAACGACACGGACGCTAAGTCGTTGGGGGACTACTCGTTTTGATGTAGTGTCTAGTACTACATTGTGTGGCATTTACGTCTTGCATTGCCTGGGTTAGTGACGGAAACTTAGAGAGCAGACAAGTCAGTTGTTTGTTGTTTTTTATAAACGCGTTACTATACCACACAGAAATAGAGAAGACATTAGCTACAGCAAGCAACCTTTTGTATCGCAGCATCAATTGCTTGCATGCTACAAGGGTCTACCAGCAATTTGTAGAATTGTAAAAAATTGATGCTTATAATTCCTATGGGCGTTACTGCGACAACAAATTTCTACGGGAGTTGCAGAAAACCTAAACGTATGGCCACCCTTTGATATCCAAAAGATGGAATAGCTGTCCCGTTTGCTGTTCTACGTTTTAACTGTGCAGGTAGCGCATTTTTGCACGTACGAGAAATAGCGTTTACCTGTGCCCCTGTATCAATTAAGAACAGCTGCTTAGAAGTTCGGTATTTGATATAAAAACGTCGGCCAACATTAGGTTTTGCGGTACCAAGTGAGGCCAAATTCATTTTGTGGCGTTAAAGATTAAAGCCTTAAAGGTGCAAGGCTGCTTGCACTTTTTAGTTTTATCTCCATGATAGTTGTAATACGAACAAAATGCCGAATTTGTTTTCCGACAAATAGCAAAACGTTTACTAGCTGGTTAGATTGGAGCAAAAAATCCAATCCCTAGATCTAATTCTTCCCAATCCAGTTTATCGGAAAATGTAGTTCCTTCGCTTCTTCTTGCAAATCTTGCAAAATTTAAAAGTGCGATCTCCGCGGATTTGTCCGATTATGAAAAAGTGTTTTTCTCGCTTGGTAGACAAAATACCAAGTAAGACCAATTATTGAAAGATTTTAATAGAATTAAAAAAATTACAACAATATTATTTTGAATATTGTAAAACATAATTTACAAAAATTTAGTTATTCGACAATAAGAAACCGTGCAAAAAAATTTGATTTAACACGTGAATCACCAACAGTTAAACCATTTATTAATAAAAAACAAAAAATATATTTTTATTTTTTGTAACAAGTGGATTAAACAAAATTTGTTTATTGCCGCTCTGTATATTTTGTTGATAAAACAATAATTTGGGATAAACTTAGTTTTTAAAAACATTTACATTCAGTAGTTAGAAAAAAAGCCCAACTTTGACAAATAATGTATTGTTGTGTAATAAACCTATTAAATAAAAAATTATATCGGTACCTTAGATAGTGAAAATTTTGTTTCATTAATAAAAGATGTTTTTCATAATGAAATGCAACATAGTCACACCGGTTTTAGTAATGTTTTTCAGTACAATACTGATACGTCATACGTCCACAAATGTCATATTATATTTACCAAGGTTTACTTTATTTGTTTTATATTTACATTTAGACATTATAAGGGATAAAATTAAAAAACATTTTTTATTTAATTACCACCCAACAGTTTCGACATAAATGTTAGTAAAAATGTTTTTAGTACACTAAAACGCAACATCAATGTGTTCTGTTTTTTTATATTTAAAGTTATATTTTATATTAATAATTTTACCTAATTGGCAATTTTAAACAATTTTAACTTTTATACAATTATTTTTTATAATAACAGTAGATATTAATAAAATTGTAATTGTTGTTTTTATTATACAATATTATATAATAAATACAGCAATTACAGTTTTATTAATATCTACTGTTATTATAAAAAATAATTGTATAAAAGTTAAAAAATTATTCAAAATTGTCAATTGGGTAAAATTATTAATATAAAATATAACTTTAAATATAAAAAAACAAAACACATTAATGTTGCGCTTTAGCGTACTAAAAACATTTTTAATAACATTTATGTCCAAACTGTTAGGTGGTAATTAAATAAATAATGTTTTTTAATTTTATCCTTATAATGTCTAAATGTAAATATAAAACAAATAAAGTAAACCTTGGTAAATATAAATATAACCTTTGTGGACGTATGACGTATGAGTATTGTACTTGAAAAACAATACTAAAACCGGTGTGACTGTGTTGCATTTCATTATAAAAAACATCTTTTATTAATGAAACAAAATTTCACTATCTAAGGTACCGAATATAATTTTTTATTTAATAGGTTTATTACACAACAATACATCATTTGTCATAGTTGGGCTTTTTTTTTAACTACCGGATGTAAATGTTTTTAAAAACTAAGTTTTTCCCAAATTATTGTTTCATTAGCAAAATATACAGAGCGGCAATAAACAAATTTTGTTTAATCCACTTGTTACAAAAAATAAAACTATATTTTTTGCTTTTTATTAATAAATGGTTTAACTGTTGGTGATTCACGTGTTAAATCAAATTTTCTTGCACGGTTTCTCATTGTCGAATAACTAAATTTATAATTCTAAATAAAAATATAAAATAAGGTAAACTGTGAGAGAAATTTATTTTGTATATTTTCATCAGTCACAAACATATATCATTTTAGTATATATAAAGAAAATAGTGGGGTACAGATAACAATTATGTTAGTACAATTCAAACTGACTAACAAGAATATACTAAATGAATTCATCTTACAGTTTACGTCTTCTTATATTTTTAAAATTAAACAACATTTGAAAAAAAAATTATTAACTAAAATGTTTATGTGCTTTTGTTTGTATAGTAAAATAAAACACAATAAAAAATGTTTTAAACCAGATTTTATTAAAATTTTAATTACATTAAATTGCTTTAAAAATTTAACCAAAAATAACTTAAAGTACCTAAGCATTTAAATAGTAAACACCCAATAATATGTATTTTGTAACGTATGTGCCAAAATATTTTGTAACATCAACAATTATAAACAATTATTTTTTAAAATTGACAGTACATTTAATATTAATAATTGTATTCATTCTTTTAAATTAATCAAATTAATTATTACCTTAATTTTTTAACAATAAAACTATACATTGAAAAAATTAAAATTCTACATTATTTAAGTAAACTATTTTTTTAGTTATGTAATAAATGTTCCTCATTTATATTTATATATATATATATATATATATATATATATATATATATATATATATATAATTCTAAAAAATAAGCATTTTTTAAATTGTTAATGTTTTTATATTAAATTCTCAGCTAAAAGTAAAGATTAAATACTTAATGTTACTAAAATAATAAACATAATGTGTTCAACATTTTAAATAATGTTATTTTTATTATTTAATTTTAAATTGTTTATTTATAATATATTGCACTAACTGTAATATATATATATATATATTTATATATGGTTATTGGCTTAGATACTTCAGTAGAAGTAGCTTTTATAAAAAATACATTTACTATTGCGCAGTGCAATATCTGGGTGTATTAGTTGTAATGCAAGATGTTTGAACTTAATTGTGCATAGTTATAAAAGTACTAATTTATAGTTTGCTAAAAATTGCTAACTGATCACAACCAACTTATAATTATAATTTACATTGTAAACAAATACTAAGGTCGATATAATTAGCACTAGTAGTATGAAGTTACTAAATTTAACTATAAATAAGCAGTTTCTCTTATTAAGAGCATTTATAAAACCAATAATTGTTTTTATAATATTAACGGTTATTTATTATACATTAATATGCTGTTATTTTGCAGACTTTAATTGTAAGTTTAATATAATGTAAACTAATAAGTATAAAAAAATATAAGTGAATTATCAACTTAAATTGTTTTATTAATTTTATTATTTACAGTACTATATGTTTATATATATATATATATATCCGTTTATACAGATAATTTAATGTGAATGCGGTACAAGTTGTATATCCATTTGTATAAACGCGTTTACAATCTTAGCATTTTTTAAAATATTAATTTAAAAAAATTTTTAATGTAAAATTTTCTTGTTTTAAAAATAAACGTAAAACAATAAAATAACAGTACAGAATAATAACAGGTCCTAAAACATTTGGTAAACTTTTAGTTTTATCAAATAAAATATATATTTAAGGTATTTAAAAAAAAGTTAATAACTGTGCTTTAGGTAGTTTACCAAATTAACTATCATTTATTATTTTATTTAAAACCGTTTTTGTTGACTTCTTTGTAAGTAGTTTGTTACCTCAAAATGTAGTAATGTAATGCAGTAAAAAAAACATTTGTTTTATTTATAATTATCATAATTATGATTGCACCAAAGAATGTTGTAAATATTTGTTGACACCAGTAATAAAAAAACATTTATAATTTTGTTATTGTTTCCTTTACCAATTATTGCAATCGTTAGCACATTTTTAGGTATAAGTAACAATTATTCCCTGTCGCTAACTATTTAAAACTTGTTTATAAAGCAACATAAGATTAAATAAATTATGAAGTTTGCATGTTACTGCATTATTTGATGTTTGAGCATTTTTGCCGTTATCTTATTAAGTTTTTATAATTTTTTTGTTTTCCAATTATGTAATATAGATTATTCTAGTTATAGAAACATTAATAATATACATTTTTAGTTTTTAATTTTTTTATGTTTATCAAAATCAATTACGTTATTTGCCCTAGGCTAATTAAGTACTTTTTAAAAATACTTTAGCTATGTGAGTAATTACTCATTATCTGTTAGCAGTAAAAAAATTGTTTACAAAATTATTTGTGTTTTCCCTAATGCGTTCAAAAATTATTTTTTAATTTTTAAAATAAATTTATTTAAAATTAAAAAATATATATATTAAAATTAAAATTAACTTTGCAAATTCGCTTAAATACGCTAATTGTTATTGTTCTGAATAATAAATACTAAATGGTAAAAAAATTACTTTTTTAATAACAACGAATACTATTTTTTAAAAATTAAAAATTGTGAAATGTTGTCTAAACAATTAGCAAACTAATATAAAATAAATTTTACAACAGTTTATGATGCTTTGAATAAGCAAAAATTACAAAATTATAATTATATTAGAACATAGTAAGCAACATTTAAAAATATTTATTTGTGCTGAAAGCTACTTCTACTGAAGTATCCAAGCCAATAATCATAAATTAAAAAAATTAAAAAAAATTAAAAAATTTATAGAATTAAAAAATAGAACAAAATTACTTCAGACATTGTAAAAATAATTTTAAAAAAAATAGTTTTATGACGGCAAAAACCATGTAATAAAAACTGGTTTAACTTATAAATCGTATACCGTTTACAAATAAAAAAAATGTAGATTTATATACAATAAACAATATTTCTGCTTAATATATTTTTGCTGAGTACAAAAACCATGTATTATGTACACCTAAATGTTTTCTACATTTACTACCGGTAGCCTATTATTTTGATTAACGTTTTGGTCAGGAATTTAATATAAGTATTAAATAAAAAACTTAATTTGGTACCCGAAATAGCACTAACAGTTTTAAAAATCAATGACGTTTTTTATAATAAAATTAAACCGATTTATACTGGGTTTACTACTAGTTTTAGGACAATTTTTTGTGTCATACTTTTAAACACATAATGTCATACTAATTTAAAATTCCATTACTTGTTTCATACTTGTGTTTAGGGAATAAAATTATGTTCCATATAGTTTATATTTAGGAAGAACAAATAATATATTTATTTTTAAAGGAAGCAAAATATCTTTCTTTAAATATGCTATTTGGCCAATAATTGACTATTGCTGCTTTATTCACAACTTTAGATTGAAAACAAATTTAATAAAAATTGAAAATGTTCAAAGATATTTTACAAAAGTGATTATTGGTTTGTCATCAAATATGGACTACCAAGATAGAAATCGATTGCTTAATCTTGATTCTCTTTAGCTAAGAAGGATTCAAATGAATCTATTGTTATTCCATAATTTAATTTTTAATAACAATTTGAACTATTTAAAAAAAGTTGATGCAAACAAATTTAAACGTAAATTAAAAAAATAAAGAATATACAGTACGTAAATTGCATCATAAATTATCCCTGAGAGCAAAATGTTTTTTAATTAAATACTCTAAATTATGGAATAATCTACCAATCAACTTAAGAAAAATACAAAACTTTTAAACTTTTAAAACTAATTTTTTTAAAAACATCAACTTTCATACTGTCTCCAACATCACTAATTATACAAGGTTTGATTATTTTGTTGGTCTATGAGAAACTTCTTTTTATTATATTGTTAACTTAAAAATTGCTATTCGCCCATCTAAGTAGAAAAATATTACTATTTTATACACATTGTTTACCGTTTTCCAACTATTGTATATAATTTTTATCCATTTTTTTATATAACCTCCAGTTTACAAATAATCCAATCATGACCAAACATTTTTCAAATTATTTTTAGTTCAAGTTGTGCGGGTAAATATTACCAAAAAACTAAAATTGTACATTTTTATTTTTTATTTATTTTTAAAATGTATATGACATTATTATTTTATTATTATTATACTTAAATATATATTAACATATTGAAAATTTTTATAGTTGTGATCAGACCTGTGAATTGGTTTGTACCTTAAAAAATGCAATATTGTAAAAACTTTTTTGAGTAATAAATTATTATTATTATTTTTATTATTATGTATTAAGATTTATTTCTATTTGGTGGTTAATGCACCATTAATAGAAGTTTAGTAAATGTTTTTGTATGTTGCGGTGCGTTGATTCCGAGCTTCTGTTGTTGTAATCGTAAGCTATTTTAATGTTATTCGCAATAATAAACATTTTACTGTGTGTTATTGCTCTATTAATGTCGTTACTATAAAGTAAAAAGAGGATAGGACCTAATACACTACCTTGTATAACCCCACAATTAATGTTTTGAGGCGTTGAAAATTAATTTTTAATTTTGACTACATAGGTTTTGTTTGTAAAAAACAATTTTAACCATGAAAGTAGTGGGTCAAAAATGCTAAATAAATAGATTTTTTGAATAAATTTATTGTGACGTATTTATATCACCGCATTTGAAAATGAGCGTAATATATGATTGCTTCCAACTTTCTGGATAAATACTATTTGTAAGACTAGTTTGAAATAAATTTAGTTAATGTAAAGTGGAATTTTTGGCAACCATATTTTATTATGTTTGTCGTGATGCCATTTGGGTCTGGGTTGTAGGAGTTTTTAAGTAATTGGATCTTTCTTTTAATGTTATTTGGGGTAAACATAATCGTTGTTTTAAAAGAATATATGTTTTTTGTTTTGTTTAAAGAGATATTGTTGTTGTTTGTATGAGAGTAATTTAAAGAAAACAATGTATTAAATGCATTACATATATCCACAGTATTAAATAGGATTTGTCTATTGCATTTGAAGATATGGGGTATGGGATCTTTTGATTAAGTTTGGTATTTATGAATTTTTGATATGTTTTCAGTAATGTTTTTTGTAGAACTGTATGTTTTTCAGATATTAAGGTGCGTATACGGTGTTGATCTAGCTTTTCATGTATTTGAAGTATTTTTACAAATATGTTAAAGCATTTGCTTTTATAATATTCTTTATTTGGTTTTTTTAACTTTATCTTAATATGTTTGGGCATTCATAACTTACCATGGATATTATAACGTTTGCAAATAAGGAATAAATTATGTACCGTATATTTTATGTTTGTAATAAGTTTGTAATTAATAAGGTTAACATCGTTTGATAATAGTAATTTATCCCAATTCAGTGATTAAAAGAATTTATGTGTTTGGGACCAATCAGGTGATTTAAAATCAATGTAATGGTTAGCTAATACTTTTGTGGTCAGTTAATGGAAATGGAAGGAACATGTAATTACTTTGTGGTTACATTTTGGGAGGGAGTCGTTTATATTGATGTGCTTTATTATTATATTTTTAGTAAATATCAGTTCTAAAATATTTAGTTGTCTAGTTGGTTTGTGTATGTGTTGAGTTCAATCTTGCATTAAAGTAGTTGTAACAAATTTGTCATATTTGGATGGGTAGGTCAAGAAAGATCATTGTATTTTAGGTAGGTTGAAGTTACATCTAGTAAAAAAATAATCAAATAGTTGAATTAATATGCAGTTAAACATGTTGATAAAATTGTTCAAATGTACGTCCGGAAATTATAGGCACATGTTATTAGTGGTTTAACGTTATTTTTGAGAATTATTGAAACGCTTATAATGTTTTGTTTATTGTTAATGGGTAAATTTTAGTGTAATAAAGGAAAGGAGTTCTTAACGTAGATAATATATTCACCTTCTCTATATTTAGTTCTGTCTTGTCTGAACATGTTATAAAGGTCAATTGATATTTTAAAATCGGGGATAGAATTATAGCACCATGATTCTGTTAGTAAAATTGCGCTTGGAGAGTGGATAGATGCATAGCTCTTAAAATATGGATTTTGTTTAAAATGGATCTGGCATTGATAATAACTGGGGTAAAATAATTAATGTTGTTTCTGTGTGTACGTGTAAAAATGCTCACTATTGACAGTTGTTGTTTGTGTTAAAAAAAGTGGTTTGAATAATTTGATGATTGAGAATGCGAGGAATGTGTATGTTTGTAATAATTTAGCTTAGGAGAGATTAGACTAAATTGGTTTAGACTAGCATAAATTAAAATTAGTGCTTTTGTGATGATAAAACGTACGGTTGTAGATAACGTAAGATTAATTGTTGAATTTTGTGTAGAAAATTTTCAAGGTTTGGAAAATGAGTTTTGGGGATAGGTTTTAAAAAAATATTTTATTGTTTTTATTTATTTGGGCATTAAAATATGGTGTTTTTATAAAATTATATAGGGGGGTTGAGTATTTGTTAACAACAGGTTGGATATAAAAAACTGGGTCAACAATACAAGTTAAACGTTTTAAAAAATAAAAAAATTGTGTTTACTTTGGGAGTGGTTGTTTGTCTAGTTATATTTGGTTGAGTAAGATATATTGTTTGATGGGAAACATAAGTGTTGATGTTTAAACTTTGTTTGTAATTTTTTCCTTTGGAGTATATAACTTTGAATGCTGAGCCAAAAAATGTGTAGTTATGTGTTTGTTAATTTTAATTTGTGTAAAAGGGTATTTGCTTACGTTTAGTTCTAAGTAGACTAGTAATCCGATTTGCAGAGTTTATAATAGACTTGCTTGCGTAATGTAGACGTTGAGCATGATTCTGTGATGATTGTTGTAGGTTATTGGTTTTTTTAAGTAGGTACGTTTTTTAATTGTTTATTGGCCATTTGAGTACAATGTTTGTACAATATGCGTACGCAGGGTAAAACGTATTTAAATATACTAATATTTTTATATTGCGTTAGTTTCTGGATAAGTTTTGAGGAGTAAATTAGTTTGGTAGGGTAGAAGTAGCACCCGAAACATATACGTATAGGGCATGTATGTTTGTTTAATTGTTTGCGGAAACGAAAAAAAGTAAATTTACTTTTAAATAAAATTGCTCTGTTTATAATGATTATGGCGTATTTTTTAATGTTTATTTTGTCAGATACATTAAATAAGATAACGTTACATGAACTTTTTTACTTATTCACTATTTCCAATGATATTAAAATAACTATTGTATTAATGTTAGCTACGTCCTACCTTTTAAACCTGTTGTTAACATTAGTAAAATGGTTAAGCGGCAGTAGTTTTTCTACGTTTTTTTAAAGATAATAGATTTGGGTTTTTAAATCTAATAAATTATTGTTTTTTGCGTTGAGTACCTCAGTTAGGTGGTTGCTGGTATTACCAAGATTTGTAGCTTTATTATTTACGATGTCAATTAACATGACTGAAGAATTTAAATTAATATCTAAAATCATGTTAAATTTATGCATAAAAACATTATCAAGGACAATTTTAGGATTACTTAAATCTATTAAACTAACATTTTCGTTAGAATGAGCTATTAAGAGAATATTAATATATTATTTTAGTTAATAAAAATAAATAAATGTAATATATAATTAAACAAATTAAATATTGCAATAATATAATTAACAATTATTAAATATTAATTAAAAAATAAATCCTTAAGTTAGGTTTTTAATTATTGAACTTAGCTGCCGACCTTGACCATGATAGTTGATTTATATTTTGACCAAAAAAGCATATTTTAAAATCAACACTTACATAAATAGAATATCTAAACGCAGTTAACATTTTTTAAATAATAATTAATATCTTTTTAATTAATTTGTCTAAAATAATTATTAAAAATGCAATTTAATACCTACATTACAAAATTTGTTTTTATTACTTTATAAAAAAATTGAAAATAAATTTTAAAAAACATTGTTTTGTATTCAAAAAATAACTGATTAATTATTTTTATTTATTTGTTGTTAAATTTAAATTAAAAATTAATATTTGCATATGAATGAAAATTAGAAATACAGTATATCTTGTTAAAACGATTTAAAAATTATAATAATATTTTCTATAATATTTTAGGTAGTTTCTTAAAGATATTAAAAAATTATTTTTGTTTGTTAAAAAAAATATTATTTAATTTAAAAATAATATTATACATTATGTTAATACATTATAAAATATAATTAACAGAAATATAGTTATTTGCTACCTACGAGCAAACAATATTACATGTTATATCGTGTTTATCACAGAAAGTTTAGTTAATTTTTATTGCAAAATAAATTTACCAAAATTATGTTTTATAATAGTAAAATAAATAAAAATTTAATACTAATTATTTTTAATTGTAGCTAATAAAATACTGACTTAAAAGGATTAATATGTTGATTCATAAAATAAGTTGCTATGAATAAACATTTTCGAACAAATTTAAAATTTAATAGTTGAAACAATATATATAGGCAACAAATATTAAATTGTTTGTACAAAAAACGTATTAAATAACCCCTATTATAAGAAATTACATTAACCAATTTAAACAGTGGACTTCTTCTAGTAAAATGTATTAATATTTTTTTAAGTTAAAATGTTACAATAGTTTATAAAAATAAAACTATATATGGTAATTTTATAAAACTAAATGCAATTGTATTTAAATTTATTTTGATTAGATACAAAAATAAATTTAATCATAACACTGGTTAAAATAAAAATAATTATGTTTTTAAAAATTGTTATTTAATAGTTTTACTATTAATGTTATTTATTTATTTTTTGTATGATAAAACTTAAGATGTACAAACATATTTAAAACAAAAAATATTCGTCCAAATTAATATTTTTGTTAAAATTTAGATTACATAAAATTATATCAGCATTTTAACCAAAGCATACCAAAACATTTAAGCCAAATGGTTACAAACCCAAGCCATCTTATTTATTATTTAATATTTTGTTGTAAATTATACATAAAATATATTTAATGTTGGTAATTGTACTTAGACTTAGATTATGAATCAGTTAAAGGTTTACGTAATTTTTTTATTAGTTACAATATATATCTATAAAATTATACTTTAATTTTGATTATCCTATAATATTGTACGTTTTCTAATTCAAATGACGACTTTATTGCATGTTATTTGATTGTTTTAAATGTTTTCATTTAATAACTACGTTTTTAATACTAATTAGTTTAGGAGTTGTATATATATATATATATATATATATATATAAGGTCTAAAATGGTACTTGTCAGTAAACTCTTATTTTTTAAATTTTCCTGTTCTCACTTGAAAGTTATATTTTTTTAACAAAGTAATTATGCTAAAATAATATAGACTATCAATAATAAAGTCAATTGTTTTTTAACTTTTTTATAATTATAAATGCTTAAATATTTTAGAAATTTTTGAAAAAACGGCATTCAAATGGGTAAAACTAATAGTCACACTTAAAAATGTTATGCATATTAAGTTAATTACATAAAAACATTACGCAACACAAATTTAAAAAAAAAATTACTCTACATAATTTTATAAGTGTTTACATAATCTAGCAAAAATCACTGCATACACTATATATGAAGAAAATTAATCGATATTTAAATTTTGTATATATAGAAAATTTAACACTAATTATGGTATATATATATATATAATTTGTTCAAATAACATTAATAATGTTAACTAAAAACAAAATCAAAATTATTAAATTATTTAATATAATTAGTAAACATTTTAATAATATGTAAATTTATAATATTATAATATAATCAAAACAATTTAAGATTTTGTTTGCACAGAAAACAAAAAACAATTATTCAATCTTTTAAAATTGTTAATTTTAATGTATATTTATAGGTACAAGTAATACAATATTGTATATTTTTTACATTGTAATAAATATATTAATAAGAAAATAGTTTTAATTAATATTTTTTATAAAAAATAAAATACAATATTTATTGTCTATTTAAGTTTATATATATATATATATATATATATATACATTACACACAAAGTTAAAAATATTGTACACGTAAAAAACTGCAGTAACCGGATTTGCGTTATTAACTATTAAACGCAATAACTTGTTTTTAATTACTTTTTTTTTAATTTTTAAACAAACAGAAAAAATAGCCCATTATTTGCAATTAAGTTAAATCAATTAATTTGCAATTAAAAATGCGGTTAAAATAGTTTGCTTAAGACAGTACTGTCTACGGTTATTTATAATTCAAATTTTCCTGTAAACTGCAATTGCATTGTTTAAAAGGTTGTGCATTTATTATGTTTTTATAAATATAATAGAATTAAGATTAAAAAGGTATTAAATTAAACAATTTATAACGTATAACCATTTTTAAAAATTTGTTTAGAAATAAAACAGAACAAAACGTTTCAAGGCATTTAGTATTTGTTTAAGACAATGCTCCAGTGCATATGACCGTAAACTCAACGTAATTTTTTTTATAATTTAAAAAATAATGCATTATTTTATTGTTTATGTTTTTTTAAATAACATTATACAATTAAAAATTATTTGTTTTTACTTTTTATACATAAACATCTATTATCTTATTTTAATCATATTTAAAATGCACAATCGGTGTTAATTGTATCATTTATTTCCGACTAGCTACGGCAACATTTACGTTTAACTTATTTTTAAAAATTAAGGATTATTTTTAAAAATGAACGTTTAAAGTTTTTAATTGTATTATTTTTCAGAAAAATCTTAACTTGTGAATGTTATTTCAAAGTCATTGTAAAACTAGTAATTACTAAAATATTTTATTACTTTATACATGATAAAACTTTTCTCTCATTAATATCATGGGATTATTATAACGCTATTATTTTGTTTAATTTGTATACATACAACCATTTATAAATTTTATATTAGTTATTATACAATATAAAAAAATTGCATTGAATAAATAAGTTTAAAATAATGTTGATTTTTAAACAGTACTTCTACTTTCTGTATAATTTGCAATAATCAAATGTGGAAAACTGTATGTAATCAACTGTTAAAATTTATTTTAAATATGTTTTAAAAACCAAATATAAACAAAATATAATTATAATTATTGTAAAAAAATTGTGCGTATTGATTTGTAAAACATTTAAATTTTTAAATATATATATATATGTATATATATATATATATATTTGCAAGGATGTTAGATTGTTAAAATTATTCCTAATGTAAATGTTATTTAAAAATGTAAGGCTGTTAATTATTTCTGGTTATTACAAATAATTTATTTGCAGATTTAAGATTAGTACAGAAAAACGTTTTAAACATTATTTTAAAAATAACATATATTTACAGCAATATTTTTTTAGAATAAATATATTAATCGTAAATTTGGTAAGCATATTTTAGTGGTAATTAATGCTTTTTTTAGTTATTAGTAAAATTGCTAATATATTTTCTAAAGCCCTGTGGTTTGTTCTCTTAAAGATATCAAACATTAATTAATTTAAATAATAATATTGCAAAGTTATTCTAATTTCTTTTGTGGTAAAGCGAATATTTTGGGAGATTTATTTAAAATTATAACATACTATAATATTTTTTTAATCAAATTATTGAATTTGTTTCAACATTTAAGTTTAGTGTAAAAAAAGATTTTAACGGTAAGTTAAATAACTTTTAATAAAATTTTATTGCATAGCCGAACAAAGTAAGTTTGTTTAAATTAATAATTAATAAAAATATTGAAAAAAATAAAAATAATTAAATTTTGATTAAGTAATTATGTTTTAATTTACATTTTATGTATTGGTTTGTAAAATGTTTTATTTACAAAAATATATACAATAGAAAGCGATCGATGAGCATATTCATATAAAAAGTTTTATTGTTGTCTTTAGGATTCATTATTAAACATTTTAAAAATAATTTAAAAAAATAAAATTTCCTAAAACTTGTTTGATAAATAAAAATTATTTTTTTAAATTACTATAATAAAAACAATGACTAATTGCATTGTTTAAACTAAAATTATAACGCAATAAATATTTAAATTGTTTTAATTTTTAAAATATTTTTAAAATTAGTTAATAAAAAATTTTAATATATTTAGATTGTCAATTCTGTGAAAATTAATATTTTTCCTAAAAATACACGCTTTATATATTTTCGACCAAACATTTAATTGGTCAAATAAAAACAATTTACTAATAATTTAGTATAAAAAAAATTAAAAATTTGTTGTCTAATAAATATTAGTAAAATAAAAAATATTTAATTTAATAAAATAAAATTAATGTAACTTAATTAAAAATTTGCTAAATTTGGCAATTATATTGTCTGATTTATATTATTAATTTACATAGGAATAAGCTAAATATTTTGTAGCTAATTAAATTTCTGTAAATAAAACATTTAACTAATAATTCACAAATAAATAAAATAGATATACAAATCAAAAGTATAATTATTTTATTATTACAAAATGAAAAAGCATTTAAACAATAAAATTAAACAAATAAACAAACAAAAAATAGAAACATTTTCATACTGCATTTTCAAAACATTACACACAATTGCCAAAAAAATATAATTTATATTTGGATATTTCATGTTCTATTTAGCTGTATACAAAGATTCAGATTAATAGAGTATATCAAAAAGTATAAAATTTATTTTGAATAATTTTAGAAGGTGGAGTTGAAAATGTGTTTGTTGTTATTTACGGAGCTTGCACCCATCATTCCAAAATCAAGTGTAGTGTGTATTTTGCTAAATGTTACAAATGTTTTGCAAAATAAGTTGCTTACGTGTGTTATCTACATAGATAATGTGCTATTAAGTGTTTGGAGTTACAAACAGGTATCCGTATAAACAAAATCTAAAACATTCAAAAATTAATAATTGTTTTTTATAATTATTGTAGTTATACATTTAGCAAGTTGTCTCAAAGTATTTAAAACCTGTTTAGTATAATGCTCCGGTGTATGTTAGCAAAATAGTAATGTGTTTTTTAGTATAACTTACAATTTACTTTATGTTTGACCTATTTACACTGCAAAAACCTTGTTAAACAAAAAACGGACATATGTACATTTAATCCTCAACATCTCGGAATTAAATGTTATTAAATATTGTGTTTGGTGTTCTTAAAGGTTAGGTTAACAAATTGTATAATGACGTATTTCTTGTAAAGAATATTGTTTGTGTTATGAAAAATTGAGTTTCAAATAATTTTATTAGTACCTTAATGGACTGCAATTGGAAATAGCTGACACATTTTATAAAATACAGTAAATGTTTTTTAAATTGTTGACATTATGCAGCTTGTAACTTTTTCTTTGCATATTCATGTATTTTATTTTGAAAAAAATAAATTTTTAACGACTTATGTGCTTTTTATTTAAGTTTTAGTAAAAAGTAGTATTATGCTTTGTTGCATAAATAAATGTTGTATATTATAATTAAAAATTATTTTTGCAGATAATGTTACTTGATTTGTATTTTTAAAGTATTATCTTATGTATGTATTAGTAAAATTTAAATATGTCTAAGATAAATAACTACAGCAGGATGATACAAAGTATCACATTACTTCCATTTTTGCACGTCAATCGTCATAACTAATATATATATATATATATAGGAAGCTGTCAATAAACTTTAATTGTTTTGTTTTTGTTTTAATTGAACGTAAAAAAATATTCTTTTTAAAAAGTAGTTGCTTTTTTAACGGTCTATACTTTAATTAGTTATAAATATTTTGTTAGTTTAATTTTTTGAATACATAAATATTTATATTTTTAAGCAGGTTTTGTCAAACAAATAGTAATCAAATAAAAATTAATGTTAATTATAAATAACATTTATGTAAAGACTAAATAATTTAAAAACAATAATTGTGCAACTATAAGTTTAAGCCTTATAGACATTTTTTAAATTTAAACATGAGTGTGTATGTGAACAAAGAAATTTGTGCCAGATAACATTAATATATAATAAAATAATTTACTTAAAATATTTTGTTTTATATTTAATAGAAAATTATTAATTTAAAAAAATAATAACATAAATGAATAATTTAAATTTAAATCAATTCGCGTGCGTTATACTACATGTCCATTAGAGCGTTATTTATTTTAAATTGTAATACGTAAGTTATTTTATTATTATTATTATATATTCATTATTTTTGCTTGATTTTATAATACTTAATTTTTACTAACTACCTTGATTTTGTTTTAATTTAATTTTTTATTTAGACTATTTTTTTTACCTCACTATCCATTTTATATGTACCCCTACATATTTGGGAAATTTTAAAATCCGTGTACTAATAGACGTTTTGGCAACTCGTGTACAATTATAAATTTTAAAAACTTTTGTTTAAAAAAAACAATTTATTATGTTTTTTAAATAATATTATGCTTGTTGAATTAAATTGTACAGTTTTATTACTTTAATAATAATTATTAAAATAGAAAAATAAGCGAAATAGTATAAATTTAACAATATTAGTTTTATTAGAATACACGTATTTTTACAGTAACCACTGAATGTAAGCATACATTAATAAGAGGAAAATAAAATTAATATAATATAATTATTTATAAACAATTAACAAGCAACGAAATTAATATATTTATAATTACAATATAAAATTTTAATTATTGTTTAATGTAGTATACGTATTTTTTTTAATATTTTAAAAATATTAAATTTGTATTATTTAAAAGTAAAAATATTAGTTAATTTAATGTTATTACTAGCGTTTATAAAATGTTTACTAATATAATTTAATAAAAAAACAATATGTAATAAAATATAGTATATAAAATTTTTTTAGCACGTTTTGGAAAATAAGGTTTAAATTCAAACGTGTTTCCTGTAGTGTATAAATATTAAACCGAAAATAATTTTATACTGAAATATTACTAAGGTCTTTATAATTTTATTTTAAAAAATAATTTTATTAAATATAATAAAATTAAATGTACAAATTTGTATAAATATATTGTAATTAGTAATTTTTTGCGAATAATTAATATATTATTTAATTTTTAGTTACAACCTGGTATCTTAAAACAAGAAACATTAGATAAAGACATTAATTTTGTGTGTGTTTAAAAATAACATACTTTTAATAATAATATTACAGTAAAAATACTATTTATTTATATAAAACGCAAAAACTTTAAATAGCAAAATGCTTATATTCGTTCAATTACGTCTAGACAACACAAGCCTTAATATAATTGTAATTTTTGTTAATGTTTTTAGAGTCTAATACAAAGCGTTTTTAAATTCCAAAATTTAAATTAAAAAAATAATCATAAAATAATTAAAAAACTAAAAAATTTATATATTAAAGTTTTTTTTATCAAAAGTATTATCTAACACAGAATTAAACTTCTAACCAAACTATAAAAATATAATTAATTGAATTAATGTACCTACACATTTGGATAATTTGATTTAGACATTCCACAACAAAATTTAACAGTATTTTATAATGACGTATTATATAATAAATTTATGTTTTATATATTCTTAATTGTATAACATTTTGTTTTTATTATTTTTGCTGCTATGTGTTGTAATTTTTATTATTTATTTATTTTGATTCATGGTAAACATTTGTAATATTAAACTTCAATGTAATATTACTACTACTAACAATTATAGTATATAAATAATTTTAAATGTTATTAATTTATAAGCCTATGTATAAATAAGTTCTATTTTTTTTCGGTGTAAATTATGTTAAATAAAAAAGTTTAAAATATTAATACATAATTATTTTTTATTAAAACCAATAAAGTAATATTTAAAATAAATTAATATAATCTTGAATATTAATAAAATTTAAATATTAATACGTAATTATTTGAACCCTATCTATATTGTTTATTATTATGTAAAATATAAAAAATAATTGAATATTAAATTGAGTTTAAAACATTTTTACAATTTACATCTATTAAAAAAAATTTAAATAATTAAACTGCATTATAAATGTATGTTTTTTATAAACAACATTGGCTTATATGGTTTTCCAACAAAGTGGTAAAAATACAATTTACATAATATTGCAACTAAAAGAATCATATTTAATTTAAATATAATTCTTTTTTTTAGAAAACATTAGATAGTTATATTATATTAAAATAACTATTAACAATTATTTAGGTTGTTTTTTTGTAATAACAAATTATATATATATATATATATATATATATATTCAAAAACTGCTTACAATTGCCAAAAAAATATAATATATTTTGGTTATTTCATGTTCTATTTAGCTGTATACAAAGATTCAGATTAATAGAGTATATCAAAAAGTATAAAATTTATTTTGAATAATTTTAGAAGGTGGAGTTGAAAATGTGTTTGTTGTTATTTACGGAGCTTGCACCCATCATTCCAAAATCAAGTGTAGTGTGTATTTTGCTAAATGTTACAAATGTTTTGCAAAATAAGTTGCTTACGTGTGTTATCTACATAGATAATATGCTATTAAGTGTTTGGAGTTACAAACAGGTATCCGTATAAACAAAATCTAAAACGTTCAAAAATTAATAATTGTTTTTTATAATTATTGTAGTTATACATTTAGCAAGTTGTCTCAAAGTATTTAAAACCTGTTTAGTATAATGCTCCGGTGTATGTTAGCAAAATAGTAATGTGTTTTTTAGTATAACTTACAATTTACTTTATGTTTGACCTATTTACACTGCAAAAACCTTGTTAAACAAAAAACGGACATATGTACATTTAATCCTCAACATCTCGGAATTAAATGTTATTAAATATTGTGTTTGGTGTTCTTAAAGAGTAGGTTAACAAATTGTATAATGACGTATTTCTTGTAAAGAATATTGTTTGTGTTATAAAAAATTGAGTTTCAAATAATTTTATTAGTACCTTAATGGACTGCAATTGGAAATAGCTAACACATTTTATAAAATACAGTAAATGTTTTTTAAATTGTTGACATTATGCAGCTTGTAACTTTTTCTTTGCATATTCATGTATTTTATTTTGAAAAAAATAAATTTTTAACGACTTATGTGCTTTTTATTTAAGTTTTAGTAAAAAGTAGTATTATGCTTTATTGCATAAATAGATGTTGTATATTATAATTAAAAATTATTTTTGCGGATAATGTTACTTAATTTGTATTTTTAAAGTATTATCTTATGTATGTATTAGTAAAATAAAAATTATTTTTTAAAATTACTATAATAAAAACAATGACTAATTGCATTGTTTAAACTAAAATTATAACGCAATAAATATTTAAATTGTTTTAATTTTTAAAATATTTTTAAAATTAGTTAATAAAAAATTTTAATATATTTAGATTGTCAATTCTTGTGAAGATTAATATTTTTCTAAAAATACACGCTTCATATATTTTCGACCAAAGAAACATTTAATTGGTCAAATAAAAACAATTTACTAATAATTTAATATAAAAAAAATTAAAAATTTGTTGTCTAATAAATATTAGTAAAATAAAAAATATTTAATTTAATAAAATAAAATTAATGTAACTTAATTAAAAAAATTTGCTAAATTTGGCAATTATATTGTCTGATTTATATTATTAATTTACATAGGAATAAGCTAAATATTTTGTAGCTAATTAAATTTCTGTAAATAAAACATTTAACTAATAATTCACAAATAAATAAAATAGATATACAAATCAAAAGTATAATTATTTTATTATTACAAAATGAAAAAGCATTTAAACAATAAAATTAAACAAATAAACAAACAAAAAATAGAAACATTTTCATACTGCATTTTCAAAACATTACACACAATTGCCAAAAAAATATAATTTATATTTGGATATTTCATGTTCTATTTAGCTGTATACAAAGATTCAGATTAATAGAGTATATCAAAAAGTATAAAATTTATTTTGAATAATTTTTAGAAGGTGGAGTTGAAAATGTGTTTGTTGTTATTTACGGAGCTTGCAAATCTATAATTCCAAAATCAAGTGTAGTGTGTATTTTGCTAAATGTTACAAATGTTTTGCAAAATAAGTTGCTTACGTGTGTTATCTACATAGATAATGTGCTATTAAGTGTTTGGAGTTACAAACAGGTATCCGTATAAACAAAATCTAAAACGTTCAAAAATTAATAATTGTTTTTTATAATTATTGTAGTTATACATTTAGCAAATTGTCTCAAAAGTATTTAAAACCTGTTTAGTATAATGCTCCGGTGTATGTTAGCAAAATAGTAATGTGTTTTTTTTAGTATAACTTACAATTTACTTTATGTTTGACCTATTTACACACAAAAACCTTGTTAAACAAAAAACGGACATATGTACATTTAATCCTCAACATCTCGGAATTAAATGTTATTAAATATTGTGTTTGGTGTTCTTAAAGGAGTAGGTTAACAAATTGTATAATGACGTATTTCTTGTAAAGAATATTGTTTGTGTTATGAAAAATTGAGTTTCAAATAATTTTATTAGTACCTTAATGGACTGCAATTGGAAATAGCTAACACATTTTATAAAATACAGTAAATGTTTTTTAAATTGTTGACATTATGCAGCTTGTAACTTTTTCTTTGCATATTCATGTATTTTATTTTGAAAAAAATAAATTTTTAACGACTTATGTGCTTTTTTATTTAAGTTTTAGTAAAAAGTAGTATTATGCTTTATTGCATAAATAGATGTTGTATATTATAATTAAAAATTATTTTTGCGGATAATGTTACTTAATTTGTATTTTTAAAGTATTATCTTATGTATGTATTAGTAAAATAAAAATTATTTTTTAAAAATTACTATAATAAAAACAATGACTAATTGCATTGTTTAAACTAAAATTATAACGCAATAAATATTTAAATTGTTTTAATTTTTAAAATATTTTTAAAATTAGTTAATAAAAAATTTTAATATATTTAGATTTATCAATTCTGTAAAGATTAATATTTTTTCTAAAAATACACGCTTCATATATTTTCGACCAAACATTTAATTGGTCAAATAAAAACAATTTACTAATAATTTAATATAAAAAATTAAAAATTTGTTGTCTAATAAATATTAGTAAAATAAAAAATATTTAATTTAATAAAATAAAATTAATGTAACTTAATTAAAATTTGCTAAATTTTAAGTAATTATATTGTCTGATTTATATTATTAATTTACATAGGAATAAGCTAAATATTTTGTAGCTAATTAAAATTTCGTAAATAAAACATTTAACTAATAATTCACAAATAAATAAAATAGATATACAAATCAAAAGTATAATCATTTTATTATTACAAAATGAAAAGCATTTAAACAATAAAATTAAACAAATAAACAAACAAAAAAATAGAAACATTTTCATACTGCATTTTCAAAACATTACACACAATTGCCAAAAAAATATAATTTATATTGATATTTCATGTTCTATTTAGCTGTATACAAAGATTCAGATTAATAGAGTATATCAAAAGTAAATTTAAATGTGTCTAAGATAAATAACTACAGCAGGATGCTACAAAGTATCAAGTACTTCCATTTTTGCACGTCAATCGTCATAACTAATATATATATATATATAGAAGCTGTCAATAAACTTTAATTGTTTTGTTTTTGTTTTAATTGAACGTAAAAATATCTTTTAAAAGTAGTTGCTTTTTTTTAACGGTCTATACTTTAATTAGTTATAAATATTTTTTTGAAAGAATTTAATTTTGAATACATAAATATTTATATTTTTAAGCAGGTTTTGTCAAACAAATAGTAATCAAATAAAAATTAATGTTAATTATAAATAAAATATTTATAAAGATTAAATAATTTAAAAACAATAATTGTGCAACTATAAGTTTAAGCCTTATAGACATTTTTTTAAATTTAAACATGAGTCTGTATGTAAACAAAGAAATTTGTGCCAGATAACATTAATAAATAATAATATAATTTACTTAAAATATTTTGTTTTACATTAAATTTAAAGACGTTAATTTAAAAATAAATAATAAATTATATTAGTAATTAAATATATTTTTACAATAAAAATGCAATAAATTATATTAATAATTAAAATTTTTATTAATAAATATATTTTTATAGCTATCGCAGGTAAATATTTTCAAAAACAAAATAATAATGCAAAGTTTATTGGAATTGAGAGATTTTTTGTTGTATACACAATAAATAATATATATTAAAATATTTTAAATGTTTTTGACAACACATTTTCTTTGGTTTAAATGTGTATAGTCTTTATTTAACATTAAAAGATTGTTCACATTTACAAATATTAATAACGCTTTTATATTATATATATACATAATTTTTAATTTATTTAGTAAACCAAAGTAATTAAAATTTAAACAATTTTTTTTAAATAATAAATAATATCCATTAAAATTTTTTAATTATTTTTATATTAAATGATTCAGTTTATTCAAATTTGTGCATACTTTCTGTTTAACATTAAAACATTGTTTACGTTAGAAAATAAATTTTGTTTTTGTGCCACAAAAGGTTTCTGTACAACGTTTAGTTTAAACGCTGGTAAGCATGATTTTGACTGCAACCACTGGCATTAAAATGAGGGCACACGTTCGGCTTTTATACATTTCTACTCCTAAAAAATGTTCTTTTATGTTTTAAAACAATAAACATTATATATATAACTATTATTTTTTTGTGTTAAAATTATTATCTTGTTTAAATAAATTGTACATAAACTTGTTTTTAATTTTTTTATTTTATCAAATAACATATTCCCATTATTTACAAAATTGTAATATAAAAATCTCCTAAATCATTCAAGAAAAAAATTAAGATATTAATAACGTTTGCATGTTATGATGTTATAAATAGATAATTATTTTTATTGTTTATTATAAACTTAGTTGAGTTTTTCAACATATTTATTTTAATGCTATAAAGTAGTTGAATAATTCCAATACGCTTTAAAAAATGTTAGATTTTATTAAATTTTTTACTTAATATACTTATAATATACGTTTTTAAAATAAATTTAAAATACGTTTTTTTAAAAGTTAATAATTGTTTATAATGTAAATAATATTAATATTTAAACACCTAATTGTAATATGCAATAAAACAAAAATAGTAACTAAAATATTACATACATATATAAAGTTTATAACCTAAAATTGAAGGTTTGGTAAATATGTATATAAATTGAAATAAATTTATGTAGTGAACGTAGGTAATTAAAATTTAAACAATTGTACATTTTTTAAATAAAAAATAATATATTTTAACATGTTTTTAACATATTCTTATGTTAACACATTTTTTAGTTAAATATGTATATGTTTTAACATTAAAACATTGCTTATAGTAAAAACTATTAACAACATTATTAAATTATATTATATTTGTATGTATATATATAATTATTGTTATTGTTTGTATTATTATTTTTAATTGTTTTATGTAAATAAATTAAAAAACTTTAATAATGCATTTAAATTGTAAATTTTAATCAATTGGCTAAACAACAAATTGCGTAACTAATAAAGTTTATATCTTTATTGCACTGCATACACCATTTGATTTGCAGTTGACTTTAACACTATATGTTTAACAATTGGTGTATTATATTAATTAATGTTAATAATAGGTAATATATTTTTTTAAATAAAATAATAAAACTAATTAATTGCAATTATTATTTAATAGATTAAAGTACATTTAATTTTAATAATTAACGTTTGACGTAGAAAAATGAACACATTGTTACAATTGGGAGCATTCTGTGTTTATTACGTATTTAGACATTTGATTTTTTAATACATAATTTTAATAATATTTTAGCAATACAAACTAAGTAATATTATTTTAAAAATAATTTATAATTTTAATATAGAACTACTTACATCTTTGCAATAAAACATAACACTACAATTTACCAAAACGTAAATAAAAAACACATAATTTATTAAAAAATAATTTTATTGACTAGAATATTTAAATTTATAACAAAGACATTACAAACACCTATTTTAATTACTTATTATTAATTTTATTAAATTTTTTTTTATTAAGGTACTAATAAAGCAATTTAAAAGCCTTATTTTTATAACGTAAATAATCTCTATCAATAATATCGTATATTACAGTTTAAACAAACCAAACATGAAAACAATAAAATTTAAATCCGGGATGTACATTACTATAATTTATTTATTTCTTAACAGGGTTTTTGCAGATTTTATTAATTCAACATATAATAAATTGTAGTTTAAACTGAGAAACACATTACTACTTTAAAAATGTAAATTAGAGCACCATTTAGACACATAAACAACTTTTTTAAATAAGGCTATTATTTTGCATTATTTCATAAATTTTAATAAATTTAATATGTATTTATGTATTTATTTTATTTATCTGTAAAAATTTAAAACGTTTCTACACAATAACATTTTAAAATTTTAAA
Organism: Cardicola forsteri; assembly: GCA_025895645.1. Classification (NCBI taxonomy): domain Eukaryota; kingdom Metazoa; phylum Platyhelminthes; class Trematoda; order Strigeidida; family Aporocotylidae; genus Cardicola; species Cardicola forsteri. Next base: position 127,201 of record JAKXYG010001430.1, on the reverse strand, counting down.
GTTATAATAATATATATGCTTTTTTGTATTAAATTTGACTTATTTTATTAGTTAATAATTAAAAATTAATTTTTACCAGTGTTAAAAACTACAAAACTGAGTAATAATTAGTTTTTTAAAATGTTATATTAGTATTATCACAGTTACTTAAATAATAAATGTATTACGTTTTTAAGTCAACCAGGAGCACTGTAATAATTAATGATGCGTAGCCAAACGAAATTAAATTTTTAACAGTGCGGAGTCAGAATGTACCGGTCTTGTTTTTAATAAAAGAAAATGATTAAAACTACTTTTTATAATTTTTATTATTACAACAATCAATTTTATTATTATGTAGAATTTAAATGTTATTAAATAGTAATTATTTAAAAATGTAAGTTTTATAAAGTTTTTAATTATTTAATTATTTAAAAAAATAAAAAATAAAATAAAATAATATTTTTTTATAATTTTTTTTTAAATTTTTATTTATTATGTTAAAATATTAAACACCATGAAAATTTTATCATTGTATTTACTTTAAAAAAAATTTTAAACTGAAAAAATGCAAATTTGGGTTTTAGGTTTTAGGTATGTGCACAGGTTAAATAGAAGTAAAACTCCTTTTAGATTTTGGTTCAAATATGTCACGTATCATATAACAAGGTAATATAAATAAAAATAGAAGTGACATATTAAATAAAGTTATAAAGATAATACAAATTATAGACTGATTTAAAGGCATTAATGGAAGAGGCCAAAAAAATGTGCGCGGGTAAACTATGTTATGCAGAAATAACCTTATACAAAAAATAATAGGAACTCAGACAAAATTAGACTCTAGGTTTGGAATTTGTAAACGGGTGTCTTTGCCAAAAAATTGTTAAAGGAAGCAAAAAATGAATAAAATGGCTAAAATTAAGAAGTTTATAAACTAATATAAGATTGCCCAGAAGTCTTCTATTTTTAATGGTAAAGTTTAAAAGCTTTAGGTTGCTTAAGGTATGGAGTATTTATTAAAAATTAAGGCTTTTTAGTAAAACCACTCTGCATTTTGTCAAATTTTAGAGTGTCCGCCTTTAGGATAAAAGACGTAACTTAAATGCAATATTTAAAGTGCGGCCAAATATAGAGTTAAAAAAAGAGTATAACTAATAGGAATAATACATATGCTGCGTTTAAATAATTTAGCTAACCGATAACACTAAAGAATAGCTATATTATTATTATGCAAAAAATTAAGAAAAATGCTAAATGTAACACCTAAATCCGTTACCAAGTTCACTGGAACAAAAAATTAAAAGTTGGGAGCTGTAAATCTATTACGTAAATGTTTATCACAATTAAAATAATTACGTTTAAAGGAATTAAGTTGTAGAGTATTATCCAGGAACCACTTGTAAATATTATTAATGTCCTTCTGTAATTGTTCAGGGTTGATACATCAAATTTTAAAAGTATTTGTATAAAACAAAATGTTAAAATGTACAATTAAGAAAAGACTATTAATGTAAATAATAAACATTAAATCTGATTCTTGTGAGATTTCTAAAGTAATGAGGATAAGTGAAAAGAGCACATTACCTAACTTAACACCAAATTAATAATTTGTAAAAAAGTCACGTAACCACATCAAGAGTAGAGGACTTACATTAAATAATTTTAATTTACTTAACAACGTGGAGTGAGCTACTTTGTCAAATGCATTACAAAACTTAAAATATGTGACATCAACGGAAAGGGAGCGTACTTTTTGTAGACAACAAAAGGTTAGAGTGGCAGGATCCTATTGGCATAAACTTATGTTAGGTAGGATTTATGAGAGTATTATTTATTACAAAGCTAATAAAATAAAATTTAATAATTTTATCTAAAAGCTAGTATTAAAGCACACGTTTTAACAATTCTTGAATAGAGTTAGTCAATTTTACTAAAAGAAAATTTGAGCTGGCTAAGATATTTTGCAACAAGGCTAGACAATAAAAATAACAAAATTTAATGCTAAAAACATTTTATAACATTTAACATTATGTTATTCTATATATATATATATATATATATATATATATATATATGTTCTAAATAATTGCACTAGATAATATTGTATTTATGTTTTTCCCATAATAGCAGATACATGTAATTGGCCAATCTAATTTATTTTTTAAGTTTGATTTAGTTGTTTTTGTAAAACCAATTGTTGTACATTTTACTGTTTTGCATTTTGCAATGTATTAAATAATATATATATATATATATATATATATATATATATATATATATAATGTGTCCTTAATTTTAAACCAAAATTAAGTTACATTTAAGTTATATTTTTATTTTGGTTTAGGAAATAATTGTTTAAAGGAAAAATGTTGTGCAAATAATTATTTATTAATAAAATTAGTAAATAATACAATATTATTATTATTTTTTAACTGATCTTTAAATTTAATAAAACAAGATTAATGTTTAAGTCGGACTTAGAAAAACAATGTTAATCGTTTGTCCACTTGAATCAATATAGACACATTTTTTTCTCTGTTTAAAATCTTTCTGTGCATGCATTTATAATCTTTTCTATAGTAATATTTAAAAATAAAACGTATAAAGAAACAAAAAAGAATTAATAAAATAAACGTTTTGTTTATTGTCTGTGTTTTAAATGCATTATAAAAAATAATTGGGGCAATTACATTTAAATTATATAATTATAAAAAAAATTATGTTTGTTTACTACATGACATCATTACAATTCGAGAAAATTTATTAAAATCCGGTTTTATAATGTACAATTAAAAATTGATAAAAAAAGTTAATAAACTACTAAAAGATTGTTTAAAACAATTTACAAAAAAAATGTTTTACATTATTAAACTAAAAATTTAACAAAAAGTTTGTTTTAAACAATAGAATTTAGTTTTTCTTTATTTGATATTTTATTGGTCTATGCTTAGTTTCAAAGCAAGAGTCCTGCGATGTAATAATAATGCTAATAATAATAATAATTACTATCATTATATTTTTAATTAAAATTATATAAACAAATACAATAATATTTTGTTGTTAGGCGCTAATTTAAAAATAATCATTTAATTGTTAAGCAAGCAGATCATGTACACAACAACATTATATTATATATATTATAAATTAAATTATAACCTATTTATACAGAGTTTATAAAATATAATGTAGAAAAATATAAATTATAATTAATTTTTTAATTAATAATTTTGATTTTGTATATTTTTAAATAATATTCGTTTTTACAAAATAATATTTTTTAATACACATACTTACAAATTTATAAAAGTATAAAATCTAAATTTTATTGTTATGCCTTAGTATCTATCGTAAAAATAAATACAAAATAGAAATGATTTAATCTAGCTAGTCCCAAGCCTGGATAAAAAAGAAGGGTTCGAACGGAAGGTTAGCAACCTGGCCTTAGTAAAATTTGTACTGCTACAGAAACAATAAGAGGACGCTATTCCGGCAAACAGCGGCAAAGAAGTAATCGCGCGTATCTTGATGACAGGGTTGAGTAAAGCCAGCTTAATCTTTGATTTGTAAAATTTTTAATGCCAAAACCTTAACCAGTGTTGGAACATGGAATGTGCGCACATTTTCGTACTGGAGAGTTAGAACAAGTCCTTCGAGAAATAAAAAAGTACAACTTAGATATGTTGGATATTAGTAAAATGCAATGGAAAAGCCAAGGTCATTTTAAAAGTAGAGATACATCAATTTTATATTTTGGACATAAAGAATATCATATTAATAAAAGTTGGTATTATGTTGAGTAAAAATGTTGCTAAAGCTTTAATTGGATGGAAACCTGTAAGCGACCGTATCATTACAGCTAGATTCAACACCAGATTTGCAAAAGTAACAATTGTGCAAGTCTATGCCCCTACTGAGGCTACTAAGGAAAACCAAAAATATATTTTTTATAATCAATTACAAAATTTGTTAGATGATGTGCCAGAAGAGACATCAAAATTTTGATCGGTGATTTTATTAAAATTGAACAAAGACAGATCTGGGTACTTCTCAAATGTTGGACCACATAGCTATGCTGATAGCATAAATAATAATGGTTATAGGTTGTTGACGCTAAACAATCATTGTGAAATAAGTGTTGGTAACACTTTTTTCGCTCACAAAAATACACACAAGACAACGTGGGTTTCTCAGATCGGAAAACAACAAACAATATTGATTACATTCGTATTAGCACAAAATGGCGATCTTTATTGCAAGATGTACGTGCATATCGCGGTGCAGATGTTGGTTCTAATCACAATCTTGTTGTTGAAAAATTTTGTTTAAAATTAAAAACAATAAAAACCACAAAAATATTACATCTATTTTCGTGTGAGAAGTTTAAACAGTCAAATATGTCAAATCAATTTTACAATTCCTTAAAAAATACATTTTAAAATCAGAAAAAAATAGAAAAGTCTGATGATCAATGGAAATTGTTTTATAAAACAATTACAAATTGTGCAACAAATGTGTGCTAGGTAGAAGATGTCACTCTACAAAGAAGCAATAGATTTTATCAGTCTCCTGAAATTTAATTAATCTCAGAAAGAAAACAAAATTAGAGATCAATCTAACAATCCTGTTATTTGCAAAATATTTAATGATAAATATAGAACTTAGATAAACAAATTAAAAAAAGCTGCCGCTAAAGAAATAATTATTGGTTAGGAAACAAATGCAGAGAAGCAGATAAGGCAGCAGCAAAAAATAATTCAAGACTCTGTATAAAATTGTAAAACAATTGTTAGGAGTTAGAAACAATACCGATATTCCAATCAAAGAAAAAAATGGCCGTTTACTTTTAACAAATGATAAGCAATCATCTAAATAGGTAGAACATTTTAAAAAAAGTACTGAATTAGTTTATGCCAAATACTCTTATAGATTTTGATAATTATATAAATGTGACTCAAAATTCGGAAATATGCATTGATGATATTTCTGTAACTGGAAATTGATTTATGCAATTCAAAGGTTGAAAAACAATAAAGCAGGAGAACTTGACGAAATAACTGCAGAGATGCTCAAACATGGAAGTAATGTTGTAGCAAGTAAGCTTGCTTATTTATTAAATGCTTTATGGCATAATAAACAAGTTTCAAATAATTGCCGGCAAGGAGTAGTATTACTCTTCCCAAAAATTAGGTCTTAATGATTGCAATAATTGGCGCAGAATAACCTTATTGTCTGTTCCTGGTAAGGTGTTTTGCAAAGTAATTTTAAATTGTTTAAGTAATGCGGTAGATAAACACCTTTAAAAAAAACAAGCAAGTTTTCGGAAAGGAAGAAACTGTATTGAACAAATGCTCACCCTTTAACATTATTGAGCAAAATCAAGAATTTCAGCAATCACTAACAATCAATTTTATTGATTTTATAAAAAGCTTTTTGACGATCCCAATTTCATCAAAGAATCTTTGTGAAAATTGTTAAGTTTTAAAATACCGTTAAATATGTAAATATTATGCGTTCGCTATACCAAAATTAAAGGTGCTGTGTTCGAACAAAAAATGGTCATACTGCTATGTTTGAAATTTAATGCGGGAGTACGTCAAGGATGTATTTTATTACCGTTTTGGCTAGCTATGGTATTAATTTATTATGACTCAATCCATAAATAATTTGTCTTATGGTATTAATGGAACCAAGGCAAATTAACGGATTTAGTTTTGCCGATGATATTGGTCTACTCAGTGAAACACCACAAATGATGCCAAATATGACAACACGACTCAGTGATATCAGTTCTTGTATTGGCTTACGGATTAATTGTTTAAAAACAAAAGTGTTATGTATAAAGTCAAACAATAATTTGCCCATTAAATTAGTAGACAAAAATATTGATACTGTTGATTCCTTTACATATCTGGGAAGCATCATTGTTAAAGACGGAAAAACCAAAATTGATGTTAAAGCCAGACTTGAAAAAGCAATGTTAGTCTTCAATAGACTTAAATCAATATGGTTATGTTCTTCAATTCGCCTGAAAATAAAAATTTGTTTGTACGCATTAATAATCATTTCTACGGCAATATATGGGAGTAAAATGTGGAAACGTACGGACAAGATTGATAAGATGGTGAATGTATTTCATCGCCGGTGTCTTAGAAGTATTTTAAAAATTACCTGGCACGATCACATTTCAAATGAGATTATAAAAAAAACTGACTCTTGTTCACTCCATAATATCATTAGAATTAGACAAAAAATTTTACGTTTACCGCCCAAAAAACCAGCAAAAACGGTTCTGGAATAGACAATTGTAAATGGTAAAAGGTTTGTAAACCAAAGAAAACTTGGCTAAAAACTATTCGGGAAGATTAATTAAATAAATGTTTTATGGGCACAAGCAAAACGTTTGGCAGAATGTTCAAATACATGGAAACATTTTGTTGTCTCATAATTATCTTTGAACTACAGACTTTGTTCTTGTTATTTTTATTTGCTGTAATTGTTATCTTTTTTCCTCATACTTATTTTTTTTAAAGCAAAAGAGTTTTGTAATAATAATAATAATACATAAATATTGTGGGATTCTTTATACTTGTTTTATATATATTTTTTAATATTAATTTAAAAATTTAAAACAAGTGAATAGAGTTTATTTTTAAATACTACTTCTATATAAACGTAGATAATAAAATGCACATACAAATAAAATTATATATATATATATATACAGCCATTTCAAAAATTAACGCAAAAAATTACAAAAGTATTTAATCTAATTTTTTTGTTATGTCCGATTGATTTTTGTAAAAATAAATATTAAAAATAAAAAATTATGTTAAATACTAAATAATTCATTTATATATACCTTAAAATATTTATTTTAAATGACTGACTTGGCCAAAATAGTATATTTTAAAAGCTACTTCTATATAAACGTGAATATGAAGTTCAAATTATATCATTTTTATAATAACTAGCCTATCATTATTTTTTACGCTTAATTTTATTAAAAATAAAAACAACTAATTTTTAAAATTAATGTTAAACGTACAATTAAATTTGTTTTGATTGTGATGTCATACTAATTATCAAAATAGACATTACATTATTTTAATATATATAAATAAAAATAATAAAAATATTTTTTTTAATTTTAAATAAAATTTCTAAATAAAATTTTATTATTTATTATTTACGTTTAATCTTGAAATTCTTCTCATCCGCTAATTGTGATTTTTGATTGCATTGTTTTTAAAATAGAAAATAATGATAAAAAATGTTTTCATCTCACCAAAAATAAAAACCCTGTTATTAAAAAATTAACAATTAAAGGATATTAACCAAAAAGATTGGCAGATTTATCAACGATCAAAAACAACAAAATTATAATAATATTGGAAGACAACGTAAAACAACATGTGCAGATAATCAAACAATTTTTATAGAGTTAAAAAAATTTATAATAAACCTATTTTAAAAACCAAAAGTTATAATTTAAACAATTTTACATATTCCACTATAAGAAAAAAACAATCGAAGCTAGTTTAACTCCACAATCACCAAAAATCAAGCTATTAAATACCAAAAAACAAAAAAATAATAGATTAAATTTTTGTAAACTATGGAGTAAACGACACTTGTGTTATTAACGTTCCGTATAGTGTGCCAATAAAACAATAATTTGGGACAAACTATTTGGTTTTAAAAACTGCGTGTTGTGTGGGACGAGTTTTTACAAACATTCACTCCCAGTTGTAAGAAAAAAACCCACCCTTGACAAGTAATGTATTGTTTTGATATTAAATATAATCAATTTATTAAATAGAGGATTATATCTGAAATTGTAAATAGTGAAAATCTGTTTCAATTATAAAGAATGTATTTTACTATAAATTGCAACACACTTACACTGGGGTTACTATTGTTTTTCAGGACAATGCTCCATGTTATACGCCCAAAAATGTAAGAAAATATTCATTTAGGTTCACTATATTTGCTTTATGTTAACATTTTAACAGTAAAAAAACAAAAATTAAAAAAGCTATATTTCACTTAATTGCCACCTAACAACCCGAATATCAATGTTATCAAACATGTTTTCAAAATTTTTAAGCACAAAATAAATAAGCATACTTAAATTGTAGATTTGTGTAAACGCATTCATTTTGTTGTTTAATATACGATAAAACAAAAATATATTAACACTCTCATCGACAGCATTCTAAAATGCCTAAATCAGGTTCCCTAAATCAGAATGGCAATCACATAAACTATTGAATTTATTATTATTATTATTATTAAGTTTTAATATCTCACTAGGAATGCATTCAGCATAAAATACATTTTTACCATCAATATAAAGTAGTAGTACAAATAATGGGATCAAAATAAAATAAAATGTCATATGTTAATGAATATAAATATAGTTTATATACTATGCTTGTGATTTAAAAAAAAATATATTCAAAATTGCGTAGGTAGAACAATTTCTACTTTGATAGGTTTCTTAATAGTTCAATTTTGTTTAATTCTGGATTGGTTAATACTCTGGATAAGTAGGGTAGACATAAATTTTTGTATTGATTAGTTTTGGCTTTCATGTGCAGGTAAGTTCTTTTTGTTTTTCCAGAAGCTTTAAAATTGTTAAAAGCTGCATGTAGCGGGTGATTGTTATTATTTTCAATCCTTGATGCTAACTGTATGCAGGATTTAAAATGTTTATCGACAATATCATTCAATAAGATAGAATATTTGATTCCTGAAGAGTTTGATACCAATAATATGCATCTTTTTAAAATAATGTAATCCTGTTTTAATAAATTAGGAAAAATTATGGGTGAGCAATATAATATCAAAAGATAAAAGCATAATGTAATGAACAATTTAGTAATTTCCGTAATCATTTGGTAACTGAGAAATTTCATTTAATCTGTATTTTTTATTAATAGTTGACGTTATAAAATATGTTAATTATTTTTAATTTTTTTACCAGTTAATATTTTATAAAATTATTTTACTTACAATAAATATGAACATAATATATATATTATAGTTTTTTTTAATTATTATATAGTATTGTAAATTTTATAATTGAGGTGACGTTTCTCTTGTATTCTACAATAGGTAACGTATTTTATTCCAGTTAATTTTTTTTTAATTTTGTTCATAAAATACATTAATATATATTTTTTTAAATTACAATTTTTTAAACATTTTCTTATAAATATATAACCTTAATACATACACTGGTAATGCAATGCCCAAACTTTAAATTTTTCTAGTTAAAATTTATTAAATGTAAAAATATGTAATTCATTTACAAAAATTATTATTAAAAAATAAATTTTAATTATATATTCTTATTATTTTTAAAAATAATAATATTTAAAATAAAATCACTGCTTATACATATGTTTACAAATTTGCAATATATTTTTAAATAATAAATAAACAATTTATTTTAACAGTATTACAATATATAACAATTTAAAACAATATTTTTTTTAATGATTAAGTTATTTTTTATAATTTAAGCACAATGTCGATTTTTATTTTCCGTTTCAACCTTTCGAATTTTTATTAAAAGACCTTTTATTTCCGCGCACTGAATAATTATGGTTAATACAGCTCAGTTTTGTTATTTGTCTACTCATGATTATAAAATAGTTCAAAGTTTTTATAAAAAGGGCACAAAAGTTACAACAATTGCAAAATGCATGAAAATAAATGTTTCAACTTTGTACAACATTTTGAACAAAAAAACAATCCCCGGATCACTCACAATTAGTAAAAAACGTTTAACAACCAAAAAAAATAATCAGTTTATAATTATGCAGCTTAAATAACAGAAAAATAAATGCAAAACATAAAAAAAATCAATACTTAAGCATTTTTTATTTAAATGTAAAAAAGGGGATAAAATCTAAAGGCTTTATTCTAAAAGCGGCTGTTGAAAAACCTCCACTTAGTCGTGCACATAGATTACAACAAATGGAGTTTGCTAAAAAGTACAAACATTTTCTATTGTTATTTTAAAAATTAATATATTTCATAGATAAGTGCAAAATATTTTACGAACGAGGCTGAACATTCAAAGGATATTTATTGCCCAAATTTTCTACTCAACCACAATTATACTGCTATAAAAGTTGCACATTTATTTTGTGTTACATTATATTTTCTAATTAATTACAAATATTCAAAAGATTGTTTGATAGTGAGTTGTTTAAAAATAATATAGGACATTTTATAATTATTTAAGACAATGTTTCTGTGCATATTTCAAAAGTGGTAATGTGTAATTTAATAAGATTTACAATTTACTATACGTTTTCCTTAATTAAAGCACAAAAGCTTTAAATAAAAAAAGTTTACTTTTATTCAACTTTCTCTATACAGTCCAGACAACAATGTAATTAAAAACGTTTTAAATATTTTAGAACATGAGGTAAACCGCATAGAAACTAACGTATCATTAGAAGCAAAAATTAATTATGTTGTAAACAATTGTATTTCAAAAGACTGTAGTGGTATGTTAATAGATTTCTATCCTAAACGGCTGGCAGAAGTTAAATAAAAGCGTGGATATCACTTACATTTCTAACAAGTTTGTTATTTTTATTTTGTATATTTATGTATTTTAGTAAAAAAACTGTTTTTTTAAACCAGTAACCTGTGTTTGTTTTTAATTTTTTATAATGATGGTATTGTGCTTTATTGCTAAAACAAATGTTATTGTGTATTATGTTACAATTTTTTGCAAATAATATTAAATCTATATATATTAGTAAAATATTATCTAAGATACTTATTAATAAGTGATAGTTGTGTCTAAGATAAGTAACAAGTGCTACATATATTTCAATGTTATAGTAGGTCAACATTAGATTTACTTAGGTCAATACCTGTATATATATATATATACATTATTTTTAATACTAGATAATAGTCTATATAGAATTGTTAATGTTTTAATCTTATATTATTTTTAAAAATATATACTTACATTACAATTAATATTAAAGCATGCATTTTACTAATAATAATTTAGTTGAGTTTATTACATTTTTTTTATTTGTTTTGTTATTTTTAATAAGCATTTTTGTTTTGTAAAACATAAAACACAATTAATTAGTGATAATTAGTTTAAAGGTAAAACATTTTAAATTAATTAATTTTTTTATTACGGTTAAATAAAACAAAAAAAAGCATTTAAATATTCTCAATAGTTTTTTATGTAAGCAATATATATATATATATATATATATATATATATGCTATCTTGTAAATATGTTATTTTACAACTTAATGTATACAATCTAAAATAATAAAATTTAAACGTAATTACATAATTAAAATTTATTTTGAATTAATTTAATTTTATCCCAATTTTTATTTAAACATACTGGTAAAATCTATACAACAAAATTATATTAAACATTTTTAGTAAATAATTTTTTTAATTGGTTAAAAACATGATTTATATTAATTTAAAATGTTTAAACAAATAATTTGCAATAAAAATTAATAATTAAAAGTTTTAGAAATTACATTTTATAATTATTAAAAATAATACTATTAATCTAACCGTCCGACGTATATATATATATATAATGTTTATTACTCTAAATAGAAACTGACGTATTATTGGACGCAAAAATTAATTATGTTGTAAACAATTGTATTTCAAAAAACTGTATTAGAACATTGATAAATTTCTATCCTAAGCGGCTGGCAGAGTTTAAATAAAAGCGTGGATATCACTTACATTTCTAACATTATTAAGTTTGTTACTTTTTTTTGTATATTTATGTATTTTAGTAAAACAACTATTTTTTTAAACCAATAATTTGTGTTTGTTTTTAAGTTTTCATAATGGTGGTAGTGTGCTTTATTGCTAAAACAAATGTTATTGTGTATTATATTAAGAATGTATATATATATATATATATATAATTAAACATAAACAATATTTTTATTATATTGTATTAAAATAATTATCTGGAGCATTAATTTAACATTAATATAAATTTTTAGCAGCATCAACAAGTAAATAATATGCAACTTTCAGTTAATTTAATAAAAAAATGTTTTTAATATAATAAGTTTAATTAAAGAACGTAGGCTTTGTAAACATTACCTACAATTAGTCTAGTTATATTTTAATATATATAAATATATATATATATACTTGTATTACAGATTTAAATTTAAGTAATTTATATAATTTATTAATATGATTAAATTATTTTCTGTTAACATTATATTAATTAAATTATTTTTTATATATATAACTGTAAATATAATATAAATCAAAAAAACAAAATTTATATTTAAAGTAAAAATGTGTTTAGTAAAAAAATGCACACTGAAAATATTGTGTTTAATAACAAAACCTATGTTATCCATCTATTACTTTTTTTTAAATGTTATAAAATGTTTGTTAAACTAATTATGTAAAAACAAAAATTTAATATATATATATATATATATATATATATTATTAAGGTGCTAGCTTAACACTAGATATTTAGTGGGATCACATTTATGTGTGTAAAACTTATAGGGCATGCGTTTATAATGATTTTAAATAAAAATTAAACTACAGTACAATAATTCTGGTTGACTAAAAAACAAGTGAATTTATTGTTTAAATGCATTTTACAATTGCAGTATAACAATTATAAAAACCAACAATTTTTTAAAAACCTATTAATAAACATATATATTTACATTTAATAAAACGACGTATTATTACATTGTACAAACTTGCAATTAAACTAATTTAATAAACCAAAACAAATTACTATTTATAAATTGGGATAAACTGCAAATTATTTAAAATGCACATCATGTTATGCAAACAAATTACAATAACTGATAAATAATTTAGAACAATACAAATGGTTGCTTTTAAGAATTTTATTTTAATTTAATATAATTTAAATTAATAAAATTTACTTTGCTCAATTTTTTTATGGTTGTATACCAAAATAATTAATTTTTAAATAAAACATTTTAAGCACTTATTAAGCATTTTCTAACTTAGTAATAAAAACGTTATTAATAATAAAAGTATACATTTTCTACACTTTATTAATAGATTGTACAACAAAACAATGTTTTACAAAATATTTTTAAAAATATTATAATAGATTTCGTATAATTGTTAAAATTGACTGCTAAGAGCATTTAAACTATTTGACCTTGTTTAATTATTTTGTATAATTTTTTTTTATTTAAAAGTTTTGTTTATTGTTATTTTTACATTTTAGTGACAGTAGAAAAATTTGGACTTATGACTACCGCTGCACTGTTAGAATATCCATGCACACACACACACATATATATATATATATATATATATTTATATATAATTTAAATGTGTAATTAACATAAACTAATTAATATTAAATATAATTTTAAAGCTGTTAATTGTAAGTAATTATATTTTTTAAATTATATTGTTGTACAAATAATTAATAATAATTAGCACATATTTTAATAATTTATTACATTATTTGTGCTGTGTCATTTATTACTTAATATTAAAAGATTATTATATATATTAAAATTATTTATAAAAAATATGTTGCTGGATGTCAAAACCAATATCTATTATTAATTTATTTTTTTAACATTACGCATTACATTACAACTGTATAACTAATTAGTGTTAAAATAGTAGTATTGTAACAAAAATATTTGTAGCGCACAACAAAGTTTTTATATTATTATAAAACATACAATATTATTTAATAATTAAACGACAAATATAATTTTATAAATATGTATTTTAATTAATAAATTGTAATAAAATATTAATTTAGAAAAATATTTTTTTATTTAAATATGCAAGCAACTTGTTCATTTATTTAATGATAATAAACATAATAATACAAGTTCCAAATAATTGGCGGCAAAGAGTAATGTTAACTCTTCCCAAAAAAAGAAGTCTAAACGATTTCAATCATTAAAGCAGAACAACCTTGCTGTTTGTTCCTAATAAAGTATTTTGCAAAATAATTTTAAATTGTTTAAATAATGTGGTAGAAAAACATATTCAAAAACAACAAGCACGTTTTCGGAAAGGAAGAAGCTGTATTAAACAAATACTGATCATCCGTAACATTACTGAGCAAAATCAGAAATTTTAGCAATTACTTACAAACAATTTTATTAATTTAATAAAAACTTTTAACAGTGTTTATCAAAAATCTTTGTAAAAAATTGTTAAGTTTTACGGAATACTATTAAAATAAATAAATATTATCCGTTTGCTATACAAAAATTTAAGTTACGTTTAAACAAAAACTGGTCATACTACTTTGTTTGAAATTGTTTAAGGTAAACGTCAAGCATGTATTTTGCTACTGTTTATGTTTTATCTGGTAACTAATATTATTCTTACTCAATCCATAAAAAAATTCTCTTATTGTATCAAATAGAACCATGGCATATTAACGGAATTGGATTTTGCAGACAATTTTGGTTTACTCAGTAAAATTACAGAAATAATGCAAAATATTCCACGTTTCAGTAATATCAGTTTTAGTATTGACTTACGGATTAATTGTTTATAGACAAAAATGTTGTTTACTAAATCAAACAAATTTATCAACATTAACGGACAAAATATTGATACTGTTAATTCCTTTACATATCTGAGAAGAATCATTAGTAAAGACGGAAAAACAAAAATTGATGTTAAAGTTAAACTTGGAAAAACAATGTTAGTTTTTAATAAACTCAAATTAATATAATAATGTTTTTTTTTGTTTAAAAAAACTTACGTTTGTACGTATTAATAATCATTTCTACTGCAATATTTTGAAGTGAACGTGGAAGAGAACAGACAAGATTGATAAAATGTTAGATGGTTTTCATCGCCTCTGTTTTAGAAGTATTTTAAAAAATACAATTAGACAAAAAAATTACTTAGTCAAGTTCTACGTTTACCGCCTAAATGATCAGCAAGAACGCTTTTGGAATAACCAATTGTAATTGGTAAAATAAAAGTTGACAAACCACATAAAATTTGACTAAAAGATATTTAGAAACATTTAATTAAAATAAATGTTTTATAATGTTAACCAAAACGTTTAGCAAAATGTTTAAATACATGGAAACATTTTGTTGTCTCATGTTCCCTTTGATTTGCGAGGCTTTATTGTCTCATTGTATTATGTTCATTTTTTAAAACAGAAAGATTTTGTAATAATAATAATAATAAATTATTATTTAATAATTCATAATTAGTAATATTAATATAAATTAATGTTATTTAGTATAATATTTTTTGATCATGTAGACACTCTTTTCTAAATAATCGGTTATTTTCGTTATATATAATTACTTACTATGCTTATTTATTTTTATATTTTTTTAATAATTATTTAAAAAATATAAAAATGTTTTGTTTTGTAAATAATTATAAATTAATTTATTTTTTTAATGTTTTGTTAAAAAGCATTTATTAAGTTCAGTTAAAACAAAAATTAATCGTTTCATTTCTATTAACGGCTACTCGTTTGTCCTGTTTATTAGGTGTATAAGTAAACATAAATATACTAGAAAAATAGCTAAATTAAAAATGAATTTAATGTATTTGATTACTTTTAATAACTGTAGTTAAAATGTTAAAACTTTTAAATTTTATTTAAATATTTTAAAAACATAGCGTAGTAGCATAAATGAGAAAATATTAAAACTAACATTTTACCAGTATTGTCATAAAATTGTAGTTTTAATAAAATAATAATTAAAACAATTTATAAAATAATAATAATAAACGCAATAACATTAAAATATTATTAAAATAGAAACACACACATATATATATATATATATATATGGCGTTATGTAAATCCATCTTTTCAACCAAAAATAATATACATTTCCTGGAGTCAATTGATGAATTAGTTGATTGGTGAACAAAACATAGTCTAAAATTAAATCCTACAAAGTGCAAAGTAATTAATTTTAGCTTATACAAACCTTTAACTCAATTGACTCAACTTTATCCAAAGGTTTGTATTAAAAACGTGGAAATTGACACTTGTGATAGTTTTTAATATCTCGATGTTTTACTAAATAGCAAACTTACCTGGTTTGATCACATTGACCATTTGTTTACAAAAACTCAAGGTTTATGTTACTACATAAGACGTTTAAGGAACCTGCGTGTTCGCCAACATGTTATTAATACGTATTTTAAAGCTACATTTTATCCAATAATATTATATTGCTCCCCCGTAATATTTCCGGGACTAAAAAGAAAGGATTTTATAAAGTTAAAAAAATGTATTACCATAATAAGCCAATCATCAGGTACTCTTCATAATGACATTCTTTATGAAATAATTTATCGACATTTCAAGGAATGTTTTCAATTAATCAGTCGTATTTCCAACAACTCCAATTATCCACTTTATCGTGATTTTAGCAAATCATTTGCATCGGGAATGACAAAAAGATCACATATACACGTTAAGTGCAGAACCAATGTGTACTTAAATTCATGTCTGCCGTATTTAGCAAGGTTACTATCCAATCCCAACAAAGTTCAAAGTGACCTTTACATTAGCCTATCCAAATCATGAGTGTTTTTTTCGTTTTCTTTGGTCTGACCAATTACCGTTGTTTGTAATCTGCCCATTTTAAGTTGTGACCATTTATTAACCTTCATCCAGGGCATTACTTTATTAGCCATGCTCACTTATGAGTAATGAATCATTCGCATTTTATGTATACTGACATATTTGCACATACAATTTGTGACCATTGAGCTGCGAAAATGGAAGCACTGTAATACTTTGTATCATCTTGCTCTAGTTACTTATCTTAGACATATGTAACTGTTACTAATACATACCTTAAATAATGCTTTAGCACTACACATCAAGTAACATTATTTACAAAAATAATTTCTAATTATAATATATAACAACATTTATTCTTGCGATAAAACATAATACCACCATTTGCTAATACTTAAATCAAAACAACACAATTCGTTAAAAAATTAATATTATTGACTAAAATACATCAATATATAAAATAAATGTTACAGACTTATTATTTCAGTATTTCAAACTTGAGCCTCGGTGTTTAATAACTACTTGTAGCCTTTTTGGATACGAGTCGACCAGGGTATTAATATAATCCTTTGTAAGACGATTGTGTATAACAAAATCAATTTTTCTACTAGCGACATGCTATTATCCAAACGGTTAACCTCACGTTTGAGAACACTGAAAAAATTTTCAATAACATTCAAATCTGGACTGTAGGGAGGCAACTAAACGAAGGTCAGCTTTTTACTTGCTATGCCTTTTGCAGTCTAAATACACAAATAATATAGTAAATTAAAAGTTATGCTAAAAAACACATTACCTTTTTTGAAGTTATCTTGGATAATTGTTAAATGTCCTGAAGCATTTTGTTGCAATTCGTTATTAAAAAGTTCCTTGAAACTTTTAATAAATTTTCTGCTATTAAAGTTATTACTTGTACGAATCCATTTTGGTGTTTGATTGTACTTTAAAGCAAAATATCCTTTAACGCAGGATAGATGTGCCACTTTACGAGCAATGCAGGTGTCATCAATGGGAAAATTTTTATCATAAATCATTCTTGAATTTTCCGTCTATGGTTCATAAGTGATAGCACACTCGTCTGTAAAGTACAACGATTTCAAAAACACAATGGTTTACCATTGTACTTCTTAGCATATTCCACTCGTTTTGATCTATGTATACAACTTAAAGGAGGTTTCCTAATTGCTTTCTTTAACAATAATTTCGCTGATTTTATGCGTCTTCTTATAATCGAATAAGAGAAATTTTCTAAATATTGTCTATTTATTTCCCTTATGTTCATTATTTTGTGTCTTTTCAGTTGAGTAATAATAAAATGGTTATCTTGCGCACTTGTCGATGGTTCCTTTCCACCTGCATGCGTTTTGGGACAAGTTTTACTGCTTATCACTCTGTAGACAGTAGATAAGTGTATTTCAAATGTTTTAGCAATTACTTTAGATTTTACATTATCTTGATATAAACTTTGAATTTCTTTGTACTGATCAGCCCTTAAAAATGAACTTTGATTTGTTTTACGCATTATAAAACTGATAACGGATGATAAGGAAACTAAATTTTGAAAAAACCGCCAAGTGGCAGACTATTAACTTTATATATGTAATTGTACATTTTATTAGAAAATAATCATGCAGAAAAAAAATTGTTTTAAAATTATTTATAATAAAATTTTAATAAAATGGAGTAATAATTGGCTAATCAAATGTTTGGTGCAAATTTCTTTGTTTACATGTAGGCACGTATTCTTAACATAATAATATTTTTTTGTAGAAAAAAAAATGCATTTAATAAAATTTATTTTTTTATTATTTGATTTTATACATTTATTAAAAATTAAAACAATTTAAATTTTTCACTTCAAAGTCATTTAAGTTTGAATCTTGCAGGCAGTTATTGTTTTTATTATAGTAAATTAAAAAAAAAATTTTTTTTTCAAAACAATTTTTTTTAAATGTACATTTTTATTATTATTTTAAAAATACTAAATAATGTATTTAAAAAACAAAAATAAAATTTTTTATTTGAATTCTTGACTCTATTGTAGTGTCCCCTAAATAATACCATGCCTCTTTACGCATATCACATTGAACATTACTTTTGAATATACTTTGATTTTGAATTTTTTTTTCTTTTTTTAGTCTATGTATTTTAACCTTACTTTACTTTTTTTTTGGACTGATGTTATACACTGCTAATTGTATTGTATTTTTAATAATTGTACATATTTTTGTGTGTGCTGAAAACTACTTCTACTGAAGTATCCAAGCCAATAACCATAAATAAAATTAAAATAAATAAAATAAATAAATATATATATATATATATATATATATATAAAGTGCTAAATAATTCAAATTGTATATTTTAAAAAAATTTTGTTTATATAATACATTAGTTAGCATTTTAAAAATGACAAAATAGGTATTTGGTAAATTTTAGTGAGTCAATATATATTTAGGTTAAGTCAAAATTTATATTAAAAACTGAATGCCGTTTAGTAAATTTTAAAAATTAGCTAAATAATCGTGTTTAATGTGTAAAAAACTATTATGAATAAAACGTTTTTTCAACTATACATAAATGTACTGAATAAAAGGTATATAAGCAAGAAGTATGTTTATTTTATTGTTACAAAATTTAAAAAAATTGAATAATAACATTGAAATAAGTAAACATAAAAACTTGAAAAAATTAATATCGGATTGTCAAATAATGCACTACATTGTTAAAAATAATTTTAATTTGTGATAATATTTGTTATATATATATATATATATATATACATATGGATATATTACAACTAATTATTTGTGATTAAAAATTATTAATTTTACTTTAACATTTTTATTTTTAATTTTTTTTTACTTTTTATTGTAAAAAGCAAT
The DNA here is from genome assembly GCA_025895645.1 of Cardicola forsteri. Lineage (NCBI taxonomy): Eukaryota > Metazoa > Platyhelminthes > Trematoda > Strigeidida > Aporocotylidae > Cardicola > Cardicola forsteri. The sequence goes on along the minus strand of JAKXYG010001430.1, from coordinate 107,742 downwards.
TAAAAAACAATGTGAATACTGTACAAACTTAAATTACAATTTAATACAAATATATATTATAGGTACAAGTAATTTTAAATTGTCACTTGTTTATGTTTTAATAATAATATAAATAACATTTTAATAATAACAGTTTAATTTTATAATTGTCAAATTAAAATTGTTAGATTTGCTTAAATAATAAATTTAATTGGTTTTACCCAAATGCACTGTACAACTGTTTCATCCCTATTTCGAATTATTAGCAAAACATAACCTTTAAGCTTTACACACAACTAAATTTGAATTTACAATTTTTTAAATTTTATATATATAACTTTATGTTCAAAATATTTATAATTAAAAATATTAATTATATTAATTTATTATGTAGCTTCTACCAGTAAGCATTATAATCAAAGTTTAATAAAGTAAAATAATAAAAATTAAAACAATTTTATATTTCAAAATATGTAATAGTTTTTACAAATATTAGGCATAATAATTAATTTTATTGTTTTAGTAAAATATTTCATTTATATATATACAGTTTCTAAATAAATTAGTGTTAAATTTAAAAAAAATTAATCTTGAATTAATTTGTTATCTTTAATTATTTTTTGGTAAAAATAAATAGTAATAATTTAAGTTAATGTAAAATATGTAATAAGTGCTTTATATTTAATAAAGAATATTTATTTAAAAAGGCTGATTCGGCCAAAATAGCATATTTTAAAAACAACCCTTTTATAAGCTTAGATAATAAGTTAAATGTATATAATTTTTATAATAATTAGTCAATTATTAATTTTTGTGTTTAATTTCATTAAGAATAAAGAACGCTTAATAACTAAAATTTATACATTCAACTTTGATTTAGTTGTAACAACATATTTCTAAATAAAATAAAATTTAATTAGTTAAAAATATGTTTAAAAAATTACTTATTATTTTTTTAAATATTGTTTTTAATAATTTAAAAAAAATTGAATTTTAAATTATAATTGATCTTGAGAATCAGATTAATTCCCTAATCTGTTTTTGTTCTGTAAAATAAATACGAACGATATAAAAAATTATCATCTTAAGGACAATAAAGACCACCTTATAAAACAATTAAAAAACCATGGATTTTTGCTTAAACAACAAGCGAAATTGTATAGAGTAAGTTTTATAACAATTTATCGTGTTTTAAATAGTCAAAATCCAGGAAAATATAATAATATTGGATGATTTAAAAATTATAATAAAATTAAACATAAATTACAATAGGCCTTTTTCAAATATTGTAAAAAATAATTTACAAGAATTTAGTTATTTGACAGTACGAAACTGTGCTAGAAAATGTGGTTTAACACGTAAATTATTTATAGTTAAACATTTATTAATAAAAAAAACAAAAAGACAGTAGATTTATGTTTTGTAACAACTGGATTAAACAAAAATCGTCTTATTAGCGCTCTGTATATCTTGCTAATAAAAAAAACAATTTGGGATTAATTATTTGGATACAAAAATAAAGTACTATGTGGGCCTAATTATTAAAATCATTTATTTTCGGTAGTTAGAAGAAAAGCCAACTTTTGATAAGTGATGTGTTGGTTTAATGTTAAGTATAATGAATCTATCAAATGGAAAATTATAACCGGTATCTTAGATAATAAAAAATTGTTTTATTAATAAACAAAGTTTTTTTATAATAAAAGGCAACACAGTTACACAAGAACTACTAATGTTTTGCAAGACAAAGATCCTTGTCATACATCCAAAAAGATTGTTATATTTATCTATGTTTATTTAAATTTGTTTTCTATTTACATTACATTAATTATTAAATGCTTTGTTTTTTATTATTCAATCAATCATTTGGCAACTGAAAATATTACGTGTTATGTTTTTTTTCATATGTGACGTTATATTTCATATTTATAATTTTGCTCGATTTGTAATTTTGTACAAGTTTAACTTTTATGCAATTATTTTTTATATTAACAGTAAATATTAATAAAATTGTATATATTATGATTAAACTGAGTTTTTTTTAAAGTTATGTGATTGTTACATATGTTTTACTTTAATAAGTACGTTTTTAACACTAATTAGCTTAGAAACTGTTAATGTAATTTTAGAAAGTATTATATGCACATTATTGATAATAAAAAAAACTTGATTTTTAATTTAATAACATTGTTTATATGTTTTATTAAAAAATATTATAAGACGTTTAACTTAATCAATAAACATATAAAAACAATTATAATATAATTTGTTGCTTATTAGCGTTATTATACTTTTTTAATATGTATTAAACTATTGCTACTAAACATTTTTAATTTTTTACAAATATACTGCGTAATTTAATAAACAAAATTGTTTTTTATTAAAAAATTTAAAATATAATGATGGTAATAAATGTAGAAGAATTAATCCAAAATAAATTATATTAAATTAGTAATAACACAAAAAGCAGCTAAACTTAATTTTTAAAAATCATATAATAATGTTTCATTTAAAAAACATAATATGTATATATATAGCATTTTTATTGAAAAAGCATAAATTTAAAAATGTGTGTGTTCTTGTTTACAAATTTTAAACTAAAATTTAGGAAAATTACAATAGGGAGCCATCTATTTGCACATTTATATATAAAAAAAATTATTTTTGTTTTTAGAATATATTATTTAGCATTTCAAAAAATTTTTTAAATGTTGTATTTTATAAAACTTGTTTGGTAAATAAAAGTTATTTTTTTAATTTACTGTAATAAAAACAATAAGTGATTACAATATTTAAACTAAAATTATTTCACAATAGAAAATATAAATTGTTTTTATTTTCAGTATTTTTATTAAATTAATTAATAAAAAAAGTATAATTTTTAGATTATTATATTTTTTTAAATAAATATTATTTTTTCCAAAAATGCATGTCTTATATAAACAAAAAGATGTACACCAAACATTTGATTGGTCAAATAAAAACAATTTAGTAATAATTAAATATAAATAATTTTTAAATTTTTTGTTTAATAATAATTGGTACAATAAAAAATAAATGATTTAATGATTAAGGTCAAATTTTGGAAAATTTGGTGGTTATTCTGTCTGGTTTATTCTATCAATTTAAATAGGATTACGCTAAATTTTTCTTAACCAATAAAAATAATATATGTCAAATTTTATGTCAAAAACGTAGTAATGTTTAGCAAATTTTTAAAATTTTTAAAATAAAGGTGATTGGTGTGTAAAATGTTTTTGTAAATAAAACATTTAACCAAATATACATAAATGGACTAAATGGATTTACAAGCAAAAAGTATGTTTATTTTATTATAATATAATTTTTTTTAAATTAAGTAATAAAATTAAAACAAATAAACAAAGAAAATATAGAAAAAATTGTATACTGGATTTTTAAAAACTGTATAAAATTGCAAATAGTGTGTATTTTGATAAAGGTTGCAATTGTTTGCAAAACAAGTTGCTTTTGTGTGTTATTTACATAGGTAATGTGCTATTAAATGTTTGGAGTTACAAAAAAGGTTCCGTCTAAACCAAATCCAAAACAATAAGAAATTAAAATTTACCTTATAATTGTAACCATAATTTTAGCAAAATGTGTGAAAAGGTTTAAAATATGTTTAAAATAATGATCCGATGTACGTTGACAAAATGGTAATGTACTTTTCAGTATAACTTACAATTTACCATATGTTTGACCTATTTAGATTTAAAAAACCTTGTTGAACAAAAAACGGACCTTTGTGCATTTAATCCTAAACATATCAGAATTAAGTGTTAATAATTTTATGTTTTTTAAAGGGTAGGTTAACAAGTTCTAAAATGAAGTATTACTTATAGAGAATATTGTATGTGTTATGAAAAACCGACTTTTAAAAGATTTTATTGGCACCTTAATAGACGGAAATTAGAAATTTCTAGCAAAAATTATAATATACAAAAGTATAACTTGCATTTTACTATATAAGTAAATTATTTAAAATGAAATAACCTAGTTAAACAAATATGTACAATTGTACAATTGAAATTTACTGCCCAAATTTACGTTTTATTAATTTTAATCATAGGTTAATATATTGTAAATTAACGTATTTTATACAGAGTATAATTTATACAATACACAAAGGTAAAAATTTTTACAGATTTTTTAATTTTTTAATTAATCCCTTAATAAATCTATATTTTACGCAGTTAGCAAAAATTATTGAAAATACTGAGTGTTAATTAAATTATTAATAAAACGTCTACAACATTATTTATGCTGTAAACAATTATACTGCGTTTATGTGTTATAATTATATATATATATATATATATATATATATATATTTGTTTATCTAAATGTTTTACACATTACAAAACTCGGATTAAGTAAATAATGAGATACTGTTTATTTAATTAATTTTAAATAATTATATATAATGTAATTCTATATTTCTGTAGTATTTTACACTTTAGCAGGTTTAACTATTTAAAATGTACCTAAATATGTTTTTATTACAAAATGTTAAAATATATAAAACATAAAATTGTATATATATATATATATATATATATATATATATATATATATATATATATATATATATATATATATGTATATGTATTTTAGAACCTATTGGTAAACATTAGAAATTATTTAATTTAATTATGTACATATAAAAATAAACAAATCAAATAAAATTTATATTTTGGTAACATTATTAAAGTTGTTTATTAAGTAAAACATTTTATATAAACCTTATTTTTTAATTATCTAAAAGTAAACTAAATGCATTAACGGAAAAAATCTATATTATTTTAATCATTACAAAATGTTTAAAAGATGTAATATATTTATTAATAATTTACAAAATAACGTTAAATGTTATTGGAGTTTTATTAAAATACATAAAATTGCTACATATAATTATAAAATGTGTTATAATACATGTTTTCTTTAGCAATAAACAAAAATTGGGATTAATAAAGTATTTAAAAATACTTTATTTTTATAATGTTTTAATAAATTAAATTTTATGAACATTGCAAAATAAAATGTGGTAAAAATTAAGTTAAAAATAACAATAATATTAAGTGTATATGTGTATTGTCTACATATTTATTAAGTTAAAAATAACTGCGATTAAATTAATGCATTTGTATTAACAGCATTTTAAACACTAAAGCATATTTTTCAGTTATTTACATAATTTAAGATATGCTTAAAATAATGTTTTGGTATATATATATAAATTAATAATAGGTATTTTAGCCTAACTTGCAATTTACTATATAGTCAAATTATTAAAACTGCAAAAACTTGTGTGTACATACAAAACTTGTATGTACCATTAATAACTACATGTTAAGGTTATTGTGTTAAGGTCTATATTAAAAATAAAATTAAATAATTTACCAATGTAATGCTATTTTAATGTTTTTTATATTTATACAGTTAAAAATGTGTTAAACATTATTTGTTAAAACATTTATAAAATTAATTGCAAAAAATTATTAAAATAAAGTAAACATGTAACTATTTAAAGTAGCACTAAAATTAATTAATTTTTTTATTTTACATGTAATACTATCCATGCTCTAATTTATTTTTTAATAACATAATAATTATAATATTTTTAAATTATTTTAAATCAAATTTTATAACATTGTGTTAAAATACACGCAGACCTATATATTTACCGCTTTAAAAATATTAAAAATTAATTAATATTGCTTAAATTTATGAAATGGTATTGATTTTATTATTTGCTTTATATACCTATACAATTTTGATAATATATTTTTTTATACAACCAATTTGTTTGTATTTTCTTTTTTAAATGCTAATATTCTTGTTTTTGACCTAAATTATAATTTTGTAATGCTTTTGTTTTTTATTTAATATTTACTTATAATTTTAAATTAATATTTAAAAAACGATTTAATATAGCTTAAATGTGTTTTCTAAAATTAAGTTGCAATATAAAAACAAATAAATTATACTGCTTTGAGTTTGACAGCAGCTTGTGTATATGGTTGTTTGCTATAAATAAATAAAATGTTTATAAATGACGATAATTGGTGTGTATCAGTAACATTAATTATTTTATGCAGTATATTATATATATATATATATATATATATATATATATATATATATATATATATATATATATATATGTACATATATATATATATATAATTAAAACATTAAACTAATTATGTTTTTTTGTTTATTACAGTTTTTGGTGAAAGTAAAAAATACACTATTAATAAATTTAAAATCATTAAATAACATTTTAAAATACTTGTGTTAATTGCAATTTTTATTTTTAAATATATAGTTATAACTAATTATTTATGAAATATTTTATACCTAAAATGAAATATAATTAAATTTATACTAATATAGATGCATATATGTATACTTTAATTAAAATAAATGTATTATTTTGCAAAAACACATTATATATTATTTTTTAAATTATCAATTTTAATAATTTACTAATTGGTTAATAACTATATAAAATTACGTTGTTATTGGATAACTTAAAATCACCAAATTAGTTTGTGTTTGAATACTGTTAATTATGCATTTATTATACTACATCAAGTAAAGCAAAACATTTTGTGTATTTTCTAAAACATTTGCTACAAAAAATTTACCACAACAATTTTAATAATCTATACCCCTTTAAAATTAGCGTAAAAACAAATATTTAAAAATTGTATATAATGTAAAATGTTTACTAAGTGATTATAGTTAGTTAGAAATGTTTATTTTAAAATGTTGACTTGGCCAAAATAGCTTATTTTTAAAAGTGGATAGTAGATCTATAATTTTTTTTTAAATTTGCTTATTATTAATTTTTGTGTTTAAAAATAAACAATGTCTAAAATTTGAAATTTATAAGATTACTTTTAATCTAATTGAAATGTCGTATTAGTAATCGAAATTAAAATTTAATTACTTTTAAAAAAATTTATAAATTTTTTTTAATAAATATTATTTAGGTTATTTTTTTTTTAGTTTAGATTATAATTAAGTTTAAAAATTAGATTAATTGCATTATTTGTTTAGGTTTTGCAAAATAAATATTAACGGCAGAAAAAATTACCAGCTTAATGATAAAAAACATTATTTTATAAAAAATTAAAAAACTACAGATTTTAGCCCATATAACTTGCGGAATTATATAATATAAGTACTACAAACATTTTCTGTGGTTTGAATAAACAAAAACCATAAAAACTATAATAATGTTAAAAAGCATAAAACAGTAGTGAGACTATAAATAATAACAATTACTAAAATTAAAAAACATTTATAATAAGCCCATTTTGAATGTGAAAATAGATAATATTAAAAACGCTAGTTATTTATAGGTAAAATGCCGTGCAAAAAATTAGGTTTAACATGTAAATTACTAGTAGTTTTAACCATTTATTTAAAAAAACAAAAAACCGAAATTGTATGTTATGCACCATGTAGATTGAAAAAAAATTACTTTGCTGGCCCTTTGCATGTTTTGCTAATAAAAAAATAATTTGCAATAAAACAAAACATTTTTTTTCTGTAATATAAAAGCCATATTAGGCAAATGATGTGTTAGTAGAAAAATTATATTTGGTAGCTTTAAGAGTATAACAAATGTTTAATAATGAACAAAGTTTATCATGATAAAATCCAACACATTCACACTGGGCATACTAGTGTTTATCAAGATAATGCTCTATGTCATGCGTTCAAAATATAATCTTAAATTTATCTCCGTTTACTTTATTTGTTTTATATTTACGTTACACATTAAAGAGTTTAATATTTAAAAAAACGTTTCTTTTATTTAATTATTACCATATACTTGTTTAAAATTTTAAAACAATAGTAAAATCTCACTTTAATAGCGACATTTATATACAAAATGACTAAGTGCAATTAATATATTTTTCTATACCAATTAACACTTTTTTTTATTTATTGTTAACATATTTAATTAAGTATTATTTTACCGTTTTAATTATAAATCTAATATAGAAAACATTTTATGTAGCAATTACCTCACAAAAATAATAAAAACTAAAATTTAAGAACACAGTGTACAAAATTAATTAATTTTAAAGTCAATTGTTAATGGTTTATTTAATATGTTGTTTTTATAAAAATTAAATTAATTAAATTAAAAAATATTTATGTAAATATTATATAAATTGTGATAATTTACAAAAACGCTCTATTGGATAAACAGTAAATTAAACAATAATGTTTAGTTCATATTTTTTGTATTTTATTATTGTTTAAAATAGAAGTATTAAGTACGTTTATTATTAATATACATATATTAAAATTGTTTAATATTTTTTACTACACTATGTTTTAATAAAATGAAGTTGCTAGTTTTAGAAAGATGAACACTTAATTAGGAATTTTGACAATTTTTTTGTTTTTACTTAAAACAGATTTAAAATTTGTAATGCATAAAATTATAGTTACAAATTTATTTATTTTTATTACGTTAAATGTTTTACATAAAAACATTTTTTAGTGAAGAACATTTTAGTAAAGCCAAACAGTAGCCGGCATTTAGTATCGGTAATAGATTTGCATTTATGTACATCATGTTTAGGTTAAACTAGGCTACTATAAAAAATTCCAAGTTACTTTGTATTTATAAGATTTTACTTAATTTTTAAATAATATTTAACAAAAAAATTAAAATAATTTTAGCTGCTATAATAGTAAAAAGTAAAGTTAAATCATTAAGTGTTTGAGTGTTAAATATTTAATTTTTATATTTATTTTTGGATTTTAACGCGAAATTTCAAATGGTTTAACAGATAATAAAAAGAGTACTTGGCAATTGTTAACCGTCATATAAAAAAAATTATAAAATTTTATGATTATAATTTGGACCAATAGAAATGGTTTTAGTGTAAATGTGTCTATTTTTAGTAGACATGTCAATAAAATCACAACAGCTAATAGAAAATAAGCTTTTTATTATTTACTGATGGTAAAAAAGTAGTCAGTATATTGGAATAAAATTGTTCATTTGGGAAAAAATGCAGTTTTATTTATTTATTAAAGTTGTTAAATTATAAATTATAAAAATTATTACAGTAACACTAAAATGTTTTATTAAATGTTAATTTTCTATTTTATAGAAACACTATTAGTATTGGACCGTACTATTATTAGTTAATTTAAAGCATTGTGTATAATTTCCGGTTTTAATCTGTTTTTACACATTTTATTTACTTAGTTTACAAAAATAGTTGACATTATTCCAATTAATTGTGTCATCTTAACAACAGAAAAAAATTACATTATAACTATTGCATAGAATGAACAATATGTACGTAAAGTAAAATCGATAAGGGTTCACTACTGTAATGAATTTTTACTATTGACTAACTTTTTGTTGTAATAAAATAAATGCAGTTTATTGTAGTTAAATAGGTTTTTTGTAGATACAATATAAAAGGCTTTTTATAACCTAACATAATGTGTCGTAAAATTAATAATTTATTTGTATTTGTTAGAAAAAAATGGCGCATACACAGTTCTTAATTACATGTTTTTTACATGAGGAACACAGAATAACGTAAAATCGTATTTTTTACGATCTCTTACATTATTACGAATAGCTAAATTCTACAATTTAATCTTTACAAGCAATAAAAAAGTTATTAAAAATTTTTATTTACTTATGCTAATTATTAACTAAGAGGTTGGTTTTATATATTGTATTGTTTTTTAAGTCAGTGCAATTTTGTATAATATAACTACTATGTTTAACACTATATTCTTATTATTTATCTTGTAAAAGAGGTTTTTATTTGGCTTTTTTTAATAATACTTGTAAATGCTTATTTATTATTAAATCTTAACCAGAACTTTATAATTGTTGTTATTTTGTACTTCAAACTCATAAAATCAACCCTTGTTTTATAGTTAAATAAAACAACTCTGTTATCAAAACTTCTTTGACTCATTGTATATGCATTCAATAGCACTACGATAAAATGGGATGCAAATCAATAAATAAATAGGAAGAATAGTTTATACTTTACATATATTGCATCAAACAATGTTTTGTTACACAGTGAGTTGATGTCACAGGACTACAATCAATAAATGTATTACTAATGTTATATGGTTTAATACAAACAGCATGATATTTTGATTATAGTGATTTCATTTCATATAAAAATAAAAGTCGTTTGTCTAAATCTAAAATACATACTGCCCTGGAATGACTACATTTGGATAGCATAATGTAAAAATTAAAAAATTAAAAAATGGTTTATGATCAATGAATAATATTACATAGAAAAAATATAAACCTGCATTACTGATTATTTGTACTATCACATGATGCATGGCCATAAACATAACTGTACATGCTTAATTAAAAATTAAGACAGGGAGTGGAAAGAAGTTATTCATTGTACTATGTCTAAAATAAATACCCAATTAAGATCGGTTAAATAAACAAAATTAAATTTGGCAATGTCCAACTTAAAAAAATAATTATGTGCATCTTGATTCAATCACTTATATATGGTCAATGTATTGTATTAAAAGTGACTTATGTTAAGTGCGAGCTTAATAATTAGTTTCAAATTAATTTCCTGCATTTAATTTATAATCGATAAGTAACTTATCCGACATATCATATTAAAATCCAATTGTGTAATAAACAACTAGTGAAATAAATAACATGCCTACTCCATATATATATATATATATATATATATATATATATATATAATGTGTAATTTGTAATGTTTAATCCTGGTCTAAACATTGTGTTGTGTTTTTTATTTTAAACCGTGGGACTAGTGGGTTACCAAGTCAAAGAATTCAAATAAACAGTAGATTACTTATACGCTAATCCGCTCAACATTTAGACATAACAAAAACCTTTAACTACTACATAATAGTTTTTTTTAAACAATAAATGTAAAAAAATGTTTAATGCTAAAATATTTGCTCAAATAATATTTGTTTTATTATATTAATATTAAAAAAAATATTTTGTCTTCTAAATGGCCGTAAAATACTAACGTTAAAATAGTAATAATATATATAATAATATTTAAGTAAAAAAATAAAAATAAATTTAATGCGTATTGTTAAACTATTATTTTTAATAATTTACATTTTTAAAAAATACAAACATACTATATACTTCCGTAAATCATGGCCGCTGCGGTCTTAAACATTTTACATTTTATCTTTTTTGCCATTTTTTTAATGATTCTTTTATCAGTATTTTTTACATAAACTTTAAAGCATGCGATACATTTATGTACATATAAAAACAACGGTCTTGTTTTATTTCTTTTTTTTAATTAGCATAATAAAATTTTTTTCTACATGCCAGCCATTTTTTAATTTTATATTGTATATATCAGATTAATAAGTTATTAATTTTTGTGTATTTTAACGTTTTAACAAGTATTAGGTTTTGTTTTAGTGTTTTTATTATTTATTATTTCTACTACTTTGATTTTTCTGGAATATATAATTGCTACACCTAGATTAGGTATCTAATCTTTAGTATCTGTTTTGGAATTTTTTATAAAGTAGGGTTTTAAAATGCAATTTTTTTTTGGTGACTGTTCTTTTGTTGGTACTATTTTTACTTTAATTATGTATTTATTAAAGTATGTTTTATGTGTTTTATGTGTTTTTTATAATAGGATTTATTAATAATAAATAAACCCCAATTTTTTTTAAGATTCTTCAGGTTTTTATGCATTTATTTTGACGTTTTTGATTTTGCTACCACTTTTTTAGTTACGGTTTGCGAATGGTAATATTCAAATTTGTAGGTTATTTATCTAAATATATTCCATTTAATTTTTAATTTTTTTATGACAGTTTGTTTAGTTTTAACGTTATAATTTTAAGATTTTTCAGTAATTTTTTTTAATGTTAATTTTAATATAGTTTATGTTATTTTAGTAATTACTTTGTTTTTTTAAATTTATTATTTCTACACTTTAAGATACGTAAAACCCCGTTTTTAATTTTTAGTTAATGTGTTTTTCTATTTTTAATTATTTTATAGCCTTGATTTAAATATCGTTTAATGTTTTTGTTTGTTTTTAAATCTTATTTTATTAACTCTAACTTGTGTTGCGTGTAAATTTATCTTGTTATTATTTTTAATTATTTTACCATTTTATATCTGTTCAGCTCGTTGTCAATAGGTCTTTTTAGTTATATTTTTTACTGTAATCAATTTGTTTTTATTATTTTGATTAGAACCATGTTTTATAAGACCGTACATTAAAACATTATTTTATCATCTTTATTTTTTTATCTTAACACATTTAAATTATCGCCAAATAGTGTTGGCTTTTAAAAAATTGCAAGGTATTTCTTTAAACTGTTCCTAAAATTAATGTTGTATTGTTTTTTTATATCCAAATTGTGGATTGTATGCGTTAATTATAATAATATACAAACTCCCTATAATAAGTTTTATAATTATTTTTAGTTTTTTACATTTTTGTTTTAACTAGTTTTTTGTTGTCTTGTTTAATAAAATGTTAGTCAATACATTTTTTCTGAGTGCCTACTATGCATTAACTTATGCTATTTAATTAGTTTTTTGTTTTTTTATTTTTTTATTTTTATTTTTAAAAGCATAGAATATTCAGTTTTATTTATTTATCTCAGCAATTTTTTTAATTATTAATTTACTGTTTAAAATGTACACCGTTAACCTATTTTCTGTACATTTCCGTTTAATTAACTTTTTCAATCTGACCTGTTCGTAAGTAAAAAGCTATTGCAAATTTATTACATGTTTTAGTCGAAAATTATGCGCGTGACTTATAGAAAATGTTTTAGTTAAATAACCATATTTAGGAATATATTTTTATTAAAATTTGTATATATATGTTAGTAAATGTTAACCCATAATAATTTTACAAATCTGTTAATATGTTTTACATTTTAGATGTTTCTACAGGTAAACATCAAATTAATAACTATAAGTAAAATAATTAATTATATTAGTTTTATATTTTTATATTTATAGTTTAATCTTTTATTACATATACTGTATTTTCCACAAACGTAACATCACAATTTTAATTTTAAAATAAATATTTTTAAAGAACAAGGTAATTAAACTTAAAACACATTTACATTCTAAAAACGATAAGTAGCATATGTTAAAAATTATTTTATTCTCTAAAAATATTTTAATTTTATAAAATTATATATATATATATATATATATATATATATAAACTTGAGTGGGCATAGGTTATTAATTCATTGCCAACACCATAATAATAAAAACATAAAAACAAAAGTGTAAAATTTAACTAACAATAAATTATTAAATATGACTAAAATATTGGTTTTGGATATTCATTATACGTTTATGCACTTTTATTTTATAGACGTTGATTGTAAGTATTTATACTTTTTTAATAAAAATTATTTACAAAAAATGAAAATAAATTATAATATTCGGTTTTATTTTCACATTATATATAATAGTATTCACTGTTTTAAAAAAAAATATTGAAATAATTTTGTTGTGATATATATATATATATATATTACTTTGTTTTATATAAAAACTGTCTATTTAGTCTATGTGTACAATGATTAACTTGAGCATATATGTGTATGTAATTTATTTGTATAATTTACATTGTATGCAGACATCCGTTTGGCATCGCGAAAGCGTCAATTATTAAATAATCTTTGTTGTAAGACATTTAAAATTAATAAATAAAAATAATAATAAATACTATCAAAACTAAATTTTAATTAAAATAATAAAAAATTTTAAACATTTAATAAAAATAAAATTTTTATATTTTTCACTAAAATGATTAAATTATGTTTTAATGATTTATTAATAACATTATAATTACTATATTCATTTTTTATTCTATTATATAATTTAAGTAAATTAATAATTATTTTACTATATAAAAAATATTTAAAATAATGCTTATACGTGATAAACGTGTCAAAGTTGTTTAGCGGTACAGCGTTCTATTTGGACCTGATGGATATGGGTTTGCAACCCACTAACAGCACTAAATGCGGGTTTATGTTTGGTTTTTTGCTAAAATGTATATTACTAATAATTGTTTTCTTATAAACATTTAAAATAGTAAAAATAAATTTATTAAAAACTGTTTTTTTTAAATATTAAATGTAAAAAATGTACTATAAGCATTTAGTTATATATGACAATTTGATTTTAATTTTATGATAATTTTAACATAAACTTATGTACTGTGTAATAATAATAAACAAAAAATCTTAATGTAAATTATAGTAAACATTTGTTGTATAAGCTCTAGCAATAATATATTTTACGTAAATTAATTAATTATATATATTTTTAATAGGTATTTTAAAATAAAATTTATGCATTTTTACATAAACAATTTTATTGTAATTACATAAAAAATACAAAATTGTTTTTAAATTTTTTAAAAATTTTTTTCTTTAACATTATTTTTTTAAACAATATAAAAACGTTTAAATAAAATACTTACTTTTGAGTTGTTTCATTTTACAAAAAAATTGTAGATGCCTTATTTGATTGTAATTATATGAAAAACTGTAAATTTATTATCGGTTTTTTTTGTAAAATACTGTATTGCAAAGAAGAAATTGCATTTACCCAAATGTTATGATTAATCAAATAATGTGGTTAAATAAGAGCCAAATAAAGTTTATTTTTTAATTTTTTTAATTTTTAATACACGAAATGTACGCATGCGTTGTTGTAGTAGACAGTTAAAATAGTTTTTTTAATAAATACGTAAAATATATTATTGCTAGAGCTTATACAACAAATGTTTACTATAATTTACATTATATATTTTTTGGGTTTTTAAAAAATGATATAAAGTGGTCAAAAAAAATTTATTAATTATTTATTTTTAACTTAAAGACTATTATGTTTATAAAATTGATACTGTGTTGAGCAAAAAGTTATTAACGTTTAATAAAATAAAAGCCCGTTAGTGATCAAAAAATTTATCAGATTTAACGTTATATTTGTAACAGTAACAATTGTATAAAACTACTAAAGAAACCCATATATATATATATATATATATATATATAAATTATAAAATTTATTAAATAATGTTTTGTTGAATAAAAAGTTTTTAATGTTAATTGTCGATTTAACAGCAAAATTAATCAAAATTAATTTTAAGTAATTCCTAAATATTAGCGCACATGTTTATGTTAATAACAAACATAATATTGGTTATATATTGTTTACAGTAATTGTAAAATAAGTGTAGTCAACTGTAATTTTGCTACCAAAACACGCACAAATCAACATGGGTTTTTTCAACAAAAAATCATTAAACGAAATTGACTACATTTGTATCAGAACAAAATGACAATCATTTTTGAACGATGTACGCACATATGTTAGGTGAGAATACAATATTTTTAGAAAATTTTGGTTAACATTTAAAAAAAGAGTTTGTTTAGTGTAAAAACTTAAATAACCAATTATTCAAAAGTAATTCTATAAAAAAATGTTTAATAATTAAAAAAACATATTTTAAAAACGTATTGCAAATTTTACAACAATTTTCTAAATGACGACAACACATGTATTTTGGGTAGTAACAAAATGGAATAAAACGTTCAAATAATTAAACGGGTACATATACATTAATGCTAAAAAATTATTATTATAAAATATTTAAAATAGTAAAAAATAAGAATTAATAAATAAATAATTTTGATGTGCTTAAAAGTTAAAAATAACAGCATTATCTAGTTTACTATATATTTTTAAAAAAATATTAATATTTGTAACTAAAAATGTTTTTAGTAATAATAATATGCTTTATAAATTACATAATTTATTTTTTTTATAATATAATTGAACTAACTTAATAAATATTTTGTAATATAAAACGGAATAAAAAACATTTAGACTGATTTGTATACGTAATAGAAATTGCATATATATACAGTTATTTCAAAAATTAACGCAAAAAATTACAAAAGTATTAAATCTAAATTAATTTGTCATGTCCAAATGTTTTTTTATAAAAATAAATATTGACAATTAAAAAATAATGTTAAGTACTTAATAGTTCATTTATATTTACTTAGCAATATGTATTTAAAAAAGCTGAGTCGACCAAAATAGCATATATTAAAAGCTACTTTTATATTAACGTGGATAATAAATTGAAATTACATAATTTTTATAATAATTAGCCTATTATTATTTTGTGTGCTTAATTTCATTAAAAATAAACAATAACTAATACTTAAAATTAATGTTAAACGAACATTTAAAATTGCATTATTTGTGATGTTATAGTAATTATTAAAATAAACATTTAATTATTCTTATCTATATAAATAAAAATAATAAATATTTTAAATAAAAATTTTAAAACAAATAAAATAATTTATTATGTACGTTTATCCTTGAGATTCCGCATATCCGTTAATTTTGCTTTTTGATTGCATTGTTTTAAAATGGACATTAGTGATAAAAACTGTTATTATCTTATTGAAAAAATTGGCAAATTTATACAGAGTTTACCTTTTAACAATTAATCAAATTATTAATAATTAAAAACCACGACATTACGATAATGTTAAAAGAAAACGTGTAACGACTACTACAAACAATTACAGAATAGTTATAGAATTAAAAATTAATTATATTAAACCTATTTTAAAAACCAAAAATAATAGTTTAAACAATTTTATTTTTTGTACAATAAAAAACAGAGTAATTAAATCCAGTTTAACTTTACATTCACCAAAGAATAAGCCATTTATTACCAAAAAACTAAAGAATGGCCTTTTGTAAACTATGGAGTAAACGACACTTGTGTTATTAGCGTTTTGTATAGTTTGCCAATAAAACAATAATTAGAAACAAATTATTTGGCTTTAAAAACAACGTGTTGTGTGGGACGACTTTTTGAAAACAGTTACTCCCGGTTGTTAGAAAAAAAACCCATTCTCGACAAGTAATGTGTAGTGTTAATGTGTGGTATTAAATATAATCAACTTATCGAATAGAAAATTATATATATTATCTTAAATAGTAAAACATCTGTTTCAGTTATAAAAGATATTTTTTACTATAAATTGCAACACACTGACACTGAGGTTACTATTGGTTTTTAGGACAATGCTGTATGTTATACGTCCAAAAAGGTAACGTAATATTCATCTAGGTTTACTATATTTACTTTACATTTACATTTAAGCATTAGAGGAGCTAATATAAAAAAACTATATTTCACTCAATTGCTACTTAACAGCCCGGATGTCAATGTTATTAAAAATGTTTTAGTATGCTTAAACGCAGCATCAATAAGCATACCGAAATTGAAGATTTATGTGAACGTATTTGCCTTTTTTAATATAAGATAAAAAAAAATATATCAAAACTCTAATCGATAGCATTTTAAAACGCACAAATCAGGTTGTTTAAATAAAAGATAATTACATAAATTTAAAATTTGTAATATCTTTAATCATATGGTAACTGAAAAAATTGCATGTGATCTATATTTACTTAATAGTTGTCTTTATAAATCATGTTAATTATTTTACTCCATTTTTAATATTTTATACAAATATTTTTACTTACAATATATATAACTGTATAATTTTTTTAAATTATTATATAGAATTGTATATTCTACAATTAAAGTAACATTTTTCTTGTGTGCTATGTAGTTGTTACAGAAGTTTTAGTTAAGTAATTACATTTTTGCAGTAATTGTTGTGAGAGTTGTACATATATATATATATATATATATATATATATATATATATATAATTATTGTATAGGCACAAGTAATAAAAATTATTTCAAATTTAAATATATTTTATTATTTTTACATAAAATAAAAATAAACAATTTTTATTTAATAAAAATGTTTTTATATAGCAAAATAAAAAAAAGTTTATTTAATTATAGAGTTTTTTTTAATGTTATATAAATATAAATATAAATAGTTATTTGTGTTTGTTTGTAGAATGCATATATATATATATATATATATATATATATATATATTTTAAATGTTGTGATAAAAACAAGAAGATAGTACATTTATTTTTACAAATGTACATAGTAATCGTAAATACATTTAAAAATTTAGAATCGCTTTGGATTGTTTTAGAATTATTTTATTAACAATAAATTTTTGATGTATTTTACAACATGAAGCCGGATGTTGTTGTAATCATAGCAACGACTTTATAAAATTAATATTAACTAAGTAGCTTACATAAATGTTTTTAAGCAGGTTAAAATTTATTCAATTTTTGTTTTGACTATTATTCTCTACTTATGTATTACAATAATGTGTTTAATTAACAAAAATGTTGGCATTTGAATTTATGCTTAGTTAATTTTTATAATTGTGTTAAAAAAATATTATTATTTTTATAAACATGTAAACTCCTAAATAAATTACCTTCAGTATTTCTACATTTTGCAATAAACATGTTTAAATAAACATATAAACAAATGAGAGAAATAAATGTTATTTTTAATATATATATATATATATATATATATATATATATATATATAATATATATATATATATATATATATATATATATATATATAATTGTAATTGTAATACAATACGTTAATTTGTATTATGTGTATAGTTAAATAAACGTTATAATTTTGAGATAATAAACAATGCTTTTAATTTTATTATTTAATAAAATTAGTTTGTTTTAATATTCACAGATAGTACAACTAAATATTTTTAATAATAATAAAATATTTTTTGCGCATATTGTAATAAATAATTAAAATATTTTATTTTATTTTTAACAAAATTTTATTATTTAGACGAAACACGTAAGCACAATTTAATTACTTACAAAGAAATAAAAGTAATAAAAAATAAATTTTAATAAAATAATTTTGTACTAATATTAACTAAAGTTTTTTCTATAGTTTTAAAAATAAATATGGGCACTACAATAACAACTAAAGCAAAAAAACAATAAACTTCTATAATTCAAAAAAAAAAATTAAATTGTTTTCACATATTTAAAAATGTTGTCAATTATTTTACTTTATCTCGTTAAATATTTATTTAAATTAGATTTTTCCGAAGAGTTCTTAGTTTTTTGTAGTTTACTAATCTTTTATACCATTGTCAATCTTCTATATGAAAACCGGTTATGCTGCTTCTTTAGGCGATAAACGTAGAATTGGACCAAGTAAGATTTTTTTGTCTAAATGTAATTACGTCGTGTAATAAACGAGAGTAAGCTCATTTTATAATTACACTATTTAAAATGTGATCTGGCCATGTAATCTTTTAAAAAATATTTTTTTAATAAAAAAATAAAATAAAAAGCCAACATATAAATAAAATTTTATTTTGTAGAAGCATTTAGTAAGTACAATTATAGTTTAATAAATATAGAACTGTCAAAACAATTGCTGCAAAAAAAATCATATAACTAAAACCCATTTGACAACCGCATATTATACAAAAGAAAAGTTACTTTGATTATAAAATATACAATATTATATAATAATCATTAAAAACTATAATTATATATACATATATATTGTAAGTAATATAAATTGTAAAAAAACATCAACTGATGCAAAACGGAAAATAAAGTAAAATGATTAATTAATTTGATTTATAACGTTAACTATTAATAAAAATACTAATTACATGCAATTTTTTCAGTTACTGAAAAATTATTGACATTACAAAGTTTAAAAAATTCAATAATCTATCTAATCGCCTTTTATTTGAACAACCTGACCCAGGCGTTTTACTATTTAAGGTACCAAATATTATTCTCAATTTAATAAATTTATTAAACTTTACACCAAACCAACACATTACTTATCGAGGATGAGCTTCCTTTCGAGCAACTGGAAGTACATGTTTTGGAAAACTGGACTTACACAACATTTTTTGTAGCTAAATAGTTTGTTTTGAAATATTATTTTATTGGCCAATTATACGGAACGCCAATAACACAAATGTCGTTTACTCCACTTTTACAAAAAGTTAATTTGTCATCCTTTTGTTTTTTAGTAATAAATGGTTTAACCTTTGGTAATTAAATTATGAAACCATATTTTATTGTTTTATTGTTTACTGTTTACTTGTTTAAACTATTTTTTTAATGTAAATTAGGTTGCTTTTTTTATTCTAGAACAATTTTCTCGTTATCCATAGTGCTTATTACACGTATTTTTCCAACATTTCATAAGTTCGTGTTTTTTATTATTAATAATCCGATATATTGTTAAACATTTAACTTTATATAAATTCGCTAATTTTTTTAAAAGAAAATCCTTTATTTTTTTAATTTTTAAAAACATACTTAGTAAGATGAACACATATTCTATCACTATTGTCCATTTCACAAATAAATGCTATTAAAAAGGAAAATGAGCAAACAAACAGAGTCTCAAAGTTAAAGGTAAATAATAAATTATTCAATTTGGTTTTAAATTTTTTTTTTAAATCTTTTATAAATTATTTTTATTATTTTTATTTATATAAATTAGAACAAACAAATGTTTATTTTAATCATCATTATAACATTATCAATTTTTAATGAAATTAAACACACAAAATAATAATAGGCTAATTGTCATAAAAACGATGTAACTTTAATTTATTACTCACGTTGATATAGACATAACTTTTTAAATATGCATTTTGGCAATATCAGCCTTTTTAAATAAATATTTTTAAGTATTTATAAATGAACTAATAACTACTTAACATAATTTTTAATTCTCAATATTTATTTTACAAAAAACATAATTTAGATTTTCAATAGGGAGCGATCCATTTGTATATTTATATAAAACGTTTTATTTTTTAATTTAAAATACACTTTGTAGCATTGTAAAAATAAATAAATAATTTTACATTTTATAAAACTTGTTTAGTAAAAACAAGTTATTTTTTGAATTTACTATAATAAAAACAATGACTCATTGCAATATTCAAACTGAAATTATTTAACAATGGAAAATTTTAATTGTTTTAATTTTTATTATATCTAATACATTATTTAATAAAAAAATTTATAATTTTTTGATTATAATGTTTTTGAAAATGAATATTTTTTTTTTCATTATTTTATAGTTTATTTAAATAATCGAAAAACTCAGAATTTGTGTTGTTACTTAAAAATTAGATTGCTTTTTATTTTAATAATTTAATTATTAAATAACTTTAAAACCATTTTATGAAATAGATTTATATTAAGTCACTAATTATATTTTTTTATTTAAATAAATACAAAATGTATTTTTTTAAATAGCTGCGATACAAAAATAGCTAAGTCAGTAAATAACACATGTGCAAAAGCTTTTAGGAAATGTATTACATGTTTGATAAATTATAATATTGTTTTATTAAACATGTTTATTAATTTTTATTTTACATTTAATTAAAAATATAATTTTGTTTTTGTAACTTTGTTTGTTTAAACTAATAATGTAAAATTCGTTTTGTATATTATATTATTGAGTGTGATAAATTCAAGCAAAATTAGTAATAATAATAATTATTATTACTGTGGATATGTTTTGTAACCTAAAGTTTTACGAATTTTAATTAAATAATATTAATAATTTTAAATTTTAAATTAATATTTTTTACAAATTTTTCTTATAGTCTTAAAACGTAAGTATTATTGTACCTTGAAATAGTTGGAACTGCAGGTACTTTACATATTATAAACTCATTTATTATCCAATTTACGTGTTTATATTATATAGTATATATATATATATATATATATATATATATATATATATATATATAGCTTTTAGTAAATATGTATAAAATTATAATTTTAATTTTAAAATGTATTTATTTAGTAGACCAAGGTAAATACAATTTTAAAAAATTACATTCTTATAGCGATGAAAAACATGTATTGACCTTTTTGTTACATAAAAATGTTCTTATACAGTAAAATAAAATAATTTCATGTTGTTTTTGTAAAATATTAATTTTTTAAAACTTATATATAAATTACTCAATTTTGTAATTTTTTATTTTACAGAAAAATCCTTAGCAGTAGAATTGATTGTATTTGTAACAAAGTCACTTTAAAATAAACTAATTCAAGTAGATTTATATCAATATTGTACATTTAAAAAATGTAGCAAAATGCTAACGCTTTGTAAAAAAATTGTGTTAAAAGTTAAATTAAAGTTAATTGTTAATTATTTGTTATGCAAAATGAGTTTTGTAAAAATAAATATTAAGATTTTTTTCTAATTAAGTGATTAATAGTTGCTATATATTTACTTTAAAATAATAAATGTAAAGTATCAATTTGGTCAAAAACTATATTTTGTAACCAACACACATATAAATGTAAATAATAAGTTAAAATTACATAATTTTTATTACAATTTATTTATTATTAATTGGAGTGCTTTATTTTTATTGAAAATAAACAATATTAAATAGTTACCATTATTACCTTTAACTTTAAACTAATTTTAACGTCGTAGCACCAATTAAAAGTAAAATTTAATAACTTGAAAATGTCCTTAATAATGTATTAAATTTTTAAATAATAATTTTTTTATTAATAATCTGCATTATAAACATCTACTTAAATAACTTAGTAAAATGAATATCAACGGTTGCAAAAATTATCATCTTAATTACAATAAACACTATACTTTAAAAAATTACAATTTATAGAATTTTGCAACAAGCTGAATTATATAAAGGGAATCGTTAAACAATTTATCGTGTTCTAAACAAAGGAAAACTATTAAAATATAGTAATGTTAACAAAATTTAAATAACAACTAATATTGACAATTGACATATTCTTATAGCATTAAAGAAAAATTGCAAACTTATTTCTAATATTTCAAAAGATAATTTATAAGAATCTAGTTAAAAGGCCGTGTAAAAAAATTAACTTTAATACGTAAATTATGAAAAAAAACTATTTATTAATAATAAATAATAATAATATAATTTTACGTTTTGTAATAAATGGATAAAACAATGATTGTTTTATTAGCGCTATGTATCCTTTGTTGATAAAACAACCTTTTATGACAAAATGTTTGACCTCAATAACAAACTATTTTGGAAATCAAATTTTTACAAAAATTTACTTCCGGTTTTTTTTAAATTAAGCTTACTTTCAAAAAGTAAAGTAGTGATTTAGTATTAAATATAATAAAGTTATTAAATTTTATTTATATTTTAGGTATTATATGTAGCATAATTAAACTATGTTCTTTTTTTGAGTTATGCAATTGCTATTAACGTAGTGTATAAATTACGCTTTTAGCAGTAAATGTTTTAGAAGTTATAGGTATTTAACAATATGTGTTAAACAATGTTTACTAAAAAAAAGAAAGTGAAGGACATGAACTAATAAAATAATTATTATATTGTTTATATAAACATTGTTTTTTAAACAATTTTCTATTGTTGTTTTGTTTTAAAGTAAATATTTCTAAATATCTATATAATTAAATATAGATATATATGCAATTGTTGTTGTTATAAATTACTTTTAGCACTGTTTAAACAATTTTTAAAAGTAAAAATAAGTAAGATATTACACTGTTTTGTGAAATTGATAAATTTATTTATAAAAGAAAACAGAGGTTTATGAAACTGTTTAATAATAATATTTAGAATAATGATCACTTACGCGGGCCCTCGAATGGCTGCGCTACGTTTCCATAACACCGGAATTAAATATTTTTTTACCGTTAATTTTTTTATATTTTTTAAATATCTTAATATTTTTCTTTGTATAAATTAATTTTTTTACCATTATTTTATTAAATGGAATCAATCAGAATAAAATTCAACAGAAATACACTTTTGTCCCTAAAATCCCAATTTCAACAATGTCCAAATTTAAGTTTAAGCAGTTTTTTAATACACTAAAACATACAATTGTTCAAAATAAACGTAAATTTCATCATAGTAGTTTTCAAAAAGCTTTAAAATTAAAGTTATCTAATGAAATGTCCTTACCGCTACTACTGTCATAAAACTGCAGGTCAATGCTTGAAAAACATTTTGATTTACGATCTCTCATGACCAACAAATTACATATTAATAACTGTGTGATATTAATCCAAGAATTATGGTTGAATATATATATTAAGAATAATCTTATAGAACTTGATGAATTTTTTATATTTCGACTTGATCGAAAAAAATGTACTAATAAACGTGGGGGAGGCCTTATTAAAGAATACTGTAATAATCCTAAATCTAAATTTGAATAGTTGCAAAATGAATTTGAGTGCTTAATTGTCAACTGCAGAAATAAATACATGTCTCACTACAAAAATATTAACATTATAAATATTTACATAGCACCTTCTACTAGCACTGTGGAAATTAATTATTTTTACGACCAACTAGTTGATTATCTTATCAG
Source organism: Cardicola forsteri (assembly GCA_025895645.1). Classification (NCBI taxonomy): domain Eukaryota; kingdom Metazoa; phylum Platyhelminthes; class Trematoda; order Strigeidida; family Aporocotylidae; genus Cardicola; species Cardicola forsteri. Next base: position 83,298 of record JAKXYG010001430.1, on the reverse strand, counting down.
TGTTGATAAAAATACTTTAATCATATTAGCTGGTAATTTTAATCATGCAAATACTAACATATTTAAACTAATAAGCCTTACTAATCTAGTTAATTTTTCTACAACTAAATTATATTTTTACAAATGCCCTCGATTATTTTTCAGTAAAACAACATGCACCTCTTTCAACATCTGATTATTCAATAATTCGTCTACTTCCAAAAATATACTCGAAGCATTGTCATTCAAAATATTTGAAGCCTATTTTTAAATCATTCATACATGTGCGAGATACATTGAATTCAAATGTAGAATTACTTAAATCAGCACTGTTGAACATTAATAACATTATTTTTAACAATCTTAGCCTAAATGATGCTACTGTACTTTTTACTGACCTTATTAACACCTATATTAACAAATATTGTCTTGTAGTTAAGGTTGAGATTACAAACAATACCACAATTATTACTGCTATTATAATAGTAAAATTATTATTATCAATATTAGTATAATTTTGTTTTTTATGGTATTACTATTATATATATTAAAAATAACCTAATAATCTTGTGGCAACTTTTTTTGTAAAACAAACAGTCACAGGTATATATTAATAATTAAATATAACACTAAGGTGTATGCATAATGTTTATGTTAAAACAATTTATTTTTTTCTATAGTAATTTTATAACTTTTATACCCAAAGTTTATTTTATTTTTGATAAATTTTGTTTAACGAGTTGTATAATTAAAATTTATTAGTTAATATTTCATAATAACAATTAAGTACAAATTTTTAAAAATATACATTAAAAAATAATGTAATAAGTTTATCTTGCACAAATTAATTAATATAACAAAGGTATAAAAATAACTTTTATTGGCAAATAAATGGCATTACAGTAAAGAAACAACTATTCGCGAAATTGGACAAAAATGCCATATAATGTATCACAATTATCTTGTTTCTTGTAAGACACATATTCTTTAAGATATATTATAAGTACCTTAGGTGTATGTTTACATCTACTACTTATAGCAACAGTCTATATTTATCACTGTGTACTCATTTGCCGCTATTATTTTAGTTACTTACTAGCACCTAGTGAAGATTATATCAAGGGGAAAAAGATTTGGGAACATTACGATCATTAAAATTAAGATTTTATAAATATAATGTAATTTATTAAAATTATTAATATCTTGTATATATATATACGTTATTTTTTAATACAATATTTAGTATAAATTTTTAAAATTGTATTTCTAAAGTTGAATGTTCTTAACGGTATATTTTAAAAATGAGAGTTTCCATTACACGTAAAAATTATACAAAAAATGAAACTTTCTAACAACAACATGTATACAGCACTAATAATAACTTTTTTAATTAATTGTAATTTTACTATTTGCTCATTAAGTTTTAATAAATAATTTTATTTTAATTATGTTTATAAAATGATTTATTAAAATTTGTAATAAAATAGACTGACAATTGACATTTGTAAAATACTAAATTTTAAAACATTGAATTTTAATATTCGTTTAAACAATAATATTATATGATCAGTTTATTGAATAGCAAAAAACATATTAATAAAATAATTTTTATTTGCTGTGTTTTTAATAAATAATTTTATTCCAAGTCTATATTTATTTTAAATAAATCAGATTAATAGCAATATAGAAAAATTGTACTTTTTATCAAAATCATTTTTTTTGTTAAAACAAATTAGCATTTTTAGACAATTCTAAGCAATTAAAAAACAAGCTTATTTGATGCTAGTAGTTGTGTCTGTTTATTTTAATTTACCAAAAACAAGCAACAAAATTTGACTACCTTAAAAACGTGTAAAAACTTGTTAAAATTTACCTAGTTAAATAAATATATTACCTTATTTTAGGATTTGCCGTATATATGTTAATACCAAGTAGGACTACTATATTAAATTGTTATAATTGTTTGTTATAATTTATTATTAGATTTCATTTAACTATAGTTAAATAATTTTTTTTAATTACGGTTAAGCATCTATATTAACAATTTAAAATAAAACAATTAATTAATAAAAGCAGTTAATTCACGTAAGTAAAATTATTTACTTTAAGCTGTGTAAATTCAAACAATTAATAAATTCGGCAATCAATAAGGCCAAAATATTTTAACATTTTTTAAATTGCAAATTAAAAAAAATTATTTAACATACAAAAAAACACATCTAAAAGATAATTAGAGAGTATTATTCCTAAGGGTCGGAGTAATGTTTATAAAATTCCGATGTCCAATTTTAATAAATTTTCTGATATTTTATTCCTGCGCACTGCATTCTGGACTGACACTAACGTAAATAATAGACAAAGTATAATACTATATTTATTTTATAAATAACAGGTGCAAGCACATACTCAGAGTACTTAAAATATATTTAAGGAACAACCGTAACATATGAAACTATTGAGCTAACAGAAACACAAAATAAGGTAACATCGTCAATATTGGCATTTTAGAATTGTCAAATTTACTTAAAAAAACTAGTGCATTTATTATTCAAGTAAATCCAACAATTATAACAACAATTCTAAAACAAATAATCTCTTAACTTACCAATTGATAAATATTGACATTCTTGCAAAAAATGTTTTGAAATTAGAAAATCCGTTACTCCCCCAACAATCTAAGGCATCGTTTGATAGACTTTACTAGGAATGCAATGACAAACAAATAGCTATTAATTAAATAAAAAAACAAAATATATTTATCGTTTATCCCAATGTTGATTACTAGTGTAATTAATTTTTAGAAATAGTTGCCAATACGTCCAACAGTAACCCGATCAATAAACTTTACTCTCGTTAAGAATACAGTAAGTAACCAAGTTGAAAAACTCAGTGTTAGAAACAAACCTATAACGCATTCATCAAATCGCAATTGTAGAAAACCAAACCAAATGGGACTATAACATAAATAAAAAGATACACATATATATACATTACTATTAGGATTAATATTATTACAATAAATGTATGGAAAACGGTTGTATTAATTAAAAGTCGACTTTAATTTATTTAATTCTACAGAATATTAGACATAAACCAATCCTAAGCTTGTATAAAGGAGGATTGCGACAGGAAGGGCATAAGCTCTTAGAAAATCCTGCACAAAATTATTTAATGATTCGTATTGATTGATTACTCAACGATTGAAAACGACTGGCAGGCAGTAAATATTACTTGAATTGCCGACACTATTAAGTTTCTAACGTTTTCTTCGCATGTTTATGTATTTTAGTTAATAAAATTATTTTATTAACAAGTTATATGTTTTTGAATGAAGTTTTAGTAAATTGTAGTGTCATGCTTTACTGTAAAATTAGAATTTATTTGGTAAATAATGTTATTTAAAGTGTATTGAAATAATGTTATTTTAGGTATATATTATTAAGAGTTAAATGTTTAAGATAAGCAACTAATACAGGATGCAACAAAGAATCACAGCCTTTTTATTTTCGCACACCAACCATGTTAATTTTTAATCACAATGCTAAGTTTTTGTTTAATTACACAAATATACAATCCTTAAAATAATTAGTGTTAAAAATTAAACCAAAATTGAATCTTACATAATTATCTTAAAATGATTTTTCTAAATACAAACATAAAGATGTCGAATTGGTTAAAAACCATATTTTATAAACAACATACATAAAAAATGTGAAAGTAAATAAAAGTTAATATTTATTTTCTATTAATTTGTCAGTTAAATTTATTTAAAAATAATTAGTGTTTAATAGTAAAAATGTATATATTTAACATTGATTTAATTGTAACATCATAATAGTAACTAAAACTAAAATTTAATAACTTAAAAATGAGTTTAATAAACTTATTAAATTTTTGAAAAATAATTGTTTTATTAATCTAAACTTTTTGTAAATTATTTTGTACATTTGACCTTGAGCATCTGCTTAAACGTCTTATATGTTTTTATTTTGTAAAATGAATACCAATGGTAGAAAACTTTACCATTTTGATAACAATAAACACCATGTTATAAAAAGTTTAAAAATAATGACATTTTGCATAAACAACTAGCGGAAATATATAGAGTAAGTATTACAACAATTAATTGTGTTTTAAACAGACAAAAATAACAAAACTATAATAATGTAGGAAGAAATGGAATAACAACTGAGATCGAAGGTTGAAATATTGTTATAAAATTATAGAAATATTACAACTCAATTCTAATATTGTAAAAGTCAGTTTCTAAGAATTTACTTATTTAACGGTAACAAGCCGTTAAAAGAATTTATTCTAACTCGTAAATTATTAAAACTAAATCGTTTACCAAAAAATGAATATAGATTGATTAATTTAATATTACAACAATTTACTTTTGAATTTTACAATGTTTCTTTGGTATTAAGTATAATAAACCTATTAAATGCAAAATAATACCTAGTTGGTTTATTTATAAAGGTTGTTTTTTATTACAAAATGTGGCACATTTACGATAGGTCTATGTCATGTTTAAAAAGGTAACGTTAAATTAATTAAAGTTTACTTTATTTTGTTATATTTATATTTAAATATTAAATGGGCTAAAATCAATATTTTTTATTTAATTACTACCTACAGTCCGGATATAAATATTATTAAAACATGTTTAGTATGCTAAAGTGTAACACTAATAATTATACTAAACCTAAGGATTTGTTTGATCGTATTCGGTTTGTTATTCCAAATACATTGGCATAAGTTTAAGTTTGTGTGTGTGTAAAACTTGAATGATATGCGCTACTGATTATTCCAAATAAGGATGAAACAGCTGTATAGTGCTCCTGGTTAACTTAAAAACTTAGTGAATTTGTTATTCAAATAAATCTGACAATTCTAATATAACATTTATTATTCTTATTATGATAATGAATTTATTAGTATTATTGCCATTATTATAGTTTTCTATTTTTTGCTATTTGTATTGTACATAAAAAGCTACCTAATAATCAATGTTGTAACATTTTCTAAAACCAACAGTTACAGTTATATTTTAGCATTCAAATATAATATTAATTTCATACATAATGATCTATGTTAAAATAATTTATTTTTTTGTATAATAATTTTATATTTCATATTCAAAATTTAATTTATTATTTATAATATTTGTTTAGAAAGCTGTATGATTAAGATATTTTATAATAATATATTACAATAATATATATAATAACAATTAGTAGACACAAACCTTGATAATTATACACAATTAAAAAGAATAATATAAGTTTATCTTGCACAAATTGATAAATATAACAAACGAAAACGGCATTACAGAGAAAGCGCTACTATTTCCAAAAGTGGAAAAAACTTCCAGATAAATTATCACGGTTATCTTCCTTAGTCCAAGGTCTAAGTAAAGCATATATATCTTTGGATACTTTATCAATATACTGAATGTATTCCCCAAAGCTAATATACACTCGGTCGCTGCTGATATTATTTTAGTTGCTTACAGGCTCCTAGTCAAGGATACATAAAGTAAGAAAGGAAGAGTGGGAAATATTACCATTATTAAAATAGAGGCTATAGAAATGTAATTTATCAGGATTTATATATATATATAACTTTATTTTTTAATATAATGTTTTATAAATGTCTACAATTGTATTGTTAATGTTTATTGTTTTTTCATCATATATTTTAGAAATAGCAGTTCCAATTGCTTTTAAAAATTATAGAAAAATTAAACTTTTTAACAACTAACATATCTAACACTATTAATAACCTCTTTAATAAAATGTAATTCTACTATTTGTTTATTAACTTTTCTTAAATAATTTTATTTTAATTGTTTTTAAAATGATTTAATAACATATGTAGAAAAGTAAACTGATATTTGTAAAACAAAAATAACGTATTATTGTTTAGATGTATCGTCTTCATTTAATTATTTCTTCTCTAATGTAAAAAGGTTATATTTAACAGACCATTTGGTACATAAAAATGTAAAGAGTAGAAATATTGGAAACTATTTTTTTAATATAATCACAAGTTAGTTTGCTTAGAGAAATGCGTTTAATACGCTTTTGTTACCAAAATCAGATATCGATCAAATTTTACAAACTATTTAACTTTAACTCATTACTTAATTTTGTAATCTTTTAAATAATTTAACAATTACTTTATAATTAATTACTATAAACGACAATTATCATTTAATACTTATTCATTTAAAAATTTATAAATAATACTATGCTTATTTTTACAAATGTTTAATAACTTAATTTTCTAAAATTGCAACCGTTAATTGTATGCCTTAAATATATGCTTAAATATAAACATCTTTTTAAAGTTATAAAATTAAGAACATAGCAAATTCATAGTTTTTGTAAACATTTATTTCATACAACCTGAGGCCATTGAAAAACGCAGATGTTTAATGCTTTTTTTATAGTTTTTGTTTATTTATATCTACGTACAATAGGTAACACATTTCTGTACCCTTATTTATTGATATATGGACTTGCCATATACATGTTAATAGCACATAGTATTAATGCATTTGATTGAACTATTTTTGCGCGTTGTTCCAATTAATTATAATTAAACATTATAGCTGTCCCTAAATGTTATTTTAATTTATAAAATTTGTAATCTTTAGTGTGTTAATTATTCCTTTTACAAATGAAATTTTCTTTTTCCAGCTGTATAACTATACCTTAAAATATATTGATGAATTATTTAAACTTGTTTATCTACGTAATTATAATAAATCAACTCATTCTAAACTGTTATATAAATATAAACAATTAAAGATTTGAGAATTTTACAAAAGGATATAAATGTTTGCTGTAAAATATTTATCTTTTATAAAAAAACACAATTATGTGTATTCTAAAAACAATAAAGTACTACTAATGATTATAATGTTGTTTATCAAGTTGCTTCTAATTATCATAAATTTTCTGATTTTTTTAATTGTACATAATAGCATTCTAAGTAACTCTACTACTAACTATTATTTTGTACAGCTTCATTCTAAGTGAAATTGACACCAATATAGGAATTATTGCACATTTTACAAAAATCAATTTCTTTATTAAAACAAATTAGAATTTTTAGACAACTTAAAGCCATTTAAAAAACAAGCTTGCTTGATACTAGTAGTCTTGTTTCTGTTTATTTTAATCTACCAACAGTAAGAAACAATATTGGAATACCTTAAAAAGGTATAAAACTGCTAAAATTTAGCTAATTTAATAAATATGGCTTATTTTAGGATTTACCAAATACATGTTAATACCAAGCGGGACTACTATATTCAATTGTGTTATAATTTAACTCCGCCTAGATTGGATCGGAAATGATTCAAGCCTGGATAAAGGAGGAGGACTTGAGTCCAATGTTGGCAACCTGGCTTCTGTAAAAAGTACAACTTAGATATTTTGGGTATTAGCGAAATGCGATGGAAAGGCCAAGGTCATTTCAAGAGTGAATATACATCAATTTTATATTCTGGACATGAAGAATATCATATTAATGGAGTTCGTATTATGTTGAGTAAAAATGCTGCTAAAGCTATAATTGGATGGAAACCTGTGAGCGACCGTATCATTTCAGCTAGATTCAACACCAGATTTGCAAAAGTAACAATTGTGCAAATCTATACCCCTACTGAGGCTACTGAGGAAAACCAAAAAATATATTTTTTATAATCAATTACAAAATTTGTTAGATGATGTGCCAAAAAGAGACATCAAAATTTTGATCGGTGATTTTAATGCGAAATTAGACAGTATTATTCCTAAGGGTCTGAGTAATGTCTATAAATTTCCCATATCCCGTTTTGATAAATTTTCTGATTCTTTATTCCTGCGTACTGCATTCTGGACCGACCCTAATGCAGATAATAGTCAAAGTATATTACTGGAATTCTTTCATAACTGACGGATGTAAGCACATACTCAGAGTACTTAGAATATATATATGTATATATATATATATATATATATATATATATTTAAGGTACATCCGTAACATATTGAACTGTCGAGCTAACAGAAATACAAAATAAGGCAACCTTGTTAATATTGACATTTTAGAATTGTCAAATTCACATAAAAAACCTAGTGCATTTATTATTCAAGTGAATCCGACAATTATAACAACAATTCTAAAACAAATAATCCCTTAAAAACCCATTGATAAATTTTGAAATTATTGCAAAAATGTTGTTTTTGAAATTAAAAAATCCGTTATTCCCCCAACAATCTAAATCATCTTTTGATATGCTCTATAAGGATTGCAATGACAAACAGATAGCCATTAATTAAACAAAAAAAACAAAAAAAAATATTTATCGTTTATCCCAATTTTGATCACTATTGTAATTAATTTTCAAAAATATCAATCGCATAAAAATAGATCATTAAAAACTTCAGTGGCATAGTTTAGGATGCACTGTGGTTGAGATAAATCGCACGACACAAGCGTAATGAACCAGTCCAAGCCAGGTCAGTCGAATTACGTGATCCAAAGAAACGCCCAAATTGAGTAAACCCAACAGAATAGCACCAAAAAGAAGCGCGTTTGAATAGTTGCCAATACGCCCAACAGTAACCCGAAAAAGCCGATCAATAAACTTTACCCTCGTTGAGGATACAGTGGGAGACCAAGTTGAAAAACTCAATGTTAGAAATAAACCTAGAACGCATTCATCAAATCGCAATTGTGGAAAACCAAACCAAATGGGACTATAATATAAATGGGAAGATACACATGTATATATATTATTATTAGGATTAATATTATTACAAAAAATGTGTGGAAAACGATTGTATTAATTAAATGTTGACTGTAATTCATTTAATCCTGTTCCATAAATTGCTTTACTAATTCTACCTAAAGAATATCAAAAATTAACCGATCCTAAGTCTGTATAAAAGAGGATTACGACAGAAAGGGCATGCGCCAATAGAAAATCCTACACAAAACTATTCAATGCTTTATATTGATTGATTACTTAACCAAATGCTTAAAACTGGTCAAAAATAGTGACCTCCTCGTAAAAAGAAAGAAAAAAAGAATTTCACCCAGTATGTTCTCTGTAGAAAAATTGTACAAACCTGAAAGCACACTTCTAAATAAAACTAATTGGCATTGTTATTCGATTGTTACTGCTTAAATATTTTACGGAAAAAATATTTTTCACCAAGTGGACATTTAGCTAAACCAAATGGGCATCCACATTTAATTCTGCTAGTACCACTTGAACATGTAATATACATAAATAAAAGAATCAATTAACAAAATGACGATTACACCATAAGAATGAACACTTACACAATGGGAAAATGACGAATCCAATAAAATAATGCAATCCAATCTTCAATTTTAATTAGACACGTAACAATAAGCGAAAAAAGGTAACGCCACCTCAACAAAAAATCTAATTTGTAATGCTCCATAAACAAGAAACTTTTGTCTTTATCATTATCACAGTAATTCAATTTACAATTGAATAGAAACAAATTATTCTAAAATACAAACACATACATAAACAGTTCAATGATGATAACGTCTGCAACAATTATGGCTACATTATAGAAATAGCAATAAACTTATAAAATGGAATAAGTGTCGATTAATACTGCTTAATGATAAAAATTTTGAACAAAATACTTGACTAGAAAAAGTACATTTTGATTAATAAACGGCATAAGATGATTGTGTAGCTTCTGTATTACACCAACCCTTCCGAATCTATATAACACTGGATATATTAATATTAATGCGTACAAATAAAGGTTTATTTTTCAATATATTTAAAAACATAACCATAAAGGTTTCAGTTTACAAAAGACTGTTATCACTTATCCAAGTTTGGCTGCAAAGATAGTACATTATGCACATCGAATATGGAAAAATGACGGGTTTTTTCAGGGGAGGATAATAAATGGCATTCTTGCAATAGCATTTCAGTTAACAAAAATTACATTTACATAAATCTTTGTCAGAATTGTTTATATGTGCAATATCTACATATGATATATATATATATATATATATATATATAAAGAGTGTATGTTTGCACCATTACATTTGAACAAAAATCCACTATATTGCTATGCATGCAGTAAACCTGAACCCAAAAATACACCACCTGCAGGCACAATATCAGTGTGAAAAATTAACACTTTATAAGCATTGTTCGAATTATTCGATTAATTAGCATCCTTTCTTCTGTAATACTTATTCACTTGTTATTTGTAAAACATACACGCCTCAATTCAAATATCCTCTTTTCTTAGCACAAATATGAGACTAGCTAGAGTGCAGTTAGATATACAATGTTGTTAAACCAATAGACTAGTAACATACACGTCCTTTTAAAACAATTGATTTGGTAAATAAACCTAAATAACATTCAAAGTTCGAAAGGCGGCTTTCAAAATATTACGTTATCGAAATTAGTTTAAAAGTTCAAACTTCATGCATTCCAACTTACATGCTTTAGTAACAATGCAATGCATAATATAAAGCTCACAACAAACAAAATAAGTGCTTTTGAACAGAACAAAACTAAAAACGTGTACACATATATCCATGGTGCACTGGGTGACAGATTTGTATATATATGCAATCTATATCTAAAAAAATAGAATTATATATATTATTGCTTTAGAAAAAAACATGTTACAACAGGTGGACAATTTATCAAAGCCGAATGGGGGCCCGTATTTTGTGCCGCAACACCACTCAGATTCGAGTCAAGAGCAACATCGCTAGCCCACACCGGCACTTCATCTTTACGAAAATTGCATCATACCTTAATCTTTTAAATAAGTATTGAGAAAGCACTCGGCGCCACAATTTGTGCAACAGATAAAAGATTTCGCCCAAATAATGAAATACGATTGGAATGAAAACGCTAATGCAAATATTGATGAATAAAAATGGACAATAATATAGGACTCTGTCAATATAGGACATGTGATTGTTCCACGAATGCGAATGTGAAAACAAACGCAAACCCAAATAGCCTGCACGATGAAGTCTAGGCCAATCTGAAAATCTGGAAAATTGTTAAGAATAAAAATCACGTTCAAGTAGAATAATTAAAATAATTAAAACATTCAATAATTTTGGAAGTCATAAATAATATAGACCGTTGGGGTCAATATTGAATAGAAGGAAATTGCGCAAAAAAGTAAGTAGACTAGAAGTTGATCGCACAAAAGTATTTTTCTTAGAAATGTAATGCTATTAGATTGCTCAATCTACAAACAAGAGCTTGTACTGAGGCTCTCACGTACACTGACTCCTTTAGTTACCTAAGTCGCATCCTTCAATTTTATGTGACAATTCAAAAATATAAATCGTGTAGTAGACAATTTCTGATACAACAATTTTAAATAGTATTGTAGTATTTATTAATTGAAATGTTCGATTAGTTAAACTATGTTCAATGTAAATAAACCATACGTTCAGTTAAAAAAACAATTTAAAAAATTAATAGTCACAGTTAATAACTGATAAGCTACTATCGGTAATTTTGCTCACAGAAAAGCAACCAATTGCCTCCAATGGATCAAAAATAACGATTTTTAATTAATACAAGCCCATGGTACACGTGTTATTATATTAATCAAAACCCTTAATAAAATATAACGATTTCATTTAAACAAATTTGCGATTGAGTTATAGTTACACACTGAGTAAACAAAATGCCGACGCATTTTTTTAATTAAAAACAAAAATAACAGCAACAAAAAGTAATGAGTTTGTACATGCTTAAATACATATCACTTACGGAAAATCAAACAATTGAAAAATAATAAAGTTTGCAAATCCAATAAACAAGTGAAATGGCCATTCATCAATATAAAACGAATGCATTCTATATAAATTGGCGCCTTTCAAAGACTTATGCGTCAAACAAACTAGGAAAAAATATTTAAAACAATTTGCATATTATGTTGGCTAAATACTGGTTATATTTGTTTAATAGCAATACTTAAAACTAACTGAATATATATTGCACAATATAACCAATATTTATATTATTTTAAAAAATATTTTTTAATAAATTAATTAAAGTAGTTTAATAGAAAAATATTAAATTGATTTATTGAATGACTTTTATCAAATGTATACACCTAATATATTATCGGATAAAATAGGTATATGTTAACTTTTAATTCATTGAAAAACTCAAAAAGATTTTTAGTACCACATACAAATAAAAAAAATCCAAGTGTACCAGGGTAGTCTAGTGCTCCAGTGCTGATCTCAAACTTAGATTCGACTACTATAACAGGCTCCCATTTGACTGAAAAATGTTTCCCGTAATCCATTCAAGCAGTAAAAAACTAATAAAACAAAGTAATCGTAACATTATCGAATTGCAATTGAATATTTTATCTACCAAAACTAAAAACAATTAATTTTAATCAGAAATAAATCAATGTGAAATTTAGAATATCCACACCCAAGTAATCATTCTTTATATATATATATATATATATATATATATATATATATATATATATATAAATTCTAGAAAATATTTTTCACAAACGCCATATTATTTAGAAAACTAATTAACCATTTATTTACCATGTTTGTAATTTGCGTGCGTAATGAGAACGATGGATAAGAGCAGATGAGCACACATCATACCCGATGAAAAATATATATTCATGCGAATAATCTAAACAAAAAGTAATATAAAATAAACTACTTAAATGTTTATATAATAAGTGCAGCATGGTAAACTTTGTCATTCAGCACTCGACATAAACTTGGTAGACATGGGGTCGTTTCCAACCACCAACACTAAATGCGGGCCCACGTTTAACTTTCCTAAAATGTCCACTGCTAAAAGATGTTTCCGTAAAATATTCAAAATAGTAAAAATATGCACGTATATATATATATATATATATATATATATATATATATATATATATATATATATATATTTGTGCGTGCGCATTTCCAAACTTTAACGAAAATCTAATTGCAGTAAGCTAATCTTAAAATTAAAATAAATTGACTTGAACTCTATAAAATTACATTTCAAATTGTACAGAAATATAGCAATAATTGTCATTTATTTTGAGTCAAATGTTTGCAATTATAATTTAAACACTATTGAAATTTGCAAAACGGTGGTACTAGTCCAATAATAGCGATTATATAAAATAATGATTTTCAATAGGATATTGCAAACTATTAGTAATTATAAACCAATAAAATGCTCAATCGTAAATGACCTAGAAAATAACCAATTATCATAAACACAAATATAAGTTCAACCAATCCAAATTAAACACAAATGGAACATAGGTTAATACTAAACAATATAAAATATGTTTGAATGCAAAAACTATAATTATTCTGCTTCATCACAATTCGAATTATAGGAAACAGTAATTTGGTAATTATTTTTATTATACATTTTTAAGCGTACATCGGAAAATGACTAAAACATATGCATTCTTATATATATATATATATAGCTATATATATACTATATATGATTATATATATATATATATATATATATATATATATATATAGGCAATCAAAAATGTTACATTTAACGCAATATAAATTATTTGTCCTTTTAAAATTACTAAATTGCATTAAATAATTCCAAATTTTGCTATGATTGTTACTATTATTTGATTGTTACAGCTTTAATCTTTTACGGGTAACGTTTCATGTCAAGTGGTTATTTAGAAAAGCCAAATGACAGTCCGTAATTAATGATAGAAGTTGGACTCATACCTATCTTTAAAACATAATAAGTTTATAATATTTTCAACTGTAAAATACAAACTCATAAAGGCCTTTTCATTTCACCTACAGTTCAAGGTCTATATTTTATATTGATTGCATTGATTCATAAAAATATATTTCATTAATTTCCATTTTCCGTTGTGTTAATTAAAACCTTGCTGGAATATCTCTACTTAAAATTGACTAGATTCTTTCTTTCGAAATATTATTATTTCATTAATAAATTATTTAATTAAATTGCATTTTGGTAGTTAATAGTCAATGGAAAACTGAAAATCATGTTATAACTTTTCAAACATTTTTCTACACAAAATAAAATTACACCAGAATAAGAAAATTAACTTCCAAAACCTATACCACTTAATCATAGGCTAAAACGCCAAAATCCAATTTCTATAACAACGTAGTTCAATGTCACACTTCAGACCAACGTTAAAAACAAACACACCCAAAACAAAAGTCATAAATGCATTGCGTTCCATTTTGTCAACAATGCCACACATATTGATTAATCATTGTTTAGATATAACAAGATTGGGGTAGGTATAGGCGACAACAAACTTTCGTTATTAAAAAAAAACGTGAAGCAACAAAATGACTCCATGTGTTCGAACATTTAGTCAAATATTATGCGCTTGATCTCATGAGACATGCATTTCAATTAGATCTCCCCGAACAGTTGTTAGCCAAGTTTCCTGACTTCTTCCCACAACCTTCATATTGTCATCATCAATTGTGCTTGCCGGTCTTTCGGGCAAATGTGAAATTTGACCAAGTAATTTTCTTCGTCCAATTGAAGAGTGAACCTCCTTTCGGCTTTCATGCAACCCTGTCATCTAGGTCGTGCTATCACTTTTTCCCCGTTATTTATCGCAATAGTGTTCTCTAGTTGTTTCTGTAGCAATACAGATTTTTTACAGAAGTCAAGTCGTTAACCTTGCGCTAGAATAGTTCATTCCCAGCGAAGTTGAATATATATATATATATATATATATATATATATATATATATATATAACAAATAGAAACACAAATATTATTCCATCCTACTCTCATTTCACAGTACATCACAATGACAAAATTTCAAATAGGCCGCACTGTAAGTCTCACGGAGCCTGTTCTAAACCTAACCAATCAAGCCGATGTTGTCGACACAAGCGAGGACGCCGCAATGATGTGTGGACCAATGACATTGCTCAAACGAAAATATTTAAGGCAAGCGCGTCATTGGATCGTCGCCAACAATACAAGCGACAACGAATTGAAAAAATCAAAACGCGACGCATGGTTGGAACAACCGAATCAACTTCGCGACGATGCAAAAAAAGGCGATGAGGATGTTGATGATGATGAAACGTTCAACAATTTGTCCGTCACAAGCCCACCAATGACAGCTTTCTTCTTGAAGGCCTTGGACAGATTGGAAGCAATTCCCATGACCAACACCAATCGATTCTTCTACACACTTGCTCACAAATTTGATCAAGCGAAAAGTGATTATTCATATTGCAGAAAACAAATATGGACTCATGGAAGTGATTCGTCAATAAATAATAAATGTATCAAACCGACAAATTATCAGGCATTCGATTGTGTTGAAGTCAAGAACAAAAGCATCGTTGAAGATAGAATAAGTAAATTGTTTGTTAGAAAGATTTTTGAATATTTTTCATTGCATTTTAATAATACCAAACGATTATACTTTGCGACTATATCCTTGCGAACATTGGCAACGTCACAAGGATGCCATCTACCAGTCAAGAAACATCGTTATTCTTGTTGTTACGCTTATCAAGCCATCGAAGTCAATCTTTTTATATGCAGGTAACCACATAACCAACCAAAATGAATGAATATTGAAACGTTTAAGCCAAAGGACACATCCCTAATAGAAGCATTAGAGACCAAACACACTTGAACGTTTATGGACTATATTACGACATTTATTACAAACAAAACACCAAACTAATCTCAAAAATTGCCTAAAGGTGACAATAACCGCTTATGTTGAAAAAACCTAAATCCCTTTACATGCACACATTGAAACCCATTTTGTATATCCAAAAAAACAATTCCGAACTTTATTCAACTTGGACCTAGCATCCTACCAGAATAGCTATGGAATCCCTACCATTACTGCAGTGGAAAAGAAGACCGGGTGACCAACGAATAATTTAGGTTGACATTGTAGCACGTGAAGGCAGTCCTTTCATTTATTCTACCGCCACCCCCACCCGTCCAAATAAAATAATTAATTGATATCCGATTGCTTATCTTTTGTAATTGTTACGGATCATTGGAGAGGTTTAACTCAAAATGTAACCTATATTTAAAGTCAGCATACCTCAAGTGTCATTTTTAAGTTCACACTGTAAAAGGTTTTTTGGACTAGCTGAACGATATTAACAGGTAGGAGATGTTAGTCCCCGATAATTATGATAATGGACTTAGTATATTGTGTGTATGTGTTTAAATTAATGTTGACAGCAGAGCTTGAATTATATTATCCTTTATAATCCGATTTCCATAAAGACAGTCCAATGGATCCCATACGCGGCCAGCCAAGATACAGTCAGTACCAGTCGAAATCGAACGAATTACTCAAATGCGTCACAATTGACGAATGTCCACCTCAATGGCAATCGCCCAACGCCAATGGAATTATCATTTGCGACCGTGAAATCGACAACGATAATGACAATAAACATCATGATTCTCAATCAAATTGTGATATGTCGACCACACCAACAACCGTGAATTCGAGAGAAAGATATATTGGAAATTTGTACAAGCAAAAATGCAGTGAGTTATCGAAATTGTGTTTCAAATTAACAATAATAAGTGCTGTGAACTAAATCTAGATGCTAATGATCCTGACGATTTGAGTAATGCTTATAAAATCTCAATTTCTAATGATGGCGATATCCCTGACTGTTCGTCCTCCACGTGATGCATCCTAGTCCAGATGACCATATGTATCTAGACTAATAACAGCACGGATCGAGTGCACATCAATATAACTAGGCTTCCGCTACAGCAGGTGGGTGCAAGAATGCAACCGGAAAAACTAGAAGGTATCTTAAATTAAAAGTATATCATGTAGCCGTTGAGTTAAAAGAAATAAACCTGACAAAAAACAGGCATCCTAGTCAATCTTTGAAAACGGTAGCGACGTCACAAAGATGCCGTCTACCAGCCAAAATTCGACATTTGTTACGCTCATCAAACCATCGAAGTCGATCGTTTCTATGCCATATATGTATGGAAAATAATAAAAAGTTGATCACGTCACCAACCAAAATGCATGAATGAAAGCATGAGCTAAAATTTTTTATAGTAAACTAGGGTTGTAAAAAATGAAAAACTAACCAAAAAGTTGTAATATACGTCCAATTAAATTAGTTATTGAATTTAACTGAATTTAAATGTAGCAAACCTTTTAAATTGTTTTAAAGAATGTGAATAATTTTGGTTTTGTATTGTTGGAAAAAAACTACCTAAATTTATGCCGACAACTAATGTAACTAAAATAGATATACTCAAGAAATTTTAAAAACGCATATAGCTTAAACCAACAAAATAAAAAGATCATTTATTTTAAAAATGTGTAAAAGAATTAAAATTTATATTAGAACACTATCTCCTCCTCAAGATGTAACAAATCAATGGTATTTACCCAAAACGTGAAAACGCATATGTACAAAACTATGGTGCATATTGGATTTATCGTTGTATTAAAGTGCAATAATGACCCCCGGCACTAAAAGTGGACACATATTTGGCTTCAACAAGATATCCACTGCTAAAAGATGTTTTCCATAAAATATTTAAAGTAGTAAAAATAAAAAATTGACAGTCATAGACTACTTAAATAATTTCTATTTTTCAATAAACAATTCATTTAATTGCCAAAAGTGCACATTAAAAAAATTAAAACCAAACGAAAACTGTAAAATATTTATTTACTCAAAACTTTTGCATAATTGTAGAATCCACGATGATAACACCTACCCCACCCTCAGCGCCCAAACTAGATATATAGAACTAAATTATGTTTCAATAATACTTACTAAACAATCAAAAATTAATTACCACAATAATTATATAGAAATAAGTTTATACAAAACCATAAATTAAGTTGGCATAATATATATATATATATATATATATATATATATATATATATATTATTTGTTCTATTGTTTATCAATAAGACAATTTTTATTGATTTTTAATAGTTCATTTATGTAAAAATATATACACTTTAAAAATACAAAACCTTACATTAAAAAGTACAATGCTCATTAGCATATGTGCTTTACTAATCCCATAATCGTTGTCTAGGTGACGAAACGAAATAAACACCAAAAAAATATGCAATCAAGTCATTGTGATAAATACTAAATTCATAATTATAAAATGCAGCATCATAAGAACAAGATATGTAAATATACAAAATCAAAACACCGAAGTTATTTTCAATTTGGATGTAAACAATAAAAAATAATCATTAAACTCAAAGCGCGATTATAATGAATCAACAAATTCAAAAAGTGGAGCTCAATAGATAAACGAATGACAAGTGCAATTAAATGTTGCAACATAAAAATAAGCAAATTCTATTTTTATTTTTATTATGTATAAAGAAAGTGTAAATCAGCAAGTGTAAAATTTCAGTTAAAAACGTTTAATAAATCAAGTCTTGTTAAACAAGTTTAATTGAAAAGTTAAAGCACAATTTTACAGTATTAAACAAAAATACTTGTTTACGACAAATAGATTTATTACAAAATGGATTATGTTTTTTCATTAGCCTACAATGTATATCTCAATTCCAAGTATTAATCACTTGGATACAAAGAGAATATGGTGAATTACATAGTTATTAATTCTATATTTGGACGTCATATTTCAATAGTGACAAACACAGGAGAACAACGACGTTACTTGGTATATTTGTGACAACGCCACTGTTTGCATAGAATAACAAGGCTACCTGATTTTGTCAGGGTTAGATTCCTTAAAAGAAGGACTATATCTGGTATACAAATACCTTAAGATATCTAATAAGTACCCTGGGTGTATGCTTGCACCCACTTGCCGAAGCGCAATCTCCTTTATTCAACTGTGCACTCAGTTTCTGCTGTACTAGTGTAGGTACTTGAGTGAACCTAGGCCAGGATGCGGCACGTGGATGTGACAGTCAGAAATATCACTATCGTTGAGACTTAAAAATTATTACTCAAATCCTCAAGATCATTAGAATCCTTTGGATACAAACTGTACCACCAAAAATATACAGTGTTTTTGTCACATCTGTGCTATCTATTAAATACAAATCATTTGGTCAACTATTTATTTTCTAACTAATATAGATTTTCAACTTCGATTCAATCGCCATCACAACAATATGCTTAAACGCAAAGAAACACCAGAGTCCAAATCAAATGATGATAATTGTACAATTGACAGTGTGAAATTTGATAGAAAGCGCTTTTACGAATACCGAAAATATGTAAATCAACCGTTAAAATTCAAACAATTCGGTAAAAAACACCGTCCCAATCCCTTGAACTAGATGACTTCCACTGATTGTTTACATACACACACGCATATATATATATACATTGATGATAATTAAATGCTGTACAATACATTTTATGCAATTAAAAATACTTACTAATATAAAACTAATAATATAATAATAAACAAAGTTAAGCAATAGTGTAAATTATCAAATCCCATTTATTAACTATCAACGAAATAAACCATTTTCGTGTTTCACTTTTCTTTTAAATAGTACAAAACTAACGTTTGCACATTTATAAAATGTAAAACCTACTGTCATTCTATTACTTTAATTAATAAATCGCTCATTTTTTTAAAAATTGATACAGCGAAAAATCAATAATACACCACAGAACTGGATGGGCATGTGATTGAACGCCAACACCGGCACAAAATACGGGCACCCGTTTGGTTTTGTGAAATGTTTGTTTAAAATTTTCCATTAAGCAGTAACAACAAAATAAATAATAAAGTATTAAAATGCTAATAAATATACAATTGTAGCTATGATAAATAACGGTCAGTTAACGTTAATTAATGCTTAAAATACAGTTAATGCGTTCCTGTTCTAAATCATATTCTTTTAATTTCTCACAATAAAAATTAGTTGCGTTTAAAATAAATAAATATTATCATAATTCCTATCAAAAACTTTTCTATAATTACCAATAAATTAATATTATAGAGATCAATAATTTAGTTTAATAAAAACATATTACTACTTTTAAATAAGTAAGTAAACTATTTAACGTTAAATAAAAACTAAATTCAATTATAAAATGTATAAAAGGTTTATTTAAAAAAACGTTCAATACACTGGCCATTGTGTATTTGGATACTGAATTATAAATGTAAAGTTAACATTTTTACTACTTACCCATCCAAACCAATGAGCAAACGAAAAATAAGTGGTAAAAGAATATTTACAATTCAGATTTAAATAGAAATCGATATGAGATTTGTTAGCATCTACAAAATCTCCAATTTCTGAATCAACAAGTTCTTTTTTCATTGTCGGAGTGTGGATAATCAATATGGTCCTGCCATTCAATCTAAAAAAATCAACAAAGTACTTGTTCTATTGTATTGTATACCCAAATATTATGTAAATAAATAAAATTTCAATTATCAAATCTACTATAAATACACTTAATTCATCATCTTCAAATTCGAAGTAATTCAAAGTTGAAAACATAAAATTATTTTTTTATCCCAAACAAAATGTTAAGTTTAAAGTAGTGGATTTCTTCAAATGTAGATTTATAAAATGAATAATTGTAAAACTGTTTCATAGTTAATAGACAATACCCGTACAACGGTACAACGCTCAACTTCAACCTGGCGGACATGGATTCGAATCCCACCACCGACACTAAATGTGGACCCATGTTTGACCTCAATAAAATGTCCACTGCCGAAAATGTTTCCGTAAAACATTCAAAATAGCAAAAATAAATTAAAAACCCGCCTGATTTTCTAAAAAATGTTTCTCTTAGTCGAATGACAACATATAATAATAATAATAATAATAATAATGTCGCGGCAACAAAAATTGCGCTGGTTTGATGACGTTCTTCATAGAAATCGTGATGCAATCTCACGTATCGTAACTATGGCTTGTCCAATTGGAAGAAAAGGAAGGGTAGTCAAAAACATACTTGGATGAATGTTATTCAGAACAATATTTACGTTATTTTGGCCCAGACTTTATCTTTGAAACAATGGCTAAATTGTTGGAATGATACATCTCTGCACGCCTACGAAAACAGTAAACAGTGAAAGGGGATTATTTGGAATGCTACGCGAACTGGGAACTAATAAAAGAGTGACTAAACTTGTGTTTGTTTCATATAATAATAGTGTACAATAAAACAGATTGCAAGTACCCTGTACAAGCAGTTATACAAGCTGTATAGTCAAACCTTAATCCCCACTAGTTTAAGTGTAAGATGCACCACGTAATTACCATAATCAAAAACTAAGAATTCATAAACCTTGCAAAAATCTTTTAAAAAAATTAGTATTCTACTATAAGTAAATAACTTTAGCAAACTTGTGACGATTTCGATATAAGTAAACCAATTTCAACAAATCCGTTTTTGTAAAATATGTTTGATTTCAATTAATTAGTAATCTTAATTAAATCATCCATTATATAATATCATTTTTCTATTAAAAAAACTATAAAAACTCCATTTTCAATTTCATGCTGTAATTTGTTTCTCATCTAAACAAAACATACTTCAAATGTTCATAGTAAAAGTAATTGCACCACGGAACACTGACAGTAACCAAACCGTGGAAATCTATATATATATATATATATAATTGAATTTTTTTTAATGAACATACTGATAGTACGCTAACATCAATGAATAGTTTTTCATTACAGAGAGACCATAAATTGAGCACCTAGGAGGCGCACGACTTGTACTTTATCTCAACAAAAAAATCTATCTACTACTATTAATAATGATAAGTAGTGTATATATAGTTTTTTAAATATCCTTCTAAGCCACAAAAAATCATTTAAACTTCATACAAAATAAACCTTATCATATTATATATATATATAAAAACCCCTTTTTGCTTTGTAGTACTACACAAATATTACAGCAAAACCAACAACAACAATAACAAAGTCTGTTGGCATTAAATATTCTGCAAATCATTTTCGGCTTCACTCAACCTTGTCATCTGGTAACTTTGCCATCCAGAAACGTTGTTTGCCGGAATGGCGTCATCTTTCATTGTTTTCGCAGCAGTATAAATGTTTACAAAGGCCAGGTTGCCAACCTTGCGCTCAAACCCTCCTCCTTTATCCAGGCTTGGGACTGGCTAGATTGAATCATTTCTAACCTTATCATAGCTAAGTTTTATTCAAACATCAATACGCAGGCATATAATCAAACAATAATCAAACATTAAACTAATACTGATTGTGGAAAAAGTACGGACCGAAACGTTAGAGTTAGGTGAAATGGATGAGCAACGGATCGAGTCACACTACCAACTCTGAATACAAAAACTCGTTTCAATTCGCCAAGTGTCCGCTTGTTAAAAATTGTTATCCCATAAAACATTCAAGCAGTGTCAAACAAACAACCCAACCAAACGAAAAAATATCATAATTTAAATAAGTCTCTATTGCCAAATCAAATTGTGCACACATTTTAGTTTTGTATGCGCACTTGTTTGGTAAAACTTGGCTGAAGTTTATTGCTCAAACGTGTTACAAAAAGAAACGTTGTTCAGCAAATGAACAATTAGAAAAGTCAAACGGTGGTTTCCGTTTGGTAGCTGTGGTGAATCGACGCCCATCCTGCTACAAGCCTCAATGCCTTAGTTACCTCTCCCGTTCCAACAATTCATTCACTGTTATTGGTGTGAAGTAGTTACTGCTTCATTGTTTCTGTGTGTACAGATTATTAAGCGAATAGCCTAATAAGTGTAGCAAACGTAGCATCCTTGTGGACTATTCACAAAAATTGACAAAGCCGCCTAATTATTTTTTTCAAGGTCAAACGGTTACATAGGGTATTTTTAGTACCCTGTGTGTATGCTTGCACTCGTCCGCACTTGGGCCCTAATACGTTAACCTAGATACCTAGGTGCATCTAGTCCAGTAAAAGCTACGTGGAAGCAACATTCAGGAACATCACCGTCGTTGGAACATGTGATTTCATAAGCATTAATTACATCTTCATGACAATTAGTATCCCAAAGATAATAATAAAATGTTTCTACAATTTGATTGATTTTTAGCAAATGACCATTGAGCAGAGCTAAAAAACAGTCATATTTTTAATAATACAATAAAGATCACTATCAAGTTATCTTAACAAAGATTAAAACCCTTTATAGAGTTCGATAGAATAACGATCATATTATACACTGAAATTAATGTAAACATCCATAATACTTTGTGTGTTAAAAACACTTGTTAACATGTAAACAAGATTATTATCTAAAATAGTATAAATCAACTTAAACAAATTTTAACTAATAAAAATAAAATTGCAACGTATATTGGAACAAGTAACCAAATTACCATCTGTCGCGCTGCATTTGGAACTGAGAATTTGTACATGCAAAGCAGGCAAAGATGGTCCCAATAAGTACTTATCCTTTGGTAAATAATAGCGATAAAAAAATGAAGAGCGCTGATTGGCAGACGAAACCGAACGCACACTGACAAAAGGCAAATTACGTTGGAAAGACACAAGTGAAGTTTTTGTAGGCAAGTCGTAGCTTATATGTTCATTGAGACTAGTTGTGGAATCCATCAAAACGGTAACCTTGTAATAAATTAATAAACAATTTCTATAACCAAAAGTATGCACTTTTCTAATGGGGGGTGAGTAAATACTTATTAATACATATTATTTAGATGACTGGTTATTAATAGCTACCGTTGTAAACGCTTTTCAAATATATTATATATTTAAGTTTGTGAACCTATCAAAATAAAATGCAACCAGTAATTATTTGAATAATACAAATTATGTTTATATTTTAAATAGATTGTTTAAACTTAAATAACATTATTAGTTTAGTACATTTGGCAGTTAACATAGCGTACAAGAGAAATGTCACTTAAATTATAGAATATAGAATACTATATAATAATTGAAAATGTATTTTATGATGAATGTATCTCTAGTGAGATAGTAAAGCTTAACAATAATAATTATTATTATTATATATACATGTATATTGTAAGTAATAAAAAATTATAAAATATCAACTGGTGCAAAATCGAAAATGGAATAAAATGATTAACATGATTTATAAAGATAACTATTAACAAAACTACAGATTACATGCAACTTTTTCAGTTACCAAATAATTAAATACATTAAGAATTTCAAAAAATGCAATATTCTATGTGAATGCCATTCTTTTGAACAACCTAATCCAGGTGTTGATATATTCTTGTTTCATCTGATATTGAATAATAAACCGAATGCGTTCACATAAATCCTCGATCTCAGTATGCATACTGATGTTACGCTTTAGCCCGGACATTAATGTTATTGAAAAATTTTCAGTATGCCAAAGCGCAACATCAATAAGCATACTGAAATTGAGGGTTTATGTGAACGCATTCGGTTTGTTGTTCAATATGCAATGAAATAAAAATATATCAATAATCTCATTAACAGCATTCAAAAACTCCTGGATCATGTTGTCCAAAGAATGCTGTTTACTACTAAAGGTCTCCCTTTGCCCAACATTAAAACAGCTAAAGAAACATTTTCCGCCTCACATTGCATTTATCAGTTCACTTGCAGTTGCGGTGACAAGTACATTGGTCAGACAGTGCGTCGCTTAGCTAATCGGGCTAAAGAACACATTCCCAACTAGATCAATAATAGGTCAAGCGGAGGTGAACACTCATGTATTTCTTCCATATTACGTTATCTACTACAAACTAAACATCAGATCAATTTCAAAAATTGTTTTAAAGTGTTAATTACTTCTCCATTTTCGAATATGTTGATAATTCTCGAATCTGTTTATATTCACACATTGAAACCTGCTTCGTGTGCACAAAAACAGTTCGTCACTCCATTGAACTTAGCTTGGTCGTAATGATTGTGTGTGTATGTTTGTGAGTTGTACTAATTTAAATGTTATCTGTACCCCTTTTTTGTATATATACACTAAAATGTTATATGTTTGTGACTGACGAGAATATACGAACTGAATTCATCTCACAGTTTACGTCTTCTTATATTTTTATTTAGAATTATGGTTGTTTTTCAATTGTATATTTTATAATCGAAGTGACATTTCTCTTGCGTACTATGTAGTTGCTAGAGCTGTTTTAGTTAAATAATCACTTTGCGATAATTGTTCTGACAATTGTAATCTAGGATGTACCACATTGAAGTCATCACTGTAAATTAAAACTTTTTAAGCTTATCAAACTTGGAATGAATGAAGAGGTGGTTCCGTCACCAACTTATCTTATGTTAATTATAATGAATAAAAGTTCAACTTACTGAAAAATAATTAGTTTGCTAAAAAAATCTAATTACCTCAATTTAAAAACGTTTGCAATTTATTAACAGAAGCCCGTGTAACTGCTAAACTGTTTTTAGTTCAACTTACAATTTAATAATAATAAGAAGAAGAATTGTAAAAATAGACTATTCAACTAGTTCATTTTCAAATAAAAGAATGTTTTAGCAAAAACATTACAAATAATTATGCAACAAAGTAATCTTAAACAAATTAATCATTCCTAGTGCGTCCTTTATCTTAGTGCCTATAAAAGTCCACCCTAAAATAAACTCACCGGTATTTTATTATAAGGCTTAGCCAATATGGCTAAATAATTGTAAGCATTTGGAAAACGTTTGTCGGAATGCAAATGATGGTGAGAAGTATTGGAAACAGAACCCAATTTGATGTGTGCCAGCCCCATTGACAAAAATTGATTTTTACGATCCGGAAGCCATGTTGTCGAAAAAACATCCGAATGCAGTGGAACTATATTTGAACTTCAATTATATATATATATATATATATATATATATATATATATATATATATATAACAAAACTCGTGCATTATCATCATCGGAAATAAACATCATCCACCGGTTATTATCGCTCAGGACAGTCCAAATTACCGAAACATTTGCAAATATATCGACTTTCACAACGTGCACTGAATGAACGATACTTCAGGTATGCTGACTTTAAATGCTAATTACATCCCGAATCAAACCCCTCCAATGCTCTCTATTATCTAGAATCGGACGCCCAATTAAGTACTTCATTTGGACGATGTTGTTCAGTAGCAAAAATAACTACAGACAAGATTCAATTCTATTTGCTTCAATAAGCCAAGCCCTTAATAAAATCAATATTGGGCTACTAATATACGATTATTAATCTTTATATTGCGTCATCATGATTAAATCGTACCCATTTGATCACACATTTAGAAACACCCTACATTACGAAATGTAAATATATTGTACCTAAAGGCATAAATAAACAATTGTTACCGAAACATGCAAATGCGTAACATAATTCATTTAAATAAACAAAGCAACATCAATACTGAGCAACACTCACCATTGACCTGAATGAAACTTGGAACACGAGTACAGCCAGATATCTGGACACTTAAAAAAGGGTTGTAATAAATATTGACAAAGGATAAAATGTAAGGTCAATATAAATCATCAATAAATTAAGTATACATCATTTACTGCAAACCAAAAATCATCAAGTCGATTTCCAAAAGACGCCCATTACTTATCAAGCTTCCAATATTTTGAAAATCCTTCAATCTGCTTATATTCACAAATTGACACCTAGTTTGTGTGCATAAAAACTTAACTTGGACGTTATATATATATATATACTGATTAGTTATGTTCGTGATTGACAAGAATACATTAAATGAATTCATCTCACAGTTTACGTCTTCTAATATTTTTATTTGGTATTTTAAGGTGCATCTAATGTATTAAAATTAAAGAATTGGCCGTTTCCCGCACTAGTGAAAAAGTAACAAATCGAATTGATTTATCTATTGATGGGAGAATAAATGGAAATACAATAAATAAGCATTACTGTCTGCACGTGTTTAGCCTGTATTGCGCATTTCTACAGTCGAATGTTCTTACTACTACTCACTAGAATGAACTCTAACAACAAATAAAATGCAATTCTAAAATAAGACACACAATGTTGCAAAATTCAACTTCAAGCACCTGGAAATGTTTAACAAATAGTGCAAATTGTATTTTTCTAAAGAACACAACTTCTAACATTAAACAAACGTTCATCTTATCTGAATTTACCCTGTTTATCTAAAACTATATTTGACTATTACACAGTTAAAATTGGAAGAAAAAAACATTTTTCTCTTAAAGATATCACCTAACAGTCGTAACATTGATGTTGTTAAAAAATGGATGGAAAAGAAGGCCAGGCGGCCAACGGAAAATTTGGACAGACATTGTAGCATGCGAACTCAGTCCTATTATTTATGCTAAGCCCCCTCGTCCAAATGAATTATTTAAATGGGCGTCCGTTTGTTTACCCTATGCAGCCAACAGGGATCATTGGAGGGGTTTAACTCGGGATGTAATTAACATTTAATATCAGCACACCTCAAGTGTCGTTCTTTGAGTACACACTACAAAAGTTGACGTTTTTACAGACGCTTTGGTTTTGTTGGACTACCCTGAGTGATAATAACCGGTGGGGGATGTTTATCCCCGATGATGATGATGATGATGATATTTCCACAGCATGTAAAATAATTGACTCCGATGGAGTGTTAAACGTAGAAGACTAACACCGTTTCTTGGAAGGTAAACGGCATGCTTCTAAAGGCACTACTGTTCACAAAAATTGACAATTGTCGCAGTTACCTTTGTTAGCCTAAAGGCTAAATATGGTATATGTTTACCCTCAAAATATCCTGCCTATGCACTAACATCTATCCGTCGTAGCGGAATGCCATTTATACCTCAGTGCATTCAGTTTCTGCTATATTAATCTAGGTGCTTGAATGTAACTAGTCCATATAGAGAAACAGTCAGGAATATTATCAGAAATCGACACTCTATAAGCATTGCACAAATGTTCAGAATCACAAGCATCCTAATGTTTGTGGGTTTTCCGCCTTGCAGCGAAATGACATTCATTATTAAATATTGTGTATATAATGCAAGCAATTAATTCCTAATTTTCGTTTATAATTGACGCTACATTTTATATTACTCCAGCTTTAATTATAAATCAAATAATCGAAACCGATCGTTTAATATGCCGACTACAACAAATATTTATATTCGTTGTAGGTGGTGACACAGTTGCCTCTTCATTATATATATATATATATATATATATATATATATATATATATATTCCACAAATGCTTACAAAAGAAACTATAACTAAAACGTCTTCATCTTCAAACATCGGACCGACTTGGATTAATGTTTCTTCCTACAAAATAAACAAAACAAAGCAAACTACTTTAAAATTTAAAACACATAAAAGCACAATCACATTATTCAACCTTATGGTAATTAGATCACTAAAAATCTATTTATTCTATATAAAATTTCCGAACATGAAAACAAATAATTTCACATTCCTCAATATCAAATGTTATATCACAATTTCAAGTTGAGCAAGACATGACCCGATCAATGAAAATGTACAATTCATAACTGCGCCGTACTTCTTTTAAGTTTATTTTGCCAATTTTATTAAAACACTACACATCCCTTCGTTCTAAATTGAGATTTTGATTTTGTGCTTACCGCATACACATCGAGGAAAACCCAATTAATTTTATACAAACTGGACTTTCTTAAATGTTCAAAGCAAATTGTCTATATGTAAGCCAATTCCAATACATTATCTCTTCATTCATTAAAATGATTTTTAAATTGGCCTTCATCGTAATAAAACTAATCGCTCCAATGAACAAAGTTTAAAAGGCGTTAGTACAAAACATTAAAATTGTTGCAATATAACAACAAGCTACAACTTCACAAACATGTGTATCAATACTGTATCAACTTAAAATACAGATTAAAACAAACATAAACAACGTATAATGATGATTAATTTTCAATTACTTTCACAGTAAGCATAAAACGTCTTTCGTTAGTACGATTCAGCCACACGTTTGTCACAGGAGAACCGTTCTCTCTAATGGTGTTAAATCCATCCAATCTTCTACTTTTTGTAAAATCCAATTGCAATGGGTGAGTGAAAAGCAAGTTGCGAAAAATATTGACAAGAACGTTTGGTTGAAATGAAAACTTTTCAAATAAATAAAAATCAATAATTCAATGTTATCGCTCGCATATGTATACATTGAAAGCATGTTGGCTTTGACGAATAAAAACAACAAGTCGCCAAAACGTTTTGATTTTTTTTTAATAAAGCATACATACTACTGACTACTAATATTTTAAAATTCATTTTAAACATATTTCGAAAAAGTTCAATACAACTTACAGATGCGTAATTTAACAATAACGAATTCAGTGTATACATCAACTGCTGACACCTGAATTTTATAATAAAACGTACATTTAACACACACAAACACAGACTGTACAAATGATAAATTTTAATTATCAGCAGTAATTGCAACAGATTCTAATATTTAAATTAACAATGCTTAGCTATCGTATACCCATGTGGCATGCTAATAATCATGCTAATTTGTTCCTGCACCTAGCACATCCTGGACTAGGTGTAACCAAGCTCCTAGATTAACACAGCAGAAACCGAGTGCACAGAGGTATAACTGGGTTTCCGATTTGACGGATCGAAGCAAGTATACAGACAAGGTATCTTAAGGTAAACGTATACTATATGTGGCCGTTGAACTAAGGCGGACTCTTCAATCTTTGCAAACAGTGGCGATGTCACAAGGATGTCGTCTACCAACCAAGAAACTTCGTTATTCTTCTTTGTTTGTTATGCTTATCAAGCCATCAAAGATTATAGTTCATTATGCTGTTCAAATATAGAAATAATGAAAAGATAACTACAACACCGCCAAGATGAATGAATAAACATTCCAATGTGTATTCTAAAAACGAACAATATAAAATTACGTAGAAAACATCGCCCCTACATGCAATGGATGAATGTGTCTCATTGACTTCTAATTTTAACAAAATATCCTACTTTTTATTCGTTTATGTTTGTCCATTTTAATTTTACTGTTTTGAAGTTGTACGGATCAGTAAATGGACCTTCAACAAAGCCAAACAACGGTCAACATTTAGTGTTGTTGATGACGCAACTTCAACCTATGCACATCGAGTGTCATGTCTAGCGCTCTTCCATCATTTATTCATTTTGGTTGATGACATGATCGCCTTTTCATTATTTTCCATATTTCGACGGCATACTAAGCGATCAACTTCGATGGGTTGATACAAACGTAAAAGAATAACAAAGTTTCATGGCTAATAGACAGCACCTTTTCCAAAGATCGACGAGGCCACCTGAATTTGTGTCAGGGTTAACTCTCTTAGCCCAACGGCTACATGTGGATGCATTTTAAGTACCCTGAGTGCATGCTTGCACTGGGCACTCAGTCCTTGTTGTTACTAGTCTATATGCCTAGGGGCACCTAGTCTAGGATACACCACGTGGAGAACGAACAGTTAGGAATATCACCATTATTGGAAATTGAGACTTTATAAGCATTACTCAAATCTCAAATCTCTCAAACACTCAGAATTATTAGCATTCCTCCGTCCGCACCCCAACAACGTAATAGCACTGATTTATATATCGTTGACATATGATTCACGAGCTTCCAACTATTTTCTCACCTAATACAACAGAGCTCAAAAAAACGGATAAAAATAAACACATTTCTATAACTGATTATTAGACAAAAAGAAAAAAATATCATTATTTCCTTATAAACTAGGTATATCATACTCACCACATAATTTTATAATGATCACAAGAAGCCCATACGTGCTTAACAGATGAAGTACGAAGCGAAATACTGTTCAAACCATTATAGCCCTGATCAACATTGCCTGAAACATCTAAAACCTACAAATGTACACACACACATATATATATATATATATATATATAAATATATATATATATATATATATATATATATATATATATATATATATATATATATATATATATATATATATATATATATATATATACATATATATATATATATATATATATATATATATATATATATATATATATATATATATATATATATATATATATATATATATATATATATATATATATATGTATATTATATATATATATTAGATAAACGGACTGCTGTCAAAATCAATGCAAAATAATCAATTTGCTTTTGTAACAATATTGATATTAAACACGTCTAGGCTGTACTAAAAAATTCGTTAAACATTATATTAACAATATAAGTGAAATACTTTACAAAAACTACTATCTTATACCAATATCAGGTCAAAAACAATAAGACTGGCTTTTAAAAAATTGAAAAACAAGCAAGTTAGTTGCTTAAAAATAATTTATACTATGAAATTTGCATGCATATATAAAAATAAATAATAAAAGCTGTACATCTTAATAATTTAGGTAATATGCATTTCTTTCTAGAAATTTCTCAGTATTCAATGTAAGAGAGCCTACGCAATTTAGCCTAATGTGGAATTTGATTTTGCATTACATAATTAAATATTCTTACTTAAACATTTTTATTCCTCAAACTATTTACATTATATTTTAAAATAAATTTAAAAAATTACAATTATATTAAGGATTGTTTTGTCTGTTTATTTTATTCAAGAAACAATGGATTTAAACAAAATATTCAAATTAAATCAGACAAACACATGTACCGGTAATAAAATAAAGTATCTTGGGGTAAACATAAAAAGCAAACTTACCTGGCGTGAGCATATATTTATAAAACCAAATTATTGTGCTACTACATAAGAAGATTAAGAAAACTAAATGCTGATAACTACAATACCAAATAATCTTGTCTTTATCCTTTAATATATCCTTTGGTATTTAATTATATTGCTCATCTGTAATTTCTCTTGGCTTATTAAAACAAGATTATGTTGTTTTAAAAAGATGCTTATCTTTGGTGTCAAAATTTGCAGAAATTAAATGTTCTATCTTATTGAATGATATTGTTAATAAACATTTAAAATCCTGTATCCAATTAGCATCAAAGATTGAAAGTAATAATACTCACCCACTACATACAGCTCTAAACAAATCCAGAGCTTCTGGAAAAACAAAAACTTACCTGCACATGAAAGCCAAAACTAATTAATACAAATACTCATATCCGCCATACTTATCCAGAATCAAACAAAATTAGACTTCTAACAAACCTACCAAC
Organism: Cardicola forsteri; assembly: GCA_025895645.1. Lineage (NCBI taxonomy): Eukaryota > Metazoa > Platyhelminthes > Trematoda > Strigeidida > Aporocotylidae > Cardicola > Cardicola forsteri. The sequence goes on along the minus strand of JAKXYG010001430.1, from coordinate 51,046 downwards.
GTACGACGCGTTTGTTTGAACTAATTTAGACATTCTACAGCATAAAGGTAACTGTGGATTATAATGACTCATTCAATGTATAGTCATTTTGAATTGATTATATCGATTATATTAATATTCATTATTATGACATTCTATATTTCATTTTGTTCCCATTATTAAAACTACATTGTTATTTTATTATTTTATTTATTTGTTTGATGGTGAAAATGTTTTTATGCTGAATGTATCTTAGTGATATATAAAGGCTTAATATAATAATAATAATAATAATTTCAAAAGTATAATAAAAATTATGTTAACTTTTCCCAAATATAGACTAGAGCATAGTTTTCGTTCACCGTTCAATACTCACCATATTTTGATAAATTTCTGTACTCAATTTTATAATATTATTTAACAAACGAGAACTTTAAACTAACTTTGACTGCAATAACTTCAAATTATTTTTAAAATAGGGTCGAACTAGTAATTGATTAAGGTAACACAATTTCATTTGCTGTATTCATCGTGGTGTGTGACATTATTTCTCCATTTCTACAGCAAATCAAACAAACAAATTCAGCGATTTCATACGCATGACAAACGATGAGGAATAGCAATATTTCTTGGCTGTCAAAGGACCTCACTGTGACGTCGCCACTGTTTGCAAAAATTGACAAAACCATCTAATTTTCGTCACGTTAATGTCTTTTAATCCAACAGCTACATATTACATATAAATACCTTGAAATATCTTTTAACTATCCTTTAATGTATATTTGCACTCAATCTCTAAGACTTAAACCTGGTTATACCACTGTACACACGGTTTCTGTTTTTAGCCTAGATTCTTAGGTTCATTAAATCTAAGATGCACCACACAAAAGTATGGAAAAGCCACCACCGGCACTAAAATGCGAGCCCACTTTCGGCTTTGCTGAAAGATGTTTCTTGTAAAACATTCACAGTAATAAACCTTTTTTTAAAACATTATTACCATTATTGAAAATCGAGACTTTATGAGTAATACTCAAATTCTAAGGATCATTAAATAACGCGGATTTACGTAATTCTAATATTTTTTAATTTTCTTCAAACAGTAGATTATTCGCTTAAAAATAACCTAGCAGTTGTAGAAAAATACGTTGATATGCTAATATTGCAATCAGCTTTAAAAAATAATTGAGAACCACGAAACACCTCAAATTATTAAAATTATGGTTTTCTATGTTTATTCAATATATTGACATATTTTTCTCAATCAAACATTTTAGAAAAATTGTGTGGGTTGTTTTAAAGCCAGTTAAACAAATGGTGGTATTGTGCTTCGTTGCTACGGTGAAAGTTGATGTACAATAAGGGCACGATTCGGTATCATAATCACTGTAGTATCATTGATTAGCTCTTGTAACTTTACCTTGTTATATTGAGCACACATACATTGTGCTAAACATTCTTCAAACATTATAAATATTAACATGTATACACCTGACCAGGTGTACAGTCATGGATATAACAAATGGGTAGTACATTACATACCAGTAAGTCGTTTCGATCGCCCGTCAACGAAACAAACACCAATGGATAGTTTGTCATTTGTGATATCGTAGTCAGATAATTGTGAACACGACGATAAATGTGATTCATTTCAAATCCAGAAATAATAACTAAAACATTAAACAACATTTTTTAAATATAAAATAAATGATTACATTTCGTACGTTAAAGGTATTGTTGGTTATAGTATATTGTAGAATTAAATAAAACTTTTTAAAATAAAGTTAAACGTATAATTATATAGCATTAGTTGTAACGGGGTAGTCTAACGGTACAGCGCTCGATTTGGACCTCGGTGGGCATATATTCGACTCCCACCACCGGCACTAAAATGTGGACCCACGTTCGGCTTTGCTAAAATGTCCACTACTGAAAGATGTTTCTCGTGCAAACATTCAAAGTACTAAACATTAAATAAAAATTAAATTAAAATAAATTCAAATTTAGTAGATAACATAGTATTGGAATAAAATAATATAACTTTGTTTGACTGAATTGGTTACACGTATGATGACGCACTTTTTTGTTTTCGTAATTGTTTTGAGTTCACACGTGATTCCTCTACTTTGCAATCTCATTTCTCCCGACTCATTGAGAGCTTATGTTTTCACTTCGATGTCGTTGTAATAACAATCTACTAAACATCAGACGGCATCTTCAAAAGTCTGTTAATATGCAGCCAAGTGCACAAAGACAAATTTCCACCAACTGCTCCGACTTCGGCGATCAGAAGAACCATTGCAATTAGACCAATCAAAAACGATATTCGTTAAAGCTCATTTTTATTGATTTTTTTAATTCAAACAAACAAATTCTGTAGTTTGGTGTTTTTTAATTGTAATTAAAAGTTGTAAACATTCTTTTATTTTCATTTTGGTTAGTGACGTGGTCACCTCGTCATTATTTTTCATATACTGCATATAAACGATCAACTTCTATAGTTTGATAATCGGAACAATTGTAGAATATCAAGGTTGTGACGTCGTCACTGTTTGCAAAGATTGATGAGGCTGTCTGATTTTCTGCCAGGGTTATCTCCTTTAGCCAACGGCTACATATACCTTGAGATACCTTTTAAGTAGCCTGTGTATATGCTCGCACCCACCCACTGTAGCGGAAGCCTAATTATACTGCTGTGCACTCGGTCCTTGTTGTTATTAGTTTAGATTATTGTGGGTATCTAGTGCAGGATGCACCACGTGGAAGATGAACAGTCAGGAATATCACCATCATTGGAAATTGAGACTTTACAAGTATTACTCAAATCCTCAGGATCATTAACATCCTAGTTGCAAACGAATTGTAAGATATATTTTTAAAATATCAATCTGTTCAATCATATGTTTTTTGTAATTGTTATGCAAAAAAACGGAAACAATTACCTGGTTGATAGATTGGACTTGCCAGCATCATGACCAATTTGACTCTAGTTTGATTGATATTCCATTTTGATAACGTGTTTAGAATTATTAATGAACCCTAATGCCAAACATAATAAAACAAACAATTAATGCGTAAATATGGAATAGTTAAACATTTTATTTTATGTATCGTTTTTTTTATTTTACGTTTGCTACTTTGAATGTTTGCACGAGAAACATCTTTCAGCAGTGGACATTCTAACGAAGACGAACGTGGGCCCGCATTTTAGTGTCGGTGTTGGGATTCGAACCCATGCCCACCGAGGGTTTCTTTTCTAATAATTCGTTTATTGGATAACCATCAAATTTTTAACAATTTGCCGTAATTAATCATCAGCCAACAACAAGTTATCGTCGTAAAAACCCTAATGCAATCAACCAAACCGTATATAGGACAAAAGGAATGGTAGTCAACATTTTTCGAGAACGAATGTTGTTCATGATAATCATTGACTATTTTTTGTCCGGTTCATCATTACAAACACAAAAGTCAAGTTATTGTACATCTCCAAATCTACTGAACGAAAGAAATAAAATCTTTCTCGTCCTTCCCCATTATTATAAGCCGTACATCGAAATATATATATTACAACAATAAACAAACCAAGTGCAACTTACTACGGAATGCCCTATCAGAATTACTTCTTTCAATGGTTTCGATTGTGAATGATACAAGCGAAATAATTGCTCAATTGCCAAATCTAGAAACTCTATCCATTAGATTAATTTAAAGTATTAATACGATGCATACTTGATTGTTGCTCAATTAAACGCCCACTAAAAACGGAAAATTCCTGCAAAAAAATCAATGCCAAATAGTTTTCTTTAAATAAAATTCATTTGTTTACTTACTTCAGTCCTAGTATTTGAATGTTTCATAGGAAACATGTATAGCAAGTGGACTAAACAAAGATGAGCATTTAGTGTTGATAATAAAATTCAAACCCAGTCGTCCCCCTAATCTACAAATCTGACATCCCGACCCAAAATTTGATATTTTTAATTTCACATAAAAAACCTTGTTAATAAGTATCAATAAATTTGTAAACTTTTAGTATTTCAATAGTACCGGGGTGGTCTAGTGGTACAGCGCTCGATTTGGACCTGGGTTCGAATCCCACCACCGGCCCACTAAACGCAGGCCCACGTTCGGCATCGTTAAATGTCCACTGCTGAAAGTTGTTTCGCGTAAAACATTCAAAGTAATAAAAAATAAATAAATAAATAGTCATAGTAAAAAAATTAAAAAATTATGTGCAAAGTAACTTGCCTTATATATGTAATAATAATTAGTAGTAATTATTACAATTAGTTAGTAAAAACAAATAATTAACATGTATTACTCAAAAACTCCTTAAATGGGAAATCGACTTGCTAGTTTACATATTCGTGTAAATCAATATTCAACCCGTTTAGTGAGTCAGTAATTTAAATTTAAATAAATATTGGGGTTAGTAATGTGGTTAATCCTCTATTATTTCTGTATTTGACGATCATCTTAAATATTTGACTATCATTTTTACAAAATCCTTGAATATTCAACAAACGTATAAAATTAGTGCAATCTTTCGTCTAGTAGACAGCATCCTTGTGACAGTGCCACTGTTGACAAAGATTAACGAGGCTGTCCGATTTTTTGTCAGAATTGTGCTTCACCTCGACGGTGTACCATAAATAAGCGTTTGCATGCATCCTCCAAAACTGAACGCCAATTATAGCCCTGTGCACTCAACCTCCTAATCCATCTTACTCCAGGGTGTCCACCATGTACCATACAGGTACGGAAACAAGAGTATCATTAAAAATTAACGCTTCAAAAGTATTACTTTATGCTTTAAAATCAGTAGCATTTAAGAGTTCGTCTGCATCAAACTGAAAATCCCTAATAAGTAAACTTTATAAAATATTATCATAAATGCGAAAAATACCAGAATTTAATAATACACTTATCAAATGTCCATTTGTACTTATCAAATACAAGAATAAATAAAATAAAATCACAAATAAACTATTTGTACAAATTATTTATTCAACTAACTAATTTGAAAGGCAGAAAACCGGTACATTTACAATGAAGTAATATATATATATATATATATATATATATATATATATATATATATATATATATATATATATATATATATAAACTCACCGAATTCAAATTTAAAGCAAAATAATTATAAGTATATGCATCCGGACCGAATCTTTCAAGCACAGAAGCCAAAGATCGAATTTGTTTGTAACTGCCTTGTGAGCCCGGGACAAACAAAATAGGCTGACCACTGAGATATCTACAAGTCAACAAATAAACAACACATTATTATTTGTACCAATGCTTTATAGCAAACGCTCCAATAAAGTATAAACTAACTTTGTATTGAATTGAAATAATTGATATATATTTGTATAATATGGTCCATTTGATGGCATCTTGATATTCTAATAAATTATTATTATTATTATTATTATTAAAATAATAAAGCACCTTACATGATAGATGGGCACACGCATAAATGTCATCGTACATCGTTCTTCTTCAATACTTTTTAAATGATAGTACATACTCCAAATTAGTATAAATAACGTCCCAATTATAAAACATTTAATAAAATATTGTTTCAATTGATTGTCCATTCAAATCTATTATGCACTATAAAATGAAAAAGAATACGTCTAATTCATGTAGATAGAACTCACAATGGCTTCTCGAAATTTCATAAAACTACATAAGAAAACTAAATGTGGATAATTATATTGCTAAATTGTTCGTGACATCTTGTTTTTATCCTTTAATATTATGTTGCTCACTTGTAGATTAATAATGGGCAAATCTTAGATTTAATAACCGATGCATCATCGCGAGTAATATTCACAGAGCAAGCAGTAGCATCACGAGTCAAATTCTGTTGTGCTTGAATAGTGCTTTGAATCTGGCCATCAATACCTGTCTGTTAAACACGGCATTTGATTGATTTTTGTAAGAGTTTCGACCGCGAGCACATAGACCAATTAGTCGCGGCCAGCCATCCTGGTGAGAAGACGAGCAATTTTTAAACCATCTTTTCTAGGCCCCTTTCCGGGTGGAGCAAGCAGTGCTGTGTCTTGGTGATAATACTCAGAATGACACCGACAATCGTTGTCACCTTCTTGTCAACACGTTAACGACCTTAACGCCTAAGTATCTGTTCGGTAAACAGCTGTTCATTTGGCACAGACTGATTTACAGCTAATCTTTATTGCTAAAGGTCGTTCCACTATCTGTCACCTGTAGACGCGGTAAGTAGGAGTCGATCTCACCCTTTAGATTGCTCACCCGTAATAGTTCCTGGTTTGAAACAAGATAATGTTGTTTTAAAAAGATGCATATCTTTGGTGTCAAAATCTGCAAGAATCAAATATTCAATGATATTGTTAATAAATAAAGATTTGAAATACTGTGTATTGAAGGTAATAATACTCACCCACTATATATAGCTCTAAACAAATCTAAATTCTGAAAAAACAAGAACTAACCTGCACATGAAAACCAAAACTTATCAATACAAATAATCATATCTGCCATACTTATCCAAAATATTAACCAATCCAGAATAAAACAAAATTGAACATCTAACAAACCTATTAAAGTAGGAATCGTTCCACCTACGCATTTATTTAAACTAATTTGGACATCCTGCAGCATAATGTAACTGTAACTCTATCAAGGTATAGTAATTTTCAGTTTTTTTATACTTTATGTTTACCGTTTTAACTACATTTATATTTATTATCATATAACGTTCTATTTCATTTTGTTCCCATTATTTGTACTTTTACGTTTTTTTTAATTATCATTGATGAAAATGTTTTTATGCTGAATGTATCTTAGTGATATATAAAGGTTTAATATAATAATGATAATAATAATAATAATAATAATTTCAAAAGTATAATAAAAATTATGTTAACTTTTCCCAAATATAGACTAGAGCATAGTTTTCGTTCACTGTTCAATACTCACCATATTTTGATAAATTTTTGTACTCAATTTTATAATATTATTTAACAAACGAGAACTTTAAACTAACTTTGACTGCAATAACTTCAAAGCATTTTTGAAATAGGGTCGAACTAGTAATGATTAAGGTAACACAATCTCCAGGTAGCGTTTTTAAAAATATCAAAAATTTTAAATGATAAATGGTATAAATTATTGTATACTTAATTCTACATTTATTTAAAAATATTTGTTTCAAATAGATAGAGAATCAGTAATAAACCAATCATGGATAAAGGAGAAGGATTTTCAGAAGGGCATCTGGCAATATAAAAACTCACGCCAAAACTTTCTAATAGTCATAATACTTCAAATTGTGCCAAAGTGATCTGGCTTAAGCAAATAATCGATCTTGTGGAGAAACCGGAATTTTGGTATTAATTTCATTTGACATGATATAGTCGCTTAAATAATTCACAGTTTCTTCCAAAGGTACATCTGTGAATAGTGACTCAATGTCGATTGAGGCCATTTGGTTATTTTGTGATATGGCAAATTAACCATTAATAAAATTGGTCTAATGGGCACATTATCTTTGTGTATTTTTGGTAGTCCATGAAGTTCAGGTGTAAGGCTACCAATTGTTTTCAACTGTTGAAATTCCGACTTATTGATAGAGTTATTAATTTATTTGCTTTTCAATTAAATTAATGTTGACCTTGGTGATTGTGGGCTTGAATTTAGAGACATCGTTGAGAATATTATTTATTTTTTGAATATATTCATTCTTGTTCATAATGACTGTGCCAAAACCTTTATCTGATCTAAGAATAATAACGTCCTTGTTTTGTTTGAGTTCTTTTAACGCATGAATGTGTTTTTGTTGTAAGGGAACCGTTGTGATGATTTTGATATATTATAATGATGAGCCAAATCAACAAGTTTAGTTTTGAACCAGTTGTCTTGATCGGAATTTGTTGTATCATTGCTTTTTACTTGATTGTATAAATTCTCAAATTCAGCTTTAACGACGTTAAAGTTGGTTTTGTTTGATTTAATTTTGAAATTTATTCCGAATGATAAACCGTATGATTGTTCATTGCTCAATGTTGAATTTGATAAATTGGTGATTGTGTTTGTGTTTATGTTATTGTATTGAGCGTCAAAACCAGATTGTAATAATTTGCTTAATAACCGTTTCTCAATGTCACAACGAGTTTTCTTTATATTATGACTTGAGAATTGAATGAACTTGATTTGACATACAGTAGATAATTGACTGATAATATGCAGCATTTTTTGAGTGAGTGTTTTTGTATTGTTCAATTGCCATTGAAGAGGATTCAATGTGGAATAATGTTAGTCTTCTAAGATTTTGATTTGTAACGGCAAGTTGGTAAAATTTATCGCAAGCCTACCTGGACGGGTCAATATCTCCACTTCAAAAGTTTCCAACCGACTAAGCAAAAACGTGCACTAGTTAAAACATTATTTAACCGTGAACAAAGAATATGTTCAAGTGACACTATTGATAAAGAATTAGAAACCATAAAACAAACTCTAATCAATAATGGATATTCTGAAGGTTTTATCAATTTCTATTCAAAGTCACTCACAATTAAAGTAAAAGTTGGAAAAGAAAGTAAGCCGGTTTTTATAAAACTACCTTTCAAAGGAGATAACGTAATAAACCTCCTAAACATTAGGCTTAAAAAAGCGATAAAAAGGACATACTCATTAACCCAATTGAGAATACTATGTACCACAACAGGTCTGCCTTTGCCCAATGTAAAAACAGATAAAGTAATGTTCTCCACCTTCCATTGTATCAACCAGTTCACTTGCAGTTGCGGTGACAAATATATTGGTCGGACAACTCATCGCTTATCTGAACGGGTCAAAGAACACATTCTCAAATGGATTGAAAGAGTTCAACTCAATTGAATGTGTGTGCACTTCGTCAATATTACGTCACTTGGTTCAAACAAAACATCGAGTTAACTTTAATGATTGTTTTAAAGTGTTGATAACTTCTCAAACTGTTGATATGTTAAAATATGTTTACATTCACACATTAAAACCCATTTTGTGTGTACAAAAGCAATTTGTAACTTTCTTAATTTTAGCGTGGACTTAACATATGCATGTTGCGTATGTGTATGTATGTGTAGTTATTAATGTTAAGTTAATTACATCATATAATTTTATGTATATATTTTAATTTAATTTTGGTTGGTGACGTGGTCACCTCTTCATTATTTCCCATATTTATGTAGAACGATCGATTTCGATGGCTTGACAAGCATAGACAAACGTGGAAGAATAACAAAGTTTCTTGGCTAGTAGACGGCATCCTTGTGACGTCGCCACTGTTCGCAAAGATTGACGAGGCCGCCTGATTTTTTGTCAGGGTTATCTCCCTTAGCCCAAGGGCTACATATGGTATACGTATACCTTTAGATACCTTTTAAGTATCCTGGGTGTATGTTCGCACCCACCCGCCGTAGCGGAAGCCCAGTTATACCGCTGTGCACTCGACCCTGCTGTTATTAGTCTAGATGCCTAGGGGCACCTAGTCCAGGATGTACCACGTGGAGGACTAACAGTCAGGAATATCACCATCATTGGAAATTGAGACTTTATAAGCATTACTCAAATCCTCAGGATCATTAGCATCCCATATTATGTATATATATACTGATTATTTATATGTTTGTGACTGATGAGAATATATAGTTTACGTCTTCTATTATTTTTGTTTGGAATTTTAAAGAGAACCCAATGCCTATAAAAAATTAACTCAACACAATAAAAAACATTATAACTTTGTTTAATGTACACAAACAACTGTTCTAAAACCAATACGCAAAATAACCACCAGAATTTGAAAACAATATATTCAATATCAAAACAACCACAAGCTAAGGGAATAGTCTCATTTATCTGTCCTACTCTAAAAAACAAATTTTTTTTTTAATTGACCTTATTCCCTTCAATTTTTTCTAATTTGGCGATAATAAAGTATATGAAAAACATTCATTTCCATATTTATTTTAGACAAAAAGTATTCCAAACTCTCAAACTCGAACAATTATAACAATAACAATTGTTATTATTCAAAACTATAAAAACACTCTTCTGTACTATCTGACCACTGTGAAATAAACCTTCAAGCATTTTAGCAAACATTATACTCCGTAAAATAAGAACATAAACAAAACTTATACTAAGCCTAATAAAACGAAATTTCGATGATGGGATTCGAAAATGCCCACCGAGGTCCAAATCAAGCGCTGTACCGCTAGACTACCTCGGCACAAATACAGGGGAGTACCGTGAGGTCTCCACACTGACAAAAACTGCGCACCCAAGCTAACCCAATTAAGGATCGTCGCGAGCTTCAACTAGCCGTAGTGCAATAGCAAACCTCCATCCGGCATCAGGGCATTCGTGATCATTCTGAACCCGGCGCAGGTATAACTTGTATCAATTACATAACCTTTGAGCTACGAAACTGCGTCTTAACAACTGATACATAAATCTTCGAATTTTCTACTGCTTTCGTCTCGCTAAACAGTACATCTCTTCAAAAAATTCTCAATTTTAAACCTACTCTACAAAACCTAGTTAGCATTTCTAAAACGCTAATGATCCTGAAAAAGTAAAGCAATGCTTACAAAGTCTTAATTTCCAGTAATGGTGATATTCCTAACTGTTTCTCCATCATGTGGTGCATCCTGGACTAGGTATCAACAGGAATCTAGACTAACAACAGCAGGGACCGAGTTCACAGCGATATAACTGTTTTCACTGGATACACTTTCAGTAAGATGCTTAAAATGTATCCATATGTAGCCGGTTAGACTTGTGACTATGTCAACCGGCGTCAACCTTAAAGAAGATCGCCTCGTCAATTCCTGTAAACATTGGCGTTGTCGCAAAGTGGTCTTCTAGCCAAGAAATTTCATTTATCCCTCTAATTTCAATTTGCATCCGACAACCTTTTCATGCAGAAATTCAAGCCATTCTAACTTAGAGTTAATAAAAAGGTGACTCTTCTATCAACTTATGTTATGTTATACTATATACAAATGCTGCTGTACTCATTAAAAACATTTATTTAAATGCTTCAAAAATAATTTAGAAATTTGTAAAAATTTCACAATACCTGTCCGTCGTTACAACATTTTAATAAATGCTGTTTTGCAACATGTTTCAATATTAGTATAAAATTTAAATCACGATAAACATAAAATAAACAACTTTCAGTATACTAACGACGCTTTAGTTCTCAAAAACAGACCTTAAAAATTGCGGTATGTCATAATAAAAACAAAACTATTTTATACATTCTTCTAACTGTTACTATTACTGTAAATAACGGATCCCCATTTATTAATGAGATCGTATATTTAAACTCGCTTTAAAAACGTATGTTCTGGCACAAGTAAAATTAACTATTAAATACATTTAGCAAAAAAGAGGAACTTTTTAAAATAAATGAACACTTGTAAAAAGTAAAGAAATATAGTAAAAATAGATTATGCATTATCTCTAAAAAAACTGAACAAAAAATGTATAATAACAAAAGCTAATGAGTATTACAAAGTTTGTATTATAATACAAAAGCACTATAATAATTTTAAAGACACACACACACACATATATATATATATTAAAGACACACACACACACATATATATATATATATATATATAAGATAAAGGTCACTAAACGTTCAGTAAGGCGTAGGTGTCTGTCGTTTTCAACATCAAAACTTATTCTTTAAAAAATTATTTAAGAATTATAAATACTAAAAGTTTCAATCCAACAAATGAAAACAAATCATAAAACAAAAATATATTACATTAATCATTCAAGGGAACCAGAAATGTCAATTTTTATTTCCTACAAATTTAAGCACAATTAAAAATAACTAAAATAAATAACCTAGATTTTGTATAATTCCAAATAATAATCACAAGCATTCTAAAAGGTGTTCTTGGTTTACAATAATAGTTTAATATAAATATTAAGAATTAAAAGCTAGTTTATCAAAAACGTTACTTAATAAAATTTACTAATGATAACATTCATTATATGTATACAAAAAATTAAAAACACAAAGTTAAAATTAATTATAAATTAATACTTCTTAATCAATTAACCCAGTAATAATAATAAATACAAATTATTATTAAAATGTGTATAATTTCTAAGTATAATAATGAACACAATCAAATTTTAATTTTTGTCTTAATTAATTAATATCAAATAATGTTCAGTATTAACAAATAAAAATAAAAATATTACTGTAACCCAACTTACCTACAAAGTTCATAAAAGGCACTGTAACCAACTTTAATATGCTACTAGTTGATGTTAATAAAAAGTACACTTACAAATAAATTGATATATAAATAATGATAATAATATTTCTTTTTAATAATTTTATTTATTTATTATTAATTATTAATGCAATTAAAATCTTAAATTTTAATTAAAATAATTTTTTTTAATTAAGCACAAAATAAAAAATTAATTAATTAATTTAACATACATTAATTAACGTTTAAAATGTTTATTTATTTAAATTTTTATTCAAAATAAAATTTTTATTAATATTACTGGTATATCTCATCTGTATTACGTTTCATATTGGTACACGAGATTATATCACGGATAATAGAGACAAGGCTATTTTTAATTACTAGTTTGTAAGAGGTTTACACTAGATTTTGAAAAAATTAAATTAACATAAACATAAGTACGTCTACCAACATTTAAATAAAAATTTTAGTTAGACTGTGTTATGCCTACTAACAAAAAACGCTTCTTTCAAAACGTTTAAATAACATTAATAATAACAAGAATTATTATTTTTATTATTATTATTATATTCCAGCAATAATGATTTAAAAAATTGTTGTTACAGCATTTTCCTTTTTAATAAAAATTTTGAAAAAATAAAATATGTAAATTTATATCGACATTTATACAAAAATGTTTAGCACCTTTACAAGTAGACAACTGATATGACTATTGATTAGCGTTACTCGTGTACTACTTACAACCTTAAACATTTTAACCGTTTATTTTAACTAAATAGAAAAAAAAACATAAGAACGTTTATTGACTGTAACTTAAACGCACACAGGAAATTAAAAGTATTACAAGTTGAAACTTCTATCAATCTCAAAACTCCATCTATTTTGCACCAGAAATTATTCAATCTAGTCAGTTTTAAACTTGAATAAAGGAAGGTTTGATGTCTGTAAAAAATTAATATTTATACAGAAACAATAAAAGGGCTTCATTTCGGAAAACAACAGTAAAGAAGTAATTGCACGTATCTGGATGACAGGATCACAGAGATGACAGGGTTGGGTAAAGGCCAAAAGAAAGCTCAATTTTCAATTTGAAAAATCTTTAATGCCAAAACCTTAACCAGTGTTGAGACATGGAATGTGAGCACACATTTCCGTACTGAATAAGTTCTTTGAGAAATGAAAAGGTACAAGTTAGATATTTTGGGTATTAGTGAAATGCGATGAAAAGGCCAAGGTCATTTTAAGAGTGGAGATACATCAATTATATATTCTGGACATGAAGAACATTATATTTATTGAGTTTTTATTATGTTCAGTAAAAATGCTGCTAAAGCTATTATTGGATGGAAACCCGTAAGTGACCACAAAATATCTTCAATAGTTATTTACAAAATTTGTTGGATAATGTGCCAAGAAGAAACATTAAAATATTGATCGGTAATTTCAATGCGTAGTTAAACAAAGACAAATCTGGGTACATCTCAAATGCTGGACTACATGGCTATGTTGATAGCATAAATGATAATGGTTATAGGTTGTTAACGCTAAACAGTCATTGTGGAATAATTGCTGGCAACACATTTTTTACTTACAAAAATATATACAAGGCAACGTGAGTTTCTCTAAACGGAAAAAACAACAGATGAGATTGACTATATTTGTATTAGCACAAAAAAGCGATTTTCTTTGCAATATGTACATGCATATCGCGGAGCAGATGTTGGTTCTAATCACAATCTTATTGTTAAAAAATTTCATTTGAAATTAAAGACAATAGTAACCACAATAAATTACATCTATTTTCGTGTGAGAAACTTAAGCAGCAAAATATATCAAACTAATTTTAAAATTCCTTAAAAATACATTTCAAAATCTAAAAAAAGTAGGATGATCTGATGACTAATAAAAATTATTTTATACAAAAATTACAGGCTGTGCAGCAAATGTGTTAGGTAGATATCGCTTTACAAAGAAACAATGAATTTTATCAGTTTCCTGGAATATATTTGATCTCAAAAAGAAAACCAAATTAGAGTGAAATCTATCTAACAATTCTGTTATCTGGAAAATATTTGATGATAAGTACAGAAGTTTAGATAAACAGGTTAAAAAATAATAATAATTTGTATGTGATTCAAATCCGGAAATATGTATTGATGACATTTCTGTAACTGAGGTAATCTATGTAATTCAAAGGTTGAAAAACAATAAAGTAGGAGGACTTCACGAGATAACTGCAAAAACGCTTAAAAATAGAGGTAGTGTTATGGCGCGTGAGTTTGCTCATTTATTTAATGTTATATGGTATAATGAACAAGTTCCAAATGATTGACGGCAATGAATAATTGTTACTTTTCTAAAAAAGGAAGTCTAAACGATTGCAATAATTAGAGCGGAATAACCTTATTGTCGGTTTTTGGTAAGATATTTAAAAAAATAATTTTAAATCGTTTAAGTAATATGGTAGATAAATATTTTTGAGAACAATAAGCAGGATTCTGGAAAGGAAGAAGCTGTATTGAATAAATAATGACCTTCCGTAACATTATTGAACAAATTCAAGTATTTCAGCAGTCACATGCAATAAATGTTATTGATGTTATGAAAGTTTTGACAGTGTTAATTAAGAATCTTTGTAGAAAATTGTTAAGTTTTACGCAATACCGTTGAAGTATGTAATTATTAAATGTTACAGGTTACAGGTTGTTTCAAGAGTTGAGTAGGAGCCAAACTCCTTTTGATTGTCGGTTCAAATGTTGTCACACATTTTCCAGGAGAAATATGAAATAGATTGTGAGGTAAAGGTTGATTAGTTGCAGAAAAACATTTGAAGTTAAAACAAAATCAAGATAGATAGTGGAAGTAAACAAATATAGAAAACGAGCAAAATTATAAATATACAATAATAATAAAGCAAGTAATATATTACAATGCAAAAACACTGCAATAATCTTAAAAAAAGAAAAAAAAAGAAAATAATGAATAACGCTCTGATAGACGTGTAATGTGACTTGCGGCTCACCTCGTTACAGCAAAATTCAAGTTATTGTGTTTGAAGGAAAAGTGCTTATACTACTATGTTTGAACTTGTCATGAGAGTACGTCAATAATGTATTTTGTCACCGTTTTTGTTTCTTTTGTTAATTAATTTTATTATGACTCGATCCATGAATAATTTGTCTTATGGTATCAAATGAAATTATGACATATTAACAGATTTGGATTTTGCAGATGATATTGGTCTACTCAGTAAAACTCCAGAAATGATGTAAAATATAAAAACACATCCCAGTGCTATCAGTTGGATTACAGATAAATGTTCAAAAACAAAAGTGTTGTGTATAAAGTTAAACAATTATTTGCCTATCAAAATTAGTGAACAAAACATTGATATGGCTGATTCCTTTACGTATCTGGGAAGCGTCATTGATAATACCGGAAAAACCGAAATTAATGTTAAAGCCAGAGTTGAAAAATTAATGTCAATTTTTCATAAACTCAATATGGTTATGTTTTTCCATTTGCCTGAAAACAAAACTTTGTTTGTATGCATTTATAATTATTCCTACGGCAATATATAGGAGTGAAATGTAGAAGCGAACAGGCAAAATTAATAAAATAGTAGATGTTTTTATTGCCGGTATCTTAGAAGTATTTAAAAGATTACCTGGCGCAATTACATTTTAAATAATGAGATCATGAAAAGATCTGACTCTCGTTCACTGCATGACATTATTACATTTAGACGAAAAAAATTATTTGGTCAAATTCTAAGTTTACCGCCCGAAAGGCCAGCAAGAACAGTTTTGGAATGAAAGATAGAAAATAGTAAAACAAAGGTTAGTAGACCACAAAAATCTTGGGATTAAGCAAACCGTTTGGCAAAATGTTTAAATGCATGAAAACATTTTGTTGTGTCATGTTCTATTTGAATTACAAGGTTTTGTTGTTGTTTGCTGTAATTGTTGTCTTGATATTAAAAAAAAGTTTTTTTATAATTATATATATATATATATATATATATATATATACCAAACTCGATACAGTTTAGTTAACCATTGAAAAAATATAGATATTTTCAATGGTGTTTAGTGGACTTTGAAGCAACAAACACTTCATCTAATGCACGTATGCTAAATGTAGACTTATATGTTTGGATGCTTTTAATCCAAATTTTTTGTGGTGACAACACAAAATAGCCTTTAGAGATATTGGTGAGTGTCCCGACATCGCCGGTGATATCAATTTGCAATCGACAAGACATTTGGTACACCTTTAGTCGTTTTAAAGATTTAGTGCATTTTGTGATAAACTTGGGTTCGTCCTTTGAACGGCATAAACAAATTGCTTTGAGTCTAGCAAGGGAATGATGTTATCCGCCATTTTTGCCAATTTTTCTAAGGGTATATTGAATTTAATCATTTCTATCTATTTTAGATTTGTAAGGAGAAAAATAAGCATACGTTACCAGTTTAGATTAGTAAATATATTTATATAAAACAATAAAACAAGTTTTGCATTACAATACCAAAAAAACGCAGCAATAATCTTTAAAAAAAAAGATTAAAAAATAAATTTACTCCGGTTATCGTATAACCTGACGAGCGCCTCATTTCGCGAGTTGCTTAAATAATTTTTAAATTGCTTATTTTCGATTTATAAGAAGAATAACATACCCTATTATTAATTAAAAAATTGTTATTTTTATGTTTGAATTACAAATTAAAATTTACTTTTTGAGGATATGATAGGATTAATCTACGAGTCCTGAAAAAAATGTGCTAACTTAATTGCTCGAGCATTTCAAATATTTTCCTCAATACTGGTACTTTATTTTAAGTCTAAAAAATTAAAAAGAAATTATTTCCAAAACAGTAGCCGACCAATTAGCATTCTGTCTAATAACAAATAATAATTTAATAAATTCTGCACAACACGGGTTTATCCCACAACAATCATGTCTAGCTAATTCGTTAACTTTTACAAATAACCTAATCCCGCCTTCGGATCAGGGCTTTTTAATTGATGCAATTAATTTTAATCTTGCAAAAACTTTTAATAAGATTATTTTTTAGTATTTTAGGCCCTTTAATTGACTTAAGAATGTTTTAATAGATCGATGCTATAGCGTTAAACTCGTCTGTGAATTGTCTCTCTTATGTGAGATCAGCTCCATAATAGTATTAGATTCACTGTTATTTATTATTTTTATTCATTATTTACCGACATTCTGCTATATGCTGATAGTCTAAAGATTTATAGCCCCAACCTGACATTCAAAACATTTTAATTGGTTATTAAACGAAGGGAATTTTGTAAATAAGTTTAAATTTTATTATCTATTTATCAAAAAATAAAAAAAATTATCAACCAATTAAATCGGATTGCTTTAACTCATTCGCGAGGTGAGGCGCGCGTCACGCTACACGTCCATTGGAGTGTTATTTATCTTTTTATCTTTTTTTCTTTTTTGAAAATTATTGCAGTGTTTTTGCATTGTAATACGTAACTTGTTTTATTATTATTTTTGCATTTTATAATTTTTGCTCGTTTTCTATAATTGTTAACTTTCACTATCTACCTTGATTTTATTTTGATTTCAAATATTTTTTCTGTGACTAATCCCCCTTTACCTCACCATCTATTTTATTTTTTTTCTTGAAAATTTAAAACAATTTGAGAACCGAGTACTAAAAGACGTTTTGGCCTACTCAACTCGTGAAAAATCCTGAATCCTGAATCTTACTTCTCCAAATCAGAAAACGGTCTTAGAGGATACCTCTTTAAACTACGTAATACCAAGGCCTACACTCCAGTAAAAATAAAAAAAAAAAGTTAATGTTATTGTTATTTTTATTAATTATAAAATTTTGGTTTTAAATAACTTTGAAATTGTTTATTTTAGATGCATGATGGGAAGAACATGCCATACACAGCATTTAAAATAGTTTTTTAACCATATTTATTTATTAAAAATTAATTGTTTACGTACATTATTTTATATTTTTTATTATTTATCATTTATATTTTAAAATTTAAATTAAATGTTTTAATTTATTGTTTAATTTTGCTTATTTTAAAGGTCAGGCTTATTTCAGGTTTTTGGTTGCTGTCGATGACATCATGTTTCGTGTAGTTGTTTTAATAATTCTGGGATTTTTATGTATATCACTTTTTGGTGGTATGGAATGAAAATTATTAAATGTTTATTTTTAGTGAAATCAAACAAAGTATTGTTGAAAAATATTGAATCTCTAACGTTAAATGCAAAAAGTTTCGTGACTTCTAGGAAAGGTTACCATATGCCACAGGTAAGTAGTTTTTATTTGTAATTTAGTGAATCCTTAGATGAAATGTATTGGCGGAACCGCATTTAATTATCCAGAATATCATCCACAAGTTTCCCAGTGTTACAATCGTGGTTCTGACGGTTACGATATTCAATGGGAATGTAAATCTGAGTTAGATAATTCTGTGGAGTTTGGATCTTTCGAACTAAATTGTGAAGGATACGATTATCCTGACGATAAGTACATACTACATGGATCTTGTTCAGTAAGAAATTATTTTTGGATAGTTTCTGTAGTAGGAAATTTTCTCGATTATTTTCAATTAAAATTACAAATCTTTTAATATTAAAAATTGACAGGAATGCTAGTGATACTGAGGATTTTAGTAATTTTTATTAACTTTTAATTTTTATTTATGATGGAAATCCTATTTCTATACCTTCATATAATGCATCCTGAACTTAGATTGAGGTGGATCAGAAATCGAGTGATTAGCCGTAAAAGAATGGGTGAAAACATACACCCAGGATAATTAAAAGTTGTATAAAGGTGAATGCATGCAAACCTACTATTTGTGGTCGTTGGAGTAAGATAGGTTACTTCAAGGGAAAGTCAAAACGTTTTATGAACAATAATGCCGTCTATAATATTTTTCTACGTTTGTTGTGTGCAGATGGAAATTTGTTGTTTGAGATCTTTTTTATTGCAAAAATAATGAAGCAATGACTAATTTATTTATTCATTAAGAATAAAAATTAAAGTGATTATAGATAATTTTTATCTGTTTACGTTTAAAACATGTGTTATGGTTTTAGTTTCTATCATAGGTTTAAAATTATAAAAAAATATTGAATGTCCGGCAGTTGCTTTGTTAGATGTTTTAGTTATAGGGTATATTTGAGTTTTCAAGTTTTTGTTTTAGTTTAGACATCTTTGCACTACTGCTACTTCATGTAACACGACTGTATGGTAGTATTGCTACGTTGTTTAATATGGCGTTTTGTTATTAATTCACGATTTATTTTTAAAATATAATTTCATCAATTTAAAAATTATATTTTTTAGCTTAGATATAATCTTAATTTTCGAAAACGTACACATAAGGTGGGAAATCAAAACAATTACTTACTTCCAATAATTATTCTTATTATTGTTGCTTTGGTCATTTGGTATTACTGTCTTCTACCAGGAACGTCTTCGGGGTATGTTCTGCTGCGTATAGAACATTTATTTATAATTTTATAATTTTTTAAAGTTTTGTCAGCAATGTAAGATAATAATGGACGTATCTGTTATTACATTATTGTATTTAAAAATTTTAAATGTTAAATAGTTGAATATTGTGAGTTTATTAGTATTTTACATTACAATGTTTGAATGGATAGGTTTGGGTAGAATTTATATAATTAAATATGAAATATTTTATATTTAAGGTCTGATTATTCAACTTACCCTGAAGAACCTCGAGATCCACCGCCTGATTATTATCATGCTACACATGGGAGTAAGATATATATATATATGTGGATTACAATTTTTTGTATTTCTTTTTCATTATATTTTTGATGTAAAGTTTGTTTGAAAACGTTTAGTTCAAAACATGAGTATATACGGAGAATCCATTTTTCTCGGTTTATGTTTAAGTTGTATGATTAACTGTATTATGAATTTAATCTTCTAATAAAATTTGTTACTTAGATTGGAAGATTTTATAATTTGATAAACTTTTATGTGATTTTGTCATTAATTAAATAGTGAGGAAATTAAAATGCTTAAGGTTTACAGATTCCTGTAGATATAGACTTGTAGATTCAGGTGTATGTGCTGTAGGTTTTAACAATCCAACAATAGTTCAGTTGGTTCCATGTAAAATTATTTAAACTAAGATTCTTTATTGATTAATGTAGCATAAGATAAAGATTAGTTGAATGTTTAAATAAGTAGTTTTTTTTTCTGCATTAATTTAAAGTTTCATTTGGTATAAACTTTCCAATGTTAATCCTAAGGATTTGAATAAATGCTTACAAAATTTCAATTTTTAGTGATAGTAATCATACTTTTCTGTACATCGATATGGTGTAACATGGACTTAAACTAAGATGGATTACTACAACAAAAGTTGGTGGCAGAGTCACCTCTTAGTTCCAAGTTTGCACAGCATCCCGCATTCTTATACAAAGAAGTTGTTAGATGCAACGGCGCCAGTGTTTACAGGAATTAGGCATTGACGCTGGTTAACGGATCCACAAGCCTAATCAGCTACATATGGTAAATGGATACCATGAAATATTTTTAAAACATCTTGGGTGTATGTTAATTTTTATTTACTTAGCAGGAATCTCGTGAAATCCCAGTTATATCGCGGTGCACTCGGTTTCTGTTATTATTAGTTTAGATACCTGTGAGCACCTAGTCCAGGATGCATTACGTGGATGAGGAATAGTAAGGGAATATCATCATTGAAATTTGATACTAGAAGTATTACCCAAATCCTTAGGATTCCTGGCCTTCCGAGAGCCCATTGGTATAATTAGGCTTCCATTATGGTCAATGAGTGGTCTAGGAACTCCTTAGCACACACTAACACAGTAGGGACTGAATGCACAGTGGTACAACTGGGCCTCCAATTCGGTGCAAGCGTACACCCAGGGTACTTAAAAGGTTTCTATAGGTATACATATGCAGCTGTTGGGTCGAATGAGATAACTTTGATAAAAAGTCCGGCAGTTTTTTTGATCTTTAAATACAGTGGTGTCCTTAGAAGAATGTCATCTATTAACCGAGAAATCTTGTTATTCTTCTACGTTTGTTATGTTTATATAGCTATTAAAGTCTATTGGTTTAAATTTATTATTATCAAGTTAAGATTTTATTATTTTAACAATATTCTATTTTAAAATGACGTTGGACCGATTAATATTGGCATAGATGATTTGCTGGAAATTCTAGATATTATTGGTTTTTCTTTCTTAAAATGTTAGTGGTTTTATGTATAATTTATTCATTTTCAAAGTTTAATTTTTGATTATTGTAATATTCCTGTTTCCCCATCTCTATTTATAATTATTTAATAAAACCGATACTACCTTTAATCAAAACGAAAGAGAAGTATCATTTTTTATATTTAGCCTATTTCCTTTTTAATTGAATACTATTCGACGTAAATATAGATTTTTTCCGACGTCCGCCAAATGACGATGATGACCACCACAGTAGACGTCGACCAAATACTTCAAGTCGACGCTCGCATTATGGATGGAATACAAATATTATGGATGATGATGACGGTTATGGGAACAAAGGTGGTTCTCAATTTAGTTCGATGCTTTCGAATGGATTGTCAGCTGGTGCGGGATTCTTGGGCGGTTATTTTATGGGTTCTCGGTCGGCAAATAATTGTTCGAGTTCATCTAGACGATTTAATGCAAACGACGGATTTGGCAGTTATGCAAGTTCGACTCCTGACTACGACACCAATGGTTCACAAGCATCATCGTCATCTACTCGTATGACGTCGGGTAGGTTGAATGTATTTGTTCATTTATTTCAGTTTGGTTTGTGACATGATTACCTCTCTGTTGTTTACCATATTTATACGGCATATAAAATAATCGACTTTGATGGTTTGATAAACATAACAAACGTAGAAGAATAACGAAGTTTCTTAGCTGGTAGACGGCGTCGCTGGTAGACTGACGTCGCTATTGTCGGAAAGATTGACGAGGCCGATTGATTGTCAGGGTTATCTCCCTTAACCCAATGGCTACAACTATATGTAGCCTTTCAAGTACCCTGGGTCTGTGTTTGCACCCACCCGCCGAAGTGGTAGCTCAGTTATACAGCTGTGCACTCGGTCCCTGAGGTTATTAGTCTAGATGCCTTTAAGCACATAGTCCAAGATGCACCACGTGGAGGACGAACAGGATCATCAACATCCCAATGTATTTGTTTGAATGTTTATTACAATTATTATTGGAAAAAGTAATTTACTCATTTTGATGTTATAAGTTTACAATAGAAATACACTTTTTTACATTAGCTTTTTTTAAAAACATTTTTACACATTTTACATAGTACATTTTTTTGTATTCATACAACATATCAAACGATTGACATTAATGGTTTTGTAAGCGTAACAAACTTAAGGTGACATTGAAGTTTCGTGGTTAATAGATGGCATACGTATGATGGTGCCAATGGTGAAACTGCCTAATTTTTGTGAGGGTAATTTTCTTTAACCTAACGGTTGCATATGGTATGCGTACAACTTGATATCTTTTAAGTACATTGGGCATATAATTGCGCTCACCTTTTAAAGCAAAATTTCAGTGATATTGCTGTACACTCGATTCCTGCTGTATCATTTCAGGATAAGCTACATGGAAGTAAAAGTTGGGAATATTATTATTATTATTATTGAAAATTGAGACATGAGTATTACTCAATTTCTCAGGATTATTAGTATCGCTGTTAGTTATCATCAACGGTTGATAACAAAAATTGAAAAGTTTTAGTGCTTGAAATGATAATTTTCTAGTAACTATTAATTGGGTTTTTATTTCATACCTATTCGTTTATTCACTTTTAATTTTGTCTGTATTGCGTTTTATAACTAGTTTTATATAATATTGTTCAGCAGCGTTATTGCTTCGTCACCTTATATAGCGTTTTCCTAATTATTATGAAATTATTGTTTGATACATTGATTATTCATTAAATTTATTAAATCGTTACGCATGGTATATGTACTTTGGATATGTACTTAAATCAGATGTAGTAGAATTTTGGATATAAATTTGTACATTCAATTTCTATTCTTTTTATTCCGAGTTTAGAATGCATCACAGGAAGGAAATAATGAAGAGTAGGATTTATTTACATGATTTTTTTATTTAAATAAATTTAGTAATAATTTTAATATGTAAACTTGGTGTAGTTTTATGAATGTCTAATTTTTTTTAACCTTTTTTTTTTATTTACAACAGGTTTTGGAGGTACTTCACGTCGATAAAAGTTAACATTTTTGACAAGTGATTGTTTACACATAATACTATTTTTAATTTTCAATTATTATTATTTTTTTAATGTAACTATATTTTAAAAGTATTCTTATGTACTTTTCAATTCTTTATCACACTTTAAAGCATTTTCGATTAGATTAACTTTTGTATATTTTTTTAACATTTTTTTGTTTTTTATTGAATACATATTGAGCATCCAGTTTAATAATGAGAATAATTAATGCATGTTAATAGTTTGTGAGTAAAAGTTATTTTTTTAACATGTTCATTTAACCGGGTTTGGGTTTATATATTGGAGGTAAATATTACTGATTAAACGCTGTTTTATAAATGTTTGATTTTATATATGGAAAAGTAAATTTTATTTGAATTTTCATTGTGGTTAGTGACATAGTCACCTTTTTATTATTTTTGTATTTGTACGACATACTAAACAATTAATTTTGATGATAAGCTTAACAAACGTAGAAGAATAACAACGTGTCTTGGCTGGTAAAGGGCATCCTTGTGAAGGCGCCAGGATTATGTCTCTTATCACAATGGCTACGTACGGTATACGTTTACTTTCATGTACCTTTTAAGAACCTTGGGTAATTGCTTGTACCCATCAGCCGTAGTGGAAACCCAGTTATACATCTATGCATTCAGTCTCTGCTGCTATTAGTCTTGATGCATATATGCACCTAGTCCAGAATACACCACATAGAGGAGAAACAGTTAGGAACATTACCATTATTATAAATTAAGATTATAAGCATTAATCAAGTCCCTAAGATGATCAGCATTCCAAAGATTAATACGCTATTTTACCGGGAAGGTAAAAGTACAATAGTCTGGATATGTGTATATTGCAAATAATAACCCTTCCTGCTTTACTCGGTTTTGTACTTTGATGTGGCACGACTCGCAATTGCATCAAATTGGCATGTGGATCAAATACACAGCAATATACAATTACTTGTTCTGTAGATCAGTTCAATTGCTGGATTAGGTACTTGTTTTCTATCCACGTACTTAAAGGTGTCTTCAGGTTAAAATAACGATGAAAAGTTACTTATTTAAAGACGATAATTGGAAGGAGAAATTTAACACATTAATGTTTATAAAATAATATTACATACGTAAGTGCCGCTTTTAGCTCAAAGCTTGATGATTGTACACAAAGAATTTCTCTAGTGTTAAAAGTTGAAAGGGCTCTATGCATAAACTTGATTGTATAGAACAAACTTTATAATGCTATTTAAAAAATCTTGTTTGGTACAACGTAATGCTTCAGAAATATTATTATTAATAATAATAATTGGCAGCTGGTCTGCTTCTTGGTTTAAAGTTTCAACGTTTCAACTGATTTATTTGCATTGTTCACAATTTTTGGAATTTTGCGGAAATATATTGGTTTGACTTAACCACGATTTATGATAATGTTTAGACTGAACTATTATGAAGAATGTTTTAAATAACATGTATACAGGTACACTTCTTACCGTTTTTCTCTCCAATACATAAAACTGCATAAGAATTTAAACGGAAAATGTGTTGCAGTGGCGAAGAATATAGAAGTAGTCATTGCAAGTTGAGTAGTTGGTGATTATCTTTGTCTAATTGTTCAACACACTGATAATACGAAATGGGTGTTATGCCACATGTATCTGGTACATTATTTAACTTTATAATATCTAAAGCGTTAAGAATCCAGGTTTTAGTTACCTACGGAAGGAGTGTGCAAGTCAATAAAATATTTCTTCTAGGTGTCCGAATTGGTATTTTTTTGATCTCAAATGAATTTGACGATTTACTTCACTACCGTTATAAATAAATTAAAATTTCCGAAGGTTTTATTCTTTTGCGGTGTGCACGGCAACATTGATTAATGAAAACTTTGCATTTGAAACATGACGGCAGATTTTATGGTATTGGTCTACATACTTTAAATGTCAAAATTGTTCACAAGGAAAATTAATAGTTGCTGCAACTAAGCGTCGTTCTCAGCTAGAAAAACCGTATTGTTTACGTATTTTAAGTTGATTGTGAGCGTTGCATTAACACCTTTCATTTTTAAGGATATTTTGGCAAATATAACATGAATGATATAGTTAAACAGAAATGATGCAAGTACTAGTTATAACTGCGTATGTAAGACGCTAAAATAGTTGACACAGCAGTTGAAATATGTTTTCAACCTTTTCATTGAAACCTCAGGACGCTTTGTTTACTATATCCTAGATAGCACAATCACAACATGAAATTCCATTTCTGAAATTAAACCAATCTTATATAAAAGTTTTCATTGATGAATACAACTTATCTATTGTTTTAACATGTGGATTTATAAATAATTTTAAAATAATTTTGTTAAACTTTGCTGTAAAAAAATGTTACCATTGATTACCATTGAAAGACATGCCCGTTGGTAAACCACTTACAACTGCCTTATAATATAATAATAATATTTTTCTAGATAAAAACAATACTGAAATGCAGAGTACATTAGAGTTTCTTATTATGGTTGACAAATTAATCTTAAACACTGCCATTATCTTGTCTCAAAATTTTGATAAAAACCGTGTTGTTTTCTAAAATAAAGAGTTTATGCATCTGAACTTATTAATTACATTTGATTAAATATTATTTAAAACATTATTTAAACATTGTTTTTACAGTTCTTTTGTATGTAACCAAAATCTGGATTTTTGCCGATTCAGAAATGACAAAATTTTATAAAATTGGATAAAAGTTAATTTATAAAAATGTTGACACACCATGCACTTTAAATTATTATCCGTATCAAGTAATTAGAAAAATAAAATAATAGCAATCATCAGATTTGTAATATCCTTCGTTTTTATATTTTTTGCCATTGGTAACGCAACAACAAAAATGACGCCAATTTTGACATGTTCTTGGTGAACATTTTTATGTATCGGAAGAGATGAAAGGGTGGTCATAAATGCATTTAAATGGATTTTTTTTAAAACCAGTTTTAGAATTTTTTAACAAAAATGTTTTTATGGAAATGATGACTAAGCTGACAGACTAAACAATTTCTGTAAACAGCAGCCAGTTTAAGAGACTTATTTGCAATGCTACGCAAATTTTATACAAAGTAGAAAATGGCTTTATCAACATTGTTTTATCGCTGTCCTTTTATATAGACGGTTGGCGTCGCATCAATTGTCTATTTAAAATTAGTGCCTATCAATTAATTATTTTAAAAATTATTCCAATGTGTATAAACGTTTTTAGTTATTTCAAAATATTTAATTAGTACATATTTACAAGACTCACTTTTTGTTGTTCCTCAGACACAATATTAATAATTTATTGTAAAATTTAAAGATGTATTTAATTACATTGTCAACAATACAGAACAATGTTTTGTTTCTGCGATTTTAAAACAATTAGTTATACGTAATGCGCCTCTAATACATTTAATTTACAATACAACATTGATTGATCGTTTTTATTTGTAAAATACTTATGTACTTATATAACAGTGAAGTAAACTCAAATGCTACTTTAGAAGCAAAAATATTTACACTATTGCAAACACATCATTTAAAAATAAAAAATTTGATTGCATGAATTTCCATATTTTTTATTTTATTTTATTTTATTTTTGCTACTTTGAATGTTTTACGGGAAACATTTTTTAGCAGTGAACATTTTAGCGAAGCCGAACGTAGGCCCGCATTTTAGTGCCGGTAGTGGGATTCGAACCTATGAGGTCGAAATCGAGCGCTGTACAGCTTGACCACCGAGGCACATACTCTGTACATATTCCGATTTACATAATCTATTCAGTATTTTTATTTATATTATATTACTTATTAGATAAATAAGTAACAAATAAGTATTTTACAATATTAAAAAAATTTATTACATTAAGCTTTAATCTTCGAAGTCCAAAATAATAAACAATATTATTTTATTCCATCAAAAATTAAAATTTAATTTTTGGCAATTAATTTTCTTTGAATATTGACAATTTTGTTTGAATGTATCAATGGTACATACCAGTGGGAACGGTTATAAAAAGAACCGTTCCCATGCCATTGACAACTTCCGTTTCCTGCTATCATTCCGTTCCATTCCGGTTTCCATCTTGGTTTTTTCCACGATCAGATTCTGTAATTTGGCAATATACGTTTCCCGATCCAGTCTTTACGTTTGTACTGATTACTTAAAGTAATGAATAAAAACGCAAAGACGGGATCGGGAAACGTATATCACAGTTTACTACTGATCTCCGTTTTTTTAAAGGAGAGACTAATGTAGTAGCGGATGCGTTGTCGCGTGTTTTAATTAACGTAATTACAACATCGACAGTAGATTTCAATGCGATGGCTGAGGCGCAAAAAGATGACGTCCCTTAACGACTGTGGACATAGCCTAGAAATTCGAGACGTACCATTAATGATATCGGCGGGTACTATACGCTGCGATGTATCTACAGGAGTACAGCGCCCGTTAGTACCAACAGATTTCCGATATTAGGTATTTGATTCCCTCCATAATCTCGCCCATCCCGGTGTTGCCGAAACACAGGAATTGGTGATTGCACGTTATGTCTGGCTCGGCATAAATAGTGATGTGAGGCAGTGGGCTCGGCAGTGCATTTCTTGCCAGAAGTCCAAGGTACACCGCCACGTAGTGTCTCCGTTGGGTTCTTTTCCACAGATGAGATCACGTTTCCAACACGTGCATATTGATCTAGTAGGTCCGCTACCCTATTTAAAGGAACACACATATTTGTTTACGTGCATAGACCGCTTTACTAGATGGGCTAAAGCTATACCCCTAATTAATGGTACTGCAGAATTAATACTGCAGGCTTTTATACATAATTGGGTAGCTCGCTTCGGTTGCCCCACCACAGTAACTACGGACCGAGGAACGCAGTTTAAATTACGAGCATTCACACAGTTTCTACGTTCTATAGGTACTACCAGGATTAGAACCACAGCGTATCATCCAGCGGCAAATGGTTTTGTTGAACGACTACACCGACAAATCAAAGCCGCGTTAAAGGCTTATAATACTTTATTCTGGTTTGAGGCCCTGCCGTTTGTAATGCTCGGTATCCGCAGTGCATTCAAAGCAGATATAAAGTGTTCAGCTGCTGAAATAGTATATGGTACTACTTTGTGATTACTGGGGGAATTTTTTAAGAATTCATTTTTGGACATTCCAGTGACAAGTGAATATGCACAGCAGTTGTTAGCGCACATGCGTACGTTGCAACCCACGCCACCCCGTCCACAAATACAAACGTCGTATGTCCCACATGACCTTACAAGCTGCAGTCATGTATTCGTGCGTATCGACGCCGTACGCACGCCGCTCCAGCAGCCCTACAAAGGCCCATTCCGCGTTTTGGCTAGAAATAAAAAGACCTTTACTATTGAAAAAAATGGCCGAAAGGAGATCGTTAGCATATATAGGTTGACAGTAGCGTACTTGGAGGAATAACATCCGGTTCTCAATGCTACACCTACTGACAACTTTTTAGACGAGTACGGTAACATACCGCTTCCGTCCCAATCACTAACAGAACCGTCTCCCCTAGCTGATTTTTCTCTACAGACGACTTCTTTTGAGACTCCAACCTCAGAAGATAGGCATCGTTCAACCCGTTCCGGTAGAGTAGTTAAATCACCCGTACCCTTTAACGATTACGTCACAAAGTTTAAAAATTTCCCTTTTTATTACAACACAACCCGCCAGCAATTATAGTTTTCCAAGCATCGCAAGCACATTACCGTTGGACGTCTACGCAATCCTACAGCATTCCACAAATCGCGTCAACGCCCGCCGCAAACTACTTTATTGGATTGCCCCCGCTCGTTGCCTACAACGCCAAATCTACAGGATTACCCCCAACTAGTTGGAATGTTACGTTCAAACCGAAATCGTTCAATTTGTCGCATCATTGTTTCCAACCGCTACCCCAACACGTTCAGAACGGAGTTTGTTTAAAAGATTCACCCTTCCAGATCAACTATCTTCTGTCCTACTATGCAATCACCCCAATCTTTTAGGGGTGAAAATCGATAAAGATATTTCGAAGTCGAAAATAATAAACAATATTATTTTATTCTATCAAAAATTAAAATTTAATTTTTGGCAATTAATTTTCTTCGAATATTGACAATTTTGTTTAAATGTATTAATGGTACATACCAGTGGAAACGGCTATTTGGAAGGAGACTACGACTAGGTCCCCAAATCTACGCAACTTTTAACGAGAAGCGACGACGTTTGTCACATCCAAACCGCTCCCACTTCGCGTTTAGTAAAAGGAGGCTACGTAGCCTACAATTTGGAGTCAATTCGCTAAAAATCTTTTAAAATGTTGTATAAAGTCTTTATATTTACTTTAAATAAATCTACAATTTATTTATTAGTTAAACCAAAACTATAACTGTTTTATTTGTTTGCAGTTGAATCAACTGCTGCAATTGTTAAAAATTGCACTAATACTAAAAGATTAAATTAAAATGTTTGACAATTCGATAAAACAAAAATAAAAAATTAAGTTCTTTAAACCTTTCTTTAATGTTTTTACATTAAAATGAATTACAAATTTTTTATACATTGAAAATTTTAAAAATAATTATATTAAATTTAATAATATGTATAAAGTAACGTTTGTTAAAATTATGTAAAGAAATAATCATATTTTTAACGATTATTTTCGCCTAATTATTTTATGTTATTAAGTTAATATGTATATAAATTTTAAGCGTAACTTTTACTATTTACCTATTTCAATATTTTTTTATGTAAAATTTTAAAAACACTTAAATATTTAACAATGGTTTTTTAAGGAATTATTTGTATTTAGAAATGTTATATTAGTATTGTCAGATTTACTTGTATAATAAATTTACTAGGTTTTCAAGTCAACCAGGAGCAATGTACAGTTGTTTTATCTTTATTTGGAATTATTAGCAGCGCATACTTTTCAAGTTTTACACTTACGCGAACTTGGATCTACGCATTATCTGGTGTCAAGCTAGCGCCTTAAACCATTGAGTTATGGGTAAATAATCTTTGACTTGCACATTTATTATTTATAATAAATCTCATTAATTCTAATTGCTCAGTGTCATTAAATGCTGCTACGTTACTACCGGATAAAACAGCTATACAGTGTTCCTAATTGACTTAAATATCTAGTAAATTTACTATATAAGTAAATTTAACAATACTTAAATATTCGTAATTATAAAATATTAAAAAACGATTAAATTTGTATATTGATAGTCCATATTATTTTGCCAAATCAAGAGAACAAGAAAAATTAAAAAATAAGAGTTTATTCACAAGTCCCATTTTGGACACGATAATAACATTTTTGTATTTGTAAAAGACAATTTAATAATATTGGTTAACAATAAAAAAATTAAATATACAAATTGCAAATTTATTATATTATTTTTTAAAATCGTTAATTAATTATAAAAAGTTTAAATATCCATTATTTTGTTTTTGTGTTTATAATAATCTCATTTTAAAATATTATAGCAAAGTGTACGTTAATTGTTTAAAGTATTAGTATGTATTTATATATTATAATATTATTTTATAAAAATAATTAAACCCAGTTTAAAAAAAAAGTGAATTACTTATGGATAAGCATTTTTCTTATAAGTAAATATGTAACGTTTACTAATTTAAATAGACAATTGTTGTTGCAATTTGTAAAAAATTAATTTTGTCATTAAAAGCTGTTTTTTTGTAATTTTACAGATAATTACTATGTTTAAATAAGAATGTTAAATATGTAAAAATATTTGTTAAAATAGTATTATTATTTATTATATATATTTGTGCTGTATATAAAAAATATATTAAAGATTGTGTTTTTAACAAATTAAAACAACAAGTACAATTAATTTTACCGGGATAGTTTAACGGTACATCACTTAATGTAAACCTGTTAGATAAAGGTTTAATTACTATCACCGGCGTCAAATGCGGGCTTATATTCGGCTACGCACAAATGTTAATTATAAAAAATGTTTTTCAATAAAGAACATTTATAATAGTATATATATATATATATATATATATATATATATATATATATATATATATATAGTATTTTTTTATTAATATTGTTAAAAATATGCAAACTGCAATTATTTTTTAATAATCTTATTTCAAATAATTTAATGGTATATTTTAGAAACAACAATAATCATTATAAATACAATACATTAATATTTGACACTATTATTGTAATAACTTACTTAGCTAATACTAACAATAACTTTTTTAATAATTATAAATTTATTTACTTATTATTTATAAATAAATAATTTAAAATACAATTAATGGATTTTTAACTTTTTAAATCAAGAGTTTTTAATACATTAAACAAATGTTTTCTATTTTAGTAATATTGCCAAAATTTTAGTATTTCTTTTTTTGTACAATATTTGTTAAATATTTTAATTTTTATAAGCTTTAATACATTTAACGTGTCACAAATAGCTTATTATTACTTTTGTTATTATTATTATTATTATTAATATTGTTATTATTATTATTATTATTATTATTATTATTATTATTATTATTATTATTATTATTATTATTAAGCTTTAATATTTTACAGAAAGTACATTCAGCGTAAAATATATTTTCACCATTAATATAAAAATAATCATCACAAATATACAAAAAAGTAGTACAAATAATATAAGCAAAATTAAATAGAATGTCATGCTCATAAATAGAAATATAATCAATACTTTTATGACAATTGACGTGCAAAAATGGAAGCACTGTAATACTTTGTAACATCCTACTCTAGTTACTTATTATAAATATATTTAACGTTTACTAATATATACCTAAGACAACACTTTAACAATACACATTAAGTAACATTATTCGCAAAAATAATGTTTAATTATAATATACAAAAACATCTATTATTTGCAAAAAAGTATAATACCACTATTTACTAAACCTTAATTAAAAAGCACATACATCGTTATAAAAATAACTTTATTAACTAAAATACATAAATATATTAAAAAAAGTTACAAACTGTATAATGCTAACAATTTAAAAAACATTCACTGTATTTTAAACTTTTGTCAGCCATTTCTAATCTAAGTCCATCAAGGTACCGATAAAATCCCTTAAAACTCGATTTTTTATAAGACAAACAATATTTTTTATAAGTAATACATTATTTTACAATGTGTTAACCTACTCTTTAAAAAACCCAAACATAGAACTAAAAACACTTAATTCTGGGATGTTGAGAATTAAATGTGCAAAGGTCCGTGTTTTTTTAACAAATTTTTGCAGTCTAAATAGGTTAGATATATAGTAAATTGTAAGTTATACTGAAAACATATTACCATTTTGTTAACGTACACCGGAGTATAATTTTAAACATGTTTAAAAGTTTTTAAGATATCTTGCTAAAATTATGACTACAACAATTCATTAATTTTTTATTGTTTTAGATTTTGTTTGTACGGATCCTTTTTTGAAACTCCAAACACTTAATAGTACATTATTTATGTAAATAAAATAATAAACAACTTATTGTGTAAAAAATACAACTTTTAGTAAAATACACAATACACTAAACTTTGGAATGTTGAGTGCGAAATTCGTAAATAACAGCACACATATTTTCCAAAAATTATTCAAGAAAAAATTCGTACTTTTTGGTTAACTCCATTAATTTAAATCTTTGTATACAACTAAATAAAACATAAAATATCCCAAATAAAATGTTTTTTGGCAATTTATGCAGCTTTTTAAAAATTAGTTTAAAAAGTTTAAAAATTTTTTGTGTTTACTTGCTTCAATTTTTTTAAATTTTATAATAAGAAAATTAACCTATTTTTTGCTTGTAAATCTATTTAGTCCATTTAATTATAATTGGTTAGATGTTTTATTCACAAAGACGTTCTACACATTCAACACGTTTATTTACAAATTTTAAAAATTTGCTAGTTATTACTACGTTTTCAACATTAAATTTGACCTAATTTAATTTTATTGGCCAAGAAAAATTTAGCGTAATCCTATGTAATATGATAGAATAAACTAGACAGTATTACCACCAAATTTTATAAATATGCACATCGATTGCACCCCATTGTACATTAAACATGCAATTTAAAAAACAATTAAAATTTCTTTTATTGAATGAGTCATTATAAGGGACGGTTGTTACATTATACTGTAAGATCTCCACATTGGTTTAAATAAATGCGTGGGTAAAATAATTCCTAAAAAAATAATACTTAACGATTTTAAGCCTAGATTGTACATTAGTAGTAATAATTATTAATTGGCTTATAAAAATAGTTATTCTACTCTAAACTATATATGGCTATATAGTTTTGTTTATTAAATTACTAAATCCCTTGACAAAAGAAAATGTTTAATATACTGCATGTTTCTGGATTACAAATCTGCTTTCAATAGTATATCAAGAAAAAAATTACTTAAAAGTCTTGAGCTACTTAAAACATCCGACCACATCTTAAACTGGCTACAAAATTATTTCTGAAAAAAAACAATTTACACAAATTGGTCATAATAAATCAGAGTTAACAAAAAATAAAAATGGAATTTTACAACGTGCAGTGCTGCCACAATTATAACGTTTTGTCTTGTGCGCAAAAACGTCTTCAAATAATGATCTAAACAAACTTAAAAAAATTATCAACAAAATTAAACAAAGGTTAACTAACTTTAATCTCAAATTAAATATTTCAAAATGCAAGTTGGTAAAATTTACAACAAAGCGTTTAAAAGAAACAATAAAATTAAACAACACATTTAAATTAATTTAAACAAACATATGCACTTGTAACAAAATTAAGTACCTAGGTGTAAACATAAATAACATACTTACTTGGTATGATCATGTAAAGCATATATTAATAAAAATCAAATTTTTATGTTACCACATAAAAAAATTAAAAAACTAAATGTTGACAATTATATTACTAAATTGTTTTTTTACATTTTGTTTTTATCCTCTAATATTATATTGCTTTCTTGTAATTTTCCTGCTTTATTTAAACAAGATTGTGTTGTTATAAAAAGATGTTTGTTATTGGTATTAAAATCTGCAAAAACCAAATATTTTAATTTATTTAATGATATTGTTAATAAAAATTTACATTCTAAATACAATTAGCATCAAGAATTAAAGGTAATAACAATTACCCACTACACACAGCTTTAAACAATTCTAAAGCTTTTGAATAAACAAAAAAAACTTACTTGTACATAAAAACCAATACTAATTGATACAAGAATTAATTGTTGTTATCCTTATTCAAATATAAACCAATCCGAAATCAAACAAAAATTGAACTTCTAACAAACCTATCAAAGTTGGAATTATTCCACCTATGCAATTACTTGTACAGATTTGGATATCCTACAATACAATGTAACAATGTGCTTTATATATATATTGGTTGGTTCATTCAATGTACAGTAATTTTGAATATATTTAGTTAAATCAGATGTTTACAGTATTAAATATATCTATATGTATTAACATATAACATTCACTTTTATTTTGCTCACATTATTTGCACTAATACTCTTTTTTAATTTTTTTTGTTATTACTTTTACATTAATGGTAAAAATTTATTTTACGTTAAATGTATCTTTAGTAAGATATTAAAATTTAACAATACTACTACTACTACTACTACTACTACTAATAATAATAATGTATATAATGAGTTTTCCGTTTTTAATGTTATAAGGCTTATATAAATAGTAAATAAATAAACACACTATAAATACATACTTATTAAATACAAACTTTTTATAGAAAACTAACAACAATTGTGTTTATAAAATATTATATTTTGACTAGTTAGCGTTTTGTAATTTTTTACCGCATAAGTTGCTTCAAAATTAATTTTTATTCAATCTATGTGTCCATTCTAAGCATTTACAAAGGTAACACAAAAGCAATATGCTAAAACGTTTTACTAATTTTGTGATTATGTGCTTTAACGTTACTGTGTAATTATTACTCAGATAAATAAAAAAAGTTTATTTACGTACGTTGTTTTTTAGTAATAATAATAATAATATTTAATTTTAAGTATTATTTACAATTTTGAATTAAAGATTTATTTTTGTAAAAAATATTCAATACATAAATATAAAGCAAACATTTAAATTAGTTTATTAAGTTTAAATTGTTTAACTTTAGTTACTTTTATGATAGTAGGTAATTGTTATCATTTTGTATAACAATTTGTGCTTGTTAATACTAACATGCAAATTGTGGTTTTTACTGTTTGGTGTTATTAACATAAATAGTATAAAAATCTAGTACTAGTTTTAATTTTAAAATTATAATTTAGACTTGGAATCAGATTATAAAATATGGAAGAGTTATAATAAATAAAGTATAAAATAACGGTTTAATTATTACATTATTTGCTTAAAAAATATATAAAATTATTTAAAAATAAAAAATAACAACAAAAAAAGAAAAACATTAAAATTTACTAAAACTATTAAGTTATATACACTCCACAGGTTAGTTTGTGTATATTACGTAAATACATCAATAATCTCTTTAATTTTTATATGTGCTATTTTTAAAAACTAACAACTGTTAATTTTAATTTTTACGCTAGGTTTTTATTAAAAATAATTTTATAAAAACAATGTAACAATAAATACATTTTAGTAAGCTTTTAAAAAATTAAAAAAATTTTTGTGTGCAAATAAACGTAAAATAATACATTTTTACATACAAAGTTAGTACTTAATTTTGCATGCGTAGTATCTTTTAAAGATTCATTTAATAAAAGAATATATATATATATAATTTTTTATGAAAATTAATTACTACTATTTTAGAAAATACAAAGTTATAACTATTTAAACAAATAAAAAATTGCAAATCAACATGAAAAGTACTACATTAATTTTATATTTTCTAAAAGTGACTTTTAGAACACTTAAATGTAATTTAATAGTTAAAATATTTAAAAAGTAAAGTTTTAATGTTAACGTATATCATAGATAATTTTTACACATTTTAAAAATTAAATATATGCAATATTTATTAAACTGGGCTATGTGCTAGCGTAACAAATTAATTTATAATTCTTGCTTGTTCCGTTGCAAGTTTATCGTTTTAGTACTATTGTCAGTGTTTTACTGGTTTTTGTTTTTTAAAGTATTATTATTTATTGTTGTTTTGTGTTTTTGTGGTAATATTGTTATTATTTATTCTAGTTTTAATTTTAAAAATTTAAATTTTGTGAAAAAGTGTGTACATTATTTATTGCTACTAGTAATTATAAAACACGAAGTAAAAAAGTAGTAGCTGATAGCTTTTGTGTTTAAATTAATATTAATTTTTCTTTACTAATAAAGCAAAAAAGAGAGAAAATATTGCATAATGTTAAAAATTCTAAAATGGGGAAAAAAAATTAATAACAAAAATTTTAATTTAACAAAAATGTTTTGTATTTAATTTTTGTAAACAATATTATAATTGTGTTTTATAAACCTAGCAATGCTTTAAACAAAATACAGTGCTTTTATAATAACTTAGGTTCTAGGTAATCATTGATTTAATGTAAAACAGCTAACCGTAATAAATTTGGCATTTTATGTTGTTTTTTTATTTCTACTTTTAATTTTGTGAACAACATTTTTCTTCAAACAGTTAATTTGTAAAAAAGTACCAGAACTAATATCATTAACACGTGTTGTCATATTTTGAATAATTGTTGGTGTTTCATTGAGTATGTTAATATTAACTGCAAAATTTAAACAATAACATATTAACTTCATGGTTTTAAATTGTTTAAAAACTAAGCCATAATAACCAAAATATGTAAACAATGACAAAATACATTCTTTTAGCATTTTTGTAACAAAGTTTAAATATAACAATGTGACCATAGCTTGTTTAAACACTAAAATTTAAATTTTGTAACATCAAACGCATATTTTTAAATATTTTGTAAAATTTGACAATTTTTTACAACAATTGTAAATTAATAACAATATCTGTTTCTTTTTGCATAATTTATTTTTAAACTGTTTATTTAAGATTTATATTTGTCATGCAAGTCTCCTCAAATAATCAAAATATTTAATTGTTTTTTTAACTTTGTTTTATTTTTTATTAGATTAAATAATTCTTACTAAACTGTTAAAATCTATTGCTTTAAAATACAGTTTTTTCAGTATTTAAATTGGAGACCTACTACTATTTAGCCAGTTTAGAGATAGAGAATAGTAGAACAACTGTTAACAGCAAAGGTTAGTTGTAAATAAAACTGTGCTAAGTAAATAGCCGTAGACCAAACGGATACTGAAGCGTTAAAATTGTTAACGCGTTGACAAAAAGGCGACAACGGTTATCAGTATTATCCTGAGTATTATAATCAAAAAGCCCTATTTAGGGACAGTGACTTACTGGTTTATATACTTGAAGTCGAAACTCTTACAAAAATTAATTAAATGCCGTGATCAACAGGAAAGATATTAATAACCAAATTCAAAAAACACTATTTTCAGAGATAAAACCAGGCTAAATATGACTTGCAACGCTGCTGCCTAATCTGTAAATATTACTCGCAATAATGCATTGGTTATTAAATTTAGGATGTGCCCATTAAAACCAAAATGTTTTGCTTAACGTTGGCTTATGAGACGTGCGTTTACTGTCTACACTGGTTGTGTTGCCGCTATGTTTAACCGTTATAATGTTAATACTTTATGAGTTTAAACAACTAGTCATTCAGGAGCTTGTATTTTAAAATTGCCCTTAGGATTAACCTTTTGGTTTTCTCCATCTAATGCTTCTAGATCCGCAGCATATGGTGTTGCAATTCTTACGTCCTCAAATGCAACAAAAGTTTTAATTAATTAATGTTTTATTAATTTTAGAATAATAACTACCCGTTTTCAGACTGGGAGTTTAATTTTAGGTACAACAAATTTATACTGTAAATTTATTAAAAATGCGTTCCATATTCCAGAATCTTTTAAAAAAGCATATTTAAATGCTGGTCATTTTATTAACTATAATTATAAAATAAAACATAATTGATAGTTAATCACATTTAAACTAAATATGTATGTCATTATTTAAAAGGTGGAAAGGCTACATGAGTAAATGGCATACCAATAAATGTATGATGGGTTAAATATTATACCAAATTAATATTTCTTAATAAACCCCATTTGGAAAAAAGACAAAATTCCAGAAACATAAACACTAGCGTTTATAATCCCAATCCATAAAAAAGAGACATTACACACCTTGTTAATTATAAAAAAATAGCTTACTTTGTAGAGTTTCAAAAAGTTTGGCAAATGTTATTTTACGCAGGATCATTGGTAAACGGGAGTGTTAAACACAAGCAAAACATACTGGATTTTGTCTTAAAATAAAATGCGTCAATCAAATTAACACTGCTCATAGAATATTAGAACTTTAATTGTAATAACAACAGCCTACATATTGTGCATTTAAAGATTATTTAGCCGCCTTTGAGTTTGTTAATTGTAACCTTGTGTAAAATGTTTTTTTATTAAAAAAATTGTTTTTAATATTGTTAACATTATTAAATCGTTATGCACGTTGTCAAACGCAGTAATAACAATTATTTAACTGACGCAACTTACATACATTTTGGTGTTTGCCAAAAATGTGTTTAAGCACTCACACTTCTTAACTTTGTAGTTAATGACATATTTGATAAAGTCTGCCAATTATTTAACAGTTGTATAACTGTTGCAAGATATGGAATTTTTAATATACAGACGATCCGGTCCTTATGGCAAAAACCGAAAAAGGTTTGCAAAATGTAGTTGAACTTACTCAAAAAGTTTTAAAGAAATACGGTTTATATCTTAATATTAAAAAAACAATAGTTTTAGCAAACGTTCAATCACTGTCAATGGTAGCCCACTCTATGTAGTTGACAAATTTACGTATCTAGGTTTGGTCACAGACAATAAATAATTTAGCTTTTTAGAAATTCAGCGTTGTATTTGCCTTTTTGTTGCAGCCTTTGGGTATTTAGGTACACTTTTATAAAACAAAAGTAATATTTCTGTTAAAACCAAGATTAAAACATATAAGAGTTTAGTGCGTTTAATTTTATTTTATACATGCAAAATTTGGACTCTCACCCAAGTAGATACACAAAAGCTTGTTTATTTTGAGCAAAACTGTTTAAGATTCATATGATTTCACTTGTTGTCCTTTATAGAACACACTTGTTTAATAACTAATAACACATATTGACAATTTTTAAATATTTGTAAGTCACTTAACATTTATTAGCCATGTATCTTTAGCACAATAAAAAAAAACTATTAAAATGGATTGGCCATGTTTTACGTAGATAGCTCAGTCATCCAGCCAGAATAGCTATGAAAGTTCATCTATTACCCAGATAAAAAATTTGGACGGACAATGTAGTACGCAAAGTCAGTCCTTTTATTTATGCTAAGCCCCTCATATTCATATATTATATTTATATAAAAAGTTTTATTTTTGTTTTTATAATACATTATTTAGCATTTTAAAAATAAATAAAAACTTTTGCATTAAAAAAAAAGTTTGGTAAATAAAAGTTATTTTTTTAATTTACTATAATAAAAACAATGACTGATTGCAATATTTAAACTAAAATTACTTTGCAATTAAAAATTTAAATTGTTTTTACTTTTAATATATCTATTAAATTAATTAATAAAGAAATACATAATTTTTAGATTATTATTTTTTTGATAATAAATATTAGTTTTCTAAAAATAAATGCCTCATAAACAAAAACTTTTGCACCAAACATTTGATTTGTTAAACAAAAATAATTTAATATAAATAATGTTAAAATACTTAGTCTGATAAAAATTGGTACAATAAAAAATATATAATTTAATAAATAAGGTATACAATTTATCTTAAATGATTTTAGAAGAAGATGGAATTAAAAATGTGTGTGCTGTTATTTACTTTATATCAACGACATTGATAGAGCAATAACACACGGTGAAATGTTTATTTTTGCGGATGACATTAAAATAGCTTACGATTACGACAGAAGCTCAAAATCAACGCACCGCAATATACAAAAAAATTTATCAAACTTTTATCAATAGTGCATTAACCACCAAATAGAAATAAACCTCGATAAATCTTTTTATTATTTAGTTGGCAGACGTTTCGTACATCCAATTAGTTTGAATAATTACACAATAAAAACTATACCAACGATTAAAAACTAGGGCACCTACTATTTAAAGGACTTACGATTTTCTGAGCATGTATCCCATATTACTAACAAATGCAAAAAATTATTAGGACGTCCAAATAATATATTTATTCTTAAAAAAAGCAAAATAGTTTTCTTTAAATATGCTATTTGGCCAATAATTGACTATTGCTGCTTTATTCACGACTTTACATCAAAAACAAATTTAATGAAAATTGAAAATGTTTAAAAATATTTTACAAAAATAATTATTGGTTTTTCATCAAATATGGACTACAAAAAAGAAATCAATTGCTCAATTTTGAGCCTCTATGGCTAAGAAGGATCCAAATGAATCTATTGTTATTCCATAAATCAATTTTTAATAATAATTAGAACTATTTAATGCAAACAAATTTAAACGTAAACTAAAAAATAAAAAATATACAGTACGTAAATTGCATCATAAATCATCCCTAGGAGCAAAGGTTTTCTTAATTAAATATTCTAAATTATGGAATAATCTACCAATCAATTTAAAAAAAATACAAATTTTAAAGCTTTTAAAACTAATTTAAAAAAATACATCAACATTTATACTGTCCCCAATATCACTAATCATACAACGTTCGATTATTTTGTTGGTTTATGAAAAACTTCTTTTCATTATATTGTTTACTTAAAAATCGCTATTCGCTCAGCTAAATAAAATATAATACTATTTTATACACATTGTTTACCGTTTTCTAATTATTGTTTATAATTCTTATCCATTTCTCTTTATATAACCCCCAGTTTACAAATAATCCAATCATGACCAAACATTTTTCAAATTATTTTTAGTTCAAGTTGTGCGGGTAAATATTACCAACAAACTAAAATTGTACATTTTTATTTTTTATTTATTTTAAAGATGTATATAACATTATTATTTTATTTAAATATATATTAACAATTATATATATATATATTAACATATTGAAAATTTTTATAGTTGTGATCAGACCTGTAAATTGGTTTGTACCTTAAAAAATGCAATATTGTAAAAACTTTTTTGAGTAATAAATTATTATTATTATTATTATTTAGGGATTTTGCAGTCAACATTCTAAAATTAAGTGTAGTGTGTATTATGCTAAAGGTTTTAATTTTTTTTGCAAAATAAGTTGCTTTTGTGTGTTATCTACATATATAATGTGCTATTAAGTGTTTAGAGTTACAACAAGGGTTGCGTACAAACCAAATCTAAAACAAAAAGAAAGTAATAGATTTAAAAAAATAATTATTGTAGTTGTAATTATAAAAAAATGTCTTAAAGAATTTAAAACATGTTTAAAATAATGCTTCGGTTTATGTTAAGAAAATGCTAATTTGGTTTTTTACTATAATTTACAGTTTACTATCTGTTTAACCTATTTAGACTACAAAAACGTTTTTAAACAAAGAATGGACTTTTGCACATTTAATTCTCAATATCCCAAAATTAAGTGTTATTAATTCTATGTTTGGGTTTTTTAAAGGTAAGTTAACAAGTTGTAAAATGACGTATTACTTATAAAGAATAGTGTTTGTGTTATAAAAAAATAAAGTTTAAAATTATTTTATTCGTACCTTGATAGACTGAGATTAGAAATGGCTAGTAAAAAATATAAAATACAGTGAGTGTTTTTTAAATTGTTGACATTATACGGTTTATAACCTTTTTTTTACATATTCATGTATTTTAGTTAATAAAGTTATTTATTTAACGACTTAAATACTTTTTGTTTAAGTTTTAGTAAATGGTGGTATTCTGCTTTATTGCAAAAATAGATGTTGTGGTATATGATAAATCCACAAAATAGGATTAATGTATTTATTATTGTAAAATAACCTTAATTTTTTTATTGCAATTTGTTAATTCCTAAAGTATCTATATTGTATTTTTTCATTTCTTATCAAACTTAATTTTAGTTTTAGCTACACAAAGTATACATAGCATACCCTCAAACGGCTGCGCTACATTTTTAAAAACATCGAAAAATGACAAAATATATGCACAGTTATATTCTACATTGATTAGCAGTACTTTTCTTTTTTTTCTTTTGTTTTAAAATACACAAATTTTTAAATTTAAATTTTAACAATTATGAGTACTTCGCAAAGAATTCGCTTTAATAGAAGATTTTTATTTCAACAAAAAGTACTTATATCGGATATACAATTAAATATTCCTATATGTTACAAACAATCAAATATTAAAACTAAGAAAAAAAATGTTATCACTCCGGTTATCAACAACCTTCAAAACATATTCCTAAAAAGAAAATAACGTTGCTGTTAGTTTTATCAATGAATGTACAATTATTATGTGATAAAATAGATTACTTGAAACT
Source organism: Cardicola forsteri (assembly GCA_025895645.1). Taxonomy (NCBI): domain Eukaryota; kingdom Metazoa; phylum Platyhelminthes; class Trematoda; order Strigeidida; family Aporocotylidae; genus Cardicola; species Cardicola forsteri. The sequence continues at coordinate 7,838 of JAKXYG010001430.1, read as the reverse complement.
GCTTTTAAACAAGAGGTTACATCAAAACAGTAGTTTCTTGCTTATTTAAAAAATGTGGCTGAAATTTACAACAACTTAATATCAATTAATGAATTTACAACACATTGCCTCGATAGAAGCAGCGGAGTTAAAACACATGGTGGTGGTCTTATTATAAAAGTATTGATGTTATTAATACGTATATCCCACCATCAAGAAATCGCTCCGAGTGTAAAATTTTTTTTTCAAAATATTTTTAATTACTTTATAACTGTTTTTGACAATAATCTGATTTTATTTGCCGGTGATTTCAACAACACTGATACAGATAATTTTTTGTCTATGGGTTTAACCAACATAGTGAACTTCAATACTAGAGATAACTCTAGGTTAAATTGCGTTTTGACTAATGCTCTCAAATTCTAAAAAGCCAACTCACTTGCTCCATTGACTTCGTCGAATCACTCAATTATTTAAGCATTTTTTACAATTTATTATAAGAAGAATTATACGCACTTTACTAAACCCACATCAAAATTATATATATTTGCTCGAGACTTATCACAACAAAATATAAAGGAGCTGAACATATCTCTTAAACAACACTGTATTATTACAAAAAATTATAGTGACTTGAACATCGCCACAAACAGTTTTGTTACACTGGCTAAAAATAATTTTGAAAGATTCTGTCTAAAAGTTAAAATAATTGTAACATCCATTAAAAAAGCTAAAAAGGCTACGCACGCAAAAGGAGGTAGCATACAAAACTATTAACCGTTTCTTAGTACAACATTTTAACCTTGAAATAAAAAACAAAATTAGTTTTATTTAAAAATGTGTTAATAACTTTTATTTTCCCCCCTATAACAATTCAAAAAACATTTGGAACAATATTAAAAACATTTTTAGAAAAACAAAAATTGTTACTACCTCACTTGATGTGAACTCCCTTAATACACATTTTGTTCACAACAATAATGTAGAACTAGTTCAGCTAAATAATGTAAACATTAATGACAGACCTAATGTTCCCATATCTACATATAATCTTAAAAAGATTATAAAAAGCTCCAACTCCACAACGTTATTATGTTTAGACGAGCTTAGTATGCAAATGCTAAAATTATGCTCGCTCTCAATATACTTTCTACTGATACAAATTTTAACCAGTTCTATGAACAAAAGTAGAATAACAGAATTGTAGAGAACTTTCAAAATTGTCCTAGTTCCGAGAAACAAACAACTAAAAAAAATAAAAGATTTTCGACTAATTTCATGCACGTTGGTATTCTTAAAGTTGATTAAAAAATTTATTTTTAATGAACTAAGTAATACATTAAAATCAAGTAGTAATCCATGTCAATTTGCGTACAAGCAAAATAGTTCTACACTAGATTGTGTAACCAGTTAACTACGTTGCAAAATCACTAGATAATAAAGAAGGCTTTGTCAGCTGTTTGTTTGTTGATTATAAAGCCGCATTTGATAGCATATGCAGACGCAAACTGCTTAAACGTTTTATTGAACTCAATGTTCCTAATCACACAGTCAAATGGTTTTCTAATTATTTTAAAAACAAAACACAATACATTTAAATTGGGTATAAAAAATCCACTTTAATTCAAAATAACAAAAGTGTTTCAGAAGGCGCGGTCTTATTTCTTTTTTTTATTATACGTAGATATTCTCCAACCAAACAAGCCTGCTGCACTTTTTAGATATGCGGATGACATAGTGTTATGTAAATCCATCTCTTTAACTGAAAATAATGTACATTTTCTGGAGTCAATCGGTAAATTAATTAATTGGTCAACAAAACATAATCTAAAACTAAATCCTACAAAATGCAAAGTAATCAATTTTAGCTCACACAAACCTTTAACACAATTGACTTAACTTTATCTAAAGGTTTGTATTAAAAATGTGGAAATTGACGCGCGTGATAGTTTTTAATATTTTGGTGTTTTACTGATTAACAAACTTACCTGGTCTGATTACATTGACCATTTGTTTACAAAAACTGGAGGTTTATGTTACTACATAAGACGTTTAAGGAACCTGCGTGTTTGCCAACATGTTATTAATACGTATTTTAAAACTACATTTTATCTAATAATATTATATTGCTCCCTTGTAATATTTCCTGGACTAAAAAAAAGATTTTATAAAGTTAAAAATATGTATTACCATTATTAGCCGATAATCAGGTACTCCTTACAATAACATTATTTATGAAATAATTTATCAACACTTTTAAGGAATGTTTTCAATTAATTAATTGTATTTTTAACAGCTCTAATCACCCTGTTTATTGTAATTTTAGCAAATTATTTGCATTGTAAATAACAAAAAGATTACATATACACGTTAAGTGCAGAACCAATGTGTACTTAAATTCATGTTTGCCGTATTTAGCAAGGTTACTATTCAATCCCAACAAAGTTCAAAGTAATCTTTACATTAGCCTATCCAAATCATAAGTATGTTTTTTTGTTTTCTTTGGTCGGACCAATTATCCTTGTTTGTAATCTGCCCATTTTAATTTGTGACCATTTAATATCCTTTTTCCAGGGTATTATTTTATTAGCCATGCTCACTCATAAGTCATAATTTATTTGCATTTTATGTATACTGATATTTTTGCACATTATTAACCACAGTGTCCCCTAATTAATACCATGCTTCTTTACGCATATTATATTAAATATAATTTTTAAATGTACGTTGATTTTGAGTTTTTTTTCTTTTTTTACACCATGTAATTTAATCTTATTTTACTTATTTATTTATTTATTTATTTTTGGACTGATGTTACATACTGCTAATTGTATTTATTTTTATAATTGTACATATTTTTTGTGTGTGCTAAAAGCTACTTATTCTAAAGTATCTAAGCCAATAACCATAAATAATAATAATAATACTAATAAAAATATTGCAACATTGGTTAAATTTTTTGCATTAAAGATTTTACAACTGAAAGAACTTTGTTCAAGTTTTACTTAACATTATCATTTGGAATGTGCTATTACTTTTTAACTTTTTTGTTAAAATTAATTTTTAAAATTTGTTCCAGAAGCCAAGTTGTTAAGATGAACTCAAACTCTTCTCCTTTCTCTACACTTTGACCTCCCTAAAATCATTATTTTAAACATTTAGATATAATTGTACATACTTTGAATAAGAGTATCATAAGTATTTTTTTATACATTTTATTTTAATAGCTACTACTTTATTAATTTTGAGTTATTTAAAGGTATATATAAACGTGTAATAAGGTAATATTTCTTAATAATAGAAAAATGATTTCTTCAAAAATTACATTTTTTACATTTTTAGTAATAATAGTATGTAAGTTTAAACGTCAATTGTATTTAATGTGCTTTTGTTGATTTTAATAAATTGTTAAAACAATTATTATGTATATGTAAATTAATATATATATATTATTTTAAATAATTTGTTTTTGTTTAATTTTTAAAAATAATACAATTATTTAACTGCTAATTTATGCAAAGATGTGTTGTTTTACTTTTGATTTAATACATTTTGACATAAATGACAAACGTTTAATAAATTTATAATTTAAGAGTAGAGTATAAATACTTTTATTTTAATTTCTTGTAACCAATAAAATTTATAAATACTTTGTAATAAATATTTAATATAATTATTACTTTTTTACGCAGTTTAATTCAATTTGTTAAATATTATTTTTTTTAAAAAACGCGCGACAACATTTATGATGCAAACTAATATATAAATTAAATATCCATTTATTTCTATATTAAAATATTATAATTATGCATATACAACATTTGATTAATAAATATATTTACATTATTTAGTAAATTGTATATTGGTAATGTAATGTATATATTATAATTAAATTTTACAAGTATTTATATATATATGTATAGCATTTTAAAATAATTAAAGTATTTATTTAACACAAATTAAATATGTTTTTATGATTATACCCTTGTTTTTTATATTTTAGAAGCAAATGAACGTAAATAATATATTTGTAATATTACAAAATTTATATTAATTTACATTTATATAAAAAATAAATATTAGTCGTTTAATGTTTATGTAAACTTGCTTTATTTTTAAAACATATTTATTTAAAATTATTATATAAAAATAATTATATATTTATGTATTTGTATATTTATGGTAATCCGATGCCTAAACTTTAACTTTTTCTAGTTAAAATTATTAAATATAAAAATATGTAATTTATTTACAAAAATAATTATTATTAAAAAATTTTTTAATTTATATTCTTTAATATTAAAAATAATAATTTTAAAAATAAAATCACTGCTCACTGCTCATATATATATATATATATAAATGTGTATTGTATTTTTAAATAGTTAATAAACAATTTATTTTAAAAGTATTTTAATATAAAGAATTTTAAAACAAATATTTTTCTAAAAAATATTAATTTTTTTTAGTAATTTTAGCACAATGTCGATTTTTATTTTCTGTTTCAAAATTTGGAATTTTAATAAAAAGGCTTTTTATTTTCGCGCACTTAATACTTATGGTTAAAACAGCTCAGCGTCGTTATTTGTCTATCCATCATTATGAATTAGTTTAAAGTTTTTATAAAAAGAGCAAAAAAGTTAAAACAATTGTTGAATGCAAGAAAATAAATGTTTTAACTGTGTACAACATTTTAAACAATAAAACAAGTCCCAAATCACCCACACTTGGTAGAAAACGTTTAACAACCAAACAAGATGATCAGTTTATAATTATTTAGCTTAAAAAACACAGAACAATGAATGTTAAAAAATAAAAATTAATACTTAGAAAATATTTCTTATTTAATTCTAAGAAGGAGGATAAAATCTGAAGGCTTCATTTTTAAAACGGCTGTTAAGAAACCTTTACTTAGTCGTGCCCATAGATTACAACAAGTGGAGTTTACTAAAAAGTAGAAACATTATTTATCGTCATTTTTAAGATTAATATATTTTAAAGATAATTGTGCAATATCCTACAAACCATGGACTAAACATTTTAAGGTTATTTATATTCCAAATATCCCACTAAACCACACTTGTACAGCAATAAAAGTTGCACATTCTTTATGTGTCAAAGGGTATTTTGCAATTAAGTACAATTAGTCTCCAAAATGGATGCGTACTAGTGGCAATTTAAATAGCGCCAAATTTGTACAAATATTCATACAATTGTTTTATAGCAAGCTGTCCAGAAATGCTACAGGACAATTAACAATTATTCAAAACAATGTTTTTGTGCATACTTCAAAAGTGGTAATGTGCATTTTAACATAACTTACAATTTACGTTTTTTTTATTAAAACCACAAAAGCTGTGAAAAGCAAAAAAATTACTTTTATTCAACTTTTTCTATACAGTCCAGGTTTCAATGTAATTAAATTTTTTTTAGTATTTTAAAACGTGAGGTAAACCGCATGGAAAGTGACGTATTATTGGAAGCAAAAATTAATCATGTAAAAAATTGCATTTCAAAGCACTATATTGGTACGTTAATAGAGTCCTATCCCAAGCGACTAGCAGAAGTTAAACAAAAGTGTGGATATTATTTAAATTATTGACATTATTAAGTTTATTACCTTTATTTTGTATATTTATGTATTTTAGTAAATAAAACTATTTTTTTAAACCAATTATCTGTATTTGTTTTTAAGTTTTTATAATAAGTGGTATTGTGCTTTATTGCTAAAACGAAAGTTTTTGTGTATTATATTAAGAATTAATTGCGGATAATTTTAAATGTATATATATTAGTAAAATATTATCTAAGGTACTTTTTAATAAATGTCAGATATATCTAAGATAAGTAACAAGTACTACATATATTTTAATATCATAATAGGTCAACATTGGATTTACTTATGTCACTATCTGTATGTTTGTCATTAAAATGTTTTTTTATATTAGTTATGTTTAAATAATCTTGCAGTATAATTTTATTTTAAAAAAAATTGGATAATTAAACATTGTACTAAACGTTACTTGTATTAAAATATTTAAGACAACATTAATTATAAACTTAGCAATATATGTATATATAAAAATAAAAATAATTTTTAACAATACATATATATATATATATATATATTAAATAATAAATAAAATATAAAACGTTATTAATATATTTATTAAATTATAAAAATTTATTAATTTAGTTTTTGGTAAAAATAAGATTTAAACATTATAAAATTTGTTACAATTGTTATAATTATATAAATTTTTAATCAAAATTTAATGACAAATTTTAAACCATTAATAATTATTTTATATGCTTTATTGTTAAATAAAACAGCGAAAAGTGCACGCACTTTAATTACATCTAGATTATTTATGATTTATAAATGATTACACGTACTTTATATTTTCTATCATTAAATTTATATTCATAAATTATTTGACTAAAAGAATTTTAAATAATGTAAAAAAATATTATTGTACTTAATTAATTCTATAAATTTTACTAAATTATTTAAACAAACATCAATAATAAAAACAAAATTAAAGATTTATTTTAATATTATTTATACAGTAACAAAAAGTAAGTTAATTACTGATGTACTTAATACATAAATATTTAATAAAAATGTAGGTTAAATTTAGTTTTATTAATTAATCTAAATGTAAAATTGTGTTTTATTTAGTTGCCATTTCATTTTGTAAAGAAACATACCAATTATTAATTTCCGTTGTAAATATTGTTTAGATGTAATTAATATGACAGTATTCTAATAGTTTATAAAATCATGTTTAATATATTTGTAATATTGGTTATAATTATTCGTAAACATAAATTATTAAAAAACGTAACAATTATTAAATTTTTATAATTTAGAACGCATTTGTTAAATTATAATAAACGTTTAAATCTCGGATGTTAGATATAAATTTTTGTTGTTTTATAATTGTAAATATAATAGAAAAAAGTACGTTAATGTTATTAATATTATCCAAACACATTATATTTTTTGCTTCTAGGTAGCAAATAAATAAATTTTTGTTAATTATATTTTAAAATTTAAGCAAAATTATGTATTTTATTGTTTTTACTTTAAATAAAAATTTCATTAATAAAGAAAAAATAACTTTTTAGGATTTTTAAAAAAATCATTAAAAGTATTATTACAACATCAACGTAATTTTTAAATTGTTTTAACAATTTCGAAAATGTCTTCTCAATGCCTAATCATGATTCCCAATTGATAATATCGGATATGTTTATAAAGTATCTAAAAATAATAATTGATTCTTCGCTAAATTTTACAGACAATCATTTTAAAGTTACTTAAATTTGCAACCGATTTATCAAATTCTTTAAAAGCAATCTAGGTAATTTTTTCCCGGGGTGTGTTTGTTTTTTATATATGCTTTATATCAGACCGCATTTAAAATATTGTGCACAAGTTACTGCCTCTATTTTAAAATCTGATTTACATAACCTCTAAAAATTTTAAAAAACGACCTTTAAATTACCTAGGATTTTAAAGTAATTGTTCTATCTTGACAGGCTCCTCTTTTTAAAATTATTTACATTAAGAGATAGGATGCCTCAGAGTGATCTTATTTTAGTATATAAATATTTACCATCTAGCTCCTTCTTGTTTTTTTTTTCATTAATTATAAACTTTTGTAAAAACTACAATTTAAAATTAAATAAATTTAAAATGCAATCCAAGTCAACGCTTTATCACTTTAACCAGAGAGTCATCAATGCGTGGAATATTCTATTTTCCATAGTAAAATATGAAAAATAAATTTCCGTTGTCTAATAATGGTAAAATCTATAATTAGGCGGGCCCTCGAACGGCTGCGCTACATTTT